>OZ012668.1:46173561-47423561 GCA_963942505.1 Lordithon lunulatus | reverse complement strand
AAAATTAGGTTACATATATTAAATTCTTTAATATTTTTTTTATTATTACCGATAACATTATTTGATTACTATTAAAAAAAAGACCTTTATTGGCATTTTCCTCACAAAAAAAACTGCTCTTCTATATCACCAACCACAAACACAAAACAAAAATACATAAAAATCAAAATAGATATAGACATAAAAATACTATTACTGTTACATGCATTTGAACATTTCAAATTTAAATAAACAAAAAAATGTGTCTACCATAATATCGGTCAGGGGTAGTACGATTTTGACTAATCGCTATTCTCATGAGCTATAAAGCGTACAATATACATAGCACTGAACTAATTTATTTATTTAATTTAATCGAATGCCTATCTACCGGATTTTGCTGTAAGGCTCTTATATACATGTTTATATTTCTATCTATTTATATTATATGTATATTTCCTTCTATTTCTTCCTGCCTTGTGTTAATTGTTTAATCCCGTTCCATTTTATGTTTTTTCTTTCTGCTTTTTCTCTCATTCTGTTTTCCTTGGTTTCCCTATCTAATTGCTTCCTGTTGTCTTAATGAACTAATTGTATTAACTCAAAAAATAATGTGAAACATAACTACTGTCAAGATTTTAGTTCTGTCAAAGATAGCGATCGCCTTTCACGTAGAAGCGATGGGTCAAATATCGCACAAATTCGCTATAATGGTGAACATGACTGTCGATCGCTATATGCATAGCGATCGCTCGAAAATCGCACCCCAGGGTGATGCTCATACGATATAGACCTTTCATAGCGATGGACTAATAGTATTAACTCAAAAATTATGTTAAAACATAACTACTATCAATAGTTTAGTTCTGTCAACAATAGCGATCACCTTTCGCGAAGTCAAAAATTGACATCATTCACGATAATAACGATCGCTATATTCATAGCGAACAATCAACAATCATACCTTAGGTCTCAAAACTAGCCCCTGTCCTGGAGGGTTAGAGGGGCACTATACAGACTTACGGTATATATGTCCGTATCACGTAATATGTTTCAACGTTATCTTCAAACATGTCTTCTGTAACCAATGGAAAAGGATTTCTCTGTTTCAAATTCGTACTATCCAAGACACACCTATCGATCTTCTGAAGACATCGATTTTTATTGTTTCCAGTATATGTTGGATGCTCTCGGTGAAGTACCATATAGCAGAGTTGATTTTAATTTGGTATATTTTTATATTTGGTATTGTATATATTTTACTTCCGTTCATTTTTTCTGATTTGCTTATTCCAGAGTACTTTGTTGAGGCAACCTATATTTCCTCTTGCCTGGTCTAATATCATTGTATCCCTTCCTATTGTATCAAATATGCCTCCCAAATGAAGAATTCGTCACAGCTGACAAGTTGAGTGCCGTTTTCTAGTTTGAGATTGCTTAGTTCCTCTCCTACTAGTAAAGAGTATGTCTATTTACTTTCGGAATACCTATAATGAAGGTTTAGCATAAAAATCATCAGGTATTCTGCCACTAAAGGGAGAAGAGGGGTTTAATCCTGAACTTCACCTTCTGGAAAACTGTGAACGGTGATTCGCGAAAATTCGCCCCGATAGGGTTTGAACTCACGATCCCCAATACTCAGTACGTGATGGACAGCGCCTCTAACCACCAAGCCACTGAGCCGGATAGACATTTTTGTTAAGAACTATTATAACTATTTCAATGGATTTCCGGTAAAATATTAATAATCTTTTGATTCACCACAGCTGTATTTTAAAATACTAAACTATTGAAATTAAAAAAAAAAACTTCTAAATGTATATGCCTCTACCACTAACAGCTATCTATATAACATCCTAGACATTTTTCTTTGTAAAATTTTTATTTAAAGAAAAATGTCTAGGATGTAGTGCAATTTAATATATTATATAGATGTGTATGCGCTGTAAGAGTAGTTTTGATCTGTCTTGTTTATGCCAATAAAAGGTTTTACTACTACTGACTTATTAAATGTGAAATAGATAAACAAGTTTCTAGAAGAAAACTGTTGAAATATTATAACTGCATGACATGAAATATGTTACATTTGAACAATACAATAAATATCATGTTGTTAAAAGGCCTTTATAGCGTGCATACTCTATTATGTCAAACACAGTATGAATTTAAATATACAATACAATGTGAATCTATGCTATTCATATTTATATTATATAGTAGATGAAATGACTGTTCAGGGGGATGAATTTTAATTACTAAAATAGACTTCATTCATAAAGTGAAATGATCGAAAGTAGATTTATGTGTCTATTAACTAACTCAATCTAATTAAACTCTGCACTACACTGAATTTGCCAACTCTATATAAATTAAGCCTTAACTAATCAATAATATTGATTGAAACATAAAACATTTGAAAAATTGTTTAGTGTGTTGTTGAAGTCACTTGAAATTCTGAATGGATTGGTCTTGAAACACACGCCCATCCTTCTCTGTTCACATAGTTTGTTAATGGGATAACACTTTCTGGAGTAGTTCAAACAATGTAAACCCGTTATATTCATTAGGTGCTTTCGGTTAACATTACTAGTCGCCCCGTGGCGTGCTTATCCGCTCCAAGTTTTGCGGTCGTGCGCCGCTTATAAGGGACGAATTGTACGCATCGGGAGCCGCTTGCACGACAAAAAGAACAAGAGACAATAAACTCGGGGCAGCATACAGTGATGAACGAAAACAGCTGTTGAATAAACCTATGTGTGCAATGGTGCGGTGGGCGACCAACCAAACTATACCCGTACACTATTTCAAGCGACTTTAACTCTGCTCTCTGTTATTCAACTTTTTATGATTCTATAAATTTCATTAATTAATTCAAGCTTAATACATACAAAATTGTTGAAAACAACAGTTCAAATCGTTTGAAATAGTGAATGTCTGCAGTTTTGTTGGTATGGGGCAACTGCCCACTCCACACTTGCTCGCATACTTTTATAAAATGTATGTGGAGGTTTTATATTGTTTAATCAACTCCAGGAAGAGTGTTACATTTATGCCAACAGAAAGGGATGGAAGTGTCTTTCAAGATCAATTTTGATTTTGAAATATAAAAGTATCACCCTAGAAGGGAATTCTAACCATTTTCGTAATATCATGACAATAAAAACATTAATCACAGGTCCGTCAGCTTCAAAACATTGACTTGGTTTTTATATTTTATAAGGATGAAATAAGATATAATTTAGTGTCAATTTAGCTTCTTGATTTATCAGAGCAAATAATTTTCAAAAAACAATATAGATAAGTAAAGGATGTTCTAGAATATACATGCAATCTTATACAGTATGCTTTGGTTATGTTTCTTTTCGTTTTTAGTTAACTATTATTAAATTCTTATGTGTAACCTTCTTTGTATAGGTGGTTGGAACGTGAATTCAATGATCTTTGGGTAATTTTGTTCACGGATTATTTACAATATGTGATCATTTGAGTTAACCTTCTTTGTATAGGTGGTTGGAACGTGAATTCAATGATCTTTGGGTAATTTTGTTCACAGATTATTTACAATATGTGATCATTTGAGTGCCTTTCGTTTATCACTCTGGACTGGTACGGGCTTATTGTTTCTTGTTCTGTTTGCCGCTTCCGATGCGCATAATTCTATCTCGGCCGCAAGACCTGAGCGATACTGCACGCCACGGGGGCGACTAGCAATGATAAATCATGTTAAACTCTTTTGATAGTTCACAGATTACCGCCGTATGCGTCAATTTCCATATATTGCTTATCAATATAAAATAAATCGGTTTTCTTTTCTTTATTTGTACTAAATCATAAAATGCTCCTTGTCAATATATTATCCTACTGCAAAAAGAATCCTGGGTGGATAATGATTGAGATATTTTTTAAATAAATGAAACAATTTTTTTCATTTAAAAGTAGAGACTTGATTTGATTTTTTGTTTTCTATGATGTGTGGTAATTTCATTAATTTCATCCAAGTAGAATGCTCTTACACAATGATTTCAACCATAAATATTTTATTTAATATAGCATGCATGAATGCTGAATATAAGTCTTGATAGTAAAGGTCGTAAAATAGTAATTGATATTAGGGTAAACCGTTTAGTCCTTGTGGTTTTGAGCTAAATAACTTGTTTGATTAAAAACACAAAACTATAGTTATTTAGTCTCTACTGAAAATATTTAAATACATAAAAGTACTCAATTATTTGTTCCAAACGTAATTTTCTAGTAATTGCTTAATAAAATTGGAAATAAATGAATAGAACGCGTTACACTATAGAACGGCTTTCAGCATACCGAACGATTACTATAGCAGACACCTGCGCTCAGCCTAATCTCCCAATCTCATTATCAATTACGCAAGGCTGCACCACCCCGCTTATCAATGCGCCCAAAAAGTTCAACAATATAAAAAAAACCTTTACACATAAATACAATTCCAACCCGCGTCGATGTGTGTCGATACGGAGCGAGTTTACTGTACAGAATCATAGTGTAGTCAGGGTCATTGAACCGGGCCCCGGAGTGGGGATGCCACTACGTCACTAGCGCGCGGCTCAGACTTACGTAGCGGCCACGACGAAATTGGCTAGATAAAGAAGGAGAGACGTCCTTCGAGCAAGAACATTCCCACATTATTACACAGATACATGGACAATTTGCTAGGAGAGACTTTCTTAAAAAAATTGTCCAAAATATTACACGACGCCGCCAGTGGAATTTAATAAAACGAGCTGGCTGTACGCAAGTGTCCTTCCCGTTTAAAAGTGCGCCGGAGTTATGTAGTGCAACCAGGAACTGAGTGCTTAACGTTGTAAAATATTTGGTGCTGCCGAAATATTCGAATTGAAACAACGCACAGTGCGCGCCCGCGGATGCAATTTAAATACGTGATTATATAAGTGCATTAAAAAATATTTTTGAGAAATCTACAGTGTTTTTTAAAATCTACAGTGTTTTTTTGAGGATGTGCCGCATATTTTCATACGTAAATGCAGTTTGAAACTTTTTTGAGCGCTTGAATTATTATTGAGTAATTGCCAACTGTTGTAGTTTTTTAACATGTGGTCACAGGCTTGCCGGTTTGAATTAACATAAGCGTTAATTCCTGCATAATTGTCTCCGAAATTTAAAGATAAGAATAGCGACTGTTATTGTCTCGTTATCGAGCGCGTATATAATCGGTCATTCACATTGTTTATAAATAGATACCGAGTGCTCGCTCATTTTTATAAATTCATAGTATTACGATACGTTGCGGTAACGTGTACTTTTTTTGTGTGGATTGTTATGTGATTCATAATAAGAAAATCGATGATATTGTTAGTATAGACGTTATTTTGTTTAGTGCAGTAGGTTCCGGTAACACGTGGGTGCGCACTTTGCGCGCGGATACCTTTGCTAATGTTAGATTTTGGTGGATGATATTATATTCAAACAAATCGTACATATTGTAAATCTCTTGCTTCGTTTATCGGAGCAAGTAGCGATCGCCTGCCTCTCTCACTCAACCATATTTGGCGGTGAACAACCTCGAGTTCAATGGCTTAACCGCGCCTCCTAAACAAGAGCCGCTCGATACGCCATCGGTTCGAGTCCACACTAAACACGCGACAGCAGTCAATGTGCCGCTACCCAGCGATGGCTCGCCATGTAATGACACACGATATTTTTACATTTCCACGGAATTTTTTTCATTATTGAGTTGCCGCCCGCGATACATTCCCGTTTTCATTCGCGCCAGCGACCACATTTACGCCAGCGTTCTTAATATAACGCGAACGCTTTTGGAGGTTTACTGCTTCCCCAGAATGAACCATAAATATTTAATTAAGGAACGACAACGAAAAATATTCAGTTATTCACATTGAGAGACATTAAGTATGAATGTACAAATCAACTAGATTGCTTTAATGGTACAACTAGAGTAGATTTGATTACTCGATTTCAATACAAACTCCAGATGTGTGGTAATTTCATTCATTTCATCCAAGTAGGAGAATACACATATTTATCTAGAATATACTCGTTTAGTTATAGCTAAAGCTAATAGCTTGTCAGATTAATTTATTGTTACTATTATTATTATTACAAAAATTAGTTGAAAATTAGCTAAGAATTTAATATTTAGGAAACATATGACATACATTGAGAGGAAACATGTAAGAATTTAGGAAACTACATCTTTCCTCTCACTTTATGTCATGGGTGACTAATAGATAAACCTTTTCTACTAAATATAATGGGAGTTTATTGACTATAATGAAATAAAATCGATTTTTAATCATCCATGCAACTTATTTTTATAATTAGACAATTGTTGAACACAATTTATACCATTATTTCAAATTAGTATATAATTTGTTTTAAGTCACAAATCAAATTCTATAAATTGAAAATAATGTTTAGATATCCTATATTTTTACATTACAATCTGACAATGGACAATAACATTATTTTTTAATATTTTAGAACGTGTTAATAAGTATATTTTATATACTATATTTTTTAACATTTTCTTTTTTGGATTGTTAAGGCGTCTACTTTATTATAATTGATTTTATCCTTTATCTTTTTCATTCTTTACTTATTTACATTTCCGGAAGCTAGAAAATAGCACATTTCATTGCATGTTCATTTTAATTCGATCTTGCTTTTGCATTTTTGTAATTATATCTATAATTTTATGCTAACAGAGCAAACAATTCTACACGATTTCATAGCACAAAATCAGTATTTTAAATGTATCAAATCCTTATACAATAAGGATTTTAGCTGGTCGGGTAGGTGATTCTAAAATTTATAGATGGTTGCCTCATCTATAAATTTTAAAATCACCTACCCCAGCTAAAATCCTAATTGTTTTAAACATTACAGTAATATTATTGAGACATTTTTAATATCTACAGCATTTTACAATGTGAATATTGAGAATGTGGTTTCACCGATTATAAAATACCTGTGAACTCAAGGTGCAATACAACATACCTAATTTAAAACCATTTATATGATCTTCTTTTACGTAGACAATCGGTTGTAGTTTAATTTTTTCAATTGTCGCCCTGGAGATCTTATTCCTCTTGGTGACTTGTGTCTTATAACTCTCTCTATTCTGTGTCTATCAATCCTCTCAACATAGACACGATCCATGCTTCTTGTCCACTCACTGGTATTCACCCCGCATGATATTATTTCGTCTATTACTCTGTCCCGTTTTGTTTTTCCTTAATGCATCACAGTGCTGATTTATGTTGTTGTGATGAGTCGGTATTTGGTCTTGTTTCAGCCATTTATGTAAGGGTGTGGGCCTAATAACAGCTTTGTATATTCTACTCTTTGTTTCCTTACAATATTTCTTGGCCCAATTGTACTTTGCACGCCTGTTACGTTCCTAATGTCCGATATTGTAAGAATGCTTGCTTTTTTTCTTGCAGTTTTCTTTGATTGTCTATTGATGGTTTAATACATCGTGTTTTTCGCTAGAAATAATTGCGTGCTCTTACTTTCCTACGCCCAAGTGCCTCCTCTCTGATACTTTCATTGTCAGTATCTAGACCATCGCAGATGATTTCAATGTCGTATATTCTCTTCAACAAAATTATTTTACAAAATCAGGCTATTTTGTAAAATAATTTTGTTGAATCGTCTGTTAGTCTCTCAAGTTCAATCTTGCTATTTGTTCTTGCTACCAAAGTGTGCTTCCATTTCATAGTTATCTCCAGTCGCAGTTTCCATCAGTAGCTTACGTCTGCTGATGTTAAACATCTTACATCCAGTATTGATTCAGGTACTATTTTTCGGTTTCTTAGGATATAGTTGATTGTGGACCTCTGCACCTGTCGTTGCTATATTTGTATTTAAGTTGTTCTTTGTGGTCAAAGATAATAAAAACGAAATTCGTTTAATGCGCATATATTCACCAACAGTTAGTCCTCCATTTTCGTTCTCGCCGTTTTCATTACACGTTGTTTAATCACCTTCTTGCGTACTCTGGCGTTGAAATCTCCCAGAATGATTTTGGATTTATTCTTCCCTGTATTATCTAATGTCTTTTGTAGATCTTTATAGAATTCCTTTCATCTTGCAGTTCTCTGAGCTGTATATATAGATACTATGGACGTAGTTCTTGTATATTTTGATCTTCAGTACCATTACTCTTTCTGAAACTGTTGCATCATGGATTTGGTCTTTTAAGTTTCTTGTGGATCATTATCTCGACAGCTTCAATTGTTCTTGTGTTTTTTGTTGACTCCACTGTAAATGAGTGAAAATTCTCGCAGGACTACCAGCCTCCACCGGTAAAGGCTAGGTATTAGTGTTTGGTACATGAGGCTCGTTAATTTTTGAGTTCCGTATTGCATTTTTCAAACTAAGTTAAATTACACTGATGACAGGGGGTCGTCTTGACGTACTCTATAATTGACTTATTTGACATTGCATTATTTACTCTCACCATGTTCTCAGTTCTTGTTAGTAGTCCTTATTAGCTTATGATTCATATTCAGACGCCTCAGGGCTTTGTATAGCTACCAATTTTGTGGTATGTCGACTATGTTCTTGGTTTTGCAATTCATGTGTTTGTGTTTATTTACTGTCTTATGTTCCATGAGGCTACTCGTAGGAGTTGATTTAGTCTCCTTTTTCGGCTGTCGTTGTTCTTTGCCTTATTCGTCGTCGGTAAACTTGTCCTGTTACAATGCATATTATTGGTTCTGTGAGCACTGTCTTTCTTTTTATGTAGGGCAGCTCGCTGGCCTACCCTAGAACCCTCCTCCTTTATCCGGGCTTGGGACCGGCAACATGATCACTGAGCTACTCGATCCACCCAGCAACCATGCAGGCGGAGTTAGTTGATCTTAATGATCTAATTTTTTCTATTATTGTTTTTTTTTTCACCAATACTTTTTCAATTTAATATTTATTTTTAGCAAATAGTATCTATAATATCTTATATTGTTAATTGATTAATTTGTATTATTTAATTGTGACTTGTGCGAAGTACTGTGTATTGTAAACACTAAATAAAGATTATATACATTTATATTTTTAAAATTCATAAAAAATTGAAATATCACCTGAAATCGCAATATTTGCATGGATATTCACGTAATTGAAATAATTACACATAAAGAGACACACAGGCGGATTTATTCGATCAATGGTATAAGTGCGTATATAAAAATATATACATATAATATACTTTTAAAGTACTGATTTAAAACCAATTGTATGTGCGGGTGTGTATCCTTTGGTTTCAAGCTAGGAACATAGGACAATGGGTCTTCTAATTGACCCGACGCTAGTGTTCTTTCATTAAAACCAATTAATGTGTATAAATTTAAATAATAGTATAAATTGTATCCAACAATTGTCTAATTATCAAAATAAGTTTGCATAGATACTAAAAATCGTTTTTTTATTTCATTATAGCCAATAAACCCCCATTATATTCAGTAGAATATAAAAAGGACATAAAATATATCATTAGCATTTAACAATCACGGTAATAACTCGAAAGTTAAAGCGAATCAGTATTGTAAGCATCAGCGTGTGCTATTGATTATATATTATTTTTTACTGCACGATACTCACCAAATAGCCGGTTATTGAACTTTGGGAGGCCCGTTAAATTTCCGACACACCACACAAATTAACAACCCGTCGTCGCCAGAATCTTATCACCCAAGCCAAAAAAAAAAACTAGCAATCAAGATTTATTTGAACATGAAAATTTGCGGCGCATTCATCTGTCAATCTGCAATCTTTTCTAGGTGTAATGTACATGGAATACGATGTGAATAAATTAACGCAACCGTCCGACTGTCGCGAAATAAGCAGTGATAACAATTTTTAAACCCCAATTTTATACAGTGCGTAACAGTGTCTTAAAAAAGTGCGATTGTTTATTTGTTACGGAGAAACACCTAGGCCCAGAGGCGCTGCCATGCTACGTGTTGTTCTGAAAAGTTGTAAATGTGAACGAACGTTAGCAGTGGCGTACAATGGACACGTTCCAAGAATTATTCAGTGCAGGAGATAATTGGAGCGGCGAGGGCAGGGTAGATTGCAATTCCGTCGATTCGACGACGCCGCCGCCCCAGCAGCTCCTAGGAGACGATAAAGACGACAAGAAGAGCGCGAACTCTATAAGAGGTATAAAATGTAATGAACCTTTCTCATACATACATAGTTAATGTAGATTTATAAGCTGAAATCATTTTTCAGCATAAAGGTCTATAATTGGGCCTAGTACAAAATGAAAGCTATTAGAGTTCTTAATTAAGGGCGTATTCACATATGTAATATGTTTGAATTGTAGAGGGTTGGGAATTACTATAATAACATTGGGCGGGGATTTGTCGTTTGCGGTATACCGGTGAATTCCATTAACTTTCGAAGGGGTCATCAATCTTATGAGAAGGTGTGATATGTCTCATGTTTTTGCGACGTGCCAAATTAGGTTTTAAAGTGTAATTCATAAAAGTAGAAATTATAAGTAATTGTCATCTACCATATTTTAACAATGTAGATTTTTAAGGTCCGAACGAAGTAGAACGTTGAGTTATTGGAACCAATTTATTTATTAGTCTCAACAGAGTTTAAATAAACAGAAAACACAAAATTCGATTGACATTTTTAAACAAAAATACGCTAGCAGCAAGTAGTGGGTTTCTATAGTTTGATATGATTAAGAATATAAAATGTTTCAAAAGAGAATGAAGGTAATTCTCTCTTGTTCAACAGAATTCTTTTTGATCCACAGTAAAGAAATATGAAAATATGTACTTCACTAGTTAAGCCTTAATGAACAGTACTAAAAAATATCCGCACCGTAAATCATAAATATGTTAATATCGTTTTAGACAAGACAATTTCTTGACTCAAAATTTAGTCAAGATGCGAGATAATCTAAATTATCTCGCTTCATATAGCACATTATTTGAAATATTGAATTGGATGGTAGATTGAATGGAAAAATATAACGCGTTCTATTTGTCAAGGACAAATTTTATGGGTGGAAAATATATGAATTCATTTCTTGAACAACTTTTGAGCTAAGAAATTGTCTTGTCTAAAACGACCTTTAGGTGAAAATCAGCTTAACTCACTTAGTTTCTCAAATTATTTTCGTCTAAGTTCGTCTAAGCTAATACATAAAAGGTTAATTGAGAAATTATTTAATAAGTATGGAATTTAATTGAATATTGTATTCATTGTATGTAAAGTTGTAAATTTATAATTTATGTCCTTTATAACTTTTTTCATTTGATATCACCGAACATATTTATTTCTAAATATAAAATAAAATTAATTGTCTATCACTTGTTTATTGCAATTATTGCAAATATTTCGGCTAAACTCTAGCCATTATCATCGGATTATCTTGATAATCGCTAGAGCTTAGCCGAAATATTTGCAAAAATAGTGATAGAGAATTCATTTTATTTTTTATTTAGAAATAAATATGTTCGGTGATATCAAATGAAAAAGGTTATATAAGACATAAATTATAAATTTACAACATTACATACAATGAATACAGTATTCAATTAAATTCCATACTTATAAAATCATTTCTCAATTAACCTTTTATCTATTCTAAACAATTACTTTTTACATATTTGGGAACAGTGAGCAAATTAAATCTTAAATATGTTGGGTGATACAAAATCAACTTGATTCGATTAGTTACGCTGCCATGCGAGTGAAATTTAAATTAGTGCTTACAGTACTTAAATCTAAATCTACGTCTATAATATAATAAATTAATAATAGTAAAATAGTAATAAATTCGGTAATATTAAATGAAAAAGGTTATAAAAGAGAGAAATATAAATGTACAACTAACACACAATGAATTCATTATTCAATTAAATTACACACTTATTAAATCATTTCTCAATTAACCTACTATCTATTCTAAACAATTACTATTTACATATTCCAATAAAAATATCAAAGTTCATGCGGCGTGATTGCTCACCAATATACGATAAAAAGCCTATTGATGCTGGGTACGTCTTATAAAATATTAATGTTTAAATAATATTGTATATTATTACTTACAAATTTATTATTGTTGCGTGCCCGATAACATCTCCGGTCGATTCAATGCCTGTATAGGTGTATTGAAATGTATTATGTAAGATTAAAAACATGCGAGACAATGCACTCGCGCTTGATCTAAGGTTATTGCATTACGTGTCTTGTAAATCGGAGATGTTCTAACAGTGTTTAAAATTCCACCGGGACGAAATAAAAAAACTACAATAAGGTTGTTAAATACTAGTAGCATAGGGTAGTTTAAATTTTGTCAGCTCAGGACACTTTTTACCCAATCACTAGGATCTTCTAAAACAATTCTATAAAAAATATATATAGTGCTTTATTGGCATTTTTTAACACATCAAGGTACTTGCAATACATTTAACTTAAAATTAATTAAATTGCCATAAACATACAATAATCTATAAAATATGTACCTTATCAATTATTAAGTTCGTATTATTTATCTTGGTATGAGAATAAGTAGAACTTTGTTAACAATCCTGTACGTACTTCAAAATGGTGTAATAACGTAATAAATAAAATCAGAAACTACTAATATGCTTATATCGGTTTTTGTAATTCCACATCGTAATAATCACCGTTCACAGTTTTTCAGATGTTTTCTGTGAAGTTACGGTAAATACCGAGTGATTAAACTCCTCTAAGCTTCTCCCTTGACCGGTGGAAAAGCTTCACAGCTAGTGAATCTTTTCTTGAAGGATAGACGTTTTTTTAATTTTTAATTTTTTACTGTTGTGCTTATATTTGTTGTATTTTCATCGTAATAATTTAGGAGTATAAATACGAATTCAAATATATATTTTTAACTGACCCAGCTCACTGGCCAAGTAGTTAGAGGCGTCGTCCGTCTCGTAAGGAGTCTGAGTTCGATCACCGTCGGGGCAAATTTTCGCGAATCACCTTTCACAGTTTTTCAGAGGTTTTCTGTGAAGTTAAGGTAAACACCAAGTGATTAAACTTCTCTGAGCTTTTCCCTTGACCGGCGGAATAGCCTCATGGCTGATAGCCCTATAAAGATAGAAGTTTTTTTGATTTTTAACTGTTTTGCTGCCGTTTTTGTAAACAGTATACAAAATTTGTAGTCTATAATCACTCAACTTAATGTGGATGTTATCAAAGAAATGTTATATTTATTATTAATTTCATATTTCATATTAATCTTGGTATAGCGAATAAGGAGAACTTTGTTTACAATTAAAATCCTGTATGTACTTCGAAACTGTGTAATTACCAGTTGCGAATTTATGCACAGGCGGTGGAGACATATCTCCAGGGGCTCATACACGACAAATAATAATCAACGAACACATATACATATGATACTATGAATACTAGTAAGTTTTAGGTGGGAATTCTAAATTTTGTTTCGCTTCGAGCCTCTCATTAGTTAATTCCTGTAATTACTATTATAGTTGTTTAATGGATAACTAAAACATAAAACAATACATTCTGGTATATTTAATTGTGTTATTATTAATTATATATATATATATATATATATATATATATATATATATATATATATATATATTGAGTTCAAAGATATTTCGTATTACCATATGGAACAACAGGAAAAATCTATCTATTATTAATTGACATTCTATAATAGTGGAATCATGTCTATACTCTTTATATTGATTAACGTCCGCTAAACCTAAATAAAATTACTTAACTCTTTCCAAAAATTATAAAACGGACTAAAAGTATACTACCCTTGTTTTTTGAGAAACATAAAAATTTTATTTGGGAATATTACTTACAACTGAAAGAAAGGTTTTAAATCATTTCAGAATATTGTTCATAACTTTCTCAGTTACCGCAAATCCCCGGATTTCAAGCAAATCATTAACAAGTTGTTGGAAAATTAACGCAAGATTGAAGCTCGAATGTCTCTCAATATGCATTCCCATCTCGATTTTTCCCTGAAAACTTGGGCGATACGAGCGAGTAGCAAGGATAGTGACTACACCAAAATCTAGCGAACATCTAAATTTACCAATAATTTTGGGATGATGGCATGATGAGCGACGACTGTTGGATTGTAATGCTTAAAACGGATCCCAAACAATACAAAAGACTTGGTTCGACCGCTCTGCATTTCTGATTTATAACTTTTTATTATTTATTATTAATTTTAATACAATGGCCATTCATTGTCAAAAATCGTGAAAAAAATAATTCATTGACTCTTAAAAATGCAGTGAATATTCGGATTCAGCGCCCCAAATAATCTTAGAAACAATCCTTGATTGCTCCGGTCCAAAACTTTGTATACTTAGTATCATAGGATATGTATATTTACCTACTATGTACTCGAAAATAAATAAACAATAAGATCAACGAGAGAAATTATTAATATAAATAGGTTATGCACAAATAATTTAAAATTCTAATTCTTTGTGATAAATCCTTCACTTGATTTTCTAAAAATAATCCTTATAACTAGTAGTAAGTAGTAGTCTCCAATTAACAAGACCTCATCAACTATTAATTGAAATTGATTGAAAATCGTATTTCTAACTGCGTGATGGTTTTCAAATAGCTATATATGTAGATGAATCCATGTATGTATTGGGATACTTTGGCGTGGGTATCGTGACCGTGAGAAAAAATTCAAACTCAATGAACCCCAGAAAAACACCAAGAAACATAAAAACACCAAGAAAAATAATTGGGGTTACTTGGGATTTTATGGGGTTATTTGAGGTTTATCTGAGGTTAATTAAGGGTTTTCTGGGGTTAATTGGGATTTTTCTGGGGTTAATTGAGGTTTTTTTTAGCTTAATTAGGGAATTCTGGGGTTATAGGGGGGATGTTCAGGGTCCAAGTAAGATAACACCTACTACCAGATGCGATAATTAAGTGTACACCTTTACTGATCAAAAATTTCTAACGGTCACGATTTAATTCCCACGCCGCTCGACTCCACTTTTAACTTCATTAAATGTAGTAACTTCAATAGTCAAAATATACATAACAAGTAATAAAAACTCAATACAATTAAATAATAAGCGTCATAAAAAAAATTTAGGCGGGATTACACCCTTACTCCTTGTGTTGTTACTGTGAGAGTCAAATTCAGTATCTAACATTAATAACTATTTTTAATACAAAAATTAAATGTTGAGCTTTTTCTTTTCTTTAAAGGGTTAAAGCATAACCCTTTACAGAAAAGAAAAAGCTCAACATTTAATTTTTCATTAAAAATAGTTGTTAATGGTAGATACTAAATTTGATCCTCACAGTAACAACACTTATAAAATCAGCTTGACTCGCTTAGTTACTCAGATTACCCGAGCTGCCAAGCGAGTGAATTCATTGAACTCCGGGCAGTTTCGCAAATACACAGTTCATTTTTAACTCACATGGCCGTTTATTATCATTACCGCCGTTTTTAACGCGCGTTTTTTCACCCCGCATTTGCGATTCAAGGAAGTACGACGCCCGACCGGTGTCTGTTTGTTGTTATTACAACATGGAAGCGCGAGCTGCTGCTGAAATATTTGTGCGGGGCAAATAACACGAGCCCGCGTGCATTAATCTCGGCAGAGCTGTATCATATAACGGGCGGCCAGATGTTGCAAATCCGCGCGAATCCGAATTCGCCATTTTTTTTTTGTGTTGTGCCTTCGGTGGGCGCATTTAAAAATTCATTACGGTTTTTTGTTTCGCGTTGGAAGTCGAGTAATATCCGCTGCGGGAGGCCAGCGGAGCCTGTCGATAATGTTGAAAAACTATTTTTAAACAATGAATCTGTTAATTGTACATGACGCATCGGGCGGCCACTCACTCGGTGTGAAAGGTTGACGATCCTTAAATTTGTGTGGTGTACATGCGTGGCGATAATTTCGTTGGTGATTATTGGTACATAGTTTTAAATATTTTAAAAGTTTGTTCGTTTTATTACAATTAATTTATTTAATGTCAGTTTTATTCACTCGTTATTACGTTCACTCAGAACACCAAGGATAAGTCCTTGAAACTTTTAATATATAATATATGAATAAAAAGATTTTTTTGGCTAGTTATTCTCTGGAATATGTAAGCCTAAAGAATATATTTTTATTATTTTTCTGTCTAAATATGAACATTGAAATTAAGAAAATGCATTTTTAACTAATTGCATGCATTAAGCTCGTATTACACCATCACAGTCAGGACACGAATAGCAATATCTTACGTCGAATTCGCGTAATTGACTATTAAACCCTGTCTACATTTGCAAATATCGCTGTGTTCGGCGTTGATCACTAACGAGACGTATACATTTATGTCAGTGTGGTCGTGTAAAAGAACATAAATATGATATTTTCAAATATGTAATGATTTTATACATTCTATATCTACGAATTATGCTTCTTAATTCTCACAAAATAAGTTATATATAATAGGTAAAGCCTAAAATAATGTTGCAAGTTTTTGCTAAAAACTCAATAAGGCACCTTACATACACCGGTCAATAATACTGTCAATATTTTAGAATAATGACAGTATTACTGTACGATAGCATGTTTCAAATATTAATTATTCTAAAATATTGACAGAATTACTGATCGTGTATGGTATACTAATGATGGAATGGAATGTTTATCCAAATAATTGATTACTTGATAAATATTGAAGGAGGATTCAAGCAAATGCTGACAGTACAACGATTGACAGTATTATTGACCGTGTAAGGTGCCTTAATACAAAATCACAATTGGCGTCATAATACAAGTATAAGACGCTTTCGTTTAGCATGGTTTATCATTGCTAATCGCCTCCGTGGCGTGCAGCTCAGGTATTGGGGTCCTCCGCCGCCGGTTGTAAGGGCCAAGGTAGAATTATGCGAATCGGAAGCGGCAAATAGAATAAGAAACTATAAGCCCGTACCAGCCCAGAGTGATAAACGAAAGGCACTATAAACGTGATCTGTTCATTTTGCTCACCGAATATGTGGCGTGGGCTTTTAAATGACCATGAACATAAATAAATTTGCAAACACAATATAATATTTTTAAAGATCTACATTCTATAACTACGAATTATGCTTATTAATTCTCGCAAAATATGTTTCAGGGCCAAAAACAAAGTTGTAGATGCATACATAGTATTTGCTAAAATCACAATAGAATTCGCAATGTGTACCTTAATGTGTGTAGACGTACCATCCATCCTTAACAAAATAAAATAAAATAGACCTGTTTTCATTTTTGCTCACCGAATGTGTGGCATACTACGCTTTGTTGCTGAGTTATGAAATAAGCAAATACTTAGTTGATAAAACAAACGTATATTGTACAGTATGTGCTACAATGACAGTTTTTGTAACACACGTTTTAAAACTATTTTTATTTTATTTGCCAAATACAATTGATGAATTCTCGGGAAATTATGCCCTTTTTGGCATATCATTTAATAAATACATGTTCTTTTAATGAATATTATCATTAAAATGATGTATTTTTAATAATTTATTATTAAAATATTATTATGTCTCTCCATAAGGTACGAATCTATTTTTTTATGAAATAAGACAATAAATCACATCATAAATGTAATTTTTTTATTTTGTATTATAATAAGTATCTTAAATGACTAAACAATGCTAGTATGAATATAACTAACGTCCAAAATAATTGCCCGTTTGTTCTTATTATTTATCATAGTAAGTGGTGTGTTTAAATTATAATAGTACACGTAAATAGAACTGTGTGCTTAAATCCAACGTACCCGTAGTAATTCCAAATGAATAATACGGTCTCAACATAATTATTCAACGGAATTAGTAACACGTGAATGCATTCCAAATAGTGCAAACACTCCAGGCTGAGGTTTTCGTACATTAATTCCGTTCAATTATTACGAAATTACATTTGTATAGTTTTAATAGCATCTAATTATCATAAATTAATTAAAGCAGTCATCGCGGCTTGGTATTAATGTGCTAGTGGGCTGCGGCTGCAATTAAGTCTATTTACTGCCGGTGTTTCGCCTGCGACGTGATAGCATTTAGGCAACTCACTTTATCACGCCGATCGAACACACCGCCGCTTCCTTCCACAATTTTCACAACTATCCTCCAAATAACTTAAATATTCATTAAATGCGGGCCGTTAGCTTATTTATCGTGCGTTGAACCCCGAATCCACATCGGCCACTCGTTATAAAAATTAGTTACCACTTTATCTGGCGGTGACGTCACCTTTTATCGCGGCATTTAATACCTCAAAATTACACACATTAAAGGCAACTTTTTTATATACCTCTCTTGCTCATTATACAGATTGAGAAACGTTATGGTAATTGATAAACCGAATTATTCATAAACGTGCGATTAAAATTTAAATGTTTACACGGATTTAGTTTGACAGTTGAGATATCTAAATGATTTAGCATATTTCATTAAAAATACGAAAGTTGAAGTGGACAGATAACGTGGTGGGCTATAAACACACGAAGAGATTTTCATGGCCGGGATTTATTTTTATATGAGTTCGATCAAAAAAATATATAATTGAAGGCTTCATTGTGTAATGTGGAATTAATTTTGAATTAAAAATGGGTATAAATCAGATATGTTTTGTGAAATATAGACAAATTTACACGTTTTACGGAAAGGCATAATTTTGTTTGTGAAATATCGTCTTGAGTATTGATTGCAAACATTAATCACTAGCACTAGATGAAAACCCTGTGCGACTGTGAATGATTTTTAAATACAAAAAGAAGACTAATTAGGGTCGGTTCTACAATTGACATTTAACTGGAGAATAAGGCTATTCGTGGAATAAGTTTAGATATTAAGGACCGGTTCTACAATTGATATTTAACCCGAGAATAAGGCATTATGTGCGACGGTGAATGATTTTTAAGTACAAAAAGGAGACTAATTAGGGCCAGTTCTACAATTGACATTTAACCGGAGAATAAGGCTATTCGTGGTATAAGTTTGAGATATTAAGGATCGGTTCTACAATTGATATTTAACCCGAGAATAAGGTTATTCGTGGAATAAGTTTGAGATATTGACGCCAATATATGAAATTTATTCCACGAATAGCCTTATTCTCCAGTTTAATATCAATTGTAGAACCGGCCTTAACGCCAATATGTCAAACGTATTCCAGGTATAACCTTATTCTCCAGTTAAATGTCAATTGTAGAACCAGCCCTTAGTCAATTAAATTTATGGAATAATAAAAAATAGCAAAAAACAATATAATGCAGAGTAATTAATCAAATCTTTACTTAAACATAGCTATTACTTCAAAACACGTAAAACCGTCTGGGAATTCGACGTTCAACCAAAAAATAATATAATTTCGATATAAATCCCTCCTCTCTTTTAATATCCTTTTGTGTCTTATATAAACAATTATGTCTACTGCAGTACATTTGCGGATGTTAACCCTCAACTACTATCGTGTTTTCATATTACGCAATTGCTATCGTAGGGTCATTTATAATATTTAAAATGGTAAGAAGTAGGAAACAGCATTACCAGGGATAATTATTGGTTGTATAACATTAATTGGAACAGAGTTACAATAAAATAAATATTTATTCTTCTACTAAATACAAAATGTAACAAGTTATTACTGTTACTACATATATTATTTTTTATGTAAAAACTGACGATGCTCCGGTGAAATGTTCACGAAAATTTAGTTGAGGACATTCAAATTAAAAATGAAAAAATAAAACCTTATTTCATACATTAAAAAAACCTGCCATATTTCTAGACCATAAAAACTTCCCAACCCCAAATAAACAATTAATGCGTCGACACAGCCAAACTTGTAGCAAGAACATACACAACTGCAATTAGCGAAAAGTGCATCGGTGGTGTTCGTCTCGTTTTTCCGATGTCACGCGAAGTATGTGGATGGGGTCAAATTTGAGCCCACGATAGTAGGTGAGGGTTAAAAAGCAATCTACAGTAAATAATCGATAAATGTAACTCCTATAAACGCAACATTCCCTATTTTCAGCTCTCTATAAGCGCTCCAAAAAGTAATGTTTTTTAGACAAGCTTGCAGTATAGTCGCTAGCCATTTGGAAACATTCACATAACCCCATGAATTTGCGGGACGGGCCCAATTCTACATTAAATAGTGGGAATTTTCATGGTTTTCCCCCCTTGAAGTAGTAGTAGTCGATAATATTTTTTTTTTAAATGTTTATCAATTTCCCCAATCATAAAATTGCTTTCGATTGTTCTTCATTTATTGATAGTTTCCCGACTATCGATAGTTAGATATTTTCCCGACTATCGCTAGTTTGATTGATATTTTTCCGACTATCGATAGTTTCTATTCGATACTGCTCAACACGAATATCTATGTTTGTATAAAAAAAATGGAAACGCGACAATTTGATTTTTGAGCATGATGGACTAAAAATTATGTTCATGGTTTTCACCTCTTGAAGTAGTAATAGTCGATAGTAGTTTTGGAAATGTTAAAATGTTAATCAACTTCCCCAGTCATAAAAGTTCTTTGGATTTATTTTCATTTATCGATAGTTTCCGGACTATCGACAGTTAGTTATTTTCTACTATCGATAGTTAGTTATTTTCCGCACTATCGATAGTTAGTTATTTTCCGGACGATACATCGATAGTTTTACAGTTTCTCGACTAACGATAGTTTTTATTCGACATAGCCCATCACTAATATCTATGTTTGTACACACAAAAAATGCGTACGCGAGTATTTGATTTTTTGATGATGACTCGTATATAAGAAAACACTTCAAATAGACACTGACTATTTGCATAGTGATGTTTCTCACCTTTGACTAGTAGCCCAAACAATATTCTCCTGAGTATCTGTACACGCTTGTTTATTAAAAAATAATTTTATCTTGATAGGGCTGTCAGTCGTAAGGATTTCCACCGGCAAGGGAATAAGGTCTGAGAAGTTTAATCACTCGGTTTCTACCTTAATTTTACAGAAAACCTCTGAGAAACTGTGAAAGATAATTCGCGAAATTTCGCCCCGAGATGGACGGCGTCTCTAACCACTTGGCCACTGAGCTGGGTGCTCGTTGATTAATATACTAGTATGTTTTAAAATCCTACCCCGGCGGGTTCACCATTGTTAATATTATATTATCGGCGCATACGAGGGCTGATATCCATTAGAACAATTCGTTAATATCGCACAAATCTAAATCGTCTAATTGTTTGTCTTGATAATAATGATACTGGTTTGTAAATAACCGGTGGTTGTGTTAAAATCGCTCATAAATGTATTGAGACCTTTAATATGATAATGAAGTACTAAATGTTTTGAAATAATAGCAATGCTTTATCGGGCAATGGATAAATGGATGCACAAATGTACCAATTCACCTAATATTAAAGTTGAGAAAACACATTTATATAAAGATTTATACAAAGATTTATATAAATTAAAAATTATCTATTCATCTCAGGTTAATTTTGAACTTATATAGCCTTAGAGCTATATTTTTTTATTTAAAAGTTAAATTGGTTAAGTTGAGTATAAAGGTAAGAGAAACAAACATATTTTATGGATTGATTCCTTTCTGCAGAAAGACGTCTAAATGATATTTAAATCTCAACTGACATTTCATACGTTTCTGTTAGTATTCCTAAATAAATAAGGAGACATATTAAACATGGTGGCTTATAAGGCACCTTACACGATCAATAATACTGTCAATATTTTAGAATAATGACAGTAGTACTGTACGATAATATGTTTACAATGTTGATTATTCTAAAATATTTACAGTATTACTAATCGTTTAAGGTATAGTAAGGATGAAATGAAGAGAATGCTGATGTATATCCGGATAATTGATTACTTGATAAATATAAAAGGAGGATTGAAGCAAATACTGACAGTACTAAAATTGACAGTATTATTGACCGTGTAAGGTGCCTTTATGATGTAATACACCTGGAGAATAAGAATCAATTCCTCAGTGGATACTGCAATTTGATCACATATGTCTAACACTAAAAGTATAGAAATAATTGTCACACGGGATCAGAAAAGTTGGCGAGATACTTAATTCATCACACCGTCTGACGACGGGTATTTCATCTAGTATAATATATTACAATAATTGCACAAAATAAACACACAAATCATTAAATTTTGATGCAAACACCTGAATTTAAAAGGATAAATAAAACGAATTCTACTTTGTTTTTTTATCACATTTCAGTTACACTTTGCAACTAGTTTGGGCTAAGCTCTAGCCATTTTCGAGCTCCTCCGATGACTCACCGGAGGAGCTCGAAAATGGCTAGAGATTAGCCGAAACTAGTTGCAATTTGTAACTGAAGTGTGATAAAAAACAAAGTAAAAAATCGTTTTATTTATACTTGAATTATCACAAAGTAGACGCCTTAACAATCCAATACCTGAATTTAATTTATCCACTACTAGCAAATCAACATATTGCATTATTTTATTTAATCACCGTATTATTAAATAAAGTTTATTATTATAATTACTACCTATAATAATACCGATACAACAATAATTACAATAATTGTATAAATTTTGTGTAAACACACAAATCATTAAATTTCTGTAATGCCCACATATGTTGTTACAATAATTCAAAATAACATAAATAATCCGTGCTCATTTTAAACTACTCCATTCAACATTCACTCTTGCACTAAATAATTATCTTATCAAATTACAAATCCTGCAACATAAATCACTCGCACCGACTGTTTTGATTTAATTTCAATTACAAATTTAATTTAAATATAAATTAACAGACTACAGTTTACCTAATTAACTTATGGGCAGCACTTTAAACTAAAACCCGAATGAATTGACAACTGCACAATTTTTGCTCCAGCCGTGTGTGTGTGAGAGCTGCGTGTGATTCATATCGCATAACAAATAAGAAAGTTCGATTAATGCCGCTGTCGATTTAAAACTCCGCGCACACAGAATGCGAAATGGGCGATATAAAATATGCGTTATATAACGATGTGATATATTACTGGCTTCATGCAGTCGTAAATATTTCCGCAGCTGGATTATAATTATTAGCGGTGTATATCACGCTGATAAAAAATCGCGCAACGCTGATCAATCATACGCACTTTTAGATTTAGATTATTTCGCACAAATTACGGCTGCATGCTGGTAGAGAGATTTGTTGTAATAGTTCAGGGCTCCTATTATAAATCGATCTAATTTATTTGCTTGACAACCGGTGTCAGTTCCTTGGCTACCTTTTTGAAATGAAATATGTTTCTGCAAGAGTTTTATTAAGGTGATACTGAAGTCAGATGAAATTGCAGGTAGTTTAATAACATGATTTGTTGTAATTTTGATGCATTTGTATATATGTATATTAATATGATTGCAAAAAATCATGTTTTATAAAACTTTATAAATGTGCGATACATATGGTTATATAAATTTCCGACAAGGGTACATTGTTATGTGTGATGCAAATATGCAAAATATTATAGATTTGGTTGAACTCCTGTTGGAAATAAATAAATATATAGAGTTCTCTATTTTATGGCGGACTAGAATTTTATCTTTCACAGTCGACATTAAAGATGGCTGATTAAAAATCAACATTTCTATCAATGCAAATCTATGCAAAATAAACGGATCTTATGGTTATATATATATATATATATATATATATATATATATATATATATATATATATATATATATATATATATATATATATATATATATATATATATATATATATATATGATTATATATTATAGTTTCTATAACGTCCTAAAATCTTCTTTATATTATTACAAGATAGATAGATAGATAAATTTATTTAATACTTAGCATACATTTAGTGTCAGTATATCATACATGAACATAACAGAAACATTCATAATTATAAATACAAAATATATAAAATTTCAACAATTATTAAAATACTAGATAAAACAATTAAATAAATAGCTAAAACTAATAAGTTAACAATTTAAAATTTCAAAAATTCGTCCACACTATAAAAAACATTTAATAAAATTGATTTTAGTTTGGTGGTAAATATTTTCCTAATACTTATAGTTTTCAGTTCACTAGGAATTTTATTATAAAAAATATTGATGCAATAGAGAATTTTTCTGTGCCGATGCAAATTACAATGTACCCATGTAAGTAAATGAATAATCTGGTGCGTGCAACATTTTTGTACAATTTCAATATCTCGTACTTCTTACTAGATTTGAATTTGTCGATCCACATGCATCAGTTATTGTTTGGGGTCTTTGTGGTTGCTCAAAATTTCGATACATTATTGTATAGTATCTACAGTCCATATTTCTTGTACTGTTATCTTGATTGTTACTTATGGAATAAATGAATGAATAATATGTTTTACTAACAATTGTTTCGTAATTATATTGTTGCTAATTAACATTTATCTAACGGTGTTATTACTCTTGTTTCAGCACAAATCGAGATCATCCCATGCAAGGTATGTGGAGACAAGAGCAGCGGCGTCCACTACGGGGTGATAACATGTGAGGGCTGCAAGGGTTTCTTCAGGAGATCGCAGAGTTCAGTGGTGAATTATCAGTGCCCCCGCAACAAGAACTGTGTGGTCGATCGGGTCAACAGGAACAGATGCCAGTACTGTCGTCTGCAGAAATGTCTGCGGCTGGGTATGAGTCGAGACGGTGAGTTGCATTGTTCTTTCTTAAATATACAGTTTCTTTCAATTGAGTGGCCAAATGGTGTATCAATCAAGTAATTTATAAAATTCGAAAAATACGACTTGTTTTTATTATTTGGTAGTAAATTGTTTTGTGATTTAGATATAATTTTTAAAATTCCAAAAATACGGCTAGAAGTTGTGATGCTAGTAAAATACACGAAATGAAAATATGTGGTGGGGGCACCACCACACGACTTTCAGAATTAATTAATTAATATGATCTCAAAAGACGTTTAGATTTGCTACTAGTCATTATTAATAAGATAATATAAACGCGTTGATAAGACGGCCGCTAAAGCAACAATATAATCTCAAAACAGTGTGACTATCATGTGTTATTGTAGACCAGGGGGGCTATTCTGTAAGTTCAGACTGATCTGGTAAAAGATCGGACCAGTCTATTACACATGGCAACCAAACTATTTCTACGCGAACGCTAGTAGTAGTAGTATCTGATGCAAATAACTTTCACGTTGGATGCAAGATTTTGCTTAAATTTGGTGACGATCCATAAAGCTGTTTCCCGGAATATTATTCACACACATCCACACACACACAGATATTTTCTAAAAATAGCCTATTTCGACCATATTCATTATAAAGCGTGAAGGAATGTCAAATTTAACAAATCGATTTTGTTCGTACTAAGAATATCTTCCTTATACAGAAGTGCTGTATTAGGAAAGTAAAAATACATACAATAGTACTAATCGGTATTAGCGAGACATATATGGACAGATTAAAATTGCATAATTAAAAAAATAAAAGTAAATTGATCTATCTGAGGATTAGAGGTGAAAGTAAGCAGAAAGTGCAAACTAACTGTGCAAAACTCGAAATATTGCCCAGGGCCATGCCGTGCTATGACACAGAGAGACCACACCGTAAGGGGGGCGGCACAAGCAGCGAAATTAGAATACAATTTGAACCATTGAAATTAAAAAAAGGCATTTAAGGGATTTTGAAAACTTGCACCATGCTAGGAAAATCTACTTCACGGCCCTAACATTGTTAGTATTGCTAATATGAAATTATGTTTTTTTTAAAGTTACTCGGAACATAATGATTCACTGATTCCTAAAATGGCCATAAAAAATATCAGGATCGATAGGTCACTCATGATGAGAATTAGGGAGAATTTTATAGGAGCTATATATATTAAAGGCGTTTGTATTAACGATTAAAAGAGTTTTATTTGTCATATTATCATCCGAAAAAATAAATATATTTTACATGTTACATCCAACAGCCATCTTAATTTTTAGTCGAATCCCAGAAGTATCCTTTCTCGTTTTTATGATATACTGACGGATTTCTACGGCTCGTGCCGCCTCTGTTTTTGAGATACTCTCAAAATATATGTTTATGAAACTCATTTTTCTGCGTTTGTAAAATGGCGTGATATGACTCACCTTTATATTCAAATATATTAGATAGCCTCCCAATACTGCCAATACATGCAAAAGCGCAGGATAAAATTCTCCAATTGAATATTTTGTTATACAAATGCCCGCACAGCCTCAAATCAGCTACGTATTTTCACAACCCTAACCGGATTGACTTACTTACTTTGAGGTTTGCGTTTGGTATTTCTGTAAATCGACGGGCGCAGGTACATTTTTATTTATGAATAAATTGATTGTCTGTAACTGCGCACGTCCACTTGTATAAATATCAAACGCAAACTCTTCTCCTTTTCAAAACTGATTTGATGTGACTTACGCCACTTTTATTCTCATAGGCTCATATAATACTGAAATATTTGATTATTTATTACAAAATCCTCCTAGTATCAATACCCGCAATTGGACGTCGAAGTCAAATCAGTTTATTAATCATTCCGTATTGCATTTGTTAACATTATCAAAATATGAAACAATATTTGCAAAATTTTACTTATTGCATCATTAGATTAAATTTGAAGTTGTGTCATTTAACGTTTATTTTGACAGTGAACTAAGCACGCTCTTGTGAATTTGTGATTTGTGGAGTTGAATGTAAAATAATATCAACAAAAAATGTTTTGTTTTGTTTATAGGCATTCGTAATATTTATTTTTATTACACAACCGCTAATTATATACCAATCATACCATTAAGGTTCCAATTTAATTTGAGTCTGTTCTATTAGCAACAAATGCCAAATAAGGTCTGATTGAGATACTCGAAACATATGTTAAGTTAATCTGTTACTGAGAAATAGGCGGAACGAATTTCCCTAAACAATCTTATGTTAGCACACTCATCAATAATAATAATAATACACTCAATCAATACCACGTCATATACAACATATCTTTAATTACATGTCTAAACTGTTACTATTCATATCATTTTAATTACATGCTTAAACTGTTACTACTGATAAGTTTTGATTATAGCCAAGCATTTCTTTGTTTCGATATTTAAACGTTTTCCTTGCCGCACACAATGAGTTTTGTAATTAAAACTCGTTTTATTAACTAATTTGATATGAGTAATAGATATGTGTTACCAAATCCATAACGGAAACAGTCATTAGTCCTCAATCAATTTTGTAAGCCAGATTATCTAATTGGCCGTAACTAACGGCACATTCAAATAAAATTCCATGGGTATTCGGAACCTAGCATTATAGCTTACCTCTTCGAGTGCAATAAATCCTAGGATTGAGCAATCATTGGAAGCATTCATACAAATTGCAACTTAATGAATGGTTTTATTCTATCGCCCGGGAAATTTCTCCTCTTAAAGGCACGTTTATCGAATAAATTGCTCTATTCGGTGTGCAATGCGCGGATTTGCGATGAGATTGCTATTTTGTAAAGTTTTCGTAAAGTTATTAAACGGAATTAAGTAATTTAAAGGTTACGTATTTAATTTTTTGGGATTCAATTTATGCTGGGGCACTCCTCTGAAATATCTGACTTGGGAGGGCGTGTTTACACATATAGTTAAAGTGCTAATAGAATTGAATTTAAATTTTAAATGCTATAAAGCTTGAAATTAGTTTCTTATAATCAGATTTTTCAGTATAATATCACCGGCACGATGATTAATTACAATATTTTTTGAGTCAACAAATCTAAAAAAAATAGTTAAACTATTACTTCGCGTTGCATTTGTTTATTTTGCCATAATTTGAAGCAATATTTGTACATATTGAATATGGCGCGAATTCTGAAATTGTATATTGCATGTTTTACAATGTGTACTAGTTGATTATTTTTGTTGGTCATGAAATTATATTGTATACAATTATCAACATATCCATTGGTTATAATATGTAGAAAATCTTACTAAATAATTTTTTTTAATAAAGTATTTTAATCTGCTCTAAAAATTGTGTGACATTCCGCTGCATAGTTTATAACAATTTCAGAATTCGAGCCATATTCAATTTGTATAAATATTGCTTCACATTATGTCGTTTTAGACAAGACAATTTCTTGACTCAAAAGTTAAGGTCGTTTTGGACAAGACAATTTCTTGACTCAAATGTTAGTCAAGATGCGAAACAATCTACATTGTCTCGTCTCATACAGCAAATTATTTGAAATATTGAATTGAATTGTAGATCGAGTGGAAAAATATAACGAGTTATATTTGTCAAGGACAAATTGTATCAGAGGAGGATATATGAATTAATTTCTTGAACAACTTTTGAGCTAAGAAATTGTCTTGTCTAAAACGACCTTTAGTCAAGATGCGAGACAATCTAAATTGTCTCGTATCATACAGCAAATTATTTGAAATATTGAATTGGATGGTAGATCGAATGGAAAAATATAACGCGTTCTATTTGTCAAGGACAAATTGTATGGGAGGAGGATATATGAATTAATTTCTTGAACAACTTTTGAGCCAAGAAATTGTCTTGTCCAAAACGACCTTTATACAAATTGAATGTGGCGGGAATTCTGATTTTTTTTGTAACTATGCAGCTGAATGTTATACAATTTGTACTAGTTGATTGTTTTTGTTGGTCATGAAACTTATTTTGTATAAAATTATAACCATAATCATTATAATATGTAGAAAATCATCAAATTTTAAGGTCGTTTTAGACAAGACAATTTCTTGACTCAAAAGTTAGTCAAGATGCAAGACAATCTAAATTTTCTAGTATCATACAGCAAATTATTTGAAATATTGAATTGGATGGTATATTGAATGGAAAATATAACGTGTTCTATTTGTCAAGAACAAATTGTATGGGAGGAGAATATATAAATTCATTTCTTGAACAACTTTTGAGCTAAGAAATTGTCTTGCCTAAAACGACCTTTACAAAATATTTTTCAGAGCAAACCATAAAATATTTTATAAAAAAAATGTGTGACATGACTGAATAATTTTTGCAAAAACCTCAATAAAAATTCATAATTCGTGGCATAAGTAAAGTATATGTTGTATGTATTCAGTTAATGCTTATTTTGATAGTGAATAGAAGTAATTATGTGTAGTATAACATATTAAGATAATTGAATAACATATGTATGCAATATAATCCTGTACGTAGACATAATACGTAACGTATCAATTAAAAAAGTCAAATCTATTTTAAATTATTAATATTTTAGGTGTGGCAGTTACTTTTGAAGTCGGGTCCTGTTTTTTTTGCGTGTCGTTGAACTCTGCCGCTTTGCGAGAGAGGTAAAAGTTGTTTGATACATTTTTCGTTTTGTGTCGTTTGAGATTTCTGGTTCAAAGGAAATTGTTTGAGCGAACAGTATTTTTTGTGTGTGCCGTAGTGCTGGAGATGAATAATCATACAAAGAACTCGCAGCGCTGACAAATCCAGCGTATTTCACACTCTTCAGTCATTATAAGCAATTACGTTTAAAATTAGTACTAAATCAGCTCAAAGCTACGCGAGGAAGTAATTTTTATGAACTGTCTTATATATTTATAATCAAACATGGCGGCGACTGCAGGAATTTCGCGAACTTATTTAAGATGGGTTTATGTTGACATAAAATTAAAAATATCAAAAAGGTCCACCCTTAACGGGAATTCGATTCTTGAAGGATTTAGAAAAACGGACATAATTAACAACAATACGAATCTCATTGAAAAAATACAATTAAACCAACCAGTAATTTTTATAATTATAATAATTTAAATTAAAATAATAGAAAATAAAAATGCCAATATTGCAGATATTACCTAATATCTGCAATAATGGCATTTTTGGTGCAAATATGTCATGAGAAACTATATGATTTTAATAACGACAGTGTATTATTAAATATTGGATTGTTCCAGCATCTACTTGTGATAATTAATTATAAATAATTTAAAAAAAAACTCGTTTTATTTATTATTTAGTAAATTATTACATAAATATTCGGAAAATTGAAAAAAATAAATACAGTTCAATCAACTAGTGATTGTTTAAATATACGCTATTACAAAATTAATAGCGTTTAGTAAGATGCGAATATGTCGTGAGAAACTCTATGATTTTATAACGACAGTATATTATTAAATTAATCAGTACTTTGTTAGATATCCAATTTTTACTTCAGAGACTTCAGTAATATCGGTTATCGGCTATGACAAGTGTCGTAACTTCCAAAATGAATTTTCAGGTTTTGATGATACTTATGTATATTTTAACACACTTATTCCTTTTTTTGCGTTTAGAATTAACCAAATTATTATTTAAAACTAAGATTACATTATACTTAGATAACATTATACTCAATGGTAAAATTACTGGAACGATTACAATCTTTAAAAAGCATTAACTCTATTTATTTTTGGAAGTTACGACATTTGTCATCTCAGTATGCGATATCTGCAGGACTGTCGTTTTTTAGAGCAAATTTGTAGTAAGTAGCTCTCTTGTTTAAGTAACGACAATATATTATTATATTAATATTCGAAAAAATGGGCATACAAATAGTAATCTCATTAAGAAATACAATTAAATCAACCATTAGGTGCCCTTTTATATATATATATATATATATATATATATATATATATAATTTAGAAATTACGAGTAATATCTTACTTACAGATATGACATTGTTTTTTTGTAAATCTGTCGCGAAAATAAACAGTATATTAATATATTAATAACACAAAATACAATTACAAACCTAATTGGAAAATACAAGTAAATCAACCAGCAATTTATAAAACACACAATTTTGAAATGACGTTGAGTAATATCTGCAAGACTGGCGCATAAAAATCGATCTCATGCATTAATTTGAGGACGTTTGAGTATACTTCACTACTCTTATAAAACCCGCCCACGGTGTACTTTAAGCTCCTTACATCCACCCACTTCTAAAATATTTTGGAGATCAGACCGACTGAAAGTTTCCTACAGCTTTAGATTCGTCCTATTTAATACTTAATAACGCAATATAACTTGTAATCGAAGTTTTTAGTTGTATGTACCACATACTTATTTTGTCTTGTCTCAAGCAGCCTGCCTGGCTTCTAAAAGCGTGGCTACGCGAAAAGGAGGTCAACGCATATTCTGCGTGTCGCGTCCACAACACATATCGTCGATTTAAATTCAGTAATAAATTGGACTGTGTAGACGTTTTACGATGTGTATGTACTCACTCTAGGCACACGGCAACATAAAAGGTTATTTTAATATTGTGCTTATAAATTATGCTCATAAATATATACATGTCGTTCCACATTTCATACCAATAAAGTAATAACCACGCGAGCCAGATTGAATATGAATAGATACGCGTCAGGATATCTCATCTTCTGTGTTAAAACCTGAAACAACTGCAACAGCCGGTTGTGTTACGTGATATACGCACAACACGGGTGTTGCATAACGTGCACACGTTTTATATTCACATCATGTTAACAATTCAAGTATGGGACACCTTATTAAATTTGTACTGCATCTGTTCGTACTAATCAATAACATTGAATGCGATGTAGAGTGTGCAATTCAATTAAAATCTGGTTGTGCAATCGCGTCCATATCTTGAATATTCCATTTTTGTCGATGATAGTCAAGTTTAAAGAAACTCATTGCTCGGTTGTTAACTACAACTGTGTAATTGCGAGTGAATAAACCTGCTTTGAACCAAAATTTCGCACAAAAACTACGCGAATTGTTTTCCAGCCCAGTGATTCGCACGCCATTGTTTGTTGTAATGTACAAATTATATAGCGAAACGCGCAGAATTTTTTAAATGTATAAATTAAATTCTGAATTAGTTAGTGAATTTATTATTTGTAATCACCCTCGGCTATATTTTATTCAGTGGCTTGGATTACAATGATATGAAAACTCATGTTTTCTGTTTAAATGGTAGTTTAATAGGATAGAAATTAATTTTTATTAGGCTATCGGCCCTAGGTCTTTCCGCTCATATAATAGTATATTTTATTAAAATTAATGTAATCTATATATAAATCGCCATTAAATATGCATAAAATTAAAAAAAAACTGAAATAGCACTTATGTTTTGGGATCCGACATGGCACCTGTTTTATAAATAACATTTATTATTATCCCTCCAAAAAAAGATACATTCATTGCCTAGAAAAATTGGTTACTTAAAAGGTTCTTTAAAAGCTATAGAAGTATATTTTATGATTATATAATATTTTAACGTTAGTAAAAATAATGTTGGCGACTGAACGGTGGGGATGTGGGTGGGTATAAGTATGAATTTTATTGGAATTTATGTTAGGACATGATTTTCCCTGGCGGGGATGTTGGGAAAATCAGGTGCTCACGTAGGGCAGAGGTCGCCAATCTCTGAAGTAGATCTGTTCTGCACTGGGTTTGTACAACAGTATCTACCCGTTACCCAACACGCCAAAGCGTCAGGCAAGCGTGGCATTTTAAATTGCTATAAAACTTGTTCGTATACACGTAGAAATGTCCAATTTAAACAAGAAGACCCAAGAAGTGAAAAGGCACAAAATCTTAGACTGATACCGAATCAGTCTGTCCCAAATCAGATTCTGGGGGAGGTAAAAATTCGAATCCAACCAACCAGAATAGACTAAAGTCTACCACAATCCAACTAGCAACATATATCAGACTGATGAGGGCACTGGAGAACTTCATCAAACTAGAAGAATGTAGCCAAATTAAATGGGATATCTTGAGGCTGTGTCAAACAAGACTACCAGGAGAAACCAAGGTGTTGAAATCAGGCCACACTTTATATCAAAAAAATACTGACAACAAAGTTGGACATTGTGGCCTGGTAAACAAAAAAGTAGGGCATTCGGCAACTAAATTTCACACCGTAGTTATTTACATACAATTAAGTTTAACGAGAGTTACAATCCCCAATTCATCTAGGGATACGCCTCCACAAGTACATCAAAGAATTTGGTTTCAATAATATATCCAAAGCAATAAAATCATAGAAATGCCAATACAAAATCATTGGCGGTGATTTAAATGTCAAGATTGGCTTGAGAAGCAAAACCGATAACCTCGGATTGGGCACTAGGAACCAACGGGGAGACATCGTAGTATACTACCAAAACAAAGAAAATTTGTATTATCTTAACACCTTTAAAAAGCCCACGCGAAGGATTTTGACATGGGCAAGTCAGGATAGCAAAAAGCGAAATTGACTACTTACTAGCAAATAACAAGAAAATGTGTACAAATGTCTCAATTCTAAATCAGTTCGATACGGAGATCGATTACAGATTAGTAAGAGCAACACTCAATTTAACAAAGATCGAAAGAAACAAACTAATACACAAAGACAAGTTTCCCATTCTCGAAACAAAGGCGAATATTAGGAAAAAAAATTCTTATGTAGTACTCCCTACAACAACATAATGTACCACCAGTGGTACATTATGTTGTAACTGTACCACAGTTTGAGAGAACCTATGTTCTAGTGTATTAATTATGACCAAAGTGAGTGAGTAAAATAATGTATTTGCACTTTTTATCAATTAATATTAATGAACACATTTGGCATTAGTTATGGAATTATCCGATAATCCAGCATTAGCAGTTACGGCATACAGTAAATTTTCGCGCGCATAGTTCTTTCTCTATTTATACATACGCTACTGTAGTCGGTGTGTATCAAAGATGACGTAATTCAACGTCACGCAGTTGAATACCCGCTATTCCAGCTGTACAGCTAACTTTTGCGTGTAGTAGCCGAGCGTCTCCGTAAATCCGTGTTTCTAATTGATTTTCCGCTATATCGTGGCAACCAACTGCGAAACGGTTTTTAATGCTCGCCTCTTTGCGAGGTACTGTTCGTTGGTTTTATTATTTTTCTCTCATTACTCACACACTGTATACATAACAATTACGCTCATTACCAATAATAAAGCTAGGAACGGACAATTAAGCTTTTATAGTAATTACTTAATAATAGGAATTTTGTAGTATTATTTAAATATTAATCCATGTCTGCCACATGTTCCATATGAAGTTGTTTGACACACCTGGGTGAATTGCTACAAAGTTTTCAAATTAATTATATATATAATATCATGCCTTCCGTTATTTTCTCAATTAGTTTACTGATGTTAACGTTCTATTTTCTCAGCTGTCAAGTTTGGCCGTATGTCGAAGAAACAACGGGAGAAGGTGGAGGACGAAGTACGGTACCATAGAGCACAGCTGAGGGCGCAAAGCGACTCCGCACCCGATAGTTCAGTGTTCGAACAGCAAACCCCTTCGAGTAGTGACCAATTACATCATACTTATAATGGAGGGTAAGTTACAAAATTTGTTTTTATTACTAGTTAAAAAACGAGCCATTATTGACTTACGCCCGGTTTCTCTAACGAATCTTAACTAGTTTAAGACCGTCTTAATAATAAGACGGTTTAAAGCATTGCACCAAACAAAATTCAGATCTTAAAACGATAAGGCGGTCTTACATTGTAAGACTAAGTAAGATCTACATATGTTTAATGCAACAGAATATACATTTAAGACGTGGTTATATATAAAACAAGTTTATATAAGACGAGCTTATATAAGACAAGCTTTAAGATTCGTTGGAAATGTCGGGCGTTATTCTTATAAAATGCATTTCGCGAGTCAATACTGGATTTATTATATTTTATTTATTATTTTATTAACCTAGGCCAATAATGAACTGTCACTTTCTAAAGAATCTACATGTTAATTTTTAAACGCAAGAAATTAAAACATAATCATTCCTTGAATAGTTTTAAGAAAACGTATGTTTAATGCTAGTTCTTGCATTTGGTGACAATTTTACTATACATGTTATAAATTATTATTACTTGAAAATCTTTTTCCACCATTCACGGTTCCAACCAATTTATTCGCACTAAAGTCAAAATGATAGTTTACTTGGGTAATAATTGACAAGTGTATATGGCTAATAAATTTATTTTAATTATAGCCGTTTTCGTTTATCGGCAGTATTAAGCCCGTATGACATTATCTAGTTTCCTATATCGTTTTATATATAAGAATTGATATATTAAACTATTTCTAAATGGAAAATTAATATTGTGTATTACGGTGTTGTTATTGTTAAATGAATTTTATTATTATTCCGCCGCTATATAATTTTCTACATTCACATGTAGAAAATTATATAGTGTATATACTCGCGTATGACACTATGTAGTTTGTGTCTGCATCGAAAACGATATCAGAAACTAGATAATGTCATACGGGCTTAACACTAGCATTCGTGGAACGTGAGGCTATACCAATAGTGGTTTATTTGGTTGCCATGGATAATAGGCTGGTCTGAACTTACAGCACTATAAACGAAAACGGCTTATATTACCATACAAAGTAATATATGAAGTACTGTAATCGTCTAAAAACATATTTTTTTAATCAGTAATAAATTGTATATCCGTAATTCTTTGTGCTTGACAAATTTTGATACTACGGTTCCAATTGAGAAGCTACAATTTTATTATTCTTCTTGTAATATGCCCACCGTTATCGGATTCTGGTGATCATCATAGCAATCTGAAATGTTGTCAGCCAGGAGATCCGTCTTTTACCTGATCATCATCTTCTTCTAACCACTTTGTCCTTTTTTTTACGGCGAGTACAGCCCCCTGGGCTGTGTGCACTAAGGCCCTTCACGAACCTATTGTGCCTCATATAACACCCATGATATGCCGGGTTAATTCTTTGTTTAGAAAATTCCTGGCTAGCGATTTCGAACCACCAACGTTCCGTACGCAATGGCTTCAGACCATCGCCTTAAACCATTGCGCCACGGACCGTCACTTTGTCCTTTAGTAATTGTTGTAGTTTGTTGTATTTCTGGCTATTCTTCATTATGTGTCTTAGGTATTCAAGCTTGCTTATCTTTACTGTTTTGAGTATTTGAGTTTCTATACGAAATCTTTCAAGGACCTTCTTGTTGGCGATGCGGTTTCCAGGATATCCGCAAATACGTTACCACATTTCAAATCTTATTATTTTACTTTACAAAGAAAATATCTTTTAATTTATAAATAAAATAATGTGCACTGGTCATATCAGATTTTATTACTTGAATTCAAGTCATTTCTTTGACGAAAACTAGTTAGGCATATTATGTTTTGGGCGCCTAAAATCCAATTATATATGGTACAACATATTTTTCATAGATCAATTCCCTTCTGGTTGATAAATCGTAAAAAATCTTAAATTTTTCACCAAATCGCGTGAAATTCAGCAACATTTTCGCATCGCGGGTTGAAATATTGTAACATTTACGCGTCCTGGACGAAATTTCAAGCGATTTCGGTTAAAATTTAAGGTGCTATTCTTGAGGCGAAGGGTAGTAAAAATTCATTTTTACATATCAAATCTTCTTCTTCAGCTTGAAGTCGTTCACTCTTTTTATGGACGCTCTGCCAGTGATTTTAGGTCTTCGCAGGCTTCTTTTCGTTACCCTGGGTCGCCATTGCATGATGCGGTACACCTGCTTGGGTCCTGTCTTGCCACATGACTAGCATAACACACCAAACACAAGTTTGGTAGACCTTTAGCTTGAGGTTTCGAACAACATATCAACATTTCGCTTAATTAGTGATATATTAAATAAACTATGCTCGGATTAAATGAACGAAATATTTATCTCTTAAAAGAAGTTGTCAGTGTCCTTCGCAGTGTCCCAAGAATTGAAACTCTATAATAGTATTATGGATAGAAATCTTCGTTATATATTGTATAATTATATTTTGAGGCAGAAGAAAATATGATTATACACCGCGGTTGAGGATATTGTTGTAATTTATTGTTTTACGTTTAGTATCAATCACAATCTCGCCCTTGGACTATAATGATAATCTTTCGTGTATAATATAGTATGTAATATAACGTATTTTACAACGATAAAGTACTGGTTCCCGCAGAGGCGGTCTTATTTACCTCACAAAATAGTAATTTACATTATTAGTGCAGGAAGGCACGTTTCCCGAATCAGCGAATGAGTTTACAGCACGAGCCGAAGGCGAGTGCTGCATTAAGAGCGAATTCGGGAATCGGCCTTATCGCACAAATAATGTATCTTATTTTTTGTACGAATAAATACTAAATATTTATTTAAAGTTATTTAAAGTTGTTGTGACAAATATGTTATGTCACTACCAATTACATATAATTTAAAGTCTATATTTTTTTCAAAATTGTATTTATTCAGTACCATACCATAAATACACATTTATATTGGTACCGAATTTTAAGTTGGCAACACTGGCTACTTCCCGTACTAGTGCGGGAAGTAGTATTTCCCGCACCCAAATCAATGCGGGAAATGACTTGTCTTCGGAAATGAGTACAAAAATAGTTATACGTGTATATAAATTCATATGGTTTCCCATAAAGAGTAATTCCTTAATGTACTGCTAAAAGGAACTGAATTACGATGGAAAAGTGAGTTATTCAATTATATATACTTTATACTTTGTTGTGGTGTGTAAATGACATCAAAAGCGGCCTAGAATAAGTGTATTACTTAAGTTAAAACTCGGAAACCCGGAAATATTTGCAGGAGTATGATGTTAAAATACTGACTATAATTCTTACAGGATATTTAAAAACTCTGCCGAAAAGCCTCCATATTAAAAATACAGGTTCATAATATTAAAATATATTTTTTAAATCAATTTTATGAACTGTACTTATAAAGAGTTTATATACTGCAGCAAGGCAGAGTGCATACACGGAGAATAATTAGATTGTGATAAAACGACAAATGGTGGAAGCGCTGGGCATCGAATATCAATTTTTACTCATTAGCAAACCCGTTTGAATGTAAACTAATTATAAAATAAAATTATAAACACAACTTCAAATGCTATCCTAGATGGCTTGTTTAAACTATAATAGGTTCAAAATATTTCTGAAATCATCTCTGAATATCATCTCTGTTTTCCGCTGCATCAAACGTAATTGATGTCACTAAAATACCAAATGGAATAATTTTCGGAGTCTACCGTGTTTTATAATGAATGAATCAGGACTAAAAGTCGTTTTAGACAAGACAATTTCTTAGCTCAAAAGTTGAATTGTCATTCAAAATTATTCTGGGTATAAATGCCTAATGTAAGGTTTTTCTCCATATCATACCTTTTGACAAAACGCGCCACGAGGTTTGATTGTTAATAAAATAAATAAATTTTATGCCAGGCAGGTCAAGGGTGTTGCACTTGTGCCCCACTTGCCGCCTACTAAAAGAGATATACAGTCACTTTTATGTATGACGTTGTAACCGCGATTAGGTTCTATTGAAATATTTCCTCCAAATATGCGTTAAAAAGTATATTCTACTATTAAGCTACCCCTAATAAAGTAGGGATCTGGGCCCGACCCCGTGTGCGTCCCTTTACGGGGCCACTGTTTAATACAACTAATTATATCCAAGGATTGTGGAATCCTCAAATCAATCCCAAAATCGCTATTGTGATTTCCAATAACATAATCACCTCTAGCCTCTGGCATTTATAGTCAGTTATGACATGTAATGACAAATAACTTATCAAGTATATAAGCGTGAATTCTCCTTAGTAATCTATAGATCTAGATTTTGAACTCCCATAAGTGTAGCTCAGCTAGTTAAGACGTATTCAAGACGTATTACACAATCTACTTAATATGTTCTCTATGGAGGCAAACATTTCACGCCTTCTGGTGGGAACCACAAAATATATGGGCCATATGGGTATCCATTGTTAAGTTTGACATGTTTATTTTCTTTGGAATTCTCATTTAAAAGCTTGTAATAATAAAATATACATGATCTTTTATAAATAATAATATAATACAAGACTCGATGTCAAGATAATAGGTGGAAAAAAACACAGGGTGCTAATAATAAATTCAAATGACTTCGAAGTTCTGAATGATAATTAAGACAGCTACAATATATAGGCAATGATACTAAAATTCATAATACAAGGTAAATTCGTGGACAAACAAATTACCGGGCTATAAATAATAATTTAATACAAGACTCCTACGATGTCAATATAATAGGTGGAATAAGACACAGGATACTAATAATTTCAAATGAGTTCGAAGTGCAGAATGAAAATTAAGACAGCTGCAATATATAGGCACTGATACTAAAATTCATAATACAAGGTAAATTCGCAGACAAACGAATTTCCGGGCTACGGAAGCTTGAAATTGGTTCCGTTATACCTCAAATTAGCGTCCTATGAAAGTAATGTTTACCTGCAATTGACAGGCAATACATTTACAGGTTTATAAAACCATACGCGCTCCGTATTTTTCAAGATTTGTTTAATATAAATTGATAGATTTTAAATTACAATTTGCCCTAAATTCGGCTCGTAAAAATAGTAGTAATCACCCTCTAAGAAGCATTCTAAGATCCGTAAATTATATTCAATGATTTACCACGTAATTTGTCAAATAACTCACATGGAAACTCATTGAATAGTGATAGGCTATTATACAGAAGTTGATTAACTTCATAGACACTCCTTCCACTTAGAAATATAATATGTCTTCAGCATAAGGTAAAATTGGCTCTATAAAATAATTCAAAGATCCGGCATCAGTCAACTCATTTGGCAAATCATTGAATAGTAAGAGGCCATTATGCAGAAGTTGATTAATTTCATAGGCACTCCTTCCAATTGGTATAAAAAGTCACGCTAATTCCGGACTTTATAACGGTGTTGATATATTGTATCTCTGACGACAAATTAATTAGATTGTATATGAACTTGTGGAAATGAGAATGTTTAACCTTATTTAATTATTGATATTTAAAATTATGTTATAGCTGTGTAATGTATTACATTTTACTATTTTATTCTATCCGTGCTTGGATTTTTTTTTTGAAGCGCTGTTTGTAATGAGCTGGTTGTAACATGATTTTACACGCATCTATGTTTACGAGGTATAATCTCTTGCGTACAAAGTAGAAAATAGTTCGATACTAGAATATTTTTCAAGAGGATGATGTTATATAGAGAAAATATCAGCATTATATTTATGTGTCGATATGCATAGATCACATCGCTCTGTAGATTAGTTGAGTGAGATGAGATGAGTTAATATAAACCCATAGTTTTATATTAACAATTAATATAATACGTTTATATAATTTTCAGTTACACATATAATAGTGATGTAGGAACATACACTTCAACGTACTACACCGGGCAGACAGTGCAAGCAAATTCCATGGGATACGACATATCTGCGGATTACGTTGATAGTACAACAGCATACGATCCTCGGCCGGGATTAGATGCCCTTAGTGATACAGGAAGCCTGTTGGCGAACGTAGTAACTACAGGTACGTTTAAATGAACCCGCAAAAAAATATATAAAATAAATTAATATCGCTTTTACTATACTGTCGAATCATTGCTGAAATTATTTGCTCATTGTAACTTGGTGTAGGGAATACTAACAATACAAACAACAGTGGTGGTGGCGGGGGTGGCGGCAAACAAACAATAACGATATCCGAAACGCGCCCGTTTAAGCGGGCATCGCAAACGACGACTAATAGTAATAGTCTATCAGGGACTAGTGTCGTGTCCGTCAAGCAGGAAGGTGCAGTGGACACGCTAGTACCCAGCTATGTTGACAGCACCACATTTGTTAATTCACCCAACGTGCAATCTAACAATGCCAGGCAGCAGACCAGTTCACAAAGTATACAACAAAGAAGTAGTGATGACTGTGAACCAGTTTCATTGCCTAGTAAGTCACAGCATATACAATAATCATAATTTTGTTTTGCACGATTTTTTTTCTTCTACATGCTTTCCGTTTTGTTTTTTATTTGCTACACTGTAGCGAATTTTTATGTGAACTTAAAACATCAGACCTGTTTTTTTTTTATTGCTGTGGCTATACTCTAATTCACACCAATCCTATCCCAACTATTATTTAGCTTGAATATCACTACTACTACTATTAGTATCATATTTTATTATTTTTATAATAATGTGTTTTTATTATTTTTAGATCCAAGTCAAATATCAGAGTTATTATCAAAAACAATATCAGACGCACACGCCCGTACTTGTCTGTATCAAGTAGAACATATACACGAAATGTTCCGAAAACCGCATGATCTCACAAGACTTCTGTACTATAAAAATATGGCGCACGAGGAACTCTGGCTCGAGTGTGCACAGAAACTTACAACAATCATTCAACAAATCATCGAGTTCGCTAAAATGGTACCTGGATTTATGAAATTATCTCAAGACGATCAAATCGTGTTATTAAAAGCAGGTAAGTTAATATCTAACATTTAAAAGTAGAACCATTTTTATTAACACAATTGGTTATTTTAGGAAGTTTTGAATTAGCAATTATTAGGATGTCCCGCTATTTGGATTTATCGCAAAATTGTGTGCTATATGGTGATACAATGCTGCCGCAGGAAGCTTTCTTCACATCGGACACCGCTGAAATGAAGCTGGTTACGTGTGTCTTCGAGGTTGCGAAGAGCATTGCTGAACTGAAACTGACAGAAACGGAATTGGCTTTGTATTCCGCGTGCGTGCTGCTTTCGCCTGGTAATGACAGTAAGTTGTAAGAATATTTCTCGAGATTGCTAATACATTTCTAATTTAGATCGACAGGGGCTTAAAGGCATTGGTGAAATTAGTAGACTGAGCCAGGCTGTTGTGAGAGCTTTACGACTTGAATTGGAGAGGAACCACTCGCTGCCCATCAAAGGGGACGTAACCGTTTGTGATGCCTTGCTTACTAAGATACCTACATTAAGGTGAGTTAATGCACCTGGTTTTTAAGATTGGACTAGTGTTTTACAATGGTTTATTTTATTTACAGGGAAATAAGTATGCTGCACATGGATGCATTAGGGAAGCTGAAAAGATCTGCACCTCATCTCGAGTTCCCTGCCTTACATAAGGAGCTGTTCAGCGTGGATAGTTGAGAGAATAGTTATGCCTCTTCTGATCTGTAGTCTGCAGCCTTGTGTAGCCATGGTAAGCATATTTTTTAAATTCATTCGGGCACACTGTCGCGATAACCAGGTTTTAGTAAAAATTAGTTAGTTAATAAACACCTAACCCTTTCATATGGCCAGAATTTTGAAGTTGTAATGCGCTTTTAGTAAAAACTAAGTAATGAAACGTATGCGACTTAATAAAAGCACGTTGCTTCCGCTTGCGGAAAGTAGGCACCGGACAACGACGGAAGCCGTTTTAAAACCGATATGATAGAAATTTCATTTTAAATAAAAGCACAAAACAACTTCAAAATTCGAGCCATGATAAAATTATAGACGTAAGTTTTAAGTGTGAAGCCTACCAGTGCTGGGGACTGTACACAGCAACAACAACCTATATATACGTAGCAGTAGTAGTAGTCCTGACCCACTATGAAACATTAATATTTTGATTTTCTTGAATATTATAAACTTCGTTTACTAATAATATTTTTTGCTTGTTTCAGATTCCTTCATACTGAATGTATCGGCCTTAAATACATAATATATAAATAATTTAAAAATACGTTAATATGAAAAATAAAATTTATTGTTGTGACATAGAAATTAATTTAAAAAATTGCAGATCTCTATTAATAAACAAAAAAAAAAACAAGCGCGCATGAAAAACCGTAAACGCGATAATACGCTTGAGCCAGGCCCTGATTTCAAAGTACAACTTATTGTTTGTTGTTTGTTATATTGTATCTAAATAAAATATATATAAATATCTATATAAATATAAATAAATACACCGTGTGTTGATGACGTGTGAAAAAGGTTCTGAGTTCTGAATCCTCTAGGTGCTGATTTATTTTGGATGTTAGTTGTTTACGGTTTTTCACAGCAAACATATTTACGTATCGTAATCTGCCACTTAACGTAACACTCTATTACACTAAGAAGTTACACTATTATTATCATGTTGTTATATGAAGTAGCATCACGGGTACAATGTAGGGAAAAAACCTAGAATTTATAACCGAGTATTCAAAGATATATTACGTATAAATCACTGTAGATTTTAGAAATTACAATACAAGTTTAGAAGACTGTCTCAGCTTATAGTGTACGGTGTGGATGCTACTTTCGTTAACAAAGCGTTTTTATGTTTAAGTTTCTTTGGTGACACATGGTTTTATAAATAACTATATATATATATAAAGAGATGTATATGTATAAAGTATATGAAATAGTATATAGAGTATTTATGAAATAGATTTATTATTTTAAAATGTTTTATTTTGAATAATTGAAAACAAAAATAAAAGAGAATTATTAATAAAGTGGTGCACTGCAATGAAACATCAAAAAAAAAACTCATTTCAAATACTTTATATTTGTTATATAATTATTGCACTGTTTATGGCATTTTATTCAAAATAAAACGGACATAATTGCGAGAACCGTGATAAGCAACAGATAAAGTTTTGTTTAGCTTAATCAATTTTTAATCAATTTCCTTATACAAGCAATCGAATGTTATAATCCAAATCAGTTTACAGCTAATAATAATACAGATTACAATACGATGTTTTCTGTTCGTTATAATTATTAGTTGTAAACTTTACAATCATACCGAAATGTTGACTTATTGGTTGTATAATTGAATCATTAAAAATGCCAGAATAGTTCTATAAGCTTAAGTTAGATTTATATTTAAAAAATTAAGCTTGTAAATATGTTAACCATTGTTAAATATGTTAAATATTTTTTATTACTGATATTTTTAAGGAACCCAGTGTTTTAAAACTATTTATATTTGTGACTTTTGTAACTATAAAACATCACATGTTATTTTAAAGATTATATATTATTATATATGAATTGTTTTGACAATGGTTAACATTTCTTGTTATAAGAGGCTATGATAGTTGTTATATACGTAATGCACCTACTGAATATCAAAATGTTATTCATTGGGGCATTATAGATTGACATCTACGTTTACGATTGAAACTTATCAATTACGTTAACTTTTCGCTGTTAAATTAAAATTGCGAATCTAATTGGAAAGTTGATGTAATTAGAATATAGTAATTGTAAAATAGCCTATTTTGTAAATTGAGGGTAAAGCAAGGGTAATGGTTAAATGCTATTTGTTAATTTTTAAATTTTAAAGGTATATTAAGGAAAATTGTTTAAAAACATATTTACAATGTACCTCTGGCTTCATATTGTACATTTTTATTAATTTATTAGATACAGAGCGTTAACATAACTACTGGTGAATTATAATTCATAGATTAGATGTTGCTAACATTTTGTTTATATATTTTATTTCTGTTGGTTTTTTTTGACATCCTTTTATGTATATTTGTGGTATTTTTATTTATTTTTGTTTAAACTGTGTGTGTTTGTAAATTTATTCCAATTCACCCGCTGGCATTTACCCTTTTTAATCTTATAAAAATTTTGTACTGTTTACATATAGTCATGATTCATTTTTCATTTACTTATAGACAAATAAAAATATTTACAAATATAATAAATTTGTCTACAGCACCAGTAGAAATTATATATTTTTTTGTAATTCTTCGATTTTATTTTATTATCCTCCACCTATATTTTAGTCCTAAAGCTAATAATTTTATTTAAATATTTTAATTATATGTTATAAAGGTAAGGTATACGTTTTAATATATGTTATTGAAGTATATTGCACAGTAAAACAAATACATTTGGTACCAACATGTGGTACTCAAGATATTGGATATCAGAATGTAATAAATATTCAACTGTTACATGTTTTTTTATTTAGTCTTTAACTTTATTTAATCAAATTAACTAGGATGTATCATGGAAGGTGTGAAGATTTCACTGAGTTATTATTGGAAAGTTTATTTATATTTTATTATTTCTTAATACATAGTAGTAAATGGAGTCATTTCTCCGTAAACAATTTTATTTTATCGTTAACTACTAGCCCTTTGTGTTTTTTTAACTTGGACTTCATATTTACTATAGGCAATTAACTCGTGGATTTATTTTACTGATATTATTTAGTTTCTATAGAGTTTTTTAATATGTCAATTTGATTTCCTATTGTTTAATGATTTTATTGTTGATAATGGACTTTAAGGAATGGCTTGCTTTATTTGTCATGTGAGTAAATACCTACACTTTATACAAACACAAATTACAATTTATAATTATTTTCATTTAGTTGTTATTGCGTTTTCTTATTTAGTTGTAAGCAATTTTCCGTTTGAAAGAAAGATATTATCAAAACGGAGTTTCCAATCAAAAGAATGGTTTAATTGTATGTTGGAGGATGAAAACTTATAGATATTTGTAAGGACTTTTATTAAATTTCTTGCTTGGTTAGTAGTGTAGCATGTAACAAATAGAATTACATCAGTCAGTATGAAATGAGATTATACCCAGTAATGACAGAAGTGTCGGACGACAGTTGGCATAGTGTCTGATTGCTGGAATGGTGCCGGAAAATATTAGTCAGAAGCCAACAGACAAAATACATTTGAGCCTGTGAGAATGAAAGTGGCGTAGTCACATTTGAATTGTTTTGAAAAGGAGGAGATTTTGCACAGATTTTAACAGACTTGAAATCAATTTATTCATAAATTAAAATGTAACTACGTACATCGATTTACATAAATACCAAACGCAAAATCGTCTCCTTTTCAAATAATTCAAATGTGACTTACGCCACTTTCATTCTCACAGACTCATTTGATGATAGTAGTGAATACGCATTTCAGGATTACCGTCAAAATGTGGCTACATTCCCCAGAGCAGATATTTCTTGAAACCATAATCCATTAATAGCAACCATAGAAATTCGGCTAAAAGAGATATTCGACGTTATGGAATAAGGTATAAGTGAAAATAATATAAAATAGTCCAACGCCACATAAAACAAGAGGTAAATCATACCCAGGAAAAGTGGTTGAAAGAAAAATGCGAAGATGGAATGGATGGAAGAATTAGAATCAAAACACGACAATTTCAATATTGCTCGGAAGTTGAATAATGTAGCTGGCATATACAGGAAAAGAATACCTATATAATAGACGATCAAGCCTAGTATAGATGAACTAGAAGTTCGTAATACATGGGAATCATATATACTGTACATATACTAACTGTTTTGAGACCAGAGAAAAAATGAGACAGACCACTAATAAAATTGTGAAGAAGGACTCGAAATTTTGAGATTTTTTGATTAACAAGAAGGTGCCCAGACCAGACAAAATTCCCACCGAATTTTGAAATTAATCGATGAAGATAACTTCTAGTAAAACATTACAATCAAAATATCGAAAACCGCGAAAATGTAAAAATTTCAGATTGATTAGCCATAAAAGTGTCACACACGCAAAATACTTGAGAATACTCCACAATATAATAAAGAATAAATGCGAACAACACCTAGAGGATACGCAGATTGGATTCAGGAATAACATGGGCACTAGAGAGGCATTGTTTGCACTACAAGTTTTACTACAAAAGTGTAGAGACCAGACATCTTCATATGCTTCATAGACTTTGAAAAGTCGCTTGACAGAATGCAATCCAGACTTATGGAAAAAAAATAACGAACAGTACGGAGCAGAAATAAACGGAGAATCCATAAAGGCAATTAGATTCGCGGATGACTCGAGTATTATATTTGATAATATAGAAGTACTGCAGGCGCTACTGGACAACGTCGAGGGTCAGATGATAACTAATGGGCCTGAAGTAGTACTAAACTGTGAATGGATAGAGAGAGTTCATAACTTTAAGTACCTAGGAAGTATCATCAAAGAGGCAGAGAGGGGGGTGGGGAGGATACTTTAGCAGACTAAAACATTTAAAGTCTATAAAGTCTACAATAATGGACACAAACGGTCTGAGACTAAAAAACGGTGCTGGCGAAGATTGCTACAAGTTCTCTGGACTGCCAGAATTTTTGACATGCACTGACAGCACACAAGTCAAAGTGACATGTTGGTCGGCTTCAAAACATTCTTTTCGTTTTTATATTATAAGGATTAGTTGATTTATTTACGTCCGAGGGCTTTTCCGCTGCCTAAGAGAGAATTTCGGACAAGTGTAATTACTCGGTATATACCTTAACTTCAAAGAAATCCTCTGAAAAACTGTGAAAGGTGATTCGCGATATTTTGCCTACAACGGGCTTTGAAGTCTCACTCCCCAATGCGCAGTGTGATATTAACAACCTACGACACGTCTGCCAGTGGTGGTACGTATGAAAAATCTGCTGGCAGGCGAAAATTTGCTGGTACAGGGTTTAATTTACTAAAATTCTACAAACGTTTGTTTTTATCTTATTTGTATTAATTATGTTTTTTAAATATTACCAATAGAGTCAGTAATTTTATAAATAAGGATTGTTGGCACGCAATTGAAAAAGGTTCGCCAACTCTGCACTAGGCCACTGAGGTTGGTTAAATCACTCATTATTGTATTGTAAGTGTCCAAACTTTAAGAAAGACTAGCTGTGCAACTCCTAGGTTGACTCTTGGTGATTGAATTGTATATAGTGATAGTATGTGAGCCTAACGACAGCAAAAGAACTATGGCTGCATGCTGGGAAGACTAACAACTAACCGTGTGTGTAGTAATATTGGGAGATTTTAACAGTAGAGTAAGAAACAAACCCGACGAATACGAAGAAATTTTTAGGAATAAATAGGACAACCATAAGGCATGTAAAGACAGATAGTAGTCATTTAAATAACATAATAATTCTTCCCCTAATGTTACCGCTCTAGACAGCGTAATAATTAATGCAATGCGGTCCCGAATATAATAATATTTTGTTTATTGCAAGAATGATATTAGTCAAATATAATAACAGTCTTCCTCTGCTAAAAATATTTAAAAGAATACTTAATCCTGAGTCAAAGAAATAAAGGAATCTAAACACACAAAAAACACCACCAAGAAGATCACCAATAACTCTCTAATATTGGGAGATTTTAACAGTAGAGTAAGAAACAAACCCGACGGATACGAAGAAATTTGTAGGAATAAATAGGACAACCATAAGGCATGTGAAGACAGATAGTAGTCATTTAAATAACACAATAATTCTTCCCCTTATGTTTCCGCCCTAGACAGCGTAATAATTAATGCAACGCGGTCTCGAATATAATAATAGTTTGCTTATTGCAAGAATGCCATTAGTCAAATATAATAACAGCCTTCCTCTGCTAAAAATACTTAAAAGAATACTTAATCCTGAATCAAAGAAATAAAGGAATCTAAGCACAGAAAAAACACCACCAAGAAGATCACCAATATCTCCTTCATAACATACTGTCCAAGTCAATGTATTGGTAACAGCACTGCGAAGGAACAACACAAATATCTACTTAAATAGAATAATATAAGATAATTGTATTTTTTTAAAGTTCTGCATTTTTATTACAGTGCACGCCGATTCATGTAATCACATCGGGAATTAAGGTTTTTTAAAACAATAACAATAACCGATTGATAATAATATGCGAACCGTTTTATTGTTTAAAAATATAAAATAAACTTGAATTAAAATTTTATGATAAAATTGAAAGAATTTAAGATAAAGTAATAATATTCTTTTCATTTAAATTTGAAATTAAGCATGAACTTGAACTTGAATATTTTGTAATATATACCAACATATAACATGTATGTATGATCAGTTAGTACACGATAGTGAAGACGTATTAAAAACATCATTGGTAGTAAATCTTTGGTCCTCTCATTTTTGATCCAGTCTTCTGCACCCTTAAAATCAGCAATTTATGCTCACCATAAGTTTGCTTGATACAATATTTTCTCTTTTTTTCCAACGACGAAACCAAAACAAAATATAAAAATTATAGAAAACCACGGCTGGACCTCGAACCTAGATAATAAGATTTGGTAATCGAGGAAGTGATTACCAAATCTTATTATCTAAGTTCGAGGTTATCTGGATGTACTCTCCTAAGTGAAGAAATTTTAGAATTTTTTTTAGCGCCTTCCAATGCATGAAGGTGACAATTGTAATGGAGATACCAAAACAAGTGAACAATATTCTCAGTATAGAACGTACAAGAGATAAATACACAGTTTTGAGAGCGGTTATATTTGCAAACGATCTATAATTACGAATTATAAATCCAAGCATTTTATTTGAAGATGCTAGATATCTAGTTTTTGATCTTGTTAGATCTCAACAGTGTAGCTCTCTAAAATCTCTTGTGGTTTATATACAAAGTAATACAATGATTATGTCAGAGATTAGTTCATATGTCAATCATGTTGACAGTAGAGCAGCGAATATATCTAGTATCGATATTGGGGAATAATCCTGCCGCCATGCTATTGTACTATACAATAGCAAATATCCACGAAAATATTTATCCATAAGTAGTCTTTGAGAGTGAATTAGAAAGTTTGATAACACTAGAGATGTAAAAATGAGCAAGAAAAACAAACAAGTACATGATGAAGCTGATGCTGCAACATTGGTAGCTTTGTCCATCAAGGGGTCCACGTCAGTGAAAAAGAAAATTGGGGGTGCATGGCCTATGTAGGTCTACGAGACGTCACCAAAATATTGGCTTCCTGTAAATATGATAATCCACCTAACCTTGATGGTACCTATGCGTCTTGTTTAATCATCTGCAAACGACCTATTTCTCTATACATCTGGAATAAGTAACAATTACATGCTTCGAGAGATTGGCCATAGGACAAAAGTTCAAAAGATATTTATAATACATTAGACTTAAACTGTGGTTACTGTCAGATTGTCAAAGAGAATGTACAAAAGATGGAGATACGTGTTGTAGTTTTAGTTTTGGGTATGTATTTACATCAAATTTAAATGTAAGCCGTACAAATCATACATGTACATACGCTTGAAGAAGGAGATGATGCCCTCGTTTAGAATTAGGTTTGTATTTTAGTATTCGATATTATAATGAGTTAGTTTTTGGTTATGCCAAATAAAGATTATATTTTAGTCGACATTAAAGAGCATACGAATGGTTGATTTTAGTAAATATGTGTAACAGTAGAGTAATTTTAAAATTTAGTATTGATGCTATTATGTATGCTTCTTTTATTTCTTAATAAAAAAATATTTATAGGTTTTATACAATTAGTTGAATCTTAACGAAACAACTGTTACTTATAATATTATTAATTTCTATATAAATCAACGATATTATATATACCCTTAGTACAGATTCAGGTATCATTCAGCCAAATATTATATCGACATTCTGACTATTTTTTTTCAAACGACATTTGTCGGAATAAATCTATACTTTATGTCGAAAAAATGTGAAACGTTTACATGTATAGTTAGGTCGATCTGTATATCGCTTAAACTAAATATAAATCAAATATAAATCAGCTATTATGTACATTTGCGTCTCTATGGAAACTAAGAGTAAAAGATTTTTTAATTTAATCGTTTATAAACTTGTATAAACATCATAAAAGTCGCCAAACGGGATTAAACGTAAACATAGTATGTAATAAATATTGTTTCCAGTGTATATCAATGTAAAATGTAAATCAATATATGTCTAGTGGTCGGTCGTTCACCTTCCAAACTGGGTTAAACTAAATGTCTTATTAAAAATTATCTTCACAAATTAATGTTAACAAATAGTTTCTTTGACTGTGTACGGTTAGTTTTATGTTTTATAATAGTAAAAAGATTCAGGTTTGATTATATTGATCAGGCTGTCACAGAGCACCCACTCCCGGGCGCGAACCCACTACTGCCCGACGCGAGGACTTTTGGCTGCTGGGTTTCCCCCCTGGCCCGTTGCGCCCTTCCTTGGCCAACCTGGCCGCCCCGGACTCCTCCAGGGCGTCCATATTGACGTCAGGCTTAGCGCGGACACCCAGTCGACGTAGGCACACTCTGCACCAGGGCTCCCGACCTCAAACCATCCACTGAATCCGACCTCCAAGTAGCTGGATTACAGGAGTGCGCCACACTCCCAGTCGAAAGTTCAACTACGCAACTTGGTATATATGCGATTAAATACTTTGATAAAATATTAATTTATTAATGTATTTGCTGTTATATTAATGAATCTAATTTTATAACAATTAAATCAAATTGAGAATAACATATATTTAGGTTTATATGACTTGTTACGAACCACACGCAGGGAATCTTGTCTACCCCTGTTTAAGCAAATAGGCATTAGACTGTAGTGAATATTTTATATTTGAAACAGTTGTGTTAACTTTTGATTATAAATCTCGGCCGTGCAAGATGTGCGCCGCACGCGGGCGCCGGCAAATAGGGACGGCCAAATTCAGCCCGGGGCATGAACTCTCGAAAGAGTCCTAAACATAAAATGAACTTGCCTCGGTTATAAAATATCCTTCTCAGTATTTTCACAGATTAGCTTTTATAAATCATTTATTAATTTCTTCACATATGTCCTTATCCCAATATCCAATATCAGGGATGGCAAGGATAATAAAAATGTGATCCATGTCTTAGTTATTACAAAAAAAGCTCAAGCAATTAAAAATAAAAATATCCACTCAATATAATGTTCCTATATAAATACAGCATATGGGCGGCCGAATTGTGATTGCACGTGATGTCCGACTCTAGGATCGGCCCTGATAAATCTGTATATGATATAGTAAATCTTCATGACTACAGTACAAGGGGTAAATCCAGTAAAAAGTAAAGTAAGTAGACGAAATTTTCATAAAAAATCACATGTTTCTTATGCAAACATAAATTCTTATGAAAAACCTAGTCAATTAATTAATTAATTAATTTTTATATATAGTCTTCAAATTATTTCTCTTGTAACCAGCATATTATTATAATATACTGGTCTAAAGAGAAGTAATTTGAAGATGCGACGACGTTTATATAACTTTTTCGTGCGTTCCTTTATGCCCGAAATTAATTTTCATTGTAACCAGCTATCAATAGAAACTAGAAATGCCATACGCAGGATTTTCTTGCGAATATGGCGCGGGGATGTGTCAAATAATTAGTTAAAAGTAAATTGACACATTTTTTTTATAAATTAGATAATTCACAAGTTAATTTATATAGGCATTTTCACACTATAAAATTAAATCAATATCAAATTTCATTCTCTTTAATAATCAAAATATATAAAGTACACGAGAGAGAGAGAGAAAAGAAAGAGGTGACAGAAGGGGTTGGGGTGTTTACTTTTATTGCTTATTGTTTTTCCGTACCAAGGAATATAATAAATATTAATTTTTCTCCGAAAATTACAATGCATAGAAATACACACATATATTACTTTGTTTGACACACTTTCCAGTTACTATATAATGCCACATATGAATCGGTAATAAAAAGATGTAGAGCCTGCGCAGGTAGGTTTACCTTGAGTAACAACATTGAACCTGGCGGGAAAATACTAGTCTGGTCTTTATTAAGAGTCAAAAAACTCTAGCGGAAGTTAAAACACACAATTCCCTCGTTAAGGCAGCAATTAGATTCATTTTGATAATGACAAAGTATACCGCCGAACTTTAAGATACATATACAGATATAGCTAATTATTCTTTGTTAAAATGCCCTTAAAATGTGAATTAAATGTATCAAATACACACCCAATTTTACTCATTTGCATTATTAATATTAAGAATAATACAACATTTTTAAGATTTATACATACATATATAATGGAATCTATTTTTTGTTCTTATAAAGGCCTTAAGATATCAACGAACAACTTTAAGATACATATACAGATATAGCTAATTATTCTTTGTTAAAATGCCCTTAAAAGTGAATTAAATGTATCAAATATAAATATAAATAGCCACCCAATTTTACGCATTTGAATTATTAATATTAAGAATAATATGACAAGATTTTTAAGATTTATACATACAGATATAATGGAGTCTATTTTTTGTTCTTATAAAGGCCTTAAGATATCAACGAACAACTTTAAGATACATATACAGATATAGCTAATTATTCTTTGTTAAAATGCCCTTAAAAGTGAATTAAATGTATCAAATATAAATATAAATAGCCACCCAATTTTACGCATTTGCATTATTAATATTAAGAATAATATCACAAGATTTTTAAGATTTATACATACAGATATAATGGTGTCTATTTTTTGTTATTATAAAGGCCTTAAGATATCAATAGTTATCAAATTGGGTGCATTTTCTTTATTACTAGCAACAATAATATGACAATCGTATATTTTAGAGTTCAACGAATTTGTAGCTAGGTAAGAGAGGAGAGATTATTAGATTTGACGTATTGTATAGAATAAAATGAGTTACAAGCCGAATATAAGCGTACCATGCCCGTAATGCAAAAAAAAACGGAAATAGAGTTATATAACAAAATGAAATTAAAGAAGCTTTTAAAATACTTTTCTTTGAAAGTATGTAACAGACTGCAAAACAATTTTGGTACAACAGAAACACAATACATACATATTTTTGTTTAATACTTTTTCCAGTATGCATATGCCGTTTCAGCCATACTTAAAACCCGCTTTATAGTACCCGTAAATTTTTTTCTACCTACCACCTGAAACCGGTTAAACGTAAAACTGTATCCTAATTTATTTTCGTTAATGAAAAGTTAAAACAATAGAATCATTTGTATAATTATAATATTTTCTGCGTGAAGCACAAAATAACTTTTCCCAAAAATCATGAATTTTAATTAAAAAGTTATAATATGGTTAACAACCTCTTTCGCGAGGACAGTCAAATATAATTTAGTTTAATTCGTGCTAATTATTAATGTCACGCATATATTATGTTTAAATTACAGCCGACAATAATTATATTTATATTCAAATCTCTTGGCGTGTCGTGTAAGAAGATCCACCACTTCTTGGGTACCTGTAGTACCACCAGTCTTGAACAATCCTCAGGGGTCCGAAGGCGTAATCAAACAAGATCATCACTTGTGCCGTTGAGCGAATCGTGTCCAACGCTTGCGGCCACTTCTTTATATATTAGCGAGTTCTTCGGTTGTGCTAATAAACGCGCGGAATTATAAAGTCGTTTGCGAAGCTGAATTAACAATGTAAAAGTTGCTAATATTATTTAATTTATTACAAAGAAAGGAGGTTCAGTTAAATACATAAGTTAATAGTGTATTTGTGTATGTAATTGAATATTGGATATGAAATTCAGGCTATTTTAAATAATTTTGTTTAAAATGGCTAAGTGGACTATAAATTGTTCGGTAATGGTGATATTCACAAGACTTTTGTTTATTAGCGCAGTTAGTGCTCTTACAATAGACAATCAATTAACAGTGGTTACAAATGGTAATGTATATTTTATATTTTACTTATATTATTTATTGAATAATGAATGTAAATTCATTAATAAAAATTGTTTTATGCGATGAATTCACTTGAATTAAACGTATATTTTATGGAAGACGCTTGTACAAGATGAGACTCTATTTATTATATGAAAATAAAATATAATAATTTCAATAACTAAAGAATTCTTAATAACAGCAATTTGCTATACATTTTTATTTCTTTTGATGGGATTAATTCAATTGAATTCATTCGTATATTTTATAAAAGAGGCTTATACTTGAAACTCCATTTATAATATGTAAATCAAAATAATAATTTCAATAATTAATACATTTCTAATGACCACAATTTACTAAAAAAGTATTTTCTTTTGATGGGATGAACTCAATTGAATTCATCGAATATTTTATAGAAGAGGCTTAAACTTATGAAAACTCCATTTATAATATCTGTTTTTATTATTTATTTATTTATTTGTACAATTATAATTCCTCAGAAAAAATAAAATTAATAAAATCCCCAACGTTCCGAAATATTGATGAATACCAATATGCCAAATCTTGTTATTCTTTCATATAATATGCTTTTCTAAATAGCATATTATATGAAAGAATAACAAGATTTGGCATATTGGTATTCATCAATATTTCGGAACGTTGGGGATTTTATTTATTTTATGTGTTATCTCTTTAAACATGTATTACATCTGAGGAATTCTAATTGTACAAGCCGAAGTTATCGGCGCTCTCCTTCTGGTTGCGTCTAATCTTCTTCAAATCAAAACCATATTAATGCCCAAAAATTACGAATAATTAGCAATAAAAGCAATGTAGATAATAAAATAAATAATAATCTGTTATTTAAATAAAAAATTAAATATTCAAATAAACTGCCCCTTTTTTCCTACAGATTTTACTCAACTTTCTGTTGGTTCGTGTGGTGGTAATGACAAATCCAATTTCAAAATTTGGTTTCGGTCCTGCAGTCGTTTTCCCAGATGCGAAAAGAGGCACACATACAGACATTTTTCAAAAAATCTATTTGGTCTGAATGAGCCATGAAACGTGACGAAATGATAAAATTAGCGATTAAATATTTTTCGCGATTACTATACTTATTACTACTCGGATAGAAAAAACCTAAGTTGTTTTGAGTTTCAAATATACTTTATTGTATGGCGATTCGCTATACTACATCATCAGACGGAGGAAATTAATGATGACATATCGAATGTATTGTCATTGTGAGCCCAATATGTAATATGGACGCCTTATGCAGAAAGGAACCAACCAATAAAATATGTTTGTTTCTCCTACCTTTATTCTCAAGGTAAACAATTTAACTTAACGAAATAAAAAAATATAGCTCTAAAGCTCTAGAAGTCTAAAATTAACTTGAGATTAAGAGATAATTTTGAATTTATATAAATCTTTGAATAAATCTTTATATAAATCTATTTTCTCAACTTTAACATTAGATGGTTCCGTTCTGCAGAAAGGCCTCCATATATACTATCATTATCAAACTTTGTGTTTTGTCAGTTAATGTTGCAGTATGGTTGATACCGATTTTTAAAATTCCCCAAAAAGGCTAAGATCTAAAAGTAGTGTATTTCTCAATTACGTCCTGTTTCCTAGAAAGCGGTGCCAATAAAAGCGGTCATTTTTATATCATTTTGAAATCATTAAAACGTCTCACGTATATTTAAATAGAGATGGTAAGCTGTAAACCTCAATGAAATGGAAAAGGGTAATGAATCACAGAGGAATATGGCCAGTTATTCAATTACATATACTTAACACGTTTGAAATATTGGATTGTTAACGCGTCTACTTTGTGATAATTCATTTTAAAGGATAAATAAAAAGATTTTTTACTTTAGTGATGAACAATATCGAATAAAAGCTATTCAACAATAGATAGTCTGGAAACTATCGGACTATCGATAGTTGGTTAATAGTTGAAAGATAATTTTACTGCACTTATTAATATCTACCAGGTCTTACTTATTATTTATATCTGAAAAACTCTACATTCTCATTAATTTTTAATAGTGATGCGCACTATTGTATAAATATTCAAAATCTACCACTAAAGTCCTGGTTTCCTAGGAAGCGGTTGTCGATAAAAGCGGCCATTTTTGACGTCATTTACATAAAAAGCAAAATGTGTTAAAGGATAAATAAAACAATTTTTTACTTTGTTTTTTATCACACTTCAATTTCACTTTCAAACTAGTTTCGGCTAAGCTCTAGCCATTTTCGATGACTGAAGAAATTGTAACCGATCGCTCTTTATATAATAAAAAAGTTAACTTGTTTCTGTGTAATTGTATGTTTTCCATTTTTTTTTTATTATATAAAGATCGATCAGTTACAATTTCTTCAGTCATCGGAGGAGCTTCGAAATGGCTAGAGCTTAGCCGAAACTAGTTGCAAAGTGTAACTGAAGTGTGATAAAAAACAAAGTAAAAAATTGTTTTATTTATCCTTTAACACATTTTGCTTTTTATGTAAATGACGTCAAAAATGGCCGCTTTTATCGACAACCGCTTCCTAGGAAACCAGGACTTTAGTGGTAGATTTTGAATATTTATACAATAGTGCCCATCACTATTAAATATTAATGAGAATGTAGAGTTTTTCAGAGATAAATAATCAGTAAGACCTGGAAGGTATTAATCCGTGCAAATTATGTTTCAACTATTAACCAACTATCGATAGTCCGATAGTTTCCGGACTATCTATTGTTGAATAGCTTTTATTCGATATTGTCTTGAATAGCTTTTATTCGATATATTAATATTTAATCAGTTTTATGATGCTGTAGTACAGCGAAACAATTGTCATGATACAATTTTGAAACTCAAAACAACGTTATTTTTTAAAATTAATTATTATGAATTCATCATAAAAGTATCTGTCCGGTATTCCGATTTTGCAATCCTTTAATGTACGTTTATACAAAACGAAAAATGTATAAATTTTCTAAATTTAAAAACTCAAATAGAGATTAATATTACCTCAGGTTTTACATAAATAATAACTGAGCCTAAGAGGTTTATGATAGCATCTATAAGCAATTTAAATGTATAAATAAAATGAAGGGATATAGATCTTCACGCTACCGTGGTCTGAAAGGAAATGCGTGATAAACACTTGCACTTGCTACATTTGTTCCTTGGTTGAGCAGCCACAGACAGACTTGGACAAAAATACAAGACTGGCGATGTTTCGGTTTAAATTACTATGTGGTGTAAGAATACTGTAGTGGGGTAACATAATGGATATAGTTTCAACCGCTCAAATGACTTAAATAAAATTTCCAAAGAGGGATTTTCTATTATACTGGATATGACCTATGTATTATCGATTTCTGTTAACTTACTATTAGCAGGAATAATTTTAATTTTCATATTTTAATATCCTGCTACTTAATAACAATGGACCGATAAAGAATTCAATGATTTATAATGAATATAGTTTATTAAGGAATTAACAATTAACAAAGACAAAAATGCTATAATATTAATATTCTTTTACGGATTTTGAAATAACAACAAAAAACAATATGTAAAAATCAAATATCCAATGATAAATAAAACGATTTTTACTTTTTTAATTACACTTTATTTACACATTGAAATTCCAAAAAATTAATGCACCAATTAAATTATAAAAAGACACTACCCTCAACGGGAATTCGAAACGCCGACTTCCACTTTTGTAATAACATTGACATTGACATTTGTCAACAATGACAAGAATTTTATATATAAGGACATTATAGAAACCCCGTATTCACCGACGTTCAACGACGTTCAATAAATCTATCAATAGCTATTGAACCCATAAGTATTTGTTGTTATAGCAACAATAAATACATTATCTAGGAAATGTAGTTACTTTAGATTATCTCTAATGGAAACACTGAATAACTAAATAAAAGGTGCCATCAAAACTCCAATCGCAAGCGCTACTCAAGGTGTTTGACATTTGTTTTGGCATATTCTGTTACAATGACGTTGTCAATTTATTCATTCAATAGCTTATGGGACCTATAAAGTGTATGGGATGTTGTGAATACGGGCACTAGTCTTTTAGTAAATGACTGTGAACATTCGAAAAATATCTTAATACGAAGAAATTTTACAATTCCATTGAAAATACTGTTTTATAATACATTGAATATCACTCCAGCGTATTGTATGAACATTTTTGTAAAATAATTCTCATTATTATTATTACATTTAATAAAAAATAATAATAATATATTAGTAACACAAATGAAAAAGTGTGCACTCACATACAATTGTAAGTTCTCACGCAGATTGTAATTGAATTAACAATCATTGTGGTAGGAACGATCAGCGTGATTAAGTAAGCGATTGAGTGTTACAAAACCTCGTTAAATTGTTATTCTGAAAGTTGCATCCTAATCGCATTAATTGCAACGGGAAGTGTAAGAAGTTTGCCCATTCTTTGTAATTGTATGCAGAGTTTCTTCTTTGTTTGTATATTAACTACTGCGTCGTTAATGCACAATGCTGAGTAGTAAAAAGTAATAATTCAAAAATAGTATGATAATGATACAAAGAAAATACATTAGTTTATCACCACATGAATTATTTAATTAAAAATTCATATCTATCTTTATATTTTTATAATTAGGGTGTATAATTCACAAAAAAAATGTGTAAAGCTCGTTTTAGACAAGACAATTTCTTAGCTCAAAAGTTGTTCAAGAAATGAATTAATATATCCTCCTCCCATACAATTTGTCCGTGACAAATAGAACGCGTTATATTTTTCCATTCGATCTACCATCCAATTCAATATTTCAAATAATTTGCTGTATAATACGAGACAATTTAGATTGTCTCGCTTCTTGACTTGAACTTTTGAGTCAAGAAATTGTCTTGTCTAAAACGATCTTTAGACATTTTATTTAAATCATGTATTTTGTGAATAATACTATACAGATTCGTCGCGCTACTCTGTCCTCCCATAAAGATTGGTTTCGGCATGTGTTGTTCAAAGGCGGTCACAAATGGACTGTTACATGTTTATTCAAAACACAATCTAACTCCTTACTTTCATAATGATTTTTCACAAAAATGATTTTAATAACACTTAATATTACACCTTCCATGTTTCTTTAAATTTTTCTTACAAATGGACTGTTACAAAGTTATACGCAAAACACAATTTTCTAATTTCTGTTGGACTGTTTTCCCGGAATTTTGTGTGTATGTTACACACTGCAAAAATTGTCTATTTTCAAAATTAGTGAAGAGAATAAATTTGTAGGTGATAAGAATACCTATCGTATACATCAGTGCTGTATTGCGAAACGCAATAAAAAGTATTTTACCATAGCATGTCAACTTCTTGAAAACATTCACTGAGAATAAAATAACCGGTGTGTACTTATCAGTAAACTTTCCATCAATAGAATCGCGCGTACACGAAGCATTAAATTGTTTACGGATGCCTAATTACTAATAGGAGTGAAATGCGATGAATTTTCTACAAACGTTTATTGATATGATGTGAACAATACCTGCTACTTTTTTTAATATGATAATTCGTTGGGCCGTTATTAGGCTCCGTACTTGTCCGTACCCAATACCATTAATTAATTAATTTCGACTTAGGCAGCCACAATAAAAAATAAATAAACACTAACACATATTCATTACGAAATGCCAACAATACCACGGTACATGGTTGGTATGCAACAATTTCAACTTTTTTTTAAAATTAACTTATATCTTTTTGAAAATCCAAAATAGCTCTTGAAGAGTGTATAGTTTACATTTTGTAATGTACAAAGGCAGTATAAGGCAGATCAATAGCCGTTTTCAGATTAAATTTATATTAATTAGTTTGCCCGTAATTAAGCGCAACTCTAAACAATTTGTGCTAAACTAATTTTCGTTTTTATTGTTTATAACAATATAAGGCTTTATGAGAAAGTAGATTAAAGTATGGGTGGCGTTATAATTTTTTTTTTGGTAGGATTCTTTACGTAGGTATTAAATTTTCATCGTAACTTGCCATCAATAGAAACATAAATTCCGTGCTCTGGAAATTCTTTGCCAAAAAAGAAACACACGCCCCCTATGTGTCGACTAATTGGCTTCAGGGTGGGAGCACGTCTACACTTTTTGTATGGCGCGAATTGTGAAATTCTATTGAGCTTTTAGCAAAAACTATGTCAATATGTCATACAATTTTTACTTGTTGATTACAATACATTTTTTTGATACGAAACTTATTTTGTAAAAATGTACCATAATCACTGGTTATAAAACATAGATCATAAAATATTATAAAATAAGTTTCAAGTGTCAATATAAAATATTTCAATCAACTAGAAAAATTGTGTAACGTTCCGCTGCATAGTTTTTCCTAGAACCAATACAATTTCATAATATGTGCCATAAGAAGAGTATATAATGAGATCCCATCCTTAAGCTAAATAGGCACATATTTCTACAATCGGTTTTTTATACCTCCGAGTTAATTAACAATCCGTCATTCAATCCGTATATAACATATCAATATATGATTTTTGAACAGTTGTTCAACAGTTGTTAACTGGGAGGTATCAAATTAATCTGCATTTATACAATACAACTACTAAAACTGCCCGAAAATCTATTCAAAGAACTGAGTGCGTTGGCTATATACATTGCAGGAAAACTAACTTAATTCGATAGTGTCCATCACCATTATTTTCATGTCAGAAAGTATCTTGAATTTTCAAAATGTAAAGAATATGGCACATTCAGGAATGTTCCCCAATATATGTTCATACAGCTGCCATTTTTCACAAAAAAAAAATCTTTAAAAAACATATCGCAGCGTTCATAGAGAAATGAAATCATTCTTATATAAAATCAATAATTCAAGTAAGGATTTGTTTTTTCAAAACTATCAAATCTATATGAATATAGTATTTCACTGTTTCAGTAACTAAAAGAAGCGTGATATCCGTTAACAAAACTATACGAAGAAAAGTGTGTGGGCGAGTGTTTCAAGACTAAATTCTAAAATAAAACTTATTTTCTATAAATCAGGATTTAAGTATTCGATGATATTATATAAATGTATACAGCTTTATTATAACTCGAGTTATTTCAGAAAGAATGTTTCACTGTGGAGGCAACTATTTAATACATACATATATATATATATATATATATATATATATATATATATATATATATATATATTTGTAAATTTTCATAGAATAAATATGTTATATAATAAATCAAGTAACGTTAATATCATTAAACGCCATCCTGCCCCCAAAATAATAATGAAAGGGCCCACTAAAAAAACTAAAAAAATCAATAACGAAGTTTATCTACATACTCCACCCCAATGTTCCGGAGCCTATCCAACTCTTAGATAGCTCAAATCAGAAAAGAATACTGAAAAGAACTAAACCTCACGAGCTAGTGTTCTGGATAATTAGCTGGAGGGTAGCGTAGCTACAGACACTTAGGCCTCAAAATGGGCCCATTGTGAAACCTCCTTTTAAGGCTACTCACTCGTCCCACCAGTCAATTTTGAGTGCGAGCTGCAAAACTCTAGCGGGTGAGGAGTTGCCAATGCTGGTCATACCAGGGGTCATACTAGGCCAGCACTCCCCTCCCCTTGAGCTAGTGTAGTGCGCATTATATAAAAAAGCAGACTATTGTTTGATTAGTGTGCAAGAAAAAGACCCTCGAGAGAATAGAACATCAAAGTATACATCTTATGACGACCCTTTGACCTTAAGCTTGTTAGTAAATTCTGATTAGAAAAATTGTACATATTATTAGATTGCAGCAACATTTATAAGACAATCAACAGTACAGCAAATATTATAAGAAATTTTGAATCGCATTTTAATTTGTCTGTCTATCATTTATATTATTATAACAGAACAATTTCACATGATTATAAAATTGTAATTTAAAACAAATGAACGGCATTATTTATTACATTCCAATACTTAATGGGTCAGAGTTTTCTCTCTCTCTCTAAAATTCGCCCGGATGTGAATTTGCAGAAAGAACGTGTAACTGTAAATCTAAGAGCAGGTTCTTGACCGAAAACGCGTAATTAATTTTTAAATTGCTACGCTTCATTCATTATTTCTTGTTAACAAGATAAAAAGCACGGAATTATATATTAATTATTTTAAAAAGTGGACAAATTATTCAGTTTTTATTCTAGAAACGAGATATTTATTCGAAAAACACAAATTATAGCTAATTACGGCATTTATAATTTTTATAGTTTCTGTGTTCGTATTTTTGCCTAAAAATAATAATTCCCTGTAAATATTGAATACATGTAATATAATTTATTATCCAATATATACAGTTATATAATAAAGTAGTAGGTAAGTTGAGATCATCAATCTTCAAAAATTATTTCAAGTTATACTTGATGAAATTCAAATTTAAAAATTATTAATAATAGGGGTTCCTTTGAGTTTCAAATAATATGTTATCGTATTCACCTCAGACTAATAAATAAACGTAGTAGACAGAGCATAGCGGTCTTTAGGTCTGTAGCCAATTTAGACTATTGTTTATTAATCTGAGGGATTCAGGATTCAAACTGATGGGTTAGCAGTTATATTATTTTACCAGATCGCATACAAAGTACAAGAATCCGGCCTCCTCTACAATATTTAGTTGATTAGATGATTTATTGATTAGTAGTGAACCCACCTCTTAGCAATCTACATATCCAGATTTCGATCTTATTAGATCTCATCATTGTAGGTCAGCTAGTGAGGATGAATTCACACAATATATCGAATGGTTATATACAAAAATGTTACAACTGGAAAGTTTAACGCCACCTGATCGAAATCTAGATATGTAGATTGCCAAGAGGTGGATTCACACTTATATATGTTTTATATGACCAGGGTTTATGCATTATATATTTTATATGATTGGCCTTGTGCTGATATTACCATATGGGTGTGCATTGCTAATTGATGTGGTGCCGCCAGATGACGTTTAACTTTCTTCCTAGGGGGTTAGTTGTATTATACCTGGTCGAATAGTTATGTTTGTTTCTATAAGATGGCAAAAGAACCATGCATATAGATCACCTATTAGTTTGTAGTTAATTTTCAATGTACCGCAATTTGCAGTTATGATACGTATATTGTACAACGTTTGATCCACTAACAATAAGTATGATAACTAACAATAAAATTTGTAAGAATCGAAGTGGACAGGTGAGGCGTTTTAATGCCGTTACGATATATTACAACTACGGCTGAGTTAAAGTAGCCTTGAAAGGAACGTATAACAGCCATTTTATAATAAGGATCAAAGAAATGTATGAGTTAAGCAGGGCCGGTTCTAGGGAATCGGCCGCCCACGTGTATATAATTTGGCCGCCCCATTATACAGGATATTAGGATAGGGACATATGTCAAGAAATTAATAAATCATTTATTAACGCTAATCTGTGAAAATACTGAGAAGCATCTTTGATAACCGAGGCGACTTAAGATTTTTAGTTAAGAACTCTTTGGATAGCTCATGCCCCGGGCTGAATTTGGCCGCCCCTAACTTAGGCCGATCTTGCACGCGCGCTAGGACCGGCCATGGAATTAAGTACTACTAAAGTAAAGTAACATGTACAGTAACTACTACTACGGTTACTGTACTTGTTACAATTCTGCAAGTAGACCATTAGTGCATGAGTGTTCGGATTTCAGAAAATAGTTTTCTAATGTCTCGTTAATTGTATCCCAACGACAAATGGTACCGACTACACGGGTTCACTAAATATTTATTGTAATATATTAGTTCATTGCGACATTAAACTGAATGTCATAAAAAGTGACATTATTTGCATAATAGATAAAACATTATGTGAATCTAAAAAAAACTGCGTTTTCTTATCATTTGTATAATGCCCTTTGCTAAGCTGATTCGTTAGTTTAGTAAGTTTGTGTGTATGTCTGAAAGAACGCAGAAAGGGGGTGGAAGAGCAACATGGGAAGAAGATTAGAGTATTAGAAAACTAATAGACTAATGTCAGTATGTGTTGGATTTTTAATTTAATTTCAGTTATTAATGAATGCAGATAACATCCTAGTGGATTAACTTTTTTAAATGACTAATTGTGTTCTATTTTGTTTTACAGATTGCTTCGAGAGATTGGCCATAGGACAAAAATTAAGTTCAAAAGATATTTATAATAAATTAGAATTAAACACAGTGCCAGATTGTCAAAGAGAATGTACAAAAGATGGAGATACGTGTCGTAGTTTTAGTTTTGGGTATGTATTTATATTTAATTTATGTTACTAATATAATAACAATAGCAACATTACAATAATTTGTTGTTTAAATCATGTACACACCATAGGCAACTTTCAACACCTTTTATAGCGAAAATAAACTACTATGTATAATGTATTGAATGAGTCTAGTAAAAGATTCATGCTATAATTTTACGCTACTCTGTTAACTGTGACAAAATTCGGTGTTATATAAAAGAGCACTGTACATTTTTCAACCAAATTTCACGTGTCTTTCACGTAAATTAGTATTGATTCGTTTTTGGTGGAAATATTTCAGTGAAGAAAATCCATGTTCACGAAATGTTTCATACATTATTTCGAATATTTTAGTTTTATGGGGAAAAAAAGTTTAATTACGTAAATTAATAATTAGCAAAAATCTGTCATAATTTGTAAGGGTGGGATTACGACTATATTTTACTTATGGCTCGAATTAATACATTGAATTGAGATTTTGATAAAAACTAATTGAATAACATACTATTTAAACAAATTAATAAAATAACTTTGTTTGCTCTAAAACTGATTTTAAATTAAAAAGTATAGGTGTGAAACTTAAACTATTTGGGGAATATTTGTAATACCTTTATAAATCATGATAATTATCCTCGAACTAATGAATCAATGCAAATCTATGTAGTTATTCATCTAAATAAATAAAATACACATGCCCAGAAAATTTAAAAAATTGATCAATTTTAGTATTATAACCATTATTAAGTTATCTAAAAATGCCGGTTGTATTTATTTTTTAACGACAAACAATCTAGTTCGGAAACATAATTTATTTTTTAATTATTTTTTGCAGAATTGGTATAAAGGGGAACGCTAGTTGCGATCTGAGTAACAAAGTGATAAAGGAGACAGTTGACTTAAAACCAATTGGCACCATTCCAGACGAAGACTATGATCTATATATTAAAAAACTTGGATGCAAATTGGTAATCGAACAGAATCCGCCCACAACAACTGCAAATATACCACAAACCATCCAACATGACGAAATCGCCTCCTCTGATGGTTATTCCGACAACACAAAAGATATCCCTACAACACACAACTCATACATTCAAAATCCTGCTAGCGACAATTACGGATCTGAAAGTGATAATTACAGACCAGTCAAGCCAGAACCAGTTTTTCGACCAGACAATAGTTATGAAATTCATAAACCACGACCACAACACTCACCCGATCCACACAACGTGCATACATCCTTAATAAGCATACGACCTGACCCTAATAGGCCATCATACACCGGACTTGGCCCTGCTATTGGTTTATTCGATTCAAGCCGACCTGAATCTACAATAACCTCATACAAACCAAGACCCGATGATGATTATTATGATAACCGTAAATATTCACGACCGCAATCCGATTACGATTTTGATAGAAGACCCATTAGGCCATACGATGACAGAACGAGTAATTATAATTCACCAAGGCCATTAAGACCTTATATTCGTCCAATGCATGAAACACGACCTGTTATGTTTGAGCCACAACCATATGACGTAGATAGGTATGAAAAACCAGATGATCATTATAATCGACCATCATATTATGACGAGAAGCCTTATTTTCGGCCAGGTATTGGGGAATACGATCCTGGACCAATTAAACCACGCCCACCTATGGATGATACTAGTTATACTAATGAAATACCCAATCCAGAATTTCATAGGCCAAGACCAAACAGACCTGAAATGTATGATGATAGTTTAACGTTTAATTTTGATAGGCCAAACAAACGGCCTGGTATACATTATAATAGACCCGTTGTAAATAAATTTCAGTCGGAGCGACCTAGACCCATGTATGATGATTTAAGGCCTAATTATAACAGACCAGTTGACGAATATGAAAAACCATATGGTATGGATGATGATAAACGTAGACCTATACAGGAATTTGATCATAGACCGCTAGAAAGGCCTAGACCTAATAGATATGAAATTACAAGGCCACCACCTGAATATTCCAGACCGGAATATGAAAGGCCTGAATATACGAGACCGCATGATAGGCCATACGTGGATGATAGGCCAAGGCCTGAATACGATAATCGTCCATTTAATGAACCACTATTTGAAACAAATAGGCCATTAAATGATTATAATGGCCCTATCGATAAGCCAGAACCAAATTTAAATAGACCTAAACCTAATTACGGAAATAATTATCAAAGACCTACATCGCATATTCCTAATCGTCCATATGATCCTAGTAACCCGAATATGCCATATCCGGATACTTTAAAGCCTGTTACTGAAGATACTGATAATCGGAGAGGAGGGTACTATAATGAGCAGAAGATTAATGGTACATTGGTGAATAATGTTGGTGATTTGAAGAAGCCGGCAGGACCTCACGATAAACCTATGTCTGTAATTACAGAAACGGTTGGACCAAATGGACAAACTATTGTGTCTATAGTCACCGAAATTGAAGCAAGTAAGTAAATTTGATTGATTACTTAGTACTAAATGATTGAAATTATAGAATTTACCTTTATGTACATTAACAATATTCAATCACACTTTATATATTTTAAATTACTAAAATATACAAAAATGATTTTGTAGTGTCTGACGGAGGTGTTCGATTACCATATAGCTCTCTTATGCTACTGGGATTATTTGGCCTGATTTGTACGTCGTTTTTAAGTAGGAGGGTACTAAGTACTACATTACCCACAAGTAAATGAATGTTCAGATTAAAAAGTGACGCCTCAAACTGACGTTTGAGTTATATAATAGAGGCGTAGGGTCGTTATGATTAATAGCATTAGCCTTTCTGAGAGAGAAATTATTTTTTCTGTATACCTTTTGCTGAAAAAATAAGTGAATCCTATATATTAAACTTTCAGACAATAACACATAGCACATGTGCTTTTTATTCAGTTTCTAAATATTATACCATTTATTTCACCCCCTCACTACCGGAAACATATTTTATGTTGTATGTTTATATTCATAACCTTGGACCAACAATGTCAACTAAAACCGTGTTATAATGACGGAAACCGATTATTGCGCTGCATTTTCTATTTTTTGCGTCTAATGTAAGTCATCTTCATTATATTTTAATTTGACACGTGTTTTGGTTCCCGTTCCGTGATAAGTTCGTGTAAAACCAGTACTACTTTCAATGCCACATCTATTCTCTGGAATAATTATTGTTAAATGTAAATAACAATTGTGTGATATATACCTTAATTATGGCTAACAAATAATATTGATTATTAATACATTATTCATATACAAATACTAAGAATATTGTATAATAAGATAGGGAAAATACAAACATTCCCATCATGCGACTGTATTAATCCTAAAACAAACATCTGCCAAAAATCAATTCCTATAATAATATTCATACAGAAATGCTAAGATAATTGATCAAAGTCATAAAAACGTTCATATCATCCGAGTTAATTCATTATAACCCTGATTTATTTGAAAACTGTTTTCATATTAATGTTCACACAACAATACATAGATATGAACATTTAAATATTAAAAATATTGAGTTAATCATAAGGTTTTTTGTAAATGGTGGACAAAAGAAAGAATTAATTGACAAATAAATAATAAACGGACGAACCATTTTTCTTCTCCTCTAGTTTTTGGCTCATATGTACAAAAATATGTTTAAAATTTAGAGCCGTTATTATTTATTCTATATGTTAAATTGTTAAACTGAGCTGATAATCAAAATATAGAAATATGGAGAGCTTGAAAACAGGAATAATATTGCCGATACACAAGAAAGGAGAAAAAGAAGACCCCAAAAACTACTGAGGAATCACGCTTCTAAATATCACAAATATACCATCAGCCCTAATTCACAAGAAACTGGAATCACATACAGAAAGAGAAATAGGATTCAGACCGGGAACATCAACAACCGACGCCCTCTTTACGATAAACCAATAACTCGAAAATGTCACGAAGCAGGAATAGAAAATTGAGTTAGAAAATAGACTTTAAAGCCGCTTTTGACACAGTGAGCAAAAAGAAGATACCAGAGAAGAAAAACATGAACAAAACTCTATAAATTAATCGATAATGACAATGAATGGATCAAAAACGAAGTAGTCTAGGAACATCAGAAACCCTCATTTTAAACACAGGAATAAGACAAGGAGACGCGCTATCAACAAACTTCTCAACATGGTCCTGGAAAGGCTATAAAACGATAAAAGAACATGGAAAACTAACAACAAAACGATACATAAGTAAGTAGGACCAACGTGTATGAAAGAGGCCTTCAGAATGTAAAGAGGCGCAGCAAATGAAGCATTCTATACATAAACCAACAAATGATATAATGCATGAAAAATACAAGAAAGGAGGACACAAATACGAAAATGACTACAATTAGACAACATTGGCATAGAAAGTGAACAACTTTCAGTACATAGGGACACAAATAAGCAAAAATTTACAGTGGTAAAACCAACTGTAACGTATACACTGGAAACCAGAAACATGAGGAAAAAAGACGAGGAAGGCCTCAGTATCTTCTAAAGAAGAGTAATGCGAGTGATCTTCGGGGCAAAAAAAGTAAACGAAGAATGGATAACTTTAAAGAACAAAAGATCATAGATATTTACATAGTAATCAAGTTTAATAAGAAATACAGTGTGCCCAACATATGTACATCAGAAAATGAAGAGATGGAAACATATTTCGATAACATATCCAAAGCCGAGAAATGCAAATACAAAATCATTGGCGGTGACAAAAAAAACAGATAACTTCGAATTGTTTACTAGGAACCCACAGAGATACAGGCTAGTAAACTAAGTAAAGAAAATTAACTACTTCTTCATAAAACCCCAGCGAAAGAAGTGGACATTGGCTAGTCCGGCCGGCAAAACTAAAAACGAAACTACTTACTAGCAAATAACAAGAAAACTTGCACAAATATCTCTGTTCTGAACCGTTTCGACATGAGAAGCGACCACATATTGGAAACAGCAACACTCAAATTTGACCTGAAGATCGAAAGAAACAAGCTAATACACAAAAACAAGTTTCCCGCTCTCGAAGAGCTAGACAAAAACTATGGCGAAAGTAGGGAAGAACTAAGGAAGAAACTGAGGTAAATCATAACCCTGTGTATAAAGAAAGTGGACTAACTGAGTGGGAAATTACCACAGATATTCATACTGCTACTAGAAAAATCTGCAGCAAAACAAGGTTCAAGAAAGATCACAAGTTACAACCAAACACTAATAGCTTATAGAGCAAAAGAGGAAAATAGCAAGAGACATAACTGATTACCGAGATCAAAAGAAAATAATCAACATAGAAGAGCGGACCGCCTCTTCTATGTTGATTATTTTCTTTTGATCTCGGTAATCAGCGTAGTGGCCTAAGGCGACGGTCTGAAGCCATTACGTACGCAACGTTGGTAGTTCGAATCCCTGCTAGTCGGAAAACTTTTCAACAACGAGTTTCCCGGCTAGCATATCATGGATGTTGTATAAGGCACAATAGGTCCATGAAGAGCCGCAATTCACATAGCCTTGAGGCGGGGGGCTGTAAGCACCTTGGAAAAAAGCAACAAAGCAATAGAAAAGACATTCGAACACATAACAAAATAATATAGAAGAGAATTCAAAGATGAAAATCCTACAATCAAATCATTCCACAGGAAGACCTAAGATTACAAAAACGAAATATCAACAAACCACCTTAATCGACAACAGTGAAGACATTGGTACGAAATATTGAACAATTTTATAACCAACTTTACTCTTGCACGATACTAGAACCAAGTCTATCACAAACGCTGTTCCGTGCAACATAGAATCAGAAGAGATTCCTGAGATAATACAAGAAATAAAAACACCGCTGAATCAATTAAAAAAATTGAAAATCCCAGGGGAAGACAAAATCACTAGCGACATATGAAGAGAATGAGAATTTAATATAGAAGATGCAAGGAAGGAAAACTACCAGACACATGACAAAACGCATTAAAAAAGGCAACAACACCAATATAGATAATTACCACTTGTATAACTCTTAACTAAGATAATCACTATAGATTATCAAATGAATTTGTTGCATACCAACCGGCCAATAAAGTAAGTGGGTTTCGGGAAAGGGTACAACACTATCGACCATGTGCAAACAATCCGTCACAGATCAAAATGTCAATGGAATACAACAAACCCCTTTATCTACTATTCGTGGACTTCCATAAAGCTATTGACATCGTCGAAACCTAGGCATTCTTACAAGAAATGAACTAAGCTGGGCTTGAGTCGAGTTACTCTAACATCCTGAAGTACATATTTGAAAGCGCCACATTTCAAGTCAAAATAGAAAACCTAGCGTCTAATAAAATTCAACTTAACAGAAGCTTAAGCCAAGGAGATACCATCTCTCCAAAACTTTTAACCCAGGCAATTGTAAAGAAAATATCTTCAAGTCACTGCCATGGGACACGAAGGGTATTAATGTCAATAGATCCTATCTAAACCATCTATGTTTCACCGACGATATCGTTGGTGAAACGTAGATGTTATAATATCTTTAAGTTACTGCGATGGGACACGAAGGGTATTAATGTCCATGGATCCTATCTAAACCATCTACGTTTCACCGACGATGTCGTCGTAATATATCGGAGATGCTAAAATAATTAAATATAGCATCTAAAAAAGTTGGATTATAAATGAGATTCATAGCAAAACCAAAGTAGTCAGTAGCACAAGGTAAACTCTAAACACAGGAAACGAACGCGTGGAAAATATAGAAGAATACGTCTATCTAGGGCATGGCATTAAAATAGGCAAAGAAAAATCAGAAGAATAAAATAAACATGGGCAACCTTTGGTAAGCATATACCTAGGAATAAGCATATGCCAATCAATCTCATACATGACTATGATTCATGCATGCTATCAGTGGCAATCTATGGCCTGGAAACCATGTTAATGACAAAAAGAAGCATAAACCGTTTAAGGGTGATGCAGAGAGACGGTTGAAATAAAAGATATGAAGAGACCCGACGAAGAATCAATATCGCTGATATAACAACACACGTCGCAGAGCTCACGTGGGCCTCGTAGCCAGGCAAAACAAAGACAGATGCACATCAAAAATAACTTACTGGCGACCAAAACAAAAAAACGCAGCAAAAGCAGACCAATGAAAAGATGGCTAAAGTAATAGCAAGGAAGCGATGATCCAAGGTAGCACAAGACAGTGAAACATGGAAAACAATGAAAGAGGTCTACATCTAGGATTGAATAACAAATGGCTTACTGCCAAGTTATCTGGAGCGAGCGAGCCAAGGCAGGTCCCAGGTTATAATCAGACGCATCACGTGCGGAAATGAGGTAATGGTTTAAGGATTGGATGGATGATAGCTATATAAAGGTGGTTAGGATACAGATAAACGGGAACATTTGCTGAATAAAGACGGCGAATGGATGGTAAAGTAAGATGTGATAGAGTGAACATAGGTTGGATGAGATTTTTAGACGAGTTAGGAAAAGGAGTTTGTAAAATGAGGTTAATAATGCTCTTAAAAGCAGTGAAATATGGCATGTGATATATTATTTAAACTATATATGTATATAGGTGTAGGTTTTGGAAAGAAATATAAACTATTAATTTTTGAAAATATGTATGTCAAATTATAATTTAGTTTTGTTTCTAATAGAATGCCTACGAAACGTTATATTTATATATACTCTTTATTCTTCTATCAGTAATCCACTGTTTTATTTATCTGTTTTATGCATCTTCGGGATGATTAAATTGAGAATCTAAGATGCACGCAATGAAAACCGATATAATCTTATAAAACAAGCCCTTATAAATAGTAGTAGATAGTAGCTGATTATCACTGTGTGCTGCTCCGGGCATATTGTCTCTTGTTCTATTTGTCGTGCAAGCCACTCCCGATGCGCACAATTCTACCTCGTTCCGGTGCACGACCGTAAAACTTGGAGCGATACAGCACGCCACAGGGCGAGTAGTAATGTTAAACGAAGGCACCTACCAGGTATGGTATTTATAACAATTATATAACTGGCTATCGACCTTCGGGTCCTTCTGCCATGCGTTAATGTTTGTGTATGTGAGTGTTAGGATTTGCTAGTTCAGATAATCGTCCCCGAGTTTTCTAAAGTGTCGGCAAAGGTGCGATCCGCTGCACTACATAAGCGTGTCCTTATAAACATTCTAAAGGATAAATTATGAATTTACTTCAATATATCCATAGCAAGTGTAACTGATTTATTATCGAATTATCTATTGCAATGGTTCTACTTTTTAAAACTATATTACAATGAAAATAGCATGTCATTATCCGGTGTTGATGTGTTACTAAATAGTCTGTTACCACACAGAATGCCCCAATAACCGAGATATTTTTACATTCGGATATAGTTTTCATAATACTAGTCAATGATAACTGCTGTCAAGGACATCATAGAAAATGCGATTTAAACTGATTTTTCGAGGTCTCTCAAGATTCAAAATTATTGTAATAGCAATTATATTGAAATTTTTTATTTAATTTAAATTTATAATTTTATAATCATAATATATTTATCCAGCATGTGTGCTTAAATATATCAGCTCATTAATAATCTATTTTTATTATCTCTTATGTAATACCTAGGTATACTTGAAGTATTTTATAGAATAACTATATAATTTTTGTCAATTTCAAAGATGCGGTAATCTCATTATATATTTAATATATTCAAATAACTAAAATTAACTAATTATAATTAGTGAATATAGGTGAGTTTATAGAACATAAAATAATAAATAAAATGATTAAAAAAATAATAAATAAAAAAATAAAAAATAACCAATGTCACATGATTATTTCTCATAATGTTGTTTATTGTCACAATATAAGTACTAAGAACTAAATTATCTGAGAATATTGTTATTTTTTGAGCATAAATAATCTTATTCGTTCTGTCTAATTTATTATTTATTATTCAGCTGAAACCCACCTTATCTTGTATTATAGAGTTTTACTTTAACAAGATGTGCTTTTCTATTGAGGCCTCGCTCGATACAATCTCGCTAAAATATATTTTGTTTTGTTTTAATTATATGCAGTGGTAATGAAAAAGTTCCTGGCACTTTTATGCAATACACGCGTAGATGTTATTCATCATTGTATCATGCAAATAGCATTCACAGTAAATTTACCATGTGATATTTTATTGTAACGAATTAAAATAGTATTCGGTGACCTTCCACGGTGGAAACAAAAAGATTGGCCTCAAGGTTCCGAGGCTCATCACGGGGCAAATTATCCAATTAATGCACGGGGATCTTTTCCTTGGAACGATCTGACAGTATACGTTTTTTCCACCACTAATGTACGGCTTTATTGTTTTACAAGAGCCAGTTGCTAGATGTTATCGCATACCGCGACTGATTTATGAGAATCGGTTAAATACGCAATTGCTGCCAGAATTGTTGCCAATAAAAATTCTAGGCCTATAACAAAAAAGATACTTAAATATATGTTTTTAAAATCACTTTTTAGAATCGATAATTGATATTTTTCACTGAGATCATGAAATTCATTAAATTGTTCAATGAATAATTGGTGTTTTGAAGTATTTTTTTAAAGGTATTAAATAACCTAATATATTGAAGATCGAACGAATAATAACAAAGCAATTAACTGGAAAACTTATTTAGAGATTATGAGTTGCCTAACGAATAAATTGTAACAATTGGAGTAAAATGCAATGGAAAATAATCGTATTTAATCATACGAATTTTAACGAAGAAAATCAATAGCTAAAAGTCAAAGATAAAACTTATGAAATCGAAATATATTGAAAATTCAACGAATAGTAACTAAAACCGTTATTAATAACTCATATAAATAATAGCTCTCTAGGAGACACGGCGAATATGTGTTATATCCAATAATAACTTATTTATTCAGCTCAGTGGCCTACTGGTTAGAGGCGCCGTCCACCTCGTACCCAGCATTAGGGAGCAAGAGTTCAAATCCCGTTATGGGCAAAATTTCGAGAATCACCTTTTACAGCTTTTCAGAGGGTTTCTGTTTCGGTAAATACCGGGTGATTACACTTTTATGAGCTTCTCCCTTTACGAGCGGAAATGCTGATAGCTATATAAGCTATTATTTACAAATGTAACGTCATGTAACAACAAAGTAGAGTAATGGAGTACAAATTGCAAAATCAATACTGTTTCATGACAAAAAAAAACATTTGTTTGAACCCTTCAAGAAAATTGTATGTGTTTGCCATGCAAACAATTATCTAATGTGTAATTTTAAATAGTGAGAATTCTTCACAAAATACCAATGAATTTCTAAGAGACATAGATATATTAAAACAAATCTAAAGCATAAATTATATTGTACTAGATTCGTTAACAAACTTGAACAACTTATTCAAGACTGCTCCAGCTGAAAAGTGACATGTAAATCACAAAAAGTTAAAAGATAAATAGATCAGGTTCTAATTTTCGTTCAAATTTTACTCAAGTTTTTGTGTAAGACATGCACAGAACGTCTTTGGTAATAGTACGAATTGAACGAAACTTCTTCGAAAGTTGAAGCTAGGAACTTGTTCAAGTTTATTGACGAATCTAGTACAATATTATTCACGCTTTACATACTAACTACTAATTATTCTGATTATTTATCAAATAATTTGAAATTTCAGTAATCACTTTTGTAGTCGTTAATAACCTATCAAAGGTGCTAGCTTGTTTTAGTAGTAGTAGTAGTTACTATATTTGTTAACTGTATCCTAACGACAAATGGTACCGACTACTCGAGGTGGGATTCGAACCGGGACCGCCCGTTCGTTAATCGGGTGTGCTAATCATTTCACTAGATCAGCGTATCTGGCTTTATATACTTTATAAAGCATTAAAAATACAAATTATCAAAATTGTCTAGTTTATGAGAATGATGACATTCTTTAAATAACAAAATACGAAAACATTAATTAATAATCCCACCATTTAATAATTAATTAAAATGTATGTTAATCTTGTATGTCAATATAACTAGTACAAGTGCACAAATTAAATAAATATAATAGAATAAATGGAACGACACACGCCTAAAACTAGTCAAGTATATAAAGTTAGTGGTGGTTCCCATGGTTGCGTTGCCAAAATAAATACCAATAAAATTTAACAAACACCAACCACACACAATAAAACCATTTGTATATAAACAAAATGAAACGCACTAGCCCATGAATCACTGGTTTTCATACAGTAATTGCGTAATCTCCTCAATATGAGCAACAATCGACATGTAAATTTCAGCAAACTTCACCTGTTGATTGTATCTGCTAAACGGATCAAGCAACTTAACAAATATCGGTGCACACAATGTAAATGCTTGATTTCCGCATATATGTTTCCCACATAATTCACTGGCGGATATTATTGTTATCTTAAAATCGCTGCATTTAGTCCGTTTTGTGGCCCCACCACACACATTACTAACTACGCATGGGGGAAATAAAACAAAACAGCGTCATTCACAAACAGAGAAATTCACCTTGGATAGAATGCATATAATCCACAAAGGACCGTACCAGGTCTTCAGTTTACGCGTTTCAAATAGCCCTGCGGTGTCTAACCGAAAAACTTCTTTATAAATTAATTTTAACTAACAAGGACGAGCCGACACAATTAAGTCTAAATACTACATACGATGTTGAGTAATACATTTCGAAAAGAACTTTTTATATATTTGTATGTAAATTAAAATCTTGGGAACCATCCGACTGTAATAGTATGAATACAAACGCCGCGTAGATCGAATCGTGCTCGCTGTAAAATATGTGTTCTTACAAGTGTTCATAAAAACTAAAAATATAAGTTTCATCAATTTTATTTGTAATGGAGGGTGTTAAAATTTCTGTGATATTATTATGTTTGTTTGTTATATCATCGCATAGTTACCATAGTAGAATAATTATTGTTGAGGATGCCAAAGGTAAATATTTGTATTTTTTGTATTTTAACATCATTTATGTAGTACTTATTATATTTATATAATATAATAAATAGCATTATAGTCAATTATAATAAAATAGTGCACAGTTTAAAATTTGTTGCATATATTTTTATGTATTTATTATTTATATATTTTATATCTATATAAACACAAAAACAGTAAATAGTGAAAACTGTTTTATCTTTCATTTTGTTATTGTAAAGCAAAACTTAATCCATGTCATTTTATATGACTTTCAATTGAATAAGTTACATTTACATATGAAAATAGTAAATTTCATTTTAGTCATTTACATATGAAAATAGTAAATACCGTACACAGGGTGTTATACAACTTGCATGCAAAAATGACATGCCCCATTAAAAATCCTTTTTAAGGGCCGTTATACCAGAGCAGTTCAACTGAACAGTGTCAGTCTATCTCAAAATTGCGTTGTACTATCAACTATCAACGTAGATTCCAGTACAAATTTCATTCAACTTGAACAGCTACTTCAGGTCCGTTGATGTGCGGTTCCAGAGATTCTAAACTCACCTTGTTGTTGATGGTACAACGGAAATTTGACGTTGACTGACAGTCCAAGTGAACCTTGTCCTAAGCAAATAAGTTCATATAAAAATGTGACCTAAAACATTTCGTTGTCGACCACTAAAACTAGTGACCAGACATATTGGATTAGGTAGAATTCTCCCAGATTTTAGATTTGTCCGACATTGAGGAATAGATAGTTGAGATACTTATTCCAATCCAGAACACTTTCAAATAAAAGAGTTCTTCATAATTCAGAATATCTGGTCACAAGTATTGGTGTTTTCACGGTTTCTCTAATATATAGAGAAATTACACATTAAATATTTTTCACAGTTGTTTTCGTTGTTTGATCTTTTTTAGCATTAACTAAAATATCTTCTGTATTATTGACAGACACAATAATTAGAGAAATTATTTGAGATACGTCGAGATTATCACAGTGGCGAAGCTACTAGCAGGCTACTAGTAACTATTTACTCTCCTCAATATAAATAATATGACGTCTTTTAATTATTTTCATCCAATAAGGGGCGTAATACATATACTTGTTGGCTTACATAGCAAGTCCGCTATTATATTTATTATACCCTTATTGTATTAAAATAATCAAAAGACGCCATATTATTTATTGAGCGCAGTTTATACATCTACGTAAAATAATTGCAATCAATTTATCATTACGTGAGACTGCTCATAAAGGCACCTTACGCGATCAATAATACTGTCAATATTTTAGAATAATGACAGTATTACTGTACGATAACATGTTTAAAATGTTCATTATTCTAAAATTGTGACAGTATTTCTTATCATGCAAGGTATAGTAATGGTGGAATGAAGAGACTACTGATGTTTATTGGCATAATTGATACTTGATAAATATAAAAGGAGGATTGAAGCAAATACTGACAGTACTAGGACTGACAGTATTATTGACCGTATAAGGTGCCTTTTACAGTACTATGCATCATCAATATTCATTCAATTGTTGGTATGAGACTGAAAACAATTTGTTGATGAGTTTCTAAGCAACTAACCAAAATATTGTGAAGCACAATACAATAATCGGCCATAAAATATAAATATAATCAATGGTAATTTATATTTATTTGAGTTCATTCAAAAAGTACTGACACAAAATGTATATGTTAATGTCATTTTTGCATATAAATGATGACGAATTATATTTTAAACATTTTGAAAACATAAAGCCGCTTACAATTTTAAGTCGAAACGGCTACATGCTTTAATTAACAAATAGGAGTATACAGTGGAGTGTTCATCTCGCAAATTGAAATAGAATGGGATGATGTAAGAGAAAGTAATTTACCTCACCAGTTACCATAGTGTGAATTTAGTTTGCATTGTTAGATGTAGCATCAAGTTTATGGCCTTAATACAATAAGTTGGTAAATTATAAAGTGCATGTGGATTTTAATATTCAACTAAATCTAGTTAAAATTTAAATAAAACTTAAATAAAACACATTAATACAATTTTCTGCGGCAGAAGGACCTGAAGATCGATAGCCAGTTACAGAATTGTAACAGATACAATAACTGCTGCCACTACTACCATTTTTTTATACTCTACTACTGCTACTACACTATTATAAATATATGAATAAAATGGACAGAATAATAGTTCAACTGTCTTTCGCTTTGTGGTATTAAATTTATTACCAAGGATCACTAGAATAATCATAACCCATGCAATTTTGTTTTCTTGTGTTAGTAATTAGTCGCGGCTTGTATTACACTGATTTTGTATGATATTGCATCGAGTAATGATCGTATTTCCGAGTGAAAAATAGCATTACTTTAATATTGTTTTCATTCTAAGCTGCATGCAAAATAAGTTTCGTTTTAACGTTTTTATTAAATGCTTTATTTTAGCTCTGAATAAGTTGTTTATACATATACATATATATGTGATATATTAGCTAAAATAGAAAACATGAACTCTCCCTCGATCGGTGTTCATTTCCTCGCTTTGATTTAGTCCCTGGTATTGATGATTTATGTGATGTTAGTGCTATTCTTTTATTTGTTTCACTTTTTAGTTCAGAACTATTTATTTTATTTCTATTTCTATTTCTTGTATATTGTATATAACATACATGTAATGTAAAACGTATGTCTGTGGTGCATTGTCATAGGGTTGGGGTATATCTATCCCATACCTGTTATGTACCCGAAACAAATAAATAAATAAATAAATAAATAAACTATGCATCATATTATTGTTTTGCTCGTATCTGCTCCGGTATGTTTTTGTTAAATTGTTTTACAGTCGTTTCCGTAGTTTGATCTTTTTTACCATTTACTAAAATATCTTCTGTATTATTGTTTAGTAATTGCTTACATATGAATGATTATGTACCTCAAAAAAGACGTTACAAGACAGACACAAAGTTAATGGAACACGCAAAGTTGTCAGATTTACAAATTTTGTTTTGTACTGCTCGTATAAACATTCATTTTTGAGTAGCATCTTATAATGATACCGGTAAAGTACTGATAGCACTAGAAGGAAATTTGTATTTTAAATTTGAAAGCATTTAATTGCTAGTTGAACACCAACTTGCCACAATTTGAAACTCTTAGCAGAACACGAATTACTTTTAGAGGGCTTCGAAATAAATAAAGATGCTTGAATTACTTCAAAATATTAAATAACTCCCAAAGTGCTTTAAATTATTCTAAAAAATATTTTAATTAGACGTTGCATCTATCAGTAAATTTTATCTATTGAATACACGCCAACTTATCATATCGTACAAACAGCTTTTTAATACCATGCTGACCACCCAAATGCTTCTTCAAATTTCAAATTCAGAAACAGGTGGTAGTCACTCACACCCAGTGACTACCACGGGAGTATGGAGGGTAGTTCCCAAGGGGCAGTTAGAAACGATAAACGAAAGCAGCTCATATTGTAGAGTTGATAATTAAAATTAAGTAAATAATCGTCATGCTCGTAAATAAATCTCAAGCCACTACCTTTATAAATATTATAACCCACAATGCACAATTGAATTCACAAAATCTATACCTGTCAAACCTAATACCGAATATATTTTTAGCATGCTTCCGAAGAGCTTTGGCTGGAAAAAGAGTTACCAGAAGTTTAGTACGACGTGCAGTGCCATGCGAACGGATTGAAGATTGCCAACTTGAATGCGCAGAGGAAAGCCGATTTATGTGTGAAGGCTTTAATTATAGGTAAGTGTTTCGTGAGAAAGAGATTTATATTCATGCTATAATCTACTAATACAAAAACAGGTTAACACAATAAACAAGAGTCTAAACGATATACAAAAGTATTGATGGTTGCTTCAGAGTTCGATGTATATTATAAAGTAAAAAAGTTTTTGGTGTACGAAATTGAGCAAATGAATGTAAGTCTTCATCAATAGTAGCAAGACAGGGCCGAACTAATCGGGCTGATGCTCGGCGGGGTTCGCGTTCTCAATATCTGTGGTGATAAACAATTTAGAGTGATAGAAATTTCACCGGCTATCTGAGTGAACAATCACCACATTTATTAATTATTAATTAATGTAAGCTCAAAAATGCACACTCCCGTGGAATTAGAGCCCACGGCTATGTGGCAGTGTGAATTTTTTTACCTTAATCAATTTAGAGTACTGCCTTTTTCTTTCCTCGGACGATAGCCAGTTACAAATTGTAACAAATATAGTAACTACTACTATTATCTTTCAAATTGTTCATCAGACGAATAGTAATTCAATATGATAATCAAACGACATTAGGAACTAAAATCTTTAAAATTAATTTTATCGAGTAGTCCAGTAATCATGTTGCCAGTCACAAGCCCAGATAAAGGAGGAGGGTTCTTGACATATGTGCACTTCAGAAAACCCACAAAAAGGGTAAACTCAGGCAGTCCTGGGAGAGCGTTTACTCATTTACATTGGAGTCAACAAAAGCATAAGAGCAAAGAAAGCTGTCGGAATAATAGTCCACAAGAAACTTAAAAACTTAATCCATTATTAACATGTTTCAGAAAGAATAATAATAGTATTGAAGAATAAAACAAACAAGAACCATGTCAACATTATCTCTATATACACACGATAAAGGTATCGGTATCAATATCAATACCAAATAGCAAAGATCAAAGTGGAGAGTTTAGCAGACGATTCAAAACAAAAATAAAACAAAATTACATTACAAAACCAGGCTGTAAGAGAAAACATATAACAACAGTATACGAGAAACAACAAAACAACAAAAGCTTGGACGGTTGAAGGTCAAGGTAAACAGAGGAGGCAGCAGGGGCGGCGCTTGGGTGTAGGAAACTAAAGATCATTTTAGATAAGACATTTTCTTAGCTCAAAAATTGTTCAAATAATGAATTCATATATCCTCCTCCAATTTAATTTGTCCTTGACAAATAGAACGCGTTATATTTTTCCATTCGATCTACCATCCAATTCAATATTTCAAATAATTTGTTGTATGATACAAGACAATTTAGACTGTCTCGTATCTTGACTAACTTTTGAGTCAAGAAATTGTCTTGTCAAAAACGACCTTAAGAGCGCACAATCCTCGCAAAAAAAACACCATGGGTTAACGAGAAAAATATAGAAAAATACAAAGAAAATAAGCTAGCTTTCTTAAAACAAGGGCATTAAGAACGCAACAAGTCTACAATCACTAAAAAATAAACGAAACGCATGAAACTGTCAGAAAAATTAAATCAGAACATTGGGAAATTATTTTTGAACAGAACATGACTTCTATGGATGCTAGAGAACGATTTATTAGAGACCAAAGAAGCGAACGAAAAGAACGTATCCAGACAACGCATAGTAAAGACTCATGAATTGAATATATTAAAACAGTACAACGCAAAAACAGAACAACAGCAAGTAACAATGAATGATGAAACGTTCACAAAGGAGACAAAAGTTACTGATACAATTACGAGACTAAAAAAACCATAAAGCGTCGGGCAAGGATGGAATCAGCAACGAATTTCTGAAGTATGACGGCTCTGCATTATTGCAATAAATTGCCCAACTAATAAACAAGATTATTTTCAAAATACCGAACGATTGGAGGTTAAGCACAAAATGATAAATAACACCAATCAGCTGACGAACAACAAGGCTTTCGGATTGGAATATATTGTACCGATGCAGTCTTTGTATTACGCCAAGTTAAATAACAGGCATTAGAATAGAACCGGTTGGAGTATATATGAAACTGACCAAAGTATTTGATAGAGTGCAACTGGGAACCGTTTTGCATGTGTTATATCCAAGCAATCGAGGACATCTAAACTACATCACAATGTAAGTTGCAATCAACAGCGAAACCACCGAACCAATCAAAGTCAGCAATTGCATCAGTCAAGGTGACAGTCCCTTACTATTTAACGTCATCATGGACGAACTAATTTCCCAAGTGAGATCTCGAAGAGGGTATCAGACTGAGCATGTACAGCTGAACAGTGTGTGCTATGCAGATTATGCGGCATTAATCTCAAAGAATGAGGATGATCTCCAAAGATTGCTACACCAATTTAACATAACGGCGAAGAAATTCCATATGGTGCCCGATACAGAAAACATTGCATGGTCCATATCCCATAAAATGCTAACTAGAAGTAGATTGAATTGTGATACATCAAGTGAGCTAGATCAAATGTCTAGGAATCCCAATAACCAGCCATAGAGAATTAAAAGAAGAAGTAAGAGAACAAACGGACAACGCGGACAGGATTACTGGCTGCCCAAGAAGCACGATATGGGTTAATTAAACACCTACGTAAGGAATCAAAAAGTAGAATCTATAGAGCTGTTATCAGGCCCACCCTTACATATGCGGCAAAAACAAGACCAGAAACAACTTACATAAACAGGCTCATTACAACAACAGAAATGCACTTCGATGCATTGAGGAAAATACAATACTGGACAGAGTAAGCAATGATACAATAAAATCGTGAGGGTTAAAAAAAACATCAGTAATTTTACGTCAGTCCCAAACAAACAAAAAACATATCTCGCCCTTCATTGAACGTACAGCAATGCTTGACTGAACTGAAATTGAACGCTCTATAAAAAACTATGATCTCTGTTATGAGTTTTTCGTTCACCTAAACAATTAAAAGATATTGAAGGTCAAAGTTTCAAGAATTTAAAAAAAACATTTTTTTGCTTTTTCATTTTATAACTCGCTAAATAGTAAGCAACATGAAATGAACAATACATATTTTTGTAGGAAATTAACTGATCTTCAAAAATGGTTTGAATTGTTAAATCGATTACTGTAAGTGTTTAGAAGATATGTGAAGAAAAAGTTCAATGCATACTGATTTTCGAAGTTTTTAATAATGATCTTAGAAATCATAAATTGTATCCATTAATTTATAAAAATAATTATATAATTTTGACTTTCTATCAATAATAAATTTTCCTATTTTTCAAAGAAATAACTGTATACCAGTTATCGCTTAGAGATAATTATTGATCCATAAAATTTTTCGTTTTGTTAAATTTTTCACTAAATATATTAACATAAAAGAAACAAACTACAATACCCAATAAAAAAAAGTTTTTTATTTTAATTTAATTATTTATGCGAATATAAATTACAAACAAGTATTTTCTTTAACTTGAACTATGAAATACATTTTTTATTGCAATTAGGAAATTTATTTCGATGTTCTTTAACATTGTGCAACAAATATTGAAATTGCTCTTCATGTTTCGCTAAGCATTTGTTGTATTCATTTACTAATGCCACGCTCTGTTACATCATTAACAACTATTTATTGTTTAAAATATTCTTCATTTTCTCTGTCTCATCAGTAGACCACAGTGCAAAGTGGATGTCAAGAAAATCACACGGTAGATCGAAGATTTTAAAGAGATTTAAGGACTTTTTAAAAACGAATCAAATCTATTTCCATTGAATCTATTTTTTTTAATCCATTTTTTTTAACAATTATGCATCTCTTAGCAATCAGTTAACAGCTATTTTTTATTGACATCAAACTCACTAGATTAAATTTATGATTTCTAAGACAATTATTAAAAACTAGTATGCATTGAACTTTGGCTACAAATATAATAGATTTAATTGTTTGTGAAAAAATAATAAATATAAGCGTTCTGAAAATAAAAACGGTAATAATTGTTCGCAGTTCTAATCAATTTTAACAATGTTTACTCCCTCCTCCGTCGTATAGCAGTTGATATTAACTATTTAACTTAGTCTAAGTCTAAGTAACTAAGTCCTAAACATGTTGCCAATTTTTTCTTTCAAACGACATTGTTCAGAATTTTGTAGAATAGTGGAGCTCACGCATTTGAACATGTTTTCTATAATCTAGCTACAGTAAACGTCCTTAAAACGCAAATTCCGGGATTTTCTAATACAAGAACTCTAAATTAATATGTTTTACATTTAAAAAAAGTACTTTAGCAACACGATTGGAACGTTTAGTAGTGTAAATTATAGTTTGAGCATTTATTTATGATAATATTCTATAATCATTAACGTCTCCTTTTATATGTTAATTAATAAATTGAAAAACAACTCTTTTCAACTATGTCTGAATAATTTCACATGTTTGATTTTATTGTTTTTAATGCAATTTGTACTCGGCGAAGACATATAATTTTTATACCGCATTGTGTGTATTTCCAGTCCTTGATTTTTTTGTATTGTGTAAATAATTAAGAACTGCGCCGTCTGTAATAACACTTAACAACGCGACGATTTCCACGCAGATAAATGTGAGTTTATTTTAATTAACTGGTGTCCTAATCAAAATTCCTTTATGATCCATTGTATGAGAAAAAAATGTGTGCACCTAATTATAACTATTATATACATTACTCGTTGACATTGAGAAGTACAACTGAAATTATACAAAATTGTAGAAAATGAGAGTTTTATGTGTCTTCTTGTCAGGTTTAATTACTACATGTATTCAGAAATTATCTAGCATAACAGATACTGTAGATTTGTTTGATTAAAAATATATTTATTACTGCATTAACAGCAGACGTTCCAAATATTTCAAACATATATACATTATTAGATTAAAACATCAGTTAAAAAAATAGTATGATACGGTGTTTACTAGACACAATATTAAGGGGTTTATTTTTTTGGAGTAACAATAGGTCCGTGAAGGGTCGCAGTGCACACAGCCCAGGGGCGGGGGCTGTACTCACCGGTAAAAAGGAGGGTTTATTTTATTACACAAATAAAATTAATAAAATATTATATATATATATATATAAATATATATATATATATATATATATATATATATATATATATATATATATATATATATATAGTGTGAATCCACCACTTAGCAATCTACATATCTAGATTTCGATCTTATTAGATCTCATTAGTGTAGCCCAGCTAGTGAGGATGAATTCACACAATATCGTTTAACTTTGCTCCTAGTTGTATAATTTTTAACATATTTATATTATGAACGTCCGAACGAAATAAATTTTCCAAAAAAAAAAATACCCTAAATAGAATGTATGTTTTTGAAAAAATGTCACAGTTGCAGTGACATTTTTGGTTTCTACTAAAATATTCAAAATAATAAATGAGATTTTATTTACACAATTTCGTAAACGTGAAATTTTTTAAATAGAAAAATCGCAGTAGGTAAACATTTTTCCCAAACCGATTTCCATCAAACAATAATCTACACAGAGTTATGTGCGATAATAGCGACATGCAAAATTTGGTTTCAACATATCCAGTGGTTTTTCCAAAAACGTGGCGGAAAAATTAATCACAGCACGGCGGACATTTTTCAGAAATAGTCTTAAAATGATCAGTGGACCTAATAAGAGGATTTGCACAAAAAATAGAGAAACAATTACGCACTAGTAAAATAAAAAAAATCAGTTAAATTTAAAACTGAAAATATATTAATGATGTATGAACAACAATTATGACACCAATTGAATAAATATTAGTTGTTGCAAGATTGATTTGACCATATTTGATAGATTTATTCATGCTCCTGGATAAATCAATTAAATATGGTCTAATCGATCTTGCAAAAACACAATGTATTCTGAGTGTATAAAGTCCTCAGGCCTCGTGTTTTTTGCGACATCAAAAGCGCTTTCGTTTAGCATGGTTTATCATTGCTAGTCGCCCCTGTGGCGTGCAGTATCGCTTAGCTCTTGCGGTCGTGCGCCGTCTGTTGTTAGGGCCGAGGTAGAATTATGCGCATCGGAAGCGGCAAATAGGACAAGAAACAATAAGCCTGTACCAGTAATGAGTGATAAACGAACGACACTCAAAGTACCCGCTAAGAACACAATAACTAGATGAGTGGAATCACGACTATACTTTTTTATGTCGTAAGTGTGAAATTGTTTTGATTTTTTAGTAAAAACTAGGCAATGACGTCCCTAAATAGTTGTTGTTAACTCCAAAACTTACTTTGTAATCAGTAGTCATAATTCGTATACGTATCTACTACTACATACTATAACTACATATTATGATCATGAATTCTTAGTAAATAAGTTTCAGACCCAATAACAAATCGTTTTTACTATTTTGAATAAAATGTATGCTTTTCCATTCTTTATATTCTACTAAAAGCCCACAATTTTACAATTTACTTCAGAGAAAAATATAGACGCTTTTAAGCTATTTATACTAACAAATCAAAATTATGAAACGTTGAAGAAAATTATTCTACAGGCGCTACTAATGTTACTAAAGTAGTGGATCTAATAGCTCTATTATAGATGTATGCAATTTATATATAATATGAAACTTCCTGCATAAAAGAATTTTAATTCATTATTAGCAATTAGATGTGAAATATATTCATAATAAAGAAAAATACTACATCATTTGCTATAGTGAATTCAGAAACAATTTAAAACAAGATACATTTTATAAACACATTTTATTAGTTTCATATTTTACCTCTTAAATATATTAGTATTACATCTGAGGAATTATAATTGTACAAATAAATAAATAAATAATAATAATAATAATAATATTGGGAAATGACTTATTATATGCACCAGTGAAATTCACATGCATTATATAATAAGTTAAACCGAGTCACCGAAGGCCTTATTTTCATTTGCAACCTTCCACAAATTCAATTCAATTGCATCAGCGTGCACCACAGCGGAACCACCAAGTTGCACTGCCACCTAAAGTGATGTCACTCAAACGGTGTTACAAATGGTTCATCAAATTGCATCTATTAATTTGCATTTTCACACAGATACGTTTAACTAACCGTAATGCGACCTTTCGCGGTGCGATTAGCCATGTTAATTTATTATGTGCACCTTTTATGTTCGCAGATTGGATCACAGCGGGAGAGGAAATGGCGATTGCGAATTGTTAGATCTGCCCATGGTTCGCATAGATATGGTCAGGGATGTGTACTCGGATCCGGACTATGACATTTACGAAAGGGACCGAAACGGGGCCCGCGATTGCAAGGGATATCACCCTATAAATTCCAATGTGCATCGCGGGGATAGATACCACGATAGGTACGATGTTATCAGGAGACCGTATGATCAATATGATAATCGTCGATATGATCGGCCGTATGATCGAGACAGGGATCGCAGACCTGATTATTATGATGATAGGCGTATTCCTAATCGGCGTGGAGGTAAGATTGACTAAACGAGTATGTAGTTTTGTAGATGCCCAACATGAATTGTTCATTAAAACATATTAATTGATGTGAGAATTAAATTATTTATTAGTATTAGTAGGTTAGTATGTTATACGTTTTAATCAGTATTAAATGTTTAAGCCTATTGCATAGACAATTCTGCTAGTATATAGAAGTAGAAAACTAGCCACCGATATCAACATTCTTATTAGAAATCCCAGAGATATTGAAAATAATAGCCAATTGTAAGACTGGGTTGTATAAAGCAGAGTAATTTCGTGACTGTGAGTTAAATACGAATCCGGTATTCGAATGTATCTTTTCACAATGTTGACACATAAAGCGATGTTGCCATATATAAATAGACGTACGTGAGGCTATGATATACGAAGTTAATTACAATTTATGCAACATCTATTAGTGGATTACTTGTAATCACGTGCTGCAGTTAACTCGCCTTTATGGGCAATTCAAGCTAGTCGGTACTTAATCTGATGGCAGAAAATGAACTAAAAAGTAGTATTACTCTCTACGCATAAAATGTATTTTCTCATCATATATGTGACAATATGTGCAAGGTTTGTCTAGTTATATATTACAAGTTTATTAACAAGCACGCATCACTGTCCAATACAAACGGGCCTAAATGTTATAAATATTTGCCGCCAAAAGAAAAAAAATATATATATAAATGGCCCTACAAATTGTATTTATCTTTTAAAGATATTTATGAATTATTGATATTTTAAACGAAAGTTTATGATGATACAGATATAATGAATATACATTTATATTGGTTCATAACTTAGTTAATCAGAAAAAAACGCCAATAAACACAAAATAATACAAATAGTTAGATCGAAAGCGTTTTGTTTCCACCTGTTGGCGGAACAACGAACAAAATGTAGGTAGTCGAACGAGTAAACACGTTGTACCAATGTTGAAATTTCGCTTTCTTTTCCTTGTTTCTTGTTTGTTTTCTTTGGATTTCTTTGAAAATTACTACAGATCAAAGAGAAAAACTACAGATTTTATCTGAAATAAATAAAAATAATATAAAATAATAAATGAAACCAGCAGAAAACAAACAAAAGAACATAAAATGTATAAATAATGATATCTTTCAATCAACCATAAAATGCTTGATTTGCATTCTTTTAAATGTCTCATTATAGAACAAAACAATAGCCACGGTTGCACCTTCCACTGAGTCCAGCTTTAGAACTACAAACCATCTCTTTAGACAGTGCAGTCGTTACCAAGGCATGCCTTAGTTACGATATAATTAAATCGTAAGCTGGCTTTATCCTAGTTACTAGGTGAAATACCCGTTAACCGACCAACTACCTGGCTAACTCCTATGAGGCCGTATGACTTTGTAATTTGTTCAATTGTGCGACCTTTTTCCTACTAGAAATATTTGTCACGACATGCACTTCTTCTTTCATGTTATGTACCTCACTTCGGCGTATGCGCATCTGTCTTCCGCCAGTCCAGAAAGTTGCTCCGCACTTTGGATCCCCAATCCATTCTTTAATATTCCTTAGCTAGGCCATTTTAACCGATACCCATGGCGTCCAGCAGCTACCTTACATGCTCTTTCTGCATTTTATATGGGTTAGTAACTCGCGGAGTACTGTATTTGCTCTTTGTAGGATCAATGTTCGATGCTATCTCCATCCACGAGATTCTAAGCATTCTTCTATGAACACACATCTCAAAAGCCTCAAGGCGATTCATTGTGTCCATGCTTCCACACCATATAGAAGAATAGACAAAACATAACCTTTAACCAATCTTCGTTGTAATTTGAAGTTGAGGTTATCGGTGCAGAAGAACGGTTTCATTTCATTAAATGCAGCACGGGCAGCCCGATTCGACATTTAACTTCCGTGTCAGAGTCCAGATGTGTTGTTATGATACTTCCCTCAATTTGTATGTTTCCAAGGTGGATAGATGCATCATCGTGATTCTGACGGCTAAGCACCATGAGTTTTGTTTCGGCTATGTTTAAGTCAGTTAGGTTTCAGATGTCACTGATTTCATCAAGCACCTAGGTCTTCGATATTTTCGGCCAAGATGACGGTGTGATCCGCATACTTAATGGTCTTGATTCGTACGGCGTTGATGTTTATGCTAAGTTCCAGTACGTACAGAGTTATCTTGAAACTTCGGTGTGTAGATAGTATAGGAATGGAGAAATAATACTGTCTTGACTACCTCCTTGTATTTCCATTTCCGAGGAATCTCCAACTAGCATCCGTCTGCTCTCACCAATACAGACTCATCATTAATCGGATGTCTTTGCCGTCCAAACAGACCTCGTGGAGTAGCTCGATCAATCTATTATGCTGAACGTCATCAGAAGCTTATTCGTAGTTGACAAAGCACGCAAATACATCTCGACATGCACTGACAGCACAAAAGTCAGACAGGAGGGTAGGCTTCAAAACATATTCTTCGTTTTTATATTATAGGGATATAGGGATGTCTTCGTTTTTATATTATAGGGATGACATAGTCCATCATAGAATGAATTAAAGTCAGGCTCGAATACTGCTTTTAGGTCATGTAGGTTCATACATTTTCTATTTGTTATTGGCACTGGAGATTGGTTATGTTTGCGTAGACCCCAGGCTTTATTTTCCTTGGGAGTTCATCCACAGTTGTCCGGAATGTTTAGTTTGTAAAGTATTTAACCCGCTGGATCATACTTAAGGCACCTTATGTCAGTCAGAAGGGGGTCACCTTTTTATTACCTGGTCAAAGGCTTGAGTAGTACACCCTGAATATTTTTATTCCTTGTATGCCATACTCTCAATTTGAAAGCGTAAGTTTTTTGTTCTGGCTTCTCTAATAGCCCGCACGAAATCCGCAAGAACATGGTTTATGGTTATTTTAGCTTTCTTTCAATAGAATTGTGAATACGGCCACCTCTATTTGAGTGTGACCAACCTCTAAAATGTTTTAGTAAACAGTTATTCGAAAAAGTGTAGAAGATAATTTGAGATAGTCTCACATCTGTTCTGATAGGTACAGCCATCACTCCAAAGTAAAATTTCTTTTATCTCTGACCCGTTAACGTTGACGTTGAGGTTGACTTTTGTTTGCAAGTCCTTTATTAAAATTGAGGCAAAAGTATTGCTATCAAATCCTGCATTTCCTTCATACCAAATATTGCATGAACCATGTTGTAAGATTGTATACAGATCTTCAAATTTCTTTTGTAGTATGCACTTGATTGGCCCAGATACAGTGTTGTACATTATGAATATATAAAACGTGATGTCACCCTCGATCGGTGGCCATTTCCTCGAATGGGTCTCGATAAACGTTTGTATATTTTAACTCGTCATTTAAACCCTCAACACTAGGTACCACCTGGTGTTGAGGGTTTAAATGACGAGTTAAAATATACAAACGTTTATCGAGACAAAGTACGTTTTTCTATTTTAAAGCACAACACAATATAAATTAAAGAGATTTCTACAGATAATAACAACTTGCAAGTTGTGGATCATGTGTTAAAAAATAACAATTTGTAGTGAGGAATTCAACACTAGCCAGAATTAAAAAAAAAATGTGAGTAAATTAAATATTTTGTGTTCCTTTCGTTTTACTGGTGTGTGCAAAATTAGAGAATAAAACATTAGCGACTATACTATGAGATTAACTAAGACAGAAACGAGTATATTTTGTTATAACGTTTTGTGTACATTAGGACAAATATGTAAAACCGTTTACCCCTTGAAATAAAAATTAAAACCCATAATTATTTGTAAGTTGGTCGATTTTTCCAATGGTAGCGTAGACGCACTTAATTTATTAAAATAAGTCATTTGTTATTATCGATATTTATTTAATTATACCTAGTATCAAGTTATCATTCAGTATACGTAAATAAAATCATTACCAAAAAATATGAGATAATCTTCCAAAATATATTTTGTACGCTATTAATATTAATATAATCAATTTTCCGAAACATATATCTACTTCCAATCGACAATTTTATTGATAAGTAAAGGATGGATGGTTGCGCATATGGCGATGGCCTGAGAACTACCAAAACAATACAATGTATAAGATTCTAGTTCACTCGACGCTACAGGTTATCCTTTACTTATCTATTGAAGATTAATGATACTCAAAACTAGTCAGAAATATAGTGTGATTAAATTCAACTTTTATACAAAATATCTTTCTAATGAAATATTTAGTGTTAAGCTCTGATTTCCTCGAAAGCATTCGCTTTAAATTGCCGCTTTTGACGTCATTTCTATGTCACACACATAATTAACAATTAACAACGTGTGTCTATTATTCAAGACGTGATTGACCTTAGTACGAACTTGTTCAAGTTACTTGATCTAACTAGTCCAATATAATTCAAGCTTTATGAAAACAACTTTCTTAAACCATAAGAGCCCCCAGAAGCTGAGCCAACCCTTATAAAAACATAATTTATTTGCTGCATACCAAACCTAAATATATTTTTAAATATATATTTCCAACCCAACACTTCCCAGATGTTGATAACATTTAAACAAAGCAAATTTAGCCACTGTGAGTGTTGATTATCTGTATATCATTGTGTTTTATCTTAATTAAAGCACATTCTATTGTTCCACGTGAGACCGCTAGAAAAAAATATATTTAAACGCGATTTTTTTTAAATACATGTTAACGCAATAGATATTATATTGTTGTAAATCACAATTTAACACATTACCAAGCACATTTAAGTTTAAATAATTGTGTAAGTAGAGGCGTAAAACATGCCATATCGCAATATTAATCACATTTTAATGAACAATTTGTAGGCTTTTTAGAATAGCAACCGCATAGCTTGTAGATACTAGTTACACGCAAATATTATTATAATTGTTATTATTACTTATTATATTAATAACCGAATGTATTGGATGTGTATAATTATATACAATAAATTGTTAAACAGCAAAACACTCTTTTATTACAATAATTTATTATAGATGGACACTATCATTATTCCGATAGAGGTGAATATCATCACAGCCCGCATTATTCAAGTGGTGATAGATATTTGCCTAGGCCTCACAATTATCAACCACAACCTTACCAACCACAACCGTATATACCAAAACGTCCATATGAAACGTATTATATCGAAACAGGATATAAAGAAAAATACAATTATGATAGAGACCGTGATAGGCAGCACTGGGGTTTAAATAAAGGCACTGGATGGGGTTCATATGGTGGACTTTATGGTAATTTTGGTCGACCTGATTCATATGGAAATGTCAATCGATTTCATGATAATCATTATGTACCTCCTAAAATCAGCGGCGGTAATAATTGGGGGACATATGGTGGCACGTACGGAACGGGAGGACATGGAATTAAAGGTATCCCATCTCCTTATGATATCCCCGCAAAAGATTTATTTATCCCAAGCAAAGGATATAATTATGGAACAACAGATATTGCTACACCCCATTATGATCACTTCAAACCTTCATATGGTGCTTACGGACATGCTGGGAAACCTAGCTATGGAAGTGATCACACTGGTTATAGTTATCCAACACCTACACGACCATCAGGGCATACCCAAATCACAGAAATTAATTTCGAATCAACAAGTGGTGATGTGCCGGAACATAAAAAATTCGATCCGCGAACTGACAACAGATACAACTTTCTGAAAGATGGTAGTATTTAAAAAAATTAATTTAATTAATTGTTAATATATTGAATATATTTTAGAATGCTCTCTGCGTACCGCAACAGGCTTCAAGCTGCACAGAATTATTGTTAAAAAATATTTTTCTGTACCAAATATTTATGAGTGCGAGATGCTTTGTTATGCTGAAAAGGCGTTCGAGTGCCTCTCATTCTCGTATAGGTAATAATATTTAATATTTGAACTATATATTACAGTGGGTTCCGGGTAAATGGGATAATTTAATATGTAACTTTGCGATAATAACTTCTTAAAAAAACGTTATAAATTAAATTCTTCAAATTACAACTATAAGAAGAGTTATATTTGACACTTATTTAGCTTCAAAATAAGGCAATGTTTATTTATTTTCGTCTAATATGTCGCTTAAACCTTCAAATCATGCTTATAGATATTTTGGGAAACCTCGTTATGAAGGCGAACACACTAGTTATAGTTATCATCATCTACAAGACCCTCAGGACGTAACTATGGACACCAACCGTTCAGGGGTGCGATTCTTGATACCACTCGTTCGGAACGTATACGTTTAACTGCCAAAGTCGCTTCGCAAAATACGGACAATTCACGATTTGAGTGTGTCGTTCAGTGATGGAATTTGGGTTTATTACTTTTTTTCTAAGACTAGTAAACCAAGATCCTATATATTCATGAGCTCAAATCGTGAATTGTACGAGTTTGACATTTAATATGGTAGGAACGAGTGTGGTTAGCAATCCCACCTTGTAGGTGCTGGATAAATATAACCAGTGTGATAATCTCCATAGCTAGATTTCCCAAAATAAATATTCGCAGCACAATATCAAGGTTTAAACTGACATATTAGACTAAATCACAGAATTTAAAAATTGGGATAAAGGTTTATTGGGATAGCCACCTATACCTTAAAAGTCCGGATTCTAGCTAATACAATTCACACGAATATTTATGTCGTATTAAACCTCATAATTGGGGCAAGTTAACACGATTATTATAAAAAAAAGTTCTTCAATTTAGAAGAAATCATCTTTGATATGATTTATTATTTATTATTTAGATATATTTTAATTTTTCATAGCAAGAATTATATTCTATTACTTTTCCAATACAACAGTGCCTTATAAGGAAAATATTGTTATGAACGAACGAGAACTGCTATTTTGTTTTTGTTTTTTACGTTTCGTGGCATATATAGTAGAAACGACTATTAATATCTGTATGTGAAAATTGAGGAAAAACGGTTTTATGAATCAGGATCAACCATAGAAATTGAGTTTGTTAGCACGATAGAATAAACGCGATATAATTTGAGCAAAATCAGATACCTAAAACAGACAATTATCTGAAACTAAAATAAATTGTTTGGTATAACTTTAAGCACTAATTTTTTATAATATACTATTCACGAGATATTTTGCTAGCGATTTTCTAACTAGGTAATTTTTGATTGCGGAATCCAAAATAGCCATCAAATTTAATCTATCAGATCTATGTTTTCAATACCGCTAAACTGACCAAGAACAACACATAACTTTTTGATAAACAGTTGGTATGTGGATATGTGGAATAATGTCTCTGCCAATGAACAAAAGCCGGGTGTAAGAAACACATGAAGGGCTCACAGGAGGAAACGACATGCCTTGAAATCGGATGAGAAACACTTAGCAAACATAATTAATTTGAGAATCTGTAACACATTCCTTGATACACTGAGAAAAATTAATAAGAGCCGAACCTTTATTTAGAGCCGAACCAAAATGTTCGATAGTATAAAAGCCGAATGAGACAAAATTTAAAGCTTTCGGTACTGCTAAAGCCGATATTATTTATTCGGTTGTTATAGAGATATAACCGATTATTTATTCGGCTTTGCCTCAGCCCATTGATTCAGTAATAGATGTCAATAAATATAACTGTCTTTGAGACAATTGAAGTATAAATTCTAAATCAAATAAATACTACTCTGCTTGATAAATATAAGTAACATATAAATGTCCCAAACATGCCAATCAAACTTTATCGAACCTCCAGATTAATGACGTCACTTATCCAGCGCTTGGCTCCCCCGGTACCGATCTCCGAATAAGGATCCGGAGGATCCGAAGTTCGATTTCTCATAACTGGGGTAGCTCGGCCCCAGCAAAGTTGAAAAACACCAACAAATAGGTGTTTTTCAACTTTGCCAGTGTACAAGGCATAGCATCTGTCTTATGTTTTAGATGGTGATAATATAATCGATGATAGAGTCCTCTCTCTCTTGTATTTGAAAAAGTTATCTATTTTCAAATTCAAGAGAGAGGGAAGTCTATCATCGATTATATTATCACCATCTAAAACATAAGACAGAGCAAGTACTAGACATCCGAGATCGTAGGTAAGTGTACTAGGGCGACTACAGTATAGAACAAACCCAGTAGTAGCAAAAACAGAAAAGCATAATACAGAGTCATTTAAAAATTAAAGCATAAGAATGTTATACCAACAACGGCTGGCACTAAACATAAGACACTACCCTATTGCACGAAGTGACTCATCTAAAGATGCATAGAAAAATAAGGGATAACTTAAACAAAGCTGCCACAGAAGCATTGGGGGAGAGAACCATAAACACGATATGAACAAACGTAAGAAGACCAAAGCCCTGGTTCACAGAAGAAGTCGAAGCCTTAGCATAGAAGAAGAAAGTACTGTTATACAAACCGCCAGTCACAAGAACACTATGAGAGATATCGGGAGAGTAGAAATAGAACTAATAACAGAACCAGCACTATTCAAAGAGAACATTGGGATGACTTCAGCAGGGACTGAGAAAAGAAATTAACGAAACAACAAATACATAGTGTTAACATGGAAAAGTTTTAACATTTTCCTTGCAGAAGATAATGAACTACATCACGAAGATAATGAACTACAGAATGTAACAATAATAGGCCAAAACCACCCCGCGCTTTAAATAACAACTTAAGACGTTGAAGCGTTACATGGTAAGATTGGAAAACAACCCTAACAATATAAAAAAACGTGCTACTGAAATACGGAGCACAGCCACTAGCAAGGCAGTTGCCAGAGCTATACAACATAGCTCTATCAAAAATGCGAACACCACAGAACTGGAAGGGAGCATAAGCATAACACTATACAAAAAAGGAAGGAGAAACGATCCAAAAAACTACAGATATATCTCCCTGCTGTATACATCAATAAAAGAATTCACAAAATATCTAGCGGTCATCATATCTGAAAAGACCACCATACGAAAAGAGCAACAGGGCTTTCGAACAAAATGGGTTATCCATAGATGCCATCTACGTGGCACGACAAATCTCAGAGAAAGCCCGTGAATTTAACAAATGCCTATCTATTTTTCGTGGACCTAGAGAAATCGTTCGAGGCAGTCGGAATTTCAGACGTACTAAGAACACTCATTAGTAAGTAATAGCATAATTGTCTGAGCACCGCTATGCATGGTATACACAGCAAGGTGTAGCTCTAACACCAGCCAGATGCAACCCATGTCCATATAGGACCCACAAGCGATATGTCGATATGTCGATCTGAGCATCGCTGTGCCCCGTATATACAGCAAGGGGGTAGCTCTGGTACAAGCATGTACAGGCATGTCGATATGGGACCTACAGGCGATCTTCTTGAGTCGATAATAGAGATAATAAACAACTAAACACAAACAGCACAGCCAAACTGAGAGTGACGTATGGGAAGAACACCAAGATCCAAATCAGAACTGAGTAACGGAAAGGAGATAGTTTAAGCCGGCTACTGTTTAACCTCCTCATGGATAAGCTATAAGCTCTCTACCAATACAAAATGGTTACAGACTGGGCACGCACTAGATAAATCAGTGTGCTATGCAGACGCCGTGTTAATTTCAGAATCAGAATACGGCTTACAATGGCTACTTAGCACCTTTAAAAAAGGAATGCGAAACAATCAATATGACGATAGCTAAAAAAAACTGAAAGCTTGGTCATTGCAAAATGCCCAACCAGGTGTAAGCTAGTCGTGGACAATACTATTGTCGTAATCAAGTTCACAAAGCGTCCAGAACATGAGAAGTAATACGAAATCATATTTGGAAGAACAAAAACATAACAGCAACCAAATCAAGAATTTGCAAAGCATGCGTGAGACCCATTCTTACATACTCAGCAGAAACAAGACCAGATAGCGCAGAGACGAAACGACGGCTAAGGAGCTTAGTAATAAGTTCCCTTAGAATCATCACCGGTTACACACTCAAAAAAAAACATGAAACGCGAAATAATATATAATTTAATTAATTAATTTGTTGAAAACAAATTTGTTCTTCCATTCGCTCATTGCCAGACTGTAAATGGTGCACAGTTTGAGCATATACTTTAGCTCATTATTGTTTAATTAAATATTATTTTGCGTTTCATGATTTTTCACTCTAACATTTGATACGGTTTTTCTCGGAAATTTCCTTATGTAACCTATATCATAATATTACATTTGTGATCGCAAAAAATAATCCCTTTCAGAATCCATAATAAAAAAATAGTGTTTTCATTTGAAAAACTTGTCGATTACGTCATTGCACATTTGAAAATGGTCGAAAAAACCATTCATTAAAAATTAGCAATTTAAAATTAAAAATCGATGTGTCAATGCGACAATTTTTAAGAAAATCATAAATAAATTCTTTATCGAATTTATTCCATACAGGGTGTTCCTATATATCCAAAATCTGTTTTTACTTTCCCAGCACCAAGACAAAAATGTCATTATGTTGACTAGTGTAATCACTGTAAAATTTGATTCTTTTATTAAAATATAAAAGATAATTAATCAAACAATTAATATTATTTTCTGAAAACAATGTTTTAAATAACAGTACCAAAATGTTAATAGATTTTACACATCAATGTTATCGAAGTATTTTTGTTCTTTTTTAATCAAATATTTGATGGAAAATGTACTAATAAGTTAAATATTTATTTACCCACACTTCTCTATTACAACTGATTTTTAGGAAATAGTTTAAATTCTGATTTATTATTTATTAATTCATTCGGAAAGTCGTGAGGATTTTTTATAATTATATATTCTATTTTAGAATATACTAATCACATAAGTACAACAAATTTTAATTTTAATAATCATCTTTTTCAATTACTACATATATATTATCAAATTAATTTCTGGGGCAGTCGCTTAATTGGGATGTGTCTCAATTAGATCTAGATGTGTCCCAATAAAACGGAATCTACTGTATATTTAAAATATGACGAATGTAATACCAGTAACTATTTTATTTTATTAAATAGATACAGTTTGACTTCAAGTGCACCTAGAGAAAATTGTTATTTGAGTAATCGCAACTATAAAGAGTTGGACTTCTATACGGATTTGGAGCCAGATAGAGATTTTGACATATACACAATTAATAATAGGAAGAATTGTGAAAAGCATACAATAGAGGATCATATGAACTCTGGTAAGTCGAAATTATTATTTATGTGTCCAACAAATTATATTGAGGTTATTTGCAGAGTGTTTCTGGCATACTCGCAGTGGACAGCGGCTTGAGGAGAAATTTGTTCGTGATGCAGTTAATGTTAAAAACTTCGTGGAGTGTCAGCTTGAATGTCTCAATGCTAGGAAGTTTACATGTAGAGGATTTAGTTTCAGGTACTGTATATTTATAAAATTATAAGATTAAGACAATACTACGTATCATTATTTCTTGAGGAACGTATTTTAAAATATAAATTAACCAGGGGGTATTTTCTGTGGATTCAGACCGATCTGGTAAAAGATCAAATCGGTCTGTTAGCCATAGCAAAAATGATTCTTCGCGAACGCTAGTGTAATACTGCCTTACATCAAATGACACAAGTTTGTCAAGAGTGACGTTTAAATATTTAAATGGATTATAATCCTATCTATTTCACTAACTTGTGACACTTGACGTAGGGCATGTAATACTGCTTAGCGCTCACGAAGAAACATTTGTTTCTATGGTTACCATGGGTAACAGACCGGTCTGATATTTTACCAGACCGGTCTGATATTTTACCAGACCGGTCTGATATTTTACCAGACCGGTCTGATATTTTACCAGACCGGTCTGATATTTTACCAGACCGGTCTGATATTTTACCAGACCGGTCTGATATTTTACCAGACCGGTCTGATATTTTACCAGACCGGTCTGATATTTTACCAGACCGGTCTGATATTTTACCAGACCGGTCTGATATTTTACCAGACCGGTCTGATATACCACCAGAACTCAATTCATCTAGCAGGATTGACAAAAATAGGCGGAAAAGCTTTCCATCGTACTATTAACCCATTAATGCCCAGCCAAATTTAACAAAATATAATAATATGTTTATAAATTGACCCTACATAAAAATTTCAGCCTAAGTACCTAGTGAATCAAAAATTGAGATATTTAATGCAATATACAGACCTATACTAATATACGGCTGTGAATCATTGACATTATGTACAAAACAGAAAAGTAAAATCCAAGCTATTCAAATGAAATTCTTAAGAAGAGCTATGAGTGTCACAAGACGAAATAGGAAACACAGCAATAATAGCAGACTTAAATATACAACCTACACTTGAATTCATAGAAGAAAGACAATTGGGATTACAACGAATGAACGATACCAGGGGTTCTATTCAGTTCAGACCGGTCTGGTACAAGATCAGACTGGTCTGTCACCCATGGCAACTAAATAAACAACTGTTTCTTCGCAAACGCTAGTGTAATACTACCTTACATCAAATGTCACAAGTTTTTCAAGAAGAAGAAGGTTATGTTCACAGACTATATACTACTGGTTATGATCCTATCTATTTCACTAACTTGTGACATTTGACGTAAGGCAGTATTACACTAGCGTTGGCGAAGAAATAACAGGTATGGGGGAAAAACTTAAAAATAATAAAAAGAAAGACTATCATGAAACATAGTAGTTGCAAACATTATAGTAAGTAAATGAATATCATGGAACGTGGCAAAGAACGGAAAAGAGTGGACAAAGGTCATACGCAACTAACGACCTACACATGAAAATGGTAGACAGGTTTCTACATTTCTGTGGATATTTGGCAGAAACTGATATGTGAACTTACAACATCAAATTCTATTTGATAATTATGAAAACAATTTGAATATACATTATATTTAATGCATATATACTGTATGGCAATCGACACACATCGACACCTTTTTTATGCATAAAATATAACTTCGTACTTTAAACTTATATACATATAAAGATATTTACTAAGTTAAATAATTAATGTTTAGATAATTAAGAACTTTTGCAATCCTTAGTGAATGTAGAAAAAAACAGGCCTAAAAATTGGCTGTTTTAAATTTATTACACACATATTTTGCATTTTTTATTATAAAAAATATGAATGTCACTGGTAATATCTGTATAATGCAATCCTACGAAAGTTTTCTACATTTTTTTTGGTATTAAGTACCTAGTAAATATCATTTGTGTAGTTGCGTTAACAAACGGCGTTAAAGGTTAATAAAGCCACGGAAAATAATTTTAAATCCACCGTGACTATTGGCGATTCAAATGTCAACGGTTTTCGTCGCACTAGTGGGTAAACAGCTGATCTTTGTTATTATTTGATCAGCTGATTTGATCAAAATTACACGATTTTGATCATCACTTGTATAATAATGCGTAGTTGTTAATAAATTTTTAATATATAACTAGACGACAAACCTTACACATATTGTCACATATATGATGAGAAAATACATTTTATGCGTAGAGATTACCCACTAGATTTTGGTTCATTTCCTTCCACAAGATAGAGTATCGACTATCTTGAATTGCCCATTCTTGAAGATATGAGATATATAACCTCGTGTTTTGATAACTTTGTTTTTAAAACGATTAACCCTAAAATTATTAGATATAAAATGGCCTAAAGTCTGGTTGAATAAAGCTATTCATTATACCCCGAAAGTAACAAATTACAAATTCTATATTAGTTTTAATTAAATAACTATTATGCCATTTTAATTTACAGATATGGACCACCCGTAATTGGAGGTTTGCCAGACAACTGTCTGCTAACTGATTGGCCGATTATGGAATTAGATCATACCCACGTAATTTTTGATCCCGGGTTTGAAATTTATGAACGAGGAAGCTTTGGCCATGGTTGTGAACCAAACCATTTCTCTATTAGAGGCAGAGATCATCCTGTGATTGGAGCAAATACAGATCAGTGTAAGTTATGTCACGGATAACTCTATTTTTATCAATACAGTAATAATCTAATTTCAGTTATTTTGTAAATTATATATAACACCTAGCTGTAGTAATATACTCAGAAAATCTTTCTTGCCATATTCGAATTTACAATACAATTTTTCACATTACAATACCCTATAATACAAGATGCTCTTAATACAAATCCTTACATTCTAAAATAAAAATGGGGGGAGGGTCATCTCCTACGTTATCCTGAATTCCCCCCTTCTTTTTACAATTTTGCTCATTATCTCCCTCGCTGTGGGTATCTTCCTGATCTCTCTTTCTGATATAAGAAGTCACCTCCCATGTACTTGAATCTCTTTATATATTCTATTATACCTGTTACCCTCCATCTTCTTTTGCCTCTCGTGTGCATTCACTTCGCTGAACCTTTCTTTCACTGCCTCCTCTAGCTTTATTCCGCTATCTTCACTTTTTTCGTCACCTCCCTTTCCAACGTGCCTACATTATCATGCAGTAATATACAGATCATTTTACATACTTTAGGAACTTTAAATTAAAAGGTATTTTTACATTTCGTAAAAAATATTTAAATCATATACTTGTTATCCGAGAACCCTTTTACACTATCAAAGATGACGCGATATTTTATGGATTATATCAGTTGAATTTCATACTGAGAAGTATATGTAAGGACCCTCAGTAGTCTGCCGACCGTGGGAGCCACCGATTTAATTTTTATTGGGTTTACATTTCAATGAGGGGGTATTATCAGTATTAGAAACAAAAATACTCAAATGAATAACTATAGCAAATATAAATCAAGATTATTTACAATATACGAAATTATCCATTGCATGTATGGTTAAGCCTACTTACCAACGTAAAGCTACTAATTTCTAGAGCAGAAGGGATTCGTTAGAAATGAAAAGAATATTTATAAGTTAACCTGAGAAATAAATTCCAGCATATGGAATGAAATATTGTATTTTATAGTCATCAACGCGTCGTAAAAGCATTAACTAATACCATGAGTTATTGGTTCGTGTTGGTAACAATGTACATAATATAACCTTTTGTATTACACCATCTTTATTCGAGATATCGTTATGATAATTTACCATAACTTAAAAATATCTCTGGTTCATGCTCAGACCACCCTGCTGAAGTACAGGAGTAAGATGGATTTATAGAGCAGTTTTAAATGTAAACGAAACTTTCACATAACAGTAACAAAGATGTTAACATGGAAGCATGCGACGGCGTTAACACTGGTTTTTGCATAAACACACACAAGATAAATGTGTAACATTCGCAGCAAATTTTTGCGCAAAGTAAAATCACAATCATATACCAAATAAATATAGCGCACCGGATATAAAAGAATTATGCTGTTTAAGTATGATTAAACATCTTAAACTTAAAATACCCCGCTGATATAATGCGTACGCGACCAGTAAATCAAAAACCCCTTACATACTATTGCAAAATCAGAAAACACTTACTACTTGTTGCGGAGTTAACTCACTGTAGGTGACACCCCGTTGATATAATCAATTTGCTTGCGCGGAGCTCCTCCATCCCATCTCCAGCCCATGAAAAGCACCGAGTTTATTTTTTGAGAAAAAACTACTGCACTACCGGATTAGCACTGTTTATTTCACCTGCAACAAACCGAGGTTTTAGCAAAATTATTACAGTTGATTTCATATAGAAAATAGTTGAAATAGAAATGCCACAGAGCGTTTAAATTATTATAGCCACAATTATTTAAAATTATTGTGATTAAAAGATGAACTACACATTGTAATGTAAGCCTATTAATTTGTACAGTTTATTGTTTATTATTTATTTTTTTAAATTTTAAATTTTTAATTCATTTCTATCTGTAAAAATGCTAGAAATGTGTGAATAAATCGATTTTTCGCCGATGTAATATAGTATATTCTGGAAAATTCAACAATGTGTCTAGAAATGCTGCTTTTTACTAATTCTACAGATTGTAAAATATTTAACAATGTGTCTAGAAATGCTGCTTTTTACTAATTCTACAGATTGTAAAATATTCTAAACAAGCCGAAATATATATCAGCTATAATAGCAATGAATTGTAAAGACGAAAAATAAAACTACTTCAAATGTAAATATCAAACTATCTGGTGTGGGCATAACACGAGTTTCCGAATAAATAACGTAATTAATATTAAAGCCTACACACCGAAAGGTAAAAGGCAAATAGATAGATAATATTAATCTTAAATCAAAATTTTAATTATATTTTGTAATATAAACAACTCACTCGGAAAAGTTAATATTTTTAATGTAATTAATGGTTCTTGTATGTATCAGGACGACTTAAATCTGTCAAGATTCTAATTGCTTTTTGTTGCAACGAAAAAAAAATTTCTACATGAGCTCGCTTGTCCTTAAATCATTATAGCATGGTGATATGGAACAGTAAAAATAATTTCCCACACACGTTTAGTAGGATTCATACTAGTTTAGTAGGATACATAATTATATACCGAGCATTGTATTGTTTTTTTGCTTCAATAATTGCATATTTATATTGGTTTCTATAGCTATTCTTCAGCTGTAGCAATTCTGTAGTCTTCTATATTAACATGTAATACACCATAACCTAATAACATATTTTTTTAGCGACCCTCTTACGACTCGTGGAATGATTTGTAATGCCGTATCTATTATGCCCTGTTTAATAATCACTACACTATCTATTATGGTATCTATAAATAAATTGTGTATAATGATTACTTCAAGCATACGAAAGTTATAACCTATTAGTCATCAAAATATCTTTAGCTGATACTCCCGTAAAGAAACGATTTGAAAATACAGATATTACCTAAATAATAACCAGAATAATTAGCAGTAGCCCACCAAATAATCCCTACACACATAAGTACGGCAATCGTATGTGATTTATGAAATTAAAATGGTCCGCAAGTGATATAAAACGTTCGTATAAAAACTCACCCGTAGTTTCCACCAAATCGTTCCGATCATCATCATATTAATGACTGTTCTAACTACTCACAGGATACACCACTCTTATTAAACACGCGCACATTTAAAACCAAATAACTAATTCAATTGCACTTCAAAGAAATATCGATGCACGCACATTGCTTTTCTGCTGTCAACTGATTTACCTTACCCCGCGCGCAGCATAGGCTCGCCAGAGGACGTTTTTTTGCTTGCGATCTCCGTCGTAAACAAGTAAAAATATCTCCACTGTGATTAAGATGTATTTATATTCGCGTAAAAACAAGGTGACTTTGTTTCACGAATATTTTATTCATATGGAATGATTTATATTATTTTACTTTATTCGAAATAAAATATTTGATTTGATTTCAAACCATTGTAGAAGGTTCCGTAACGAAGAAAATCCCGAGTTTTCATACTATTTTCCCATCCACTATTAATTGAAGGAATTAGTATTTGTTATTTCGGAAGATATATCCAAAATACCCAGCTTTTCTGTATTTCACCATCGCGAGCAGTTTCCAATCCCCGTCCATTCCCCTCAGTACTTCGTTTGTTATTTGCCCTGTCTGTCCAGGGAATTTACTACATCCTATGGCTATAGCCACATCTCAAAGACTTCACGTTTATTAAAATGGGCTATTTTTAATGCCCGGTGTCGAATACCGTACAATATAAAACTGAGAAAACATAACATTTAACGGTTCTTCAACTGATGTTTGGTGAGAGGTCCCTGTTACATACTAAGGAGTTTTTGAATGATATTTCTGGTTATTTCAATTGGTGCTTTAAAGTCATATTATTCCACTGTTCATTGAGCCAACTACTATTTGAATCATTGAACCCGTTCAATTGGTTCACCATTGATGGTTAATATAGCATTAACTGAGGCGCTGTTCTCTATAATAATCATTAAATATATAAGTATGAATCCACCTCTTAGCAATCTACATATCTAAATTATATATATATAACCAATCGAGATATTGTGTGAATTCTTTCGCACTAGTTGAACTACACTGATAGAAGATAGACAAGATAGAAATTAAGACATGTAAATTGCTAAAAGGTCGATTCATACTTATATATTTTATAAAATTGGCTATGTGCGAAAGCCCATATTTAGAGCTAGCTTGGTGCTCTTGGTTAATGAAATGTTGCAAGTACCCAATAGTGTTGGCTAACGAATGCTTTTTCATAGTCGATGAAACAAGCATAGACTGCGTGGCGTTGATGTACATACTTTTGAGTTAAAACCTGTATGTAAAACAATACCTCTCTTGTACAGAATTAGTTTCTGAAGCCAAACTGCGTATCGCCAATGCCTGGATCTGTCTTTTTCAAATTCGGGTGTGTAATTCGCAAGAATATCTTCAATCCATGGTTCATGAGACTAACGAGGTTGTATTCGCTGCATCTCTTAACGCATGCTTTTTTGGAAGGGCAATGAAGATAGATTTAGGCAGTCCTCAGGGATGCATCCTGTTTTCTAGGTTTTATTATTTAGTCGAAGCAAACGAGTCAAATTTTCATCGTTCATCGAATCGAAAAACGGTAATTACTTCTGGGCAAGTGCCTTCCTGTTTTTTTCATCTTGAATTTCCTTTCGAAGATTGATCATTCCTAATGAAGTGTCCGTTTCATATCAGTTTGGTGGTCTATCGTCCGAAAATAGCTTCTCTGTGTATTCGTTCTACGTTTTGAATTGATCTTCGTATTCAACCAATAGTTTGCTGTTATTATCTATTTTTCATATACATTATTATTATAAGTATATATCATTTTCTTAATTCTTTTATGGAGATTGAAGGAGTCATGTTTTGTATGATACTCTTCTATTTCCAGGTGTTTTTTGTTGGGCCACGTCTCTTTTACTATTCGAATTTCAGCATTTTATATCTTAGATGGTGCTTAAATTTTCTCCGTTCTTCCATTAATTGTAAGATGTTGCTTGAAGTCTCTTTTATACCAGCCTAAGACTTGAGCACTAGTGTTCATTGCATTCTTCCATTAATTATAAGATGTTGCTTGAAGTCTCTTTTATACCAGCCTAAAATTTGAGCACTAGTTTTCATTGCGGCCCTTAATTGTTGCTATGTTTATTCTACTGCTACAACCGTAATATTGGTTGGTATTATACCTTTTACCTTGGAATTTAGTTTGTCAGCAAACTTTTGCAGTAACGGCATCTTCGAGTTGGTTCAAATCTATCTTTTTGATGTTATTTTCGGATTGTGATCGGATGTCTGCTCCTGGATCTTCACGTTTTTAATTGTATTGTGGAGCCGTTTAATTCCATAATGTATAGTATCAGTTTCTTCATTTAAATTACTGCATTTCGGAGCTTGTAAGGTTCGTATAAAGTTCTGACATTGCAAGTCGCTATTTTTCTCAATTTATGTGGATATTTCGCAGTTTAAAGCAATCTAGAAATAGTTGTAAACTGGAATTAAGATTTAGTAATTAAATAGGCACATACATACAACCAGTATGTACCTATACAAGAATGAAGTTGAACATTACGCTTACATATATCAAAGTATGCTCAAGGTAGATTTTCAGAGCTCTATTAGCAGTCCGCTACAAGCAACTGATCTTTTCACCATTTTAACTCACTTTGTATATTGCACATTTGTTCATAACTAGTTTGTATACTATTTAATAAATGTATTGGTATTATCCATCAATAAAAACTTGTATAACATGCAATAACATTTCATATGTTCAATATACCTAGTTCCACATACCAAATGATAGAATAAATCCGTCGTCAGCGTGTGTTGTGTGATATTATTTATAAATTAAATATAGCCTGAAGATACGCCGGTTTAGTTGATGTTAATAAAGGGTTAGTTGTTCAATAGTCGGTTAAACTCATCTAGCCTAAACCGATTTTAAAATCGGTTTAAGCTAGCTAATCGACTATTGAACAACTGCCCCCCTAGGTTAAGTTTTCAGTTTATTCATCATATTTTATTACGTGAAATAAAATAATAATAATACTAGACTTTATTCTATTTTATTCTATATAAGCAGAGCGAAGAAAAATCGATGTACCGGTATAGAGATTAACACCTCTATACTTTGGGCCTTTTCGAATAGCTATTTAGTACTAGCTATTCGAACAATCTTCAAAACGTTACTTTCACCTGATTTGAATACTATGGACAACAACTGTCGGTTCGGCATTAAATATTTTGAGATCCAATACTACTAAATAAACGAGCTAAATACTCCGAGTAGAAATATCAAGGGACTACTCCGGCTGAAATAGCATGCTGTTGTGTGGTCAAATATGTACCTTTATATTTTTACTATATACATCTTTGTAGGTAGCTAATATATAATTCATTTTCATCTTCTAATCAGTCATGCTCCATTTCCATTGATATGAACACGTGAAGGACGAATATCAGTTTACTAGGTGTGCGTGTTAATAATCGAACAGCGTGAGAAAGCTTCATGGTCATAAAATTACAATAACAATAATAGATGATTACTGATCCACTTTTGAATGAAATTATGTAATTACAATCTTATATCATCTTCCTCAAATCAAATCAAATCCTCAAAACTACTTTGTCCTTTTTTTGTCAGACAATCTATATGTGGGGTTATACAAGAGGAATCGTATGTCATTTGCAAAACTTTAGGAATAAGGTAGGATTTAGAAAAAGAATAATCTCTTTTATTCGCCATGAAATCTATAAAAGCACTTTGACCAAGGCACTAATTAGGTTTGAGTTCGAATCAAAATGTAGCCGTACAGGAACTATGTACCATTGGCATTATTACCACTTTGAAAAAATACCCGGACAGTTGCTAAGAGGTTCATAAGAGGTTCATTGCCCAATCTTGAAAAAATTAAAAATTTGAAAATTGCTAGGAATTTAGTAATATTATATAAAATAAAATGTTCCAAAAAATGTTTCCCATTCCATGCAAAATGTCGGCTACTCCAGTGTATTGCTTTCGTTCGCTGGCGGAAAATATACTGAATAAGCCCATATTCCAGCTCTCAGGCACTATTACTATTTTTAGTATCACTTGTGTGAATACTTGAATGTTTACAATTTGCTTTAATTAAATGCGACAAATTCAATTGTCCGGTACCAGTCCGGTAGAATATTTTTAATTGAAAAATAGAAATTCAAGCAACTTTGTTCGTCCGAGAAGTGGGAACAGTAAACACAGAAAACGCTCAACAGTGTAACACTTGACGAAGATGAAAACGGTTATGGTTTATAGTAACTAAAAATAATTAAAAACCATTAGCATATAAATTTCACATATGGAACAATTTATTAATAGCAACTTGAACTGCTAACATCACCAAATTAATGCTGTATGTGTGAACTATAGTTTACAAAATTCCATATAAAATTACAACCATTCGCATTCAAATTGAATTTTTGTATGTGTGAAATATGTTTACAAAATGCCATGTAAAATTACAAACCATTAGCACTCAAATCGATTTTTTAGCGAATGTTATTAACAGCAACTTGTACATTTTTCAAAGCAATTTCGGTGGTTTCAAGTGAAATTACTTGAGTTCTCGTAGTGCAAACACCACTAAATTATAAAAGAACAAAAATAAAGGAAATAAAATTAAAAGAATAATTTCTTCAGGTATTGATGTAGTAAAATTAATATTAGTGATGTTGAACGTTTACCACTGATTTCAGAGATATGTAACACAGTGTATTTATAAACCTATATGATTAATTAAATACCAGTATTAATACTGAGATCCCGGTATTTCAGTATCGAAATGCCGTTATTATGATACATATTCGGTTATTGCATTTCCACATTGTAATTCGCCTTTGCCTGTTTCCACCAACAGTCTGTAAATTTAAGCATACATGTGAAATAATCCTTTGATGACAAGCATAATAACATCTTAAAAAATGCCTATATTTACGGAACGTTGGTGAAAACGGGCACTAGCCTTTTAATAAATGATTGGGGGAATAGTAAAAATTGATATGGAAAAATTCTGCAGTCTGACTTTTCAGTTGTTTTATAAAGCCCTGTTTTCCTAGGCAAATGGTACCGTAAAAGCTGCCATTTAGGACGTCATTTACACATCACAAAAATCGTTTTAAATATATATAATTGAATAACTCCATAACAATTTTTCATAGGAAATTATTGCCTCGTTGTATTATCTAGATGTATTACTCTTTATGGGAAACCATATTCATTTATTTACTTCTTATAGCACCCCTTGGAGCGTGGGGCACTCTACAGTGTGTTTCTAGGCACTTGTTTCTAAGATTGCCAGCATTATGTTGTTTTCTTATTTCTTTCACCATTTCCTACAATTTATTTCGTGTTTTGCGTCTATTTGTATGTCGTTCTATGTTTTATGTATCTGTGTATACGCATTTTTGCCATGTATTTTCGAATCTTTTAAAAATGATGTCACAAACGGCCGCTTTCTAGGAAACCAGGACTTAATACGCTATCACTACAGCTACCATAATAACATCAATACTATACCAAAAACGTTAAACGGGGACTTAGGTAATTTATACCTTTTTCAATTTGCAGTATGCTATGTAGGATATGGAACACCAGCAAGACTCTTGCCGCAAGCAATTAGGAAATCAGTGTTCGTAAATTCAGAACTTGATTGCAAAGCTGAATGCTCCAAAACTCGCCACAATACGTTATTCCAGTGCATGTCATTCAGTTTTAAGTAAGTTATAAAAAACAGTAAGATTTTTCTTTATAAATATCTTACTAATTACTAATTTTAGAAGTAAAACAGAACGCGGTGAGAAGAACTGTGATTTATCAGATATTCTGCAAAGGGATCTCTTGAGCACTGTGGACTATGTGGATGATCCAGAAACATGGCTGTTTGCATGGGATAACTATAATCCGGAATGTGTTTTCCTTGCGGATAGCAGTAACCAGATTGGTGGTCACGACCAGTTAGGAAGGGATGATGCTTTAGATATTAGCAGATATGGAGGATATGGTAAGAATATTGATATAATAATTAATAACAATTTGGAGTGGGTCTAAGCAAATGCGTGAATGGCTTGGGGGTAGCGAAGAGAAAATGGGAGACGTCGTGGAATGGTAAAATAGTAATAGGGTGTACGATATGGGATGCGTGTGTGAAAACACTATTGTTGTGTGGTGTGCAAGTGTGAAGACGCGAAAGTACCTACGATTTATTAAAAAGGGAGCAAGGCTGGTTCCTGAAGGACTCAAATTTGATGATGCATCTGCAGGAAACGAATCGGGTAAATATGTGGTGAGAGGCGGGTGAGAGGGTCGTAAAAATCGAGGAAGGACTGCAGAGTTGGGGAAACCAGACTAGTGTCGCATGAGATGTAGGAGTATGGCAGAAAGCGGATGAAGAAAGTATAGAGGACGGATGTATGAAAGAGTGGGTATGTCCAAGGTGCGAATAGATAAAAAACTGAAAAAGGAATGGGAAGTTTATGAACTGCGGTCAGGGAGACAATGAGGGATGATTAGTGGCTAGAAGGGCAGGAGAGCTTGACTGACAGTCGTACAACCCTGATTATGTGGAATGGCAAGTGTTGGGGATACCCTCGAGCTACATATCCAGGGGAAGGCAGGTGTGGCAAAGTGTACATGGCAAGAGCGAGATGCGGTTCGGACAAGAGGGGAAGGAAGTATGAATGGACCAAGAATACATCGCGTATGTACTGTATTGGCAACAAATGTGAGTCAGTGGGTGGGGGATTGAGAATGGTTAAGAGGTGATGGAAAAAGCATGGATACCTGCAAAAGTCTGACGTGGATGAGGGTAGACAGGAAATAATGTGAAGAATTTTTCAATTGTATTCGAGTTCTGTAATTGTTATGCCAAATAAAGGTTGTTTTTTTATTCTACAATGGTTGTCCCATAATTCTGGTAGCTATTAGCGAGTACATCGCAGCCATTTTCTAGAGTTGTATTTACGTTCGCTACCCTTGCTTCTCGAATACCGTGCGTTTGTAAATGTCGGTTATTGGTAAAATGATAAATCGTAGATGCGAACTTAACTTAATGCCAAATAGCTTCATGTTCGGTTGTATTGATTTGTTTGTGGGTAAAGTCAGATCACTTTATAATGCAGAAAAAGACATCACACAAGTAACCAAACCAACCCAACGTTTGTAATGTAATGTAACACAAAATGCCTATTTTAACCACATGTAACTCTTAGAAAATTGTCAATTCGTATTGTAAGATGTATTTTGATTATGATTTACAGATCCTGGCACAGTATTAGATACATGGAGAGTGTACAGTGTCAGCGGTTGGCCTTGCAAAAGAGGCGCTGGATGCAAAGAAAACCGTGATGCTGGATATTGGTACTGTGAACTGGAAGGCGGTGATAGTAACACATGGGACTATTGCTGTAGACCTGATCATCAATGTGGATATTCTGAAGGATACCAATACCAATGGTATGTAAATATAACACAACTTTTATATAGTGCACGTTCTAACTATAGACGGCAGCAGAAAAAAAAATCAGAGGGTATCTTAGTTTATGTAGGAAACAGTACTAATATTCACCTTACAAGTTGAAGTGAAGAACGCATTTGTTACGTTTTATATTTATAAACATTTTAATTTATTTCCACGGTCTTAAAATGAAAAAGAGAACCACTCACAATCGCGCAATACTTAATTATACACTAATTTCGATAAAAATAATTATAAATTATGTTGCAACGAATACGTATTGAGACGGATTGAATCATACCCAAAAACATCGGGCGATGATTTTTTTAGTAACATTTACTATTATTAAAATAATTGAAAACAGCCTTAAGCATGAATTACATTGTACAGATTCGTCAAGTTTCTAGTTTTAATTTAATGCTATGATCAACTCGTACTATGACCAACCATGACATGCAGAGTAGTTGATTGGTCATAGTATAAGTGTGAATTACATTGTAATAGATTCGTTAAGTTTCTAGATTCAAGTATTCATGTGATATGATACATGAATACTTGAAACTAGGAACTTGTAGAAGTTTCTTAACGAATCTATTACAATGTAATTCACGCCTAAGGCTGTTTTCAGATATTTTAGTAATGCTAAATGTAGTAGTAAATGTTACTTAAAACTCATCGCCCGATTTTTTTGGGTGTGAATCATTCATGTTTCCTGGGAATGAATATACTTTGTAAGAATACAGTTTGACAAGACTAACGTATTATTATTTTTAAAGGTGCTACGTTGGTCCAGCAAGAAGCCAATGGCGAAAATGCAGTGAACGATACTACCCATACGTATTCAACCTCATCGAACAAATGCCGAAACCATACCGCCAAAATCTCATACCGGGCTATCACGGTGACACACCATTTAGACCCGAACACGACTTCATTCCTCCCCCTCGCGACCATCATAATGGCCCATCCGGATTTAGACCGGACAGACCTCCAGCTCCTCATCGACCACCACCAAGACGCCCAAGTTTGAACGAATACGAACAACAATTCAACAAACATTTCTTGGATCCACCGAAACCGGGTAGATTTGGCCAACCTCGATTGTGGCCTGTTTCATATCTTCATAAAGAACTGCCACCCGGTGAAAACAGTACCAAACAGGTTAAATATGAAAGCATGAAAATGTCGAAGGAAATTGATTCTCCCAATAAATACGTTGCTATACAAAATTTAATAGAGATAATTAAATCAAATGATATAAATAACATTCAGTATCAAATTGAGAATAAAACAAGCAGAATGGATGATATTCTTCTGGTGAAAATACCACTGCCTACTAATTTTACAGAAGAAGCGAAAACTGAAGAAAACACTACTAAAGCAGATGACACTTTAAGCAAACCAATTGATTTGACCACAACTCCGAAAAGTGTGGATAGAAATAATAAGGGTAAAAATGTCACAAGCAGAAGTGGCGCTGGTAGAAAAATGAATGATAATATTAAACCGAGTAGTAGCAACATTGTTGCTAGACAAGCGCCGGCATATAGACGAAGTTTTATAACACGGACAAATGTTACGAATTATGGAAGACACTTTTAGGAAGATGATTCAGTACAATTTCACAAGTAATCTCAATACAACATTGCCACTATTAGTAATATTAGTGTAAGCTATATTTTATTACTTCTAAATATAAGTATGGAGTTAATTTAGTGAACTTTTTAATAAAAATAATTATAAATTGTATTATTTTTCATGACTATTAACCTGAATGAATAGTTGATTTCTATCAGCATGAATGAAAGTGGACGCCATCTAATATATACTTTAGGGTTGTATTAAAATAGTCGAGATAACACAATTATTACAATCATACTTGAGACATTTCGTCATAAATATCGTTTTTACCCAACTTACTTTAACAAATTTTAAATCGTGTTTAAACTTGTTGTATAAACCCACCTTAATCTGATAATACATCGCCTAAAACGGGGGATTAATATAAAAGAGAAACAAAGCTGGAGTCAATATGTTTAATAATATTATACCAAGGTTGCAAAACCCTTTATTAATCTATATCATTCATACTTAATACTAGTCGATTGTGGCAAATCAATTTGATGCATCATAGTTGGTACATTTATAACCACTGAATAACGTCGTAAGGTGCCCAACATTCCTTCAAATATCACATCACTAATGGCCTTCTTTGCAAACAGTTGTTGCAGTGTATCCATTTTCTGTAAATCCGTAGCCCATGACCGAGCTAATAACTCGAATTCATTATCGGTTGCACGTAATCGTTCGCAAGCTAATGCGAGAATTTCCTCTTTTGGATCTGGTTTATGCTCTTGTACCATTGAGGTCGAACTACGTGCATAGTATGTGATATCTTCAAATTTCTCTACAATTCTTCGTTTAGGAGCAGGTGGTTTGTATTTTCGATCCGTAGTAGGTTTCTTTTTATGTAAATAAAAGCAAACAGAAATGTCAAGTACAGGTATTAAGTACTAATAACTAGTAACAAGAAAAAAGTAACCAGTAGATGGGTTTATTCTGAAATTAAATAGGATGTAATGAATTAAAGGATAAATCAAACGATTTTTCTTTATTTTGTATCACACTTTAGTTGCAAACAACATCATACAACATCCTTTTATTTATACTTCATAATGAATTACCACGAAGGGACGCTTTAACAATCCTTATTTTGATTTTGTGAGCATAAAGCCCGTATGACATCATCTAGTTTCCTATATCGTTTTATATATAAGGATTGACATATTAAACTGTATAACAATTTTAAAATGGAAAATGAACGGTGTGTATTACGGTGTTGTTATTGTTAAGTGAATTTATTATTATTCTGCCGCTATATCATTTTCTACATGTGTATGACACTATGTAGTATGCATCGAATAAATCGATATAAAAAAAACTAGATAATGTATACGCTTAAGAGTTCTACATAATCCTTATTTCTGCCGATTTCTCGACAATGCTTGGCAAGTTTTAATAGAAATTTTGCTATTTTATCGAATATTTTTTTTATCGGGGTTGAGTATATTATAGAGAAACTACGAAGATGAGCACTGCTACCAGAATGCTTATAACTGGTGAATCACTAATAATTATTGCTACCTATTTTAATATAAGCCACATTGTGATCAGAAGAGTTCGAAAGTATTGTAATAAAATTAAACTGTCCACCAAATACAAGGCAGAGAAAATTGTTCTCTCATTATTGAGCATCCGATTGTGTCAGATCTGCGCGTGTAGATAGCCAAAAATTGCCTCGTATGTGCTAATTGGAATCTACAGTTAAAATAAATTTACTTTCTAGTAGGGTTGGTATAGAATTATTGGCTAGTCGGAGACGATAACCTGAGGAAATTGTGAAACAATCTTCAGTAAAGTGTAATTCACAAACACCATCATAATCCGCTATATATAACCTATCTATACAATAAAACACCAAATATTAGTATCAGATTTAATAATTCATTAGAATACTGTTCCGAGATTTAAGACAGATTATGAAAAATACAATTTGATCTTAATATACATAAGATTGAGCTGTAACTATTGATTCATTTATATTTAACCCTTTTCGTAGCAGTGGCTGCTTACTGAATATCTACTTACTTACTAATTATTCTTCATCTGAAACCAATATTAATTATTGGAAGAAAAAAAAGTACGGACCGCCCCTCCCGGTCCTGATGCGAAGCCACCAAAACAAAAAGGAACGCGGGCTGACTCCGAAAGGCGCTACGAAACAGCGCTACGCGCATCATCCATACATAGATAACGACCTCTACAGATGCAGTAGAGGTCCTGGCCGCGTCTGTTCTAGCCGACCTACTGCTAGATGTAAGGGCCAGACTATACAGACCAAGGACGGAGAACCACCAGGGGCAGCCCAGAGAGGAACGAGGCCACATCCTTAAGAAGTGACATAAGATGGCCCTGAAGAGAAGCGCTAAAAAGAGTTTTTTAGAAAATAAAACCTTAGCAACCTATCATCGGGTGGTCTGAGGCGGGCAGGCCTCTAGGGACAGAACGTGAAAAAAAAAGAGATTTAGGTATATTGAATGAATGAATGAATGAAAGACACATGAAATTATTAAATTAAGAAAAATTAGGTATGTGTGAAGTGAAATAATTGAATCAAACCACTTTTGTCAATTTTATAATTTTGTATTTTGCGGGAAAACGGAAAGAGATAACGGAACATCCTAAATGCCCGTTTCTCGGGCTTAAAATTCTCTAATGCAATTTGAATTATTATTCTTCTAGCTAAGGAAAACGGCCGTCGGCCTGAGGGGTAGGGTTCAAAAATTGAGTCTCTCAGAAACAAATTAAAATGTGATTGGCAGTACCTCAGAAATATAGAACATTATCACATTTCCCTAAATTTGCAGGAGAGCATAAGCCACATTTAAGAGATGTGATTAACCATTGTGCTGTCGATGACGTCATTTATCATCCAAAAATTATCGAAAAAAATTATACTTTGATTAAGAAAATGGCAATTTAAAATTAAAAATAGACGTGTTCGAGCATATTTTGGTTTTATCAAATTTATTCCACTTTAGGAACATCCCTGTATGTATAGTTACAATTATTGATGTTAATATTTAATTTATAGCCATTAATAAACGTCTCTTGCAATGTTGTTCTAGAAATCATAACAATGATATCCCAGTTTGTACAGGCTAATTCTAATTAGAATTTTCTAGGAGTAAAATAGAGGTAATTTCATTACTCACATATGTGTTTTTTGAGCTGACACTTTCTCCTGTTTCATTCTGATCCATGAAAAATGCAAAACTATTTATTGCAAACCAATCCGATTTGTATACTTCTCTTGTACCTGCAAATTACTGATAAGTTCTTTTTATTTTAATGAAATAACTAAATCAGTGTTTCTCAATCTCTATAATCATACCCCACACAACAAATACTCCATTAACACAATTGTCAATCAAGTTTGGAAAATATATTATATATGTTTATAGTATTATAGATAACAACAAACATTTTAATTAACATCCCTAGTAATGTTGTTATAGAAATCATCAACATTGTATTGTGCCTCTGTAAGACAATTTTAATGAATCGTTTTTCTGCCATGTCTTTGACATTGTGACAATGGGTTATATACTTTATAATCCATTGCCACAAAATACAGTATATGAGTGTAATATTGTGCATTATATTATCATGTTGATACATAGAAAGAAGGAAGACATAATTTTTGTAGAGAACATGTATATTTGGACAAGGATAATACTCTTTAAATTGGGAAGCAATGGTGCATGCCACCATATACCAAACATTTATCAAACCAACAGTGTTGTTGATCAAATACTAAAGCTGTCAGAACAAGCAGACAATAGTTAGAATAAAGCATGAATTACATTGTACTAAATTAGTCAAGAAACAAGCTTCTTGTTTAAATTATTCATGTGCTATGTTCAGCTTATACTATGACCAATCACGTCCTGTGCATGTCTCATTCAAAACGTGATTGATTTAGTACGAGTTAAACGTGACACATTAATAATTGAAACTAGGAATTTGTTTGTTGACAAATTAAGTATAATGTAATTCTAATTTAAATTTGTCTCGCCAGACCCCAAATTAAACTCAGAAACCAGAAATATAATTAAGCTTTTCATTTATTTATCAACATAACGCCTTCACGAATGCAGGCTCGTGACGCAAATTTTTATGAAGTAAAGGCTGCTGTACACTTATATTTGCATTTGGCAGACCTGTTTGTCTTTCCAAACATAGTAGTTACTGTATTTGTTACAATTCTGTAACTGTCCATTGACTGTCCACACATATTTATGTTGATATAGATACATGAACGCACGCATTATTTTACGATTGCGTTGCGCTTATTATTTTCGACATTAAAAGAATTTAGAACTCATACTATATAAACATTTATATAAATGATATGTGATTTCAATTATTAAATAAATCTTATATTGGGTCTCAATTTTATTTAAAAAGGTTAGAAATTATTTAGAATGTGTGCATATATTCAATATAAATTGATAATCTAATTAATCAATATTTCACTTTTATATTTGTTACCTTTCACAGGATTATCTACAAAAATGGTTTGATTATTACAATGTTTAGTACACAGATCTGGTAAACTGGAATAATTTATAAACTTTGTAAACTACAAAATACTATTTTGTAGATAATGGAAACTCAATAATAAATGTTGGTATATTGATTACTTATAAAAGTAGATTTGCTGTTCCTTGCTGGTTTCTAATATTTATTACTTCCTAGCTAGCTATTTTTAGTAAAATATAAATTTAAATTTCTCTTGTGGCACAAATTGTAAAATTGTTTTAAGCTTTTAGTAACATAGTAAAATGTTTAAAAGTTGATCAAAACACTTTGTTGTTTTATATGTTTTTTATTTTATAAGATTCAAAAATCTAAATTGCACAACCATAAAATCAAATTAAAGTTTCACAGCCAACAACAATGTGTATTTATTAACTTAGTAGATTGTATGTGTTGCAGTTTCTGCCAAAAACATAATATAAATTAAAAATTCATGTCAAGTAAATTATCTAACCATACATCAGTCTTCACACCATATTTTGTTGTAATTTGCTAAAAACATCCCAAACAGTTTTTAAACACTTTTCCTTCAAGAGTGGTTTTTCTACACATACCCATTCTTTAAAGTCCTTTGAAATGTTTAGCTGCAAAAGGGGTCACAGGACAAAAACTTAGAGAAACACTGGTCTAAATGATTACACCATAAATTCCTTATATCTATTTTCACCAACATACCATAAATCTAGGCATGACTTAAGAAGCAAACTGAAAGATATTTCACATAGTTGAAAACATATCACCTAAGCAGCAACACCAGACATTAAAATTTTATTCAATGTTGACAAAAGAGAAAAACTAAATGTTTGGGTAATTAAACTGCTCCTGTAATAAATAAAATATGAGCAATAAAATAAGAAATGGATAACTTGTTGCCAGAAAAACATCTTATGTTTTTCTCTCTCCTGGAAACCTTAAATAAAATTTTAAATGTGTGGTGATAGTGCTTAGGCAACAATATTTGAAGAACCACACTAAGTACCACCTAGATGTAGGGAATGTTATTTAATACAAGCACTAGGTTTATAACAAAGAAGAATACAAATAAATTTAAGTTATTTATTTAATAAAAATTATATATTTATATAAGAATATCGATTTGATCTGAAAGTTCAGAAGCATATGGATGTCATGGACCTATAAAGAAAAGAGAATTAGAAAATGGCAGACAGTTACTAAAAGTATTACAAAAAAAATATTCAAACAAGTATTTTTTGATTATTGTACATTCAATTAATGTTGTAGTTAACAAAAAGAAAAACATTCAATTAGGGAACAGATTAAAATCATTAATTGATGCGTTGAGGACAAAAATGGACTATCCCTCAAATTTTAAAAACCTACTTTGTTATTTATATCATTTGTAATAATGTAATAACTAATTTTTTATGGTTAGTCCATTTTTACACTCATTGCCTCAATTGTTCTAATTCTAAGATATGATTTTGATTTTTTAAAACAAATCAGAATCACACCTCTGGTCAGGTATGGCACATAAAAGTAGAATAACAAGATATGTTTGGCCCTATCCCAAACTTCTTGTTTCTTGTTATTCTACTTTTATGTGCCATACCTCACCAGAGGTGTGATTCTGATTTGTTTTAGAAAATCAAAATCTAATAAGTTAATAGTATACATGTGTATCATAGCAAACAGTCATATATTCACAAATATTTCAGAGAGACAACTATTAGTGACATATAATCGTAATAGTTAGATTTCAGACAGGGCATTTGTATAAAAATAAACCTACATACTAACTAACCTGGTTAAGGAACACCAATCAGCCAGCCATGGAGATCATCCTTGTATTGTATTTAAAATATTTAGGTTGGATCTTTGAATACTTAAGTTAACTGTGGTCTGTGATTACAGATCTACTGATAGATGCTAATCTTGCATTTCATGTACTTACATTTACTTACAAAAGGAATATTACAGTCAATATTCTTATATACTCACAGTATTACATATATACTGATCATGTAATGTGTAGTATTGATGGATTGAACAGAATAACGACATTAATCCAGATAATTGGTTGATAAATATTGAAGCAAATACTAACAGTACTAGGAATGACAGTATTATTGATGATTTAAGGTGCCTGTAAGGCCAGCCATAAAGCACCTTACACAGTCAATAATACTGTCAGTCCTAGTACTGTCAGTATGTCCTTTAATATTTATCAAGTAATCAATTATCTGGGAAACATCAGTATTCTCTTGATTCCATCATCAGTATACCTTCCACGATCAGTAATACTGGCAATATTTTAGAATAATGAATATTTTAAACATGTACAGTAATACTGTCATTATTCTAAAATATTGACAGTAATATTGATCATGTAAGGTGCCTTATTGGGATCAGCCTATGATAATTAATAATGAATATATTACTAAAGATTATGAAAAATTAATCCTAATTTTCAAGAAAACTTTTATATTAAATCTGGTTAGTGTATTATTATTAAAGTATTATAACTTTAAGACAATCATAAACATTTAATAATAAAACCCACCACCACCCACTAACCACCAAACAAATTAAAATTTTGAAAAGTATTTAAAATTTAGAAGTTGGTTGAGAATAGCAACGAGGATTTTTTATTGCTATCACTAGCTGTTGCAACTTTTCAAAATGTAGCAAATGTAACTCCACCATTGCGAGTTAACCAAATATGTAAAATATGTCAGATTCATCAGCATTTGTGAAGCTACTCCAAGTAATAAATAGGTTGTCACACCCAGAAACCACAGCACAAGTAGCACCACTAAAGAGACAAAAAACCATATCTCTACAAAAAGCAGAATGCCGTGGCTTTGTTACATTTGATAAAAATTTATTTCATTGCTAGAACAAACTAGAGATATAATGAATTTTGAATATTACTGTAAGCATATATGTGGATTTGAATTACGATTAAATTTTGAAAAATCATCTTAAATAGGGTCTCAATTATTTAAAAAAAATTAAGTGTACATAATAAGAAATCACACAAATTCAATATGAACTAACCACCACAACAAACCACCGAATGTATACGCGCTGCAGGCTTAATCACATGTACATTGAAAATTTCTTTAATCGTTTTAATTTAATATTTCCCTATCTAACTAACCTATATTTTTATTAACCTAATTATTAGACACTTTCGCAAAAAACTTTAGGCTTAGTTCTCCATGTAAACCTTACCTAGGCAGCTTAGAGCAATTATGCTAACACCTATCTAAACATCCAGCGGCTGTTACAACGTAGCGCTGACTGAATCAGTTGTCCAATTAAAATTATGTTCCATCCTACCATTACACTTATAAACAAAAAATTAAGCCAAAGTACTGAATCGTAGGTTCAGTTTAATGCACCTCATAAAAATCACTATCTCACCGATATTACGCCGAAACAAATTACGCATTATTGCACAATGATGTATAAAGGTTAAATAAAGAAAAAATGCATACCTTTCCAAGATGCTTACCACATATACACTTAAGTATCAAGCTGAAGTTATGAATTGAATGAGACCACTTGTATGTGCACGCCCCGATGGGACGCGATGCGAACGATATGAGAGTTGATATAATAATGACGCTATGACATTGCTGTCCCGTCGAAGTAAACAACACCGGAACAACGTTGCCATTTTGCTATGCAGCATACCAAATACCACAAATTCAAAATTTGATAGATGGCTGTATGACTACTAATCAGAATTCCTACAATAAATGATGAATGATATTTAATGCATTTAATAGATATATTATTATCATAGTTGTATACTAAATATTGTAGCCAAATTATTGATGATGTCTGTACAAATTAATGTTTTCTCGAGTAACACTATAATCAATAATGTGTATATTAAGTTGCCTATAATGAAACAGTATTTTATTAAAAAACATGTTTGTTTACAATAATTTTACCTAAATAAACACACGCTATGTCTGACAATACTAAAGGTCATTTTAGACAAGACAATATCTTAGCTCAAAAATTGTTCAACAAATAAATTCATATATCCTCCTCCCATACAATTTGTCCTTGACAAATAGAACGTGCTATATTTTTCCATTCGATCTACCATCGAATTCAATATTTCAAATAATTTGCTGTATGATACGAGACAATTTAGATTGTCTCGCATCTTGACTAACTTTTGAATCAAGAAATTGTCTTGTCTAAAACGACCTTAAGTAATTCTGTAATTAGGTAACTATTTACATGCCGGCAATACATTTGTAACGTCCAAATATTTACAGTAAATCTTACAAAAACAATAAAAAACGATACCTGTAAACTAATTAATTATTCATTCGTTATACTTGTTTATATATTAAAAAAGCTTAAATGCTACCGAATTAAATAAAAAAAATGTTTAGCTGCATTTTCGTTCAGATAAGACACTTGTTGCATAAATTTTATGTATGACTGTACTGTTTGCACAGATTTCTTGACTGTTGCTTACAAAAAGCATTGTCCAGCATTAATATGATTATTCAATTTGAAACATTGATTTAACATCTTGTTTGCTAATCGTAAAAGCCCTTAGTTACATCCGAGTAAAAGCATATTTACAGATATTGCAAACAAATAACGGTGTTGCATACGTTTTATGCCAGACTGTACCGTGTTCGTCTGGACAAAGTGAGCACGTGTTTTTCATGCCGGCATGGCGGCTCGAAATCGTATTATTTTATTATATGTCGTTGTCATTGATTTAACATATTGTTTCCTAATCCAACAGTTCTTAGTTATATCCAAGTATAAACACATTTACAGATATTTCAAACAAATACGGTGTTGAATATTATATACATATAATGATATTTTTGTTACACCTCCTGTTCGTCTGAACAAAGTGAGCAGATGTTTTTCATACCGACACTGCGCGGCGGTTAGAAACCGTACATTTTTATTATGAAATACTTGTTGCACATTGTTTTCTGAATGCTAACAGCTATAGGGGGTAACCGATTTTCATGTGGCACTATTACCTGGGATATGTTTCCTACTGTTACATAATTTGAATTCTTCATAAAATTCAATAGTAATAGCGTATATTTAAAAACTGTATGCTGTAGAAAATTGAAAGTCTTGTTCACTCACAGAACATAGATTTATTATAACTACATGTAGAGTGTAGTCCTTAAAACGAAATAAATAAGTGTTATATATGTGTGAGTGGTAAAAAGATTGATATCGGCATAATATGACTAGCGATTTCAATACTCGAATATATTATAAAATCCTGTAATTAATCAAGTATTTTTTTAATTAACTGTATTATGTATCTCTGAAACAAGTGTGAAACGTTCATTCCTTATTTTACAGTAATATCTGAAGAAATTTAATTTTGATATTATTTCTCTTATTTTTAAATTTATTACATTTTGATACATCCAGCATTATTTTGGTCGTATTAGCTATACGATACATCGAGATATTTCACTTTAAAACCGAAATTATTTTCAACATACAAGTTACTGTTAATAAAATTCACCACAATTGCAATTAGAGTGCTGGAATGGTTAGTTGCAGATTTCAGGTTTTCAATTAGCCCTTGACAGGACAGGTTCCCAAAAAGAGGTTGAAACGCCTATAGTTTTTTAATATAATGCGAATTTTCTGTGGCCTTTATAGGGCCCTGGGCACTGTCTAGTTACAGCTCTGTGTATATGTATGTATGTGTATTGCAACGTTACACGTTGAATACTATCTTATAATCTATCCTTATTTTATATTAAACTAAATTACAATCTAAGTAAAATCATGAATCACTATGATCTATAAATAAGATGATTAATATTATATGTTAATGGTTGTGCACTAGCATATTTGAATTGCTGACGCGTGCCGTAGACACCCGTGCAGGCGTCAAATGACGAGTTCACGTAATCACATATACCATGATATTCCCTAGAAATTATAATAATTCCCCATTATAAGAAAAATATATAAAGGTAAACCTACTTATATAGCCTTCAGTTAAACCCAAAGCTGCATATCCGCAATAAAAAATCTGACTGGCTTTATACCTGTAGCATTGTTCGTAAACTTCTAGGATATAAATAATGAACAGAGCTTATCCCTTTGCTACGGTCATTTACGGGAGGTAAATCGCTAGTTTCGTAAAATCTACCTGTTGGCGGCCGGCGACATCATATATAGCAGGGGTGGCCAAACTGTTGATCTCATTGGGCGACCTGTGTCGAAAATTATAAGTGACGGTCCACCAACATCGTATGTGATCAAGAAAAGTAATAATTTAAAGGTAACATTAGTTAAAAAAAAACATAGTTAATACATATTAAATATCAAGTTATTTTAATTAATAAGAGAAAATAATAATTTCTTCTCATAAACTAATTAGTTTATTAATAAAGCTATATGTAATTTGTATACATATTAGACAGGCAAGCGACTAGGAATAGTTATGTGGTTTTTGGCGACCTCTGATATGTAGGTACGTCACAATAAACGTTTTGAACCAATATGTTTTCCTGGACTATAGTAATGGGAACTATAAGAATGATTGAACTATCGATTATTCCGTGACTATCGACTAACAACTATCGCAAAAATAATTATCGTATAAAAACACTACCGACTATCGACTACTAATTATAGAACAATGAATACCAGTGTTATTGGATTATTTGAAAAATATTTTTATATATTTATAAAAAAACTTTTATCTTTATAGGGCTGTCACACTTTTTTGCGGGTAAAGGGAGAAGCTCAGAGGAGACTAATCACCCGGTAATCACCTTAACTTCACAGAAAACCTCCAACAACTGTAACAGGTGATTCGCGACAACAACCATGAAAATGATAAATACCATAACAATACATTTTCTACGATCATGTGTTTTTGTCATGGGATTCAGGCGGTGATTAGCGGTCTTATTAATATTTGTACGACTTCCATTAAAGCTCGAAAGCGTTTATAGAATTTATCTATGTAGCGCGCATATGTGACACCAGACATCATTTCGAGAATTATTCTATGTATCTTTAGTATACGTTGTGGAACTGAAATGAGTATATTTTGATGAAAGAGGCTTGTACTTTACGAAACCACATTTATAATGTGTAAATGAAAAACGTAGATTGTTTTAGAAATTCAAATATTATTTATTGTGTATGCCCTATTCATGCACCGATTGCAAAAAAAATCATAATTTTCTGCAAGCAGACCATAGCTTAATCGGTAAATCGCCGTCTGCCTGGTTTAGGAAATTTCTGCCACTGCCCGTCTTCTTTTAGACAGTCGGTTCTTGTTATTTCCACTTAAATTTAATGTTTCTATGTCCTTGATGTCTAATATATTTTAGTAGCTTGTTATATTCTAATGAGTTGTTTATGATAAGACTTTTATTTAGGGTGTTCGTTTTATTCTTTGTTAGATGGATATGTCACTCATTCTTCTTATTTGTAATAAAAAACGTTTATTTGGCATAACCACACAACAAGTCATCCCTTCTACAAAATTCATCCAAAAAACAATACAATAAATAAAAGAGAAAATATCTAGTGTGGGCACCACACGACTTTCCTAATTTAATTGACATATTTCACTATTTTTGACACAAGTTGGCACATTTTGATACGTTTTTATACATTTTGATACGTTTATTTCAACTATTTTAGGCATAATTTTTCTAATTTGTTCGTGACAACAATCCTCCCTTATAGTGTAGTTTTTTTTTTTCGGAAAGTTACCTCATATTTCCACAATCTTAGTGAAGACGTTTTCGCTAAAACTATACCTTCCTTATACATCAGTAATGTATTCGGAAGTAATACATATTCGCTTATATAACATTATATGCCCTCTTCCTCTACACTAGAACCCCCTCTGCCCTCGCCAATTTCCTCTCTCACGTCAGTCTCCAGAGGATTTTCATGTCTTTTCCATCTTCTCCTAACCATTTCTTCACCTTCAAACCACCCTGCTTGCACTCCCTCACATTCTTTGATAAGGTGACACCACGTATTGCTCCCCTTACTACAAAATTAATTGCTAAATAAGTAATTAAGACTATAAGCAACAATTGCATAAGGTTTACAAAAAATAAGAAAACAAATAAACTTATTTAATTTAAAAAGTTAAAAAACATGTATAGAAGAATACCAATTGTTGGTAAAGTTGTATAGCATTTGAATGTGCCATAGACCTATAAATAGAAAGAAAACATTAAGACAATTCAAGACTATTGATTGCTTAAGGCATCACAAAAAATATCTGTACACTAAGTATTCTGTTAATTCCAAATTATTATACATTCAATTAATGTTGTAGATAATAAATACAAATTGCATCATTTAAGAAATCCAAATCGTGAATTGCCTTAATTCTAGGGTGTGATTCTGAGAAGAAATATTCTGAGCAAATTAGAATCAGGCCCATTAACGTAGATTTTTTGAGTAACTTTGGCCTCAGTGATTAGGAGTCGGTGCTAATAACATATATGATGAGGCTAAGTTACCCTATAATTCTACTTTTATGACCTGGGGTCACTTTTGCTCAGAGTATGCTGAGTCACAATCTAGAATTAAGACAATTAAATCCTTTCTTCAATGATGGAATTGATGTATTTATTTTTGTAACGCGATCGGTGACCCGCTGCACGAATCCTAGTTGGAACTCGCGGTGCTTCGGAAGGCCGTTGGACCATTCAATAACATAGCACCTGCCCTTCTACTTTACAACAAAACGACGTAAAAATTAGGCTAAACTGTGCCATAATAGCATACTAGGGAGCTATCTGGGAAATCGGAAGGTGTCAGTGACGCTATATATGATGAGGATAATAATCAGGAATTACCAGAGTACATGAGTGTTTGGGTGATACTTTCGAGTTATTAATACATGCACATTGTAGCATGTATTCACCCATATTACAAACAGGCAGCTTGTAGCTACATGAAGTTACTCCTAGTAACATATTAGACATAGGATTGGTATACAACTTTACACCTACATACTAACCTGGTTAAAAAATTCTCAGCCAGTCATGGGGATCAACCTTCATGGATGCATGTGCTCCATATTTTATTTTATATAATTTTTAAAATGTATCTTTTAATTTGTATTTAAGTTTTATATAGAAGTGATATGTCCTGTATGCACAGGTTCTACACTTTTTCTTTAATAATTAAGTTCTTATATTGTGCCATTGCACCACACTTATGCTTTGGAAAGAGAAGAAAGAATCTATCTATCTACAGGTTGGGTTAGTTGAGATAACTGTAGCCCAATAGATGTTGCATTAATTATTGTTAAAGTTGAAGTTTCATGCCCTTATGTACCTTATGTATACTTATGGCAATATTAATTTGTATCAAAGTGGTCAAAAATGATGTTTGAATCAGTGATTATGAAATTATTTTAAAAGAGGTATGAAATTAATCTGCTTTAATTAACCAAAAATCAAGTTATTAATACTATTAGTGTGAACATTGTGTTACAATAATTTAAAGATAATAAAAACCATTCATTATGTGGATAATAAATATATGTTTAAGGGCCCAATCGACTGACATCGTAATTCATTTTCGACTGCAACGCGAAAGTTCAAGAAGAGATGCCAGTCAATACGTGTGACACAAAAAATATGGGGCTTACGTGATGTTAAAAATAATACAGATGTTGTATAATTTGCATACACATACCATATTTATAAATTTATTCAAACGCGACAGTTGGCATACTGGTTAAAACATTGGACTCATAAGCCGGTGGCCCAGGTTCGCCACTAGATCTTCGTTTATTTTTATAAGCCCGTTTATTTTTAATCTTTTATAATTAAAAAATATATATTTTATAAAACGTAAATATAACTCTAAACAAAACCAACATTGTTTTTATAAAAAAATTAGTATACACATTACTCAATAAAATTTAATAAAGAATCAATGATTTTACATAAAAATGAAATAGTAGTAGTTACTGTATTTGTTAAAATGTGTATATTATTTCTTAGTCCCCTTCGTTATTATGGTACGTATGATGAAGTAATATGCCTTGGCCACCTCATATTTTCTTGTTGTCTTTTGTTGGTCTTTCTATAGATTCCGGAAGCAAACACTTGATACGAATTTTAAAATACCATTATATCTCACCATAAATCATTAACAATATTATCTACAGTGAAAAGATATTAGCATACATTTCATTTATATTTATATATTTCATTTGGAAATATCCGCAGACACCACGTTATTAAAATACAATAACAATTAACACGGAAATGTGTCAAATAAATTCTGTACCTGAAAGTCCAATCTTCATAAATGAGGATCTAAGCAGAGATACTCAACAGCTATTTAGAAAAGCTCTACAGCTAAAAAGACAGAACTATAAATTTATATGCCACAAAAATGGACGTATATACGTTCGAAAAGATAACGGCTATCAGAATAATAACTTGGAACTAGAAGAATTAATAGAGTAACATTGTCTAAGACTTAAACGTAGTTTACCTTAATATACTAAGTAAAAAAATAAATTGGACGAATTAAACTGCCCAACCAAAACAAATACGGAAATTCACATAATTATACTAGTAGAAACATGGCTAAACCAAATGGAAATAACGTATTACGAAATAGAAATTTACAACTCCCATACACTGCTGTAGGAATACCAGAGGCGGTGGGGCGGCTATCTACATAATAAAGGAATTTAAGGAACATGAAATAGCAACAAACACGAATCTTTAATACAATCCTATACTTATTGAAATCGACAATATAAAAGTACCAGCCGTATACAAACCACCCACCGCAAAAGTAGAATATTTTCTTGATTTCATGGAGTCGCTCCTCATAGATAATAAAAAATTAAAAATAATTGGAGATATTAACATTAATTTGTTATGTCAAAATAATGAAACAACTGCCTATAAGCAAATGTTGGAAATATATGGATATAATATCATAAACAATATTCAAAAAACTTACGCTACAAGAGTAGATGAAAATAGACCCACACATTCCATCATAGATCATGTCATTACAAATATTAAAAACACGAAAATAACAATTATCCTACAGGATACATCAATCTCAGATCATAAAATAATGCAAATACAGGTTTTAAAAAACACCAAAACAGATACTTTAAAATACAAAACCATTACACAGAAAAGGACAAACATTAACAGATTTAAAGAAAATAATATTATTAACACCAGAATTGAAACATTTGAGGAACTAATGAATATAATCTAAAGAGCAAAGATTACAAACATGACTAAAAAGAAACTTAGAACAAAGAATAAGAATTGGATAACAGAAGAAATAATATCAAATATTAAGCAGAGAGATAAACAATAAAAAATTATGAAGAATATGCCTATAAATGAAACAGAGAAAACAAAATTTAAAAATATTAAAAATAAAGTTAATACACTCATTAGAAATACAAAGCAAATGTACTTCAGAAAGAAACTTGAAGAAAGTACAAATAATCCGAGAAAGACATGGGTAATTATTAACAAAGCACTAAATAAAGAAAACAAAACTCCAAATAACATATACAAGTAGATAACCTTACGGACATTTAAACAGCAAATAAATTTAACAAAGAGTTTATAGCAATATTGCAAACATTATATTTGAGGATGATAGTCCAGAAGAAAGTATAGCAAATCCGACAGACTACAATCAGAAGTCCATATTTATAAATCATTGTCATGAAGCGGAAATTGAAAATATTATAAACAGCATCCTGGTTCAGATGGAATCGCGACTAAGGATATAAAAATAATATAAGCATTATAAATCCTATAATTACTAACCCACCATATCTTCGGGAGTATTTCCAAAGGAATTGAAAATAGCGCAAAATATACGAATATATAAAAACGGGCAGAAAGCGACACGAATAATTATAGACCCATCGCAATATTATCGGTCTTAAGTAAAATACTAGAGAGAATTATACATAATAGGGTAACTGAATTTATCAAGAGTATCATTAAATTTGACGCATACCAATATGGATTCCAAGTTAATAATAATACAAAGGTGGCCGTATGTGATTATGTGGAAAAAATAACAACTGAATTGGATGGAGAAAATATTGGAGTTAGTATTTTCATAGAGTACACAAAAGCTTTTGATACAATTAATCACTCAAAACTTTTTGAAATATTAGAAAACATGGGCAGAAGAGGAATGGCATTACAATTGATTAAAACCTATTTAACAAACCGGAAACAATATGTGGTAATCAATAATAAAAGAAGCAATAGACGTGAATCACACGGGTGTACCGTATATATAAGAGTGGTGCTAAGAGGGATCTTAGCACCACTCTTATATATACTATACGTCACAGATCTGAGAATACTAAACTTAAAGGGAAGGTATTACTCTTACGCTGATGACACATTATTATATACAGGAAGTAATACAACAACCATACTCGATGAAATAAATAGACTTAAATCTATTTTATAACAGGACCATAACAAAGGGTATAAAAGTAAACAAACAAAACGGTATATCTAATTAATAAAAATAGAAACAAAATTAACAATCCAATTACTGTGAAGATAGGAAAACAAATGTTAAAGGAACAAAAAATGTATAATTGTGACGTACACCCACATCAAACAAGGACATCACATAATATGCAGACAAAAAGCCCAATGTTTATGAAAGTAGGAAGACATACAGCACAATCCCAAACCATCTCAAAGATATTAAAATATGTCGTAAATTTAAGATCTTATTGAGAGAATATTTTGTAAACAATTAAAAAAGAGAGAATCCAGCGAGGAAGGCTATCATCATACCAGCACAACAGAGCAGCTGATTTGATCCCCACATGCTGAAGTCAATTTTAGTTAATATAAATATATTTTAAGTTTCTTTTTTAATTAAAAATGTATGTCTACGTTTGTTTGTAAAAATAAGGGCGAATAAACTTATTATTATTATCATTATTATTATTATCAGGATCATAAAGTGTTTACGCTAAAAATTAAGATTAAATATTTATAGGATTACATGACAATTGTAAATAGCTTCATAATAATAAATGTATATTATTATTATTACAATACTTCAAATAAAAACTCCATATTGTTATATTACGATTACTCTATAATCGTATTAGTAGCTGCTCTCCGCGGCGCGAATCAGCGTTGGAAGCAATTTTTATGTATAACGTCACACCGATTAGAAATGTTCACGAAACCTTCGTTTTCCGATATATTATAGAGAGAGATAATAAATTACAGGACAGAGAACGAACGTAGAACAGAATATTGTTCGTTTCGTGCGCCTATAGAGTATGCAATTGTATTGAGGAAATTGCATAAACATACGAAATAGCCTGTCGGATTTCGCATTAAAAAAAACATATAATACTATATTTTTTTGCTGGAGCTTATTTATAAAGAGTGAAGTGAGGGCCGTACAAGCCTATTTTTTGAAATTTATTCTTATTTTCGATGTTATAAGCTAACAAATTATGGCTATTTTCAACATTTTTTAAAACTTATTTAGAATTATTTTTTTGGAAAAAAGGCTTTGTACGGCCCTCGTTTACTTACTCCTTTTTCAGGTAATACTATTTTTGTAATTCTATCTTAAAAGATATAGCCGTGAGGCGACAGGAGAAAAAGTACTATGTTTGCACCCACCGATTGCCGCCTTAATCTAAATTGCTTACGATAATGTTAATACTTTTCTTATAGAGTAAAATATAAAGTTGTATTGAGCTTTTATACATTTTTTTAAATTGATAAAAACTAGACAAAGGTATAATAAACAATGTATGAATGTTAAGGGCAGGATTTCATCTATACTCATCTTATAGTGCAAATTGTATTAAGTTTTTAGTATAAAATATGCACATACAATTTATGCAAGTAAATAAAAACAATAAAACTTATTTTGTAAAAAATTATGATCATAATTAGTAGTAAAAGATAGATCAGCCATCAAATCTTACAAAATCAGTTTCATACAAACTATGTTTATTCTTGCATAATTTGTATCCAATTTGTGAATAGTTATTGCTAAAAACTCAATGTTACAGACTTGTCAGTGACACCACTCAAGCTATTATTACATAAGTAGAATAATTTTCAATATAAATAACTTAATTATCTGTAAAAATAATATTTCTATTTCTAGGAAATGTCTTGCACATAGTTTAGTTATGATAATGTGTAGTGCACATGGCCACTTTCTACCTATTGAATGTCAAGTGCAATCAAATTTCAGATATTGCACCATAAAAAAGTATAGACAATATTATGTTATATTACTAAACATTATGAAAAAGTAATCCTTATTTCCAAGGAGACTTTTATATTAAATCTGGTTAGTGTATTATTATTAAAGTTATAATATGACAATAATAATCATTTAATAATAAAACTCACCTCCACCCACTAACCACCAAACAAATTAAAATTTTGAAAGATATTTAAAATGTAGAAGTTGGTTGAGAATAGTAAAGAGGAGCTCTTATTGCGATCACTAGTTTATTTTGTCACAACTTTTCAAAATGTAGCAAAGGTTAACCAAATATGTAAAATACGTCAGATTCTTCAGCATTTGTGAAGCTACTACATATAATAAATAGATTGTTCCTTCATTAATCACATCATAAGTAGCACCACTAAAGAGACAAAAAACCGTATCTACAAAAAGCAGAATGCCGTAGCTTTGTTACATTTGATAAAGATTTATTTCATTGTTAGAACAAACTAGAGATGTAACAACAAAGCAATAAAAAATAATTCCTGTAAACTGTAACATTCGTTATAGTTATTTATGTAAAGTTAAATGCCATCGAACTGAAGAAAGTTGTATTTTCGTACAGATAAGACATTCAGTCACAATAAATTTATGTATATCTGTACTTGTTGAATATATTTCTTGACTATTGCATTAGAAACCATTGTCCGGCATTTATATGATTATTCATCTTATTGCCTAACTCCAAAGGGACTTAATTACATACATAAATAAAATAAATTCCTATTGTCTCTTATAGAGAATTCAAATAATTTATGTAACAGAAGGAAACATATTCCAGGTGATGGTGCCACATGAAAATCTGTTACCTCGCTATATCTATTACTATTGTTAGTATTAAGAAAACTGTGTACAAGTACAAGTAATTTCACTGTTATAAAAAGGTACGATTTCTAACCCCAATACCGGCATGAAAAACATGTGCTCACTTTGTCCAGACGTACAGTCGGGCCAAAAATTTATGAAACATCATATATGTTTGCAATATCTGTAAATTTGCTTGTACTTGGATGTAAACGACGGCTTTTCGGATTAGGAAATATGTTAAATCAATGATAACAACGAATTATCATATATGTAAATGCCGGTCAATGGTTTTCTAATGCAACTGTCAAGAAATGTGTGCATCAAGTACAGCTATACATAGATGTTATACAACTAGTGTCTTATTTAAACGAAAAAATCGAAACGTTTTTCAGTTCGATGGCATAAATAATTACAACGAAAGAATAATTAATTTGTTTGCAGGTACATTTGTTATTGTTTGTGTAAGATTATATATTATTTACTGTCAAAAACAAATATTTGAACGTTACAAATGTATTGCCGGCATGTAAATAGTTATCTAATTACAGAATTACTTAGTATTATTCCCTGGTATTATCAGGCATAGCGTGTGTTTATTTAGGTAAAATTATTGTAAACAAACATGTTTTTTAATAAAATAGCGTTTCATAGTGTAGCACTATAGGCAACTTGATGCACATATTATTGATAATAGTGTTGCTCGGGTAAACTTATTAATTTTTACACGCACCTTAAATGATTTGAGTACAATATTTAGTACACAACTATAATAATGATATAGCTGTTAAATGCATATGAAAAAATCATCGTTTATTGTAGGAATTCTGATTAATAACCATACAGCCATCTATAAAGTTTTCAATTTGTGGTCCCTGGTCTTGGTGCATTGCAAAATGGCAACGTTGTTCCGGTATTGTTTACTTCGACGGAACAACGAGACCGTAGCGTCATTATTGTATCAGCTCTTCAATCTTTCGCATGGCGTCCTATCAGGGCGTGCCGTTGCAAGTGGTCTCGCTCAATTCATAACTTCAGCTCAATACTTGTAAGTGTATATGTGGTAAGCATCTTGGAAAGGTATGCATATTTATTTTATTTAACTTTTATATCTCATTGTGCAATCATGCGTAATTTGTTTCGGCGTAATATTGGTGAGATAGTGATTTTAATGAGGTGCATTCAACTGAACCTATGATTCAGTACTTTGGCTTAATTGTTTGTACATAAGTGTAGTGGTAGGAAGAAACATAATTTTAATTGGACAACTGATTCAATCAGCACTACATTATAACAGCCGCTGGATGTTTAGATAGGTGTTAGCATAATTGCTCTAAGCTGTCTAGGTAAGGTTTACATGGAGAACTGAGCCTAAAGTTTTTTGCGAAAGTGTCTAATAATTAGGTTAATAAAAATATAGGTTGGTTAGATAGGGAAATAATAAATTAAAATAATTAAAGTAATTTTCAATGTACATGTGATTAAGCCTGCCGCGCGTATACATTCGGTGGTTTGTTGTGGTGGTTAGTTCATATTGAATTTGTGTGATTTCTTATTATATACACTTTTTTTTTAATAATAATTGAGACCCTATAATGATTTTTCAAAATTTAATAACAATATAAATCCACATATATGCTTACAGTAATATTCAAAATTCATTACATTGCTAGTTTGTTATAGCAATGAAATAAATTTTTATCAAATGTAACAAAGCTACGGCATTCTGCTTTTTTTGTAGAGATACGGGTTTTTGTCTCTTTAGTGGTGCTACTTGGTATATGACTAATGGAGGGACAATCTATTTATTATATGTAGTAGCTTCACAAATGCTGATGAATCGGACGTATTTTACATGTTTGGTTAATCCGCAATGGTGGAGTTACATTTGCTACATCTTGAAAAGTTGCAACAAAATAAACTAGTGAACACAATAAGAGCTCCTCTTTACTATTCTCAACCAACTTCTAAATTTATATCTTTCAAAATTTTAATTTGTTTGGTGGTTAGTGGGTGGCGGTGGGTTTTATTATTAAATGTTTATGATTGTCATAAAGTTATAAAACTTTAATAATAATACACTAACCAGATTTAATATAAAAGTTTCCTTGAAAATTAAGATTACTTTTTCATAATGTTTAGTAATATATTTATATTGTCTATACTTTTTTATGGTGTAATATCTGAAATTGTATTGTACTTGACTTGCAATAGCTAGAAAGTGGCCAAGTGCACATTATTGTAACTAGACCATATGCAAGACATTTCCTAGAAATAGTAATATTATTTTATACAGATGATGCACACATTATTGATAATAGTGTTGCTTGGGTGAACATATTAATTTTTACATGCACCATCAATTATTTGACTACAATATTTAGTACACAAGTATAATAATGAGATAGCTGTTAAGTGCATATAGAAAATCATCGTTTATTGTAGCAATTCTGATTAATAACCATACAGCCATCTATAAAGTTTTCAATTTGTAGTTATTTATATTGTATATTATTTCTACTTATGCCACAATAGCTCTGATTGGTGTTGCTGACAAGTCTGTCACATTGAGTTTTTAGCAATAACTATGCAATTGAATATGATTTATGGAAGAATAAAAATTTTGTTCTTGGCTCCGAAACTTATTTTGTATTTGAGGATATATTTATGTATTACTACTAATGATCATGAAAAAATATAAAATAAGTTTTGGAACCAAAAACAGAAGCTTTTATTAGCTTGTATAAATTGTATCTTACATCTTACACTTATAGCTAAAAATTCAAAGTTGCAGACATGTCAACAACACCACTTATTATTGCATAAGTAGGAATAATATATGATTTAAATAACTTAAATAATAATTATTTGTAAAAATAATATTAGTGTTTTTGGGAAATTTGTCTTTTATAAAGTTTAGTTGTGATAATGTGTAGCACACATGGCCATTGTTTTTCCCTAAATGACACCTTACACAGTCAATAATACTGTCAGTATTTGCTTCAATCCTCCTTTTATATTTATCAAGTAATCAATTTTCAGGATAAACATCAGTATTCTCTTCATTCCATTGCTACTATACCTTACATGATAAGTAATACTGTCAATATTTTAAAATAATGAATATATTTTAACCATCATATCGTACAGTTAATACTGTTATTATTCTAATATATTGACAATATTATTGATCATGTAAGGTGCCTTTAAAAGTTCAATACAATTTCACATTTAAGTGCCTAAGAAGAGTATTGACCTAATCCTACTCTTTAACTTTCATAAATGTAATGATACATTTTTACTAAAAGATCAAAGCAATTTCATATGGTACACCATAAGAAAAGTAGTCCAGCAGCATTGAAAGTTACAGTTAAACTTGCATACATTAAAAATAATGTTTGTATTACCTGTGGGTAATACTTTGTGGGTTACCATATTTATTTAAATAAACTTATTTATGTTGTCAATGTTGTTGGCACTGCTTCCTAGGAAATTCACTTTATATAACTTAGCCTAAATATTCTAAATGCAAACCATGAAGGATGATCCCCCCATACCTGGCTGGGAACTTTTGAATCAGGTTAGTATGTAGGTTTAGAGTTGTATATAAAGACCCTGTCTTATGGGTTACTATTACTAACTTTATGTAGCTACAAACAGTCTAGAATAATATGACTATACTACATTGTGCATGTATTAAATGCTTGAGGTAACAGAAAAATATCTGAACACACAAGTACTCTGGTAATCCTGATTGTTATATATTATCAATTGCCTTTTACCTTTCGGTGTAGGCTAAACAATTGGGATTGTTATACTTTCTATAAATGTTGTAGTTATTAACGCATAAATTCCATCATTGAATTAAGTTGAATCATTATTTCCAAACTCTAGGTTGTGACTGATTTGCTCAGAACATGTCATTTCTGAGCAAGTCCGAGCCCAGATTAGGCACATAAACATAGAATTATGGGGCAACTTGGGCTTCATCAAATAGTACTACCATTTTGTTTGATGAGACCAAAGTTATCCCATGATTCTACTTATAATGTGACTGGCCAGGGGTGTGATTCTAATTTGCTCATAACAGTTGCCCTAGAATAAGGAAAATTCATGATTTGGCTTTTTTCTATGATGTAATTAAATTGTTTTTTAATAACTACAACATTAATAGAATGTATAATAATCAGAAATTACCAGAGTACTGGTGTTTGGAAAATTCTTTTGTATTGATACCTTAAGCAGTGGTTTTTAATTTTCTAATTTTGTTCTTTTTATAGGTCCATTGCAGATTCAAATGCTACACAACTTTAGCAGAAATCAGTACTCTTTATACATGTTTTTTAAATTTTTAAATAAAATAAGTTGCATTTAATTGTTTTCTTAATGTTTGTAAACCTTGTCTAATTTTTGATTATTTATTTAGCAGTGACTTTAGTGAACTTGTGAGATAAGCAGCCGCTTTCGTTTATCGTTTGGGAGCGGTTCTAAGCCAGCTAAGACCAGCCCAGAACACCTTGCAAACGATAAACGAATGCGGCTTATATAGGGTTTGGTAAGTGTTGCGACAATACCATATTTTTTGTTTGTATATTGTGTAATATTTTTTTCCCCAAAAATGTGTATACAATATCATAAAAACTACATTATTTGGTGGTTTGCTCAACTTTTGGGAGTGTCATGTGGGTATTAATTATTCCATAAAATACTAGACACATTATGGTTCAGAATTGTGTTCCTTTAAAATGAGTTAAATCTCGGTAGGGGTTGCAATTTAAAAAAGTGGGGCAGCTCCGGCAAATGTCCTGTCCCAGGTACAGTACTGTATATTTTTAATAGTGTGTAGTGCAACAAATTTATGATAAAATAAATATTGAGGTTTTGAAAACCTTAAATTATTTTGAAAGTTCTGGTTACTTGTGTGTAATTGGGGTCTTCATTTGCTTTGGAATCTATCCTAAATCTTTACATTTAGAAAATACTTTAATGCATTTGGCTTGATATAATGTTTGTAAATTTGAAAATTAGCAGTGAATGCTTCAATCAAATCAACACAATAATAGACGCAGTAATTCTAAAATGGCAAAATACTCGTCAAGATGTCATTCAAAATTTGATCTCCAGTATGCCAAGAGGCACAGAAGCAGTACTTGGGAGTAGAGGACATACACGATATTAGAATAACTCGTAAGTCCATAAATTAAATTGCTTTCGATTGCGTTATATTCAAGAAAAAAAGTTTTTTAATAAAACATGATTAGAAATAACGCCATGCTGCACTGATTTCATATACAAGCTACTAGACAGTACCTACCAATAAGCTTCCATGAAAATTGTATTGCAATATTAATTTGAATATTGTAATTATGGATGTTTAATTGAGTGGTGTCTATGAGTTTAGTTAGGTTGATCCAAAGACACCATGGCTCTGTCCATTTGGTTACTACTAGTGACTAGTAGTGACAAACGCCGACGTCACGCTATACTATTAGTATTTGCGTGTCGTCATCATGTGTCACTAGTAGTAACCAAACGGAGAGGGCCCTTGTTGGTATGATTTCAGGATGGCTACAATACTATTAGGGACAGACTGTATATGTATAAATAAAAAAGAACATTAAAGGAATTATGATGGAAATTGAAGAAAAAACAAAAAACATAGCAGGGCCTAAAAAGATTATACCAGAAAAAAACCATTACAAGTATTTGTAACTAGATAGAAATGTATAGAAAATAGTTGCCCAGAGTTTATTTGTACATAATATGATTACAAAACTAATATTATGAAAACCAATAAAAGCAACAATAAACTTTACAACGCATTATGGCACAATACACAATCTGAAAAAAAAAGAAGTGAAAATGCAGAAACTGAGATCAACTGCATGCAATAACATAACTGATTATACATATTTTCTGTTGTTCTCAAGGCAATTCTGTACTATAATGCACACACATTCCATTACCTACATAAAAACAAAATTAATAGCATGTTAATAAACTAAAACCTACCATTTAGATATGCATAATTCTTGTTAAAGTAAATTAAATGACAAATTCGAAAATCATTTCGCAACTTGCCAAATAACTTAACGAAAACTTAAAATAAAAATTAATAATAAGACCTAATAATTGATAACGATTTTGGCGTCCCACTTATATTGTTAATATTCACATGCAATAACATACATATACCTCCACAATACTTTTGAGTATTCATTAAAATGAGGATATACTAAAACAAACACAAATCTAGAAAGTAATATAAACTATAAAATAACAACAATATGATATATGTATAAAAATATCTTTCAACATTTCGAAAATATAGCTCAATATTACATATATAAAAGCTTCGCCATATGGCATTCTGTAAAATAACTATTCGGCACACTGGCAATTGTTTTTTATTGCATTATTGATACTGATGGGCACGGTTGAACTATCGATGTAAAAACCGGACTATCGATGGTTGAAAAACAATCACAATATCGATAGTTGAAAAATAATCGGACTGTCGATAGTAATTGACAGAAATGGTTGTGACTAGGCAAGTCTTATAAAAAGCTATGCAATATATAGCTTAACGGAGAAAACAAAATTAAGGCAGAATTGCTCTGATATTTCTAAAATCCCTGCCAACTAACGGCAATCTTATCGATAGTAATCGAAAAAAAAAAGTTGCGACTAGGTAAGCCTTAAAAAAAGCTACGCAATATAATGACAGCTCAGAAAAAAACAATTTTTATGGCAGAATTGCTCTGCGATATTTCTAAAATCGACTATACGGAAAAAAATATATTTTTGGAGCAGTTTTGTATTTTTTGAGTATCGAATAGTATTCGATGTGATCAGACTATCGATAGTTTTTATTTGATATGAGGTAGCCAATTGTGATCAGATAGTTTTTATACCATATCAGGTTTTCAATTGTGATCAGACTATGAATAGTTGTTATTCCATATCACATAGTCGATAATTTTCAGACTGGTGATATATTTTTTTATGGCGATCAGACTATTGATAGCTTTTATTCCATATGCTTTTCAGATCATATTGATAGTTTTTAGGTGATAGTTATCAGTTCAACATATATCAATAGTACAATTCATTTGATAGTGCCCATCAATAATTATTGACATCTCTACTAAATAAGGAACAGCACTCTCCAACATGTTAGTAGATACATTGCATGTATAAAAAAATCTAATATTAAAATAATTAGTACATAACAAACACTATGATTACATAAAAAAAAAACTTGTTATTGTACAGTCCTTACACAATTAAAGCTCATATAAATGTTCAAGCAGACTAAATACATTTAATCAATCATTAACATATCCAAAAACCGAGTATGATTTTTGACTAAAACATTATTTTGTAATTATGGTACAGTTGGGTCACTGAAATTGGGCTTTTGCTTGCACAATTAAGGTATTTGTCTGATAAAGAGTGCTACCCTTAAGCTCTTGTCTACTTTAGAAGAGTACTCTGTAATCAGACATCTTATTTTATGCATTGTAAATTCATATGTATTTACATGTTATATTATACAGTCAAAATTCGATAAACGCAAAATTCGCATTCGCAACTATTTTAATTTCCTTTTCCAAAATCGCAATCTATGACATTTGACAAATCAAGTGCTTATATAATTTCCAATCTAATAGGATTGGAAATTATATAATATTAAATGATGAAAAAACAATTCATAATTAGAATGAAAAATATTTATATATTATTATTATATTATATATATATATATATATATATATATATATATATATATATATTAATTTTTTTCGTTTAAATTCCTAAAAAACAAAGTAAAACAAATCAAAATGTAAATTTGACTTTGTATTAACATATTATAATCAATACGATATAAATAGCTTTTTTGACAAATAGAATAAGACCTATTTTGAATTTTTAATAGGTACATTATATATGTATAAATATACAGATATAAAATGTAGAATATGTTTAGGTCTGTATGTTTATACAGGTTAGCGCATTTATCGAATGTTTACTGTTATTTTTAAACTTAATTATAAATATACAGACAAAAGGTATCATTCGAATTTAAAATGATGTTCGATTAGAGGCCGCAAATAAGACCCAATTAGTGCGACCCCACTGTGTAAAAGTTTCATGGCACTTATAGTATCATTATAATTATTTGAAATCAGCAAATATACATGTATATAAAAATATTGTAATTAATAATGTTATTAAATTCATGTTTTTTTTTGTAACATAAATTAAATTGATATTAATACGATTTAATAATTATAAAATAATATTAATACTTTTAGTACCAATAGTTATACTATACACCTATTATAATTTGGCGTAATAACAAGTAATCTATGTATAAAATTGTCCATACAATAATGTTAAACTTAAAGAAAGCAAAAACGTAACAGTCATATTATCTAAAATAAGTCCACACAAAGGTTTTTTATGTTGTAAAACTATTCAAAATATTTCATGGATAAAACGTGTAGCAATCCATAAAGGGTGGCACAATATTTATTAGGCACTTGTAGTTTATATATATTAAGGCATTTATTTCGTAAAAGGCTTTAGCAAAAAAATGTATCTACCACTTTCCTGAAGAACCTCCACATAGAACATTGTTTCATCTTTAATGTGTTTAAGCACGTCGTTGTTGATTTGTATGTGAATTGAATGCGGCCCCTGCATGTATATATCCTTAACTTGTTCCTGAGCGACATTCAGTAGAGAAGCAAGTTTTTGCACCAGTTCAGAGTTATTTTGAGCGGATAGGTATACAGCGTTGAACACGGAGGTTTCCTCGCGGCAAATGTAGATTGTAAGTTTTGGCGCAATCGACCTATAAAATATGAGTATTGCTTAAATCACGATGACACAATAATAAATAAGGAGTTAATTTCAGTAAACACCCATCAATTAGGTAATAATGACAGCGAATATGAAGAAGGTTATATTTTAACAATAGAAAATATGTCTGATATTTTGTCAAATTAATATATTAATATATTAATTAATAATATTTTATATAATATAATTAATATATTAATTAATATATTAATTTGACATCATATCTGAAGATATTGTTTCTATTGTTAAATCGAACTGTTCCCGCTTTGCTTATATATCTATCGAAAATCCATAGAACCAGTAAATATTTATTAATTTTATTTTATTCCTTTAATACCGGTATTAATAGCGAAAACCCTTCATTAATATTTGATCTGGTATTGCAATCCCTATATATCAGTGGTCGGGAAACCGGGGTATATTACCTAAAATGGGGTAAAAATTTAATTATTGCGGGTAATAAGGACATTTTCAATTTTTAAACGTGGTAGCATTTTACAATTGAACCATTCTTTTAAACTTTAAATTCAGGGGGTTCGAGAAACAAAACTGCGGGGGTAATATCGACTTAAAGAAATATATTTTGGGGTAGAGGCTACAAAAGTTCCCCGACCGCTGCTATAAATAATAGACAAAACAGTTTGTATGCACAAAAATCACCCACGTTTGCAGTACATTATCTTCCACCAGCTTGAATCGCCCAAAGGGTCATACAAGAGAACGATTGTTATACGTACTTTGAATGCAGGGCATTGTAGAGTCTGATTCCGTCAGCATGGCCGCATATTTGAATTAAATCATCACGGGACATGCGAAGCATGTCGGCACCGGAGAAACTCGCAAAAGTTTGCAGATACTTATCGAAGCGATTACTTGTTAACCAGCTGGCTGCTTGCTGTGGGGAAGCTGCGGCTACCAGGTGCTCGCTGGGGTATATCTATAAAAATAAATATGTAATTACAGAATAAATATAGTTATATATAAAATTGTTATGCATTGGTAGAATTTATTAATAATGTAAACATGTTTAATTACAACTGAAAATCCAAATATCGAAACATTTTTTATTTAGTGATGTTATATTAATATTATAATATTTATGTTTTTATTATAATATTATACTATACACCAAAGTTGTGAAGATTCAAGACAAGCTGCGGTAAGAATCAGAGGATGCCCACCAAACAGATGGTATAAAACGCATAACAAAAAACTGGATCCAAGCAGCCAAAGACTGAAGGAAATGGAAACTATTAAGAGAGGCTTGCAATGGACGAAACAGGCTATTGAATAATACCGTAGGTCTTAGCAGAGTTAAACCGAAAAAATGCATGAAAATTTGTGATTTGCTTACCGCTGTAGCGCGAAAACGGTAAGAGCTAGAGAAAAGTGCCTAAGCCTCAATTTGTGGGGCCAGAAATACTCTACATTTTGATATATAAACCATCCCGCTAGCATTTTAAACAAACACGTTACGGAGTTTAAACCGAGAAAATGCATGAAAATTCATAGTTTTCAGATTTGCTCAGACCTGTAGCGCGAAAACGGTAAGAGCTAGAGAACCTACAACCAAAAACCAATTCTACATGTTATGTATAGACCGAGCACCAGGTTCGGGGTGCCGCTTTGGAGGATTAAATACGTGACTCGGTAAACTAGATCGATTGAATAATCACTGCGAATTCATTATTGACCAAGGTTAATTATAAATCCATTATTGATGGCTAGAGTAGGCTGTAGTGAAATATAATTTCACGCATCAATAATGAGTTAATATAATAATTGTGTTTTAGACCAATAGTGTATTTTTTTTACTGCGATTATCAAAGGAAGATTCAAATATTTGAAGCTGCCGATAATTAATAATATTAAAAATAATCAACATATTGCATATCTGGTGATGCTTCATTTATATCGCCGCAACATTCGGCAGTAAGTCACACTCTAAATTAAAAATAGTGTTCATGTGCCAGCCAAAGTAAGTTGAAACAACAAAAAAACTCAAATAAACTGACAGGGGCTGACCAAAGTCCATCGAACACAAATGAAAGTCTAAAAGGACAAATGGAAAATATATAGTACTAAGAAAGAAAAGGACTATAGTACAATGAACAAATAAGTATGGAAATAGAAAGAGTTTGGAAAGAATATGCTAGAAAACTACAGGGAAAGCCAAAACTGTTTCTACGGGACATTAACAGCAAATGAACAAGACAAAAGACTATAATATGGGGAATATAAAAGACAAGGAAGGATACCCATTAACAGAAGACGATATTGCTATGCAATTTCAAGTATTCAGGCCGGTATTATCTTTCTGGGTGCATTATGACTCAATGGAGTTAAAAAAAGTTTTTTTTGTACAATTGTGTAGTTTTTTTCTTGGCAAATATGACATAATAATTGAAATTGTGAAAATCAATTTTGTGTGAAGTTAAAACAAATCGCATTTGCTCTCCTTACATTTTTTTAGTTTCATATTTTTAAAGTATTAAACAACAATCCTCAGACATATTTTTATATATTCAGGGGTCCTACTTTTTCTTCTAATTTATTTTAAAACTTTAACTTGAGAAAATATGGCGTGGTAAAATATCCATAAAACCAATTAGAAATAAAGTAATTAGTTGAAATTTTCTGTAGTTCTAAACAAAATATAAAATTTTCAACAAGTTTGCAAATAGTATAGGAAAATTAAATTTTAATTCATGTGTTCTGGTTACCAAGATATGACTAAACAATTGTACAAAAAATAATTTTTTTGCATACTTATACCGATCCCAGAATTTATTGAATACCGTAACACCGGTGTGATCGATCCATTGTTTTAACTCATATCGTCTATATGTTTTTGTGTGGATTGGACCCTCTGAGCCAACAATAAAATGTTCGACAACAAGGGACACTACCGTCCTGGTGTGCCGTAATGAAAATATTGAACGTGTACGGGAGATTATGTAGGGAAGTCCAGAAAAATGAAGGTAGAATTTTGGGTACTTTACACAAATACCTATATTAAGTTCAGCTTGTATAAGAACTGTTGCCGAAAAATTACCACCAAATGCATGATTATGCCATTTCTTTCCGAAAAAAAAAAAAACGGAAAAAATGCAGATTATATTTTGATAATAAACGATTCTTCCACTTTTAAGAAATATTTTTGATCATAATTAGCTTTTGCTATTCTATTTTCGTCTATATCGATTTTTGTAAATTTATTCTTCCGTGCCTCCTGCGTTTCCTGCACGGTTTCTTTTGCTTTTTTCCATGTGGCTTCGAAATTATTGCGGTGGTTTACTTCTGATATCAGAATTTCTTCCAGTTGCTCAGTTACCTTTTTGCGTAGACTTGCATCTTTTCGTTTTTCGTTGTCTAGCTTTATTATATTGTTCCGTTTGAACTCAAGTGTAAAAATCAACGTTTTGGTAGCTTAAAGGCTCCTTACACGGTCAGTAATACTGTCAATATTTTAGAATACTGGCAATATTATTGTATGATAACATGTTTAAAATTTTCATTATTTTAAAATATTGAGTATTACTGAATAGTAATGATGAAATGAAGACAATACTGATATTTACCGGATAATTGATTACTTAATAAATATAGCAGGATTGAATCAAATACGGACAGTATTAGGAATAACAGTATTATTGGTCGAGTAAGGTGTCTTTTACAGAAGATGTTTATTATGATAAATTCTAGGCAGAATTGGGCCTATCGTTTCGCTTTTCTAGTCCAAACTCAAATAATCAAGGCAAATAATTTTATATTTGCCGTGTCCGATCTTGGAGTTTAAGTATTGTTAGGCCTTGGCTTCTAGTTAGCATAAGCCCTGATCTATATCAGCTAGAATTCTTTTGACCTCTTTTGGTCTCTTCTGACCTGCTCGTCATCCGCATGATATGTGAAGCAGAAACTGGACACCACTTGCCAGATATTAAACGATCAATAAATCAAAATTATATTTAAAATAAATAAATATAATAATTAACGTTTAAATAAAAAAATTATCAAATTTCTAATCGTTTTGAGCCACCCTCTAGGTGGTAATAAAAAGATAGACAAAGAAATAAAAAAAGGGATTGGATAAACAAGAAAACATATTTAAAATGATGAAGATGTCGTACTTTGGAAGAAAATATTTAACAAAAACACATACAAAGTAATTAGACCAACAATATGGAAAACAACACGAAACAGGGATCAATTCTATGAAAATAAGATTTCTAAGAATATAAAGCAATTTTAAAAGGGATAGAAATAAACAAAACTTAGAAATAGACCCGATAAACGAGAACATAATACAGAAATGAGAATATAATACAGGATCATCTGTCCAAATACCAAATTAAATAAGAAATAATACCAAGCGGAGTATACGAAACTAGAATATGAGAAGAAAATTACATCGTCGGTGTTTTTTTTGTTGAAAATATCTAATAATTTATATTATATCCATAAATGATTTTGAAATTAAAAATTAGGAACGTATAAAGATATGCAGAATAATCGTAAATTTTTGTTTCAAAATAGTGCAAAATTAGAAATTAGAAATAAAAATTTTATTAAAAAGAAAATATTGAAATCATCATAATATGGTATGATACGGTAAAGCGCACTGGCCTCATCAGATAGTTATAAAATAAACCGATCCACAAAATATGTCTAATTTAAATGAATTTATTTTAGCCGCTTACTCTATAGAATTATATATATATATATATATATATATATATATATATATATATATATATATATATATATAAATACCGCAAACACATTTCAAAAATATAGCAACCCTGATTTATTCTCGTCTCACGTTAAATCAAATATCAAATATTAGAGATTCACAATAAGCTGAATCGCAAATTTGTATGTTATAAGATATAGTATCTTATAACATACAAATTTGCGACAATTTATTTTATTATTATTATTATTATTTATTATATTGAATTAGTTTGCTGTCGATCTGGTTTTATGAAAATAGAACTTATAATCCGTCTTATCATGATGCACCGCATAAAAATAGCGGTTATTGTCACATTTATAAATTGCATAATATTTGCGGAAGTAAACAGCTGACCTAAATTGCATCACTTGCGTATATAATAATAGCGGATCGCTTTATGAAACGCAAATATACTATGAGCGTTGCTAAGAAAACAAACTCTAAACAACATATCAGTGATATGAGTGAGTTCGTCTATTGATTCTGTAAACAATTAATTCAGCAGCCATTGCTTAATGAATAATTAAACATGAAATAATTGTAGGAGAATCTTAATAGAATTCTGGTATAAACTTTACTCCGATGTGCATTTCAATAATAATAAGCACTTATTGTCGAACAGAAAATAATCGTGATAGATAATTATATATATATATATATATATATATATATATATATATATATATATATATATAAGATAACAATATATGCACATATAGACGCAAACCAAAACTAGGAGCAAAAAATTAAACATTAAACACAGAAAAAGTTGAATAAAATGGATGAAGGGCCATAGTAAAAGAAATACAATCGTGACGAATACAATTGTTTGGACATGTAAGGACAAAAGATATAATAAATAAGGATCAAATCAAATACGAGTTGACGAGATACAAATTGAAAACTCCTACAGGAAGAGAGCATAAGAACGCTATATCAAAGCAGACTTGAGTCCCATTTAGTGGTGGCAGAGATTAAAAGGGATATTAATGAATATGCGGATCAATAACGCAATGCATCAAACTGCAAGGGAAGCTGTAGGTATTATGGATAAGACTAGAACTAGTCTCTTCTAGTTTGGTGGAGCCAGAAAAGTAGTAGAGAAGAAAAAAGCAGCATAGAACAACTGGCTTATGTAAAGATTGGACGTAACAAGACAGGGGTAGAAGAACCTGAACAGAGAAGTAAAGCGGATGGTTACACAGGAGAAAAACAAAACTTTAGAAAGGAAGTATAGTGAGATAGACAGCTACGTAATGGCAGATCATCTGGCCAGGGAGTTTTGTATGGCGCTGACCCACTCTATAGCTAACTAAGCAAAGCACGCACGAAAATATCTTCCCATCTGGGAACATAGCGGTTTTCCACTCATCTGAGTGGAAAACCGCATATGTTATATCAAGACATAAAAAGGGTAGTGGGAAAGACCCCAACAACTACCGAGGTTTGAGTATTACCAGCTGAACGGATTACTAGGCAGAATACTAAAACCTATGCTACAAGATGAAGTAAAAAATAAAGTCAGTGAAGATCATAGTGGCTTCACTCGCATAAGATTGTGTGTTGATAATTTGTTTATATTATAACAATTAGTTGAAAAGCGAACTACAACTGGGGCGGAGACATTTTTGCTTTTTCAGACTTAGAAAAAGCTTAAGAAGTAGACTCTGTAGTGCATTGGAAGATCAGGGATTGGATCAAAACATTATTACTGCAATAAAGCTGCTTTACTTATCACTGTAAAAAGCCTTTATTAGGAAAGATAAAACTATGACCTCACCCATAGATCCCGATAAGAAACTAAAGGCCCCCATACACGAGCAATCCAAACGCCTCGAGCCCATTCGGTCCGAGTGCATTTGGTTCGAGTCCAAAAATAGAGCCCACTCACGATCGACATAGTCTATATGTGTTTATTGTTACTGTCCTGCGTTAATTTTGTTTAATTCATAGATAAAATAAAATTATGGATGAATTGGAACTTGTGCTTATGCTATAACATCTTGTATTTACACGAAACCAAAACGAAAGGCCAAGTGACAGTATAGTAGATAGTAATAAATACTTTAGTTAGAATATTCACAGCCGAGTTTCCCCACACACGATGAGTTTTAGGCTTGGCTCTGGGATATGTTGTACAAAATCATCTTTTTACAACCGGAAAATCAGTTGAAAATAACAATATTTGCGTATTCATAAATAATAACGCGTGAAACAGTTAATATTTATTTATCAACAAATTAAAGCCCCCAATCATGTATAATTGTGTTATATAGGCTATTAAAGAAGTATATAATGATGCAATATCCAACCTTGGTCTATAATATACTATTAGGGTCAGTTGTTCCATAGTCGGTAAAACAAATTAATAGAAAAACTCAATCTATTCAACACCAGGTAAAATCAATTCCATTTTTCTAAATCAAATAATATTAGGAGATTTTTCGACATATTCACTAACTTCATTCGTAGAAAGAAGAGTGGATGAGTTAAAAAATATAAACGCACTGTGCACTGAAACGTGACGCTTTAAAGTGAATTTAGCGTTAAACTCTATTTAGGCTTATTTAACAGACTATTGAATAACTGGCCCTTAGATGTATTTTATCAGTATTTGAAAATGTTTTGAAAAATTAATCATAACCCGCAAAGAGGAAATATATTTTTAGTTATTTTCTGTGTTATATATCGATCACCACTGTGTGATGGTTATGTCTATAAAGTTTTTTTTAAAATCTAAACCATATTTTTTCGATTCTTAAAAATTATCACATGCTATACCAAAAACTATTTAGTTTTGTTTAAACGAGAATATGTCAATACAAGATTCAATCTAATAACTAATAGATATATAAAGCACTTCACACCTCTAGACCTTGTACAGTAGTCATCTATTGATTTAGTAAAACCCTTTGATACAGTAAATCACTCTAGATTACTAGATATCTTTTAGGAATAAAACGTGCAAAATGTTGACACTGCTAGCTACATGGTCACTAAAACATAACAGTATATCAAGGGGCAGTGGCGTATTAAAGGTTAATAACCACTGTAATGAAACATGGAATTGATAATCATTGATAACATATTACGCTTCGGTTTTATTCCAGAACAATTAAAAATGCGTGAGTTCACCCAAATCCAGTGCAATCCGCTAGAAACTGGCATATTCGATTACTTTATCTATATTTTTAGATAGATAGATTGTTTTTGAGAATGAAACACGAGATTTATAATATAGCAGTTGCAAAAACAGAATATTCAATGATTTTATTAAAATATACAATTAGAAATCGGAGAAATATTTGTACGTTGTGTTTTTTTATCGAAAATTAGAACTACTTATAGAAAGAGGCGAGATTTGTGTTATAGCAGTTGCTGAAACTGAAGTTTCAATGATTTTATTAAATATGTATTTAGAAATTAGAGAATTATTTGTATGTTATGTTTTTTTTTTATCGAGGGTCACGCAAATAGGAGCTACTAATAGAAAGTATGGTTATTAAATTGGTTATTTCGCCAATTAAAACATACCTATTATGAATTACTAAGAGATTGTATATAATGTTAATTTGCTAGAAGAATAGTAGCAATTAAATAAAAGATACGATGTAAGAATAAATTAAATTGAATATATACATGAATAACACAATAAGTCAGGGGTGTGATTTTTGAGAGATCGATATGAATATAACGATCGAGAAACATTCGTTATTATTGCGAATGTTCTTGATTTTTGACTTTTCCCTTCGTGAAAGATAGTGAGCACATATTTGATAGAACTAAAAGCTTGACGACATGAAAATATCAGCATACTATAACAGGTTTTAAACGTCATATATCAATATATCAATTTTACTCTGAATATATTCAATATAAAATATACTAATGGCAAAAAATAAGAAGAACTAAAAGCTTAAGAGTAGTTATGTTTTGATATTAATTTTTATGTTAATGTTAGTAGTTCAGCAGTGAAACTAAACGTATTACAGCGCACGATAAAGTGATCGGTGAAAAATCGCACATCAGGGTCAATAAACTGTGGCTTTATAGATACGTATGTGCGTCTCTTCAGAATTACAATTGATATTTGTATTATGTATAACTAGGTTAAATTTTCGCTTTGAAGCAATCGCTTCCTAGGAAATCTGTGCTTAGCACATCAGAAAAGTATATGTAATTGAATATCTCACCATAAATCACTGTAATTCATTGCCTTTTTGCATTAACTTGCGGTATTACTCTATATGGGAAAACATATTCGCTTATATACACGTAAAATTATTTAAGTGACGCAAAAATGATGTCAAAAGAGGCTGCTTTTAAGCGACCGCTTCCGAGGAAACCAAACCTTGGCTGACTTTAAAAACGGCCGCTTTAGAGAAAGCGTTCTCCGAGAAAACCAGAGCGCTAGAGCCAATTGTATTCCTAGAAAACCAGGGTTTTAGTTTTCCGACCCCTGCAACAGTCCAACGACTGTTATCAGCCCTGATCTAAATATTAAAATACTTTGTAGCGCAAATTTTACAATCTTCTAAATACATTCAAATGTTAAAACACAATTTATGCAGACATTCAAAATTGTAATCTTCGATAACTTGCTGTGAGATTACAATTACTAAAACTATTTCAATGTGGCAGAAACCGCAAAACATAATAATGTAAATTAATTAAGGATGGTATTACGTCTATATATTTTCGTAGTACACTAATTATATAATAAAAAAAACTTTTATTTACATAGGGCTATCCGCCGCGAGGCTTTTCCATCGCCAATGGGAGAAGCTTGAAGGGGTTTAATCATCCGGTATTTAATCTTAACTTTACAGAAAACCTCTGAAAAACTGTGAATGTGATCTTAACTCTCCCTCCCCAATGTTCGGTACGAGACGGACGGCGCCTCTAACCTGAGGTGCCTCTGAGCTGAGGTTTACATAATAATTTTCTAATTACGTTAATTTCTTAATACTGTAGAGTTGAGATTTTATGGGCCACAACGTTTTACTCCTTGGTTTTACCTTACCAATGTCGACACATATTTTTATTTTGGTGCGAATTGTGAAACTGCATTGAGCTTTTAATTACTGGCAAGTTAATAAAACACTTTGTTGTCTCTGAAGCTTAGATTTTTTAGTTGATGACAAAAGATAGTTTGTAGTTATAGAATGTAGAAGATATTTCTATTCACTGCCTTCTGCGGCTTATAATTACGAAATATGATCAATTCTTACAAAATAAAATAACTCAATATTTTCATTAACTAATTGTCATACGTATTTTTTTATAAAAGCATAATACTATTTCACAATTAATTAGTGCCATACGAAAGATATAGGTGTGATACCACCCTTAATGTACTTAGATTAACTAAAACGACTTTAAAATTGTTGAAATTAATTAAGAAATTAATTTTAAATCGCTATTTTACAGTATAGTGCATGTAGTGACACACTAAAAAAGGTGTTTATGTTGAGATAAATTTAAAAAAAAAAACAAGGAAATAATATTAGAGCGATATTTGTCATTAATGTGGCACAGTTTTATGTGAGGGTAAACGATCTAAAATAATCTTTATATCTACAGCTTTATCCTGTTCTGTAACTTATTATATGTCAAAATAAACCCATTTTTAATAATTGTACTATTTACTAATGCACTACAGTTTAACCGATGTAAGCATTATAATATCATATGACGGTGTTATGAGGATAACACCGTTTTATTGTGATTTGAATATTTTCCATTTTATAATTCATGTCCGTTCAAAATTAATATTTTGTCACCATAAACGGTCAAAAATATAATCGTTGTTTTTACTAATTATCCGGTCTTATTTCCTATTTATTATATGTCAACATAAACCAATCTTTATTAATACGTTATTTATACGTATGTATTTGTACATCCTGGACGAGCTTAGATTGGAACCCACAGGGTGGACGCAAACAAGGAAGACTCAAAACAATATGGCGACGTTTAGTGCATAGTATCCTCTGAAAATGACTGGAATTAAAAGCAAATGAAGGGAGTTGCGCATAATCGTTTACAGTAGAAGATAGGGGTGGAGGACCTATGCTCCTGAACAGGAATTACAGGATCCAAGAAGATGATTTGTACGTTTACTAATCCTACTAATCCACTATCAGTTTGACCAGTTGGCAGAAGGTCCAACTTGGGTAGTAGGAAGAAGAAAAAGGCAACAGTTCAACCTCAGCCTAATAAAATCCTCATAACACCCTTTGCTTTGTAATTTGAATATTTACCATTTTGTATGAATTATGTCTCTATTCTTTCTTGTGACCGTAATCGGTCTAAAATATCTTGCATCCATTGCACCAGTAGCTATTATAGCCAAATTGAAATGCTAACAAGGCGGCGATATCGCCACCTTGTGTGCTCTGAAAGGGTATAATAGCTCTGTGGCTTGTAATACAGATACACATAAATCATTATTTCATCATTATTCTTAAACCAGGTAGGTTTCTAGGGGTGTGTGTAATGAGTAATTTTTTACCTAATAATGGGGCGTTAGTCGAAATAGTTTAGGAACTTATGGTATAGACCCATCAGAACTAAATAGTAAATGCATATTATCGCGAAAAATTCGTATTGTGTAAACACGTCACAATTTAATACTATAATTTCCTCTGACTTGTTCTATTTTAAGTATTAAAAAAATTACTTACAATTTGTTCCTCCACTAATACAGGCGGCTTCTCGACGACGATCGGGATGGAATTCGATGGTGAAACAACAGGCACAATTAAGTTCTTATCATCTGCCGATGGTTGCGGTTGGAAATTGTTTTGGGAGCCACTGAAAAGAAAACCAAAATTGAAACATAGTGGATTTAAAAAACGCTAGCGGGAATAACGTGTTTTTCCACATTTATAAATATTAATCGCTGATTTGAATAAATCGATAAATCTTCTGCACTTTAACATTACATAATAATAAACCGATTCAATTATAAATAGATACTCGTTACATATGCAACATGTGCACGTACATTCTGATTGTTCTTAGATGGTGTTTGACATTTCCAGAGTTCCTCTTCATAATTGTTTTTAAATTCGGAGCAGACAGGCGATGCAAATTCATCTTGTTGCGACTCCCACACAAGTAGGGGTGAATTCTCAAGCTGACCCTCCTCCCAATTAACCTGGAATCGTGAATTTGGCCGAACGCGTGGAAAAACTGCGCTTCCAATATGTAATCACATTCAGTGATGGTCATTGTATGTATTAGCAAGTACATTTTGATTAGGACTCTTTTCTCTTTACGGCCCTAATGCTATGGGTAGAACTTATGTCATCTGATGAATAATCCTCGGAGAACCACAACAATTGGTAGAAAAATAAAAATCGCCTGTCTTGTTGCATCAACAGGGTGTTCGAGATGTGACGAAGTGCAGAATTTCTTGTCAACCATTCCTGATCGCTCCTCAACACGATTCTATGCGGGCACTGATTGTGAACACTTCCGAACATTAGCTAACGAAAACGCACTTAATTTGGAAGCATTTAAACCAAAATAATATTACAAACACTGATTATTTATTATTAAAGTTCATATATTGCATTCCATCGGAGAATGCTGTATTTTGTCACTGTTTGCACATTATTATGAACATAACCGATGCAATTTATAACACAACTGTTGTTATTCACAAGTAGCACGCATTAATAAACACGAACTACACTCTCCCGGCGTTTATATACGGTGTTTTAATTACAACAATATTTAGGTGCGAGGGTATCGTGAATTTAAAATCGGCGCAGCATTAAGCACGTACGTAAGTTTAGTAAAGGTCTGGTTTAAAATCTACTTCATTGCTAGATAATGGTCATAGCCAGTTAAAACCAGTTACGCCGGGAATGAGCGGTTTAATTCGGTACGAGGACTTTAATATCGAGCGTAAAGCAGCGACAACAGAACGTATGATTCAACGCGTACCGCGAAAGCGCTTTTTACTGGCACGTTCTCAATATTTAGTTCCAACTATTTTCGTTCCTCCTTAGTTTATTTATAGAATTGTTTGTTTATAAAATTTGTTTAAATAGTGGTTGTACAGGTGTCAGTACTCAGGGGGAAAATTGTGGTGAAAAAATTGAGTTACTGAAATGCATTATCTAGATGACTGGAACTTTCAATTTAAAGTTATTATCCTATTAAACGTTATTAAACGAACATTAATCATTTTCATTTACGAGAAGTTTTAGTTTGGATATGCATGTCATTCTAATTTCATTATATATATTTTTTTGTAGAATTTGTGATATACACGAGAATACTGATTCTAATTTAAAATTGATACCAATCTGATTAGTGGATGTCAATATCTGTTTATTGGCAAATCTTATGGGCACATCGAATTAAAAGTTAGCGCGCACAAGCATTGCCAGATGCCTTTGGCTTCATACGCATTAAACATGTTAAATGTTATATATTAAATAGTAAACTAACATGTTGTTTATTTGATTAAATTTGATCAACAGATAAATGTTATTTTTAGTCGATTTTATGTCGACTTTTGTTTTAATTACTATATTTAATTTGTCATCTCACTGAGATATATAATAAAAACAAAATGTTATGAACATGCGTCACTTGATATACCTATGTCGCAATTTACTACAAATCACATCCAGAACAATGGTTCAATTATTGTGAAAGTATAAAGAAAATGGCCGCCCGACCTCCTACTTCTACGAATAAAAATATTATTTTGGCTATCCGTTTTGACCCTACCTAAAAATCGTCGCTTATTCGAAACATTTTGAATGAATGTTGTAGCCTAGTGCGTAGTATCATATTGATTAAATATAATAAATACTTGCATTTATTATTATTAAATGTACATTTTTACATTATCATATTTTATATTAGTACACACACCTTAAGCATTTATATTAACGATATTTTTTACATTATTCAATGATATACATACTTTATTTATAATTAAATATGTACATTTTTACTTCATCATACTTTATCTTAGTACATCCACCTTAAGGTGAATCTCGGAAGACGGAAATACGGTTCAATATTGACCTAATCGCGCGGACTTTTCTAGTCAACAGTTTATAATTTTCTGAAAATATTTTTGGATATTTCACAAGTCTAAGGATGATTTGATACCTTGTTAGGACGAAAATTTGTTGTCTCCAAATAGTTGTAAAAAATATGCAAAAGTAGTCAATATTTGCTTCAGAAAAGTATATATTTACTCCGATTTGTAATCAAAATTCAAAAGAAATTCCTCCAAGAGATTGTAGTTTCATATTTCAAGTTTTGATAAATACAATTTGATAATGCTTAAGTACAGTAGTATAATGTATAGTCATCCGCGCAATTTATCATAAAATGCTCCACTGTTTCGAAATAAATTTATTTCTCGGTGCACACCCCTCCGGTTTTTCCTGGGGCGACGGCTTGTACACCCCGCAAAAAAGTAGAAGCAGTTTCGTTAAGCTCACTATGCGTTTTTGGAATAGATTTTCAGCTGGAATCCTCGAACGACATTTTCGAAGATTCGCCTAAGCATGTGTATGAATGTTATGTTTAATGATATAAATACTTATACTAGAACATGTAGGCAAATATTGTATTTAAAATAAATAAAATATAGAAGTTTGCAATGAAGGAGATGAATCAAACCAATTAATTTATTGTTTAAAACAACTGGTTTCGCCATAGCTTTGGGCTTTGTCAAGTTTCCCCGATGACTTGACAATGCCTAGAGCTTAAGCGAAACAATAAATTAAGTGGCGCCACATTTTATTGTTTGTATATTTGTGTACCATCGACGTTTAAGTCAAGTGGATTACCAGGCCATACATCGACCTGTCGCGCTTCCAGCCCGTTTTCCGACCACACATACTCTATCACATCGTGGCAACATGACTTATCTAGCCACCCCCTCAGAGACATTTATGCCCCTATGCTGTGATTCGCTAAGCCCTCTCTATTGCTAGTTTTAAGATAGAGTTTAAGTAAATATTAACTGTAAAATAGTCAAGTTCCTTTTTAAACTTTCAATAAAGTTGTTAGCAATTGTACAATAATAAACTTCCGTTTCTTATGTTACGTAAAATTATAAGTGTGTTGCAATTTACGACTGAAGCACATACAATCAATTTAAGTGTGTTACAATTTATAACTGTAGCACACTGTTGTATCTGGTGGCAATATGAATTTCGGAATCAAGACTAGAGCTCTAGGTGCTAATTGAGCACGCACTCTATTCTTCTATCTGGAGAAAAAGAATCTCCACAAAGCAACTTTTAAGCTTGTGTAAAATCACATGTGAACAAAAGCTGTGGATCACGTAAGTGTTACAACTGTGACTGGAGAACTGGAGAAGAAACTAAATTTCCACAAAGTAAATTTAGATCTTTGCTGTGTAAAATTAAAAGTGAAAAGCATTTAAGCTACACATGTTTTACTGATTCAAATGAATCAGAAATTATCCAAGTCTGGATAAATAAATCCCCACCAGGCAGTGCAGTGCCGGAAGTCAAGTAACCAGGATTTAGGTGGATCCAAAATCAGTACACATCGACGCATGCAATAACTGTGCAGTCTCGTATTTGTGTTAAGTGACTCGCAAGTGTTAGTGCTATACTTTTTTAATAGTTCAGTCGTGTTTAGTGTTATAGTGATAGTGAAAATTGTGTGAAGTGGTTAATATACGTTTCTACGTCAATATGGATCAACACAATTCGTGAAACCATACAAACGTACTCGTACGAACACTCGGGGGCCTCTCGGAAAGCCATCGGAACCATAAGACCGAAGCCCAAATCCACTCTAGGAAGATAAACAAAGAGCAGGCAGGGAGATTGAGGCCTTGCGTCGCGAATTGGATAACATTGAAGAGCTCAGCGACCACATGAACACAACACAAAGTGGGGCTAGAGAAACAAACGAAAGGGCAATCAGGATAAGAAACCCAATCAGCGACGCCAACAAGTACGAAGAGACCGCGACGATCATGCGGGAGGACTGGCCGGAAGAGACCTTCACATATGTAACAATTAGTGAAGGCAAATGACATGAAACGCTCGCTGGAAATCCCCGTACTAAGGCTTATAAACGGGGACTATAAGGCAATAACGGAAGGGAAGAAAGCTGGACGCATCATGCAAGAGCTCGTAGGTAAGGATATACCAAATGGGGGGATAGCCACTCTAGCCGGAACTACAGAAATACAAAACTGCGCAGGACCGCACAGTAAGACTAACTGGACGACTCACTATATAATGTGCGACACTACAAGTACAGACACGCCCAGGAGACCCACATATAAAGTAATTGGGCAAATCAGAGAGGGTTTGGAGCGGACGGGATCTACACACTTCCAGACAGATTGGGCCAAAATTCCCACAGCAGATGGCCGAAAGATCCTAGAATACTAGCTAGCAGGGACCAACATAACCGAGACCATAAGGGAAAGGGAAGAAGCAACTAAGACAGACGAGCGGAGGGAAATACCACCTATACAACCCACCAAGAGAGCAAACAAGAAGACATTCATTGTCGCACCAGTAGTAGATCAAACGTATGCTGACCAGGTTCGGAGGTTCCGTCGTGTGAACCACATTAGCAACAACAATGTGGTCCGCATGGATGAAACAGACAACGGCCTAATTAGGGTTCGAGGGAATACAGAGAGAGTAGATGAGCTATGCACCTAAATAAACAACAAGGCACAGGGAGCCCGAGATAGGGTCTAAACAACTGGGGCGATGCTCCACATACGTCCTGACCACCAGGGAAGAAGTGGACGAACCATACCCACCTAGACCGGTTAGGAATAACACAAAGGCAATCAACGTTTCCACAACCGAAAGAGGCGCGACCGCACTAACGGCTACCAAGACTACTGTGTAGTGCCATCCGCAGCCCCAACTCCAGGACAAAACACCCCTCAAACCGAAGTGGGCAATAGATGCCATAGATACCCTGAGGCAGGCTTATAAAGACACCGCAGTGGACATGCAGGAAACGGATGCTACACAGATAGCGCAGGAAATTGAAAGAAGGCTCAGTCCTGCGAGACAGCCGTACCGAAAAGAGACGCCACCAATGAACGGATGAGGAGGGTGTACTGGTGGTGCCCTGAAGTGGCCGAAGCGCTAAATAAGACCAACAACGAAAGACGGAAAATGCAGAGGACTAGGGCTGGAGCAGATACCGCACACATCCGGGATCAATACCGCGCGTGGATACAGACGTACAGACGTACAGGCGGGCGATCGAGCGAAGCCAGACGAGATGCTGAACAAACCAACCCATGGAGGCTGCTCTACAGAAAAGTCATGAAGAGAATTAGAGCTCATCCGCCCGGACCAGAATCCGCGGTACCCGGAGGACTCACGTCTGTGGTAGAAGCAGACAGTGGAACCACGACAACGACAGACGATAGACACGAATAACTGCCAGAAACATAGGATGGAACAACCACTAGCCGTGATCGCAAAACTGCCCAAGGGGTAGGCACCTGGTCCAGACCGAATCCCAAATGAAGTCATCAGGGAGATTGCGCCGGTCATAGTAAAAATCGTCAACAGTTGCCTCGATAAGGGCACCTTCCCCGCCAGATAAAAGTCGGCCCACCTGGTGCTCATCCCTAGGCCGGGCAAACCCCTGGAGGAGCCAGGTTCGTACCGCCCGCTCTGCCTGCTGAACGGGACGGCAAAGATCTTGGATCGTCTGATAGCGGATCGTATCGTGTAGTACCTTGAGACAACCGGAGAGCTCCATGATAACCAGTATGGCTTCCGAAACGGTAGATCTACCAGTGATGCCATGCTGGCGATCCGCAGAATGGTAAAGGCAGCCAACACAGGCAAACAGTGGAACGTGATGACCACCCTTGATGTGACGTTTTTAACACACTGCCCTGGGTGGCCATCACAGCGGTAATGCAGCGTAGGAAATTACCGGGAAAACTGCAGCTACTGGTGATGGACTATCTAAACGACACATATGTCGTAAACGAAGGACCGACGGGAAAGAGCATATACGTCGTCAGAGGAGGGGTGCCCCAGGGTTCCGTACTTGGGTCCCTCCTATGGAACATTGACAATGTCCTACATCTGGAAATACCACTGCAAGTCGCCACCATAGTTTTCGCCGATGACTTGGCCGTGATAACCAAGGGCAAGAAACTGAAGGAAACCAACAGTAGTTTAAAGCAGGCAGTCAAAGTGATTGCCGGCTGGATGGGTGAAGTAGGACATTGCGGCAATCAAGACAGAAGTTACCCAGCTGTTAACCAAGAGTGCTACTGGGTACCCGGCACCAGATAAAATAGCTGGGCACCACCCTAGAGGCCAACACGAACCTTACGGCCCAGGTTTTAGAAGCCACTAAGAAGGTAGCCCGCACAGAAGTAGTCTTGTCCCGCCTACTACCGGCCATTGGAGGCCCAAGTGAAGAAAAGCGACGGTTCCTTGCTACAGTTTCGCAAACCTAGGTACTGTACGCTGCGCCAGACTAGACGGACGCTACTGAGTCCAAACGAAACGCGAACAGGCTCAGCAGCTGCGTACTAGCGCCATCAGAATCACCCGGGCATACAGAACAATCTCCACGGATGATTTACTAAATTTGCCAAGCCCTCTAGCTTTACCAGTTTAATATGAAACAATTTCGACATGTTTCCCCGCCATCTAGACTATATTTTCAATCAAATGACATAAGTTTCAGTGCCATGCCACTTCTAGGACGGCCCCAATTCTGAACGGACAGGAGGAAGTTTTGGCATTTTTACCGATTTCTAGCAGCTTTATACAAATGTTTTTCATTTTGATTGGACAATTTTTATTTAATTTTTCTTCACTTCTTCGGCTTTACCGCTACAACGGTAAACTTTTTATAACAATATTTTTGTGTTTTTTTCTTTGGAATTTTCCCTGTATGATGTGTTTTTCCTACAGCCTTGTTGTTTTTTTCTGATGTGATCGAGCAACAGCTTTTCTTTTATAATACATGTCAAAGGTTTTGGGAGTGATTCCTCTGTAGTAGGATGTAGTGGATTTCTTCAATAGTCCTGTCTCCACTGTACCTAATAAGTTTGTTGTTAATATCATCATAAAGATAAAGGATGGATACTTTCCATTTTGTAGTATTTTTATCGTATGCTCTGTTTCCACGTGGGTTATTGTAGCATTGTTGGTACTATTAAACATTAAGGTTGTAGGCATCTCTCATGTGCTGTTTGTGGAGAACAATCCCATAAAATAGGTTTCCCATCAGTTTACGTTTATCGCTTATTTCTTTGTACTCATTGACAGTTTTTTTTTACTTCTTTTCAGCATCTTCCAAATCATTTTGTTGTGCTCCGCAGAGGTCATGTTCCACGTCTTTATTCACGCTTTATTCTTCTGATTTCGTAGTTTGGACTATTACTTGTTACGATATATTGTGAGTAAGTTAGTGGGATCATATAGGTACTTCTATAACGTAGGTAGCATTGGCGTTTCTCTTTTGCTAGCTTAACATTTGTGTTTACTAGTTTGTTAATGTTTATTTTTCGTGTCTCTAGAGGTTCAAGATATTTTGTTGTGAGATAAGTGAAAGGGCTGTCCACATTATCATTTGTTATAGTCGGGTAGGTATTTGAAAATTTCACAATACCCTATTCTTTTCTAACCTAAGCTTCATAGTCGGTAGATTTTTGTTACTCGGCACGACTATCAATTGTTCGATATAAACCAACTTTTATACATAAATAAGTTTTCTAATACTCACTATCCATCATCATTAATGGAGTAATACTATCTGAAAATTAGTGTGTATTACGAACAAAACTGCAAACTAACTTTTCCACAATCATAATACAGTTTCTACAAATTTTAAATATTACAGATTGGAATAGGTTTAAGATTAGTAAAGTTGGCTATAATGGCTGATATGTGTATATCTTTGATTTGTAACGATTCCGTTACATAATTCAAATAGTTTCTCTCCTCTCGATTTTCTATAATGGCTCATATGTCTATATCTTTGATTTGTAACGATTCCGTTTATGATTTTATATTTATAATAAGGCTTTTTGATGAGTAATTGTCTCCTTCGGTTACATAATTACACAAATAGTTTCTCTCCTCCCGGGTTACACGATTTTCTTTATAACTAAAAACTCAACTGGTGAATTTCTATGAATTATTAAGACGTAATTGAAACATGTGCGAATTACGTATGTATGTAATAGGTTTATTTTTCCTTTGTGGATTGCGCCTATCACTGGAAATATGTAAACTTGTGGTCTTACTTGCGCGTACTACGTGACAGGCTATAATAGATTGATGTGTGTTTGGCAGTTAACGTGTGACAATTACGGCATTAGTTTCAACCAGTTGTATCAAGTTTTTGTTTGTAATAAATGTATTCATAAATTTTATTATGAATAAATTTAGTATAGAAAATGTTGATACAACTGGCAAGAGGGAATGCGGTCATTCACTGACGTTAACTGCAAACCTCACGTCGACATATATCCTTCCCTTTATTTACGGAATACTCTATTATACATATATGTAAATATCACATAGTGAGTGAGAAATATTTAAAATATACCATAATTATTAATACATAATACAATTAATAGCTAGGAGAAGATAGGTAATTTACATCTAAATTAAAGTCAAAACTATCTATCTTAGTGATAGCAAAATTGACTGGTGGGACGAGTGAGCAGCCTTAAAGGGAGGTTTCACAATGGACCCATTTAGAGGCCTAAGTGTCTGTAGCTATGCTACCCTCCAGCCAACTATCCAGAACTATCCAGATCTATCTTAGTGAAATTTGAAATCAATAACTGAATATACACGGCATCCATGAAGAAAAATATATTGAATTTTCTGCATCTGTTTTATGGAAAAATTCTTCATAAACTATGTGGTAAATTATATCATAAATAAATAATAAGCCTTTGTATATTAGGTACAATGTAACCTTAAATTTACTGTGGGAAGAATTAAATAAATTAACTTGAAAATATATGGTGCATATGACGGAACAATTATAGCTATTATAATTTATCCGGTAAAGATACAGCAATTTTATATTTTGACAGTTATTTTATTGTTTTATTCTAACTTTTGGTTGGTTTGATTCACGTGTTAAGACCATTGTACCCTAGTTTTGGTGAAAAATAAAGTAAGTATCTATACTTTAATTTTCTTTGGAATTAAACTATAATTAATTTATATTTTGATTGGAAGTTGTGTTTAGAATCTACTTCCAGTCAAAATATAAATTGAGGCGACGCAGCCGAAAAAGTCTTATATAACCTGTTCTTCAATGAAATCAAACTCGACCAAAAAACATATGCTACATTTTTAAAATCGGAAATTTTGGTTCATTAACAATTTTATAAAACTTATGCAAGACTTTTAGTGTACATTATTTATATAAATAATAAATCCGATAAGCACCTTGAATCATAAATAAATATAGATTTATCTTATACTAAATTTTGATTTGAGGTAACTTTTGAACAAAACATTTCTTCTGAGCGTGTGTTAGTTTATGTATATTTAAAAAAAAATTGAATGTATTTTTGTATTGTTTCATTCCTACTTTTTTGGGCGGTTTAATTCAAGTGTTAGACCTCTATGCCCTAGTTTTGGTGTAAAACCGACCTCTACATTTAAAAAATAATTGCATGTATTTATAATAATTAACAGTTGTCTTATAAATAATAACACATATAAATAATTCTCTAGTCTTATCAGTAATTAATTGACAAAAGATGATTCATAAACGATGGCATATTCCACACGATTTTTAAAATTGTTTTCCCTCTGCTTTATATGTATAAAGTCACGAGGATGCGATATCCAAATTCCGGTTACAACAAACAGAACCTTACTAATCTAGTTTGAGCCGAGTTTAGCCACACTTGCGATTGGTTATACGTTGCATTCGCGATATAAATTAGCAGCCGAAGGTCTTTCACTATGACCATTGTAACAATCAATTACTTTTCAACGTATGTTTCAACGATAATACCACACATTTTTTGTAACAATAATAATAATACGTCATTCCAGAGTTTTATTTTGTATAAATATTTTTTTGTCAAAACAGTCTCGTGTTTACAATATAATTTGTCATGTTGTAACGGTACTCAAGCTCAAGCTGCGCAGACGGAGATTGGATTTAACCAGTTCCGTTTGCCCTCTTGCTGTTTTATAATTATAAAATATATTTTACTATACTGATTGGATGATTTAAGGTTACATTGTGCGTAATATAACAATATTCTACATATATAATTGCCAACATTTAGAGAATAATCTATTCAAGTATAATTTATGTAATTTAAACTATGAGTGATTGGGTGATTAATATTATATTTTGGGCAATGAACAATATTACAAATAATTTTTAAAACTTAATTAAATAGCTTCTATTTAAACATAATTAATTTAGTTTCAATTGTATTCATATATTTATTTTTTATGGATACATTTTGCGTAATATAGAAACATTTTGCATGTGAAATATCCTGTGAACTAAGGACCGGAGTGAACTTATCCACCCATACAACTTTTGGCCGCGGCTGGTCCGCGCGCCGTTGCGCTGCATTTCTCCGGGCATTGTGGCTCAATGAAAGAAGCAAAAAAAATCTTGTTCGTAAATTTGTTCACTCATGTGTTGTGAACAATAATGTATAAATTATTTTTTTTTACTTAATAATTGTCGCTGAACAGAACACCCATTTCTTATACTACTAATTGTGGTTTTTCAAAATGTTCCCCAGACCTTTCAAAATTGAGATTACACGAATTATATTTATACTTTAACAACAATCAATTTACACTAACTCCGGTATTTCAGAGATTTATACTTTTTTTTAGTGAATTTTAAAGTTGGAATTGTATTTATGACTTTTATTAAAGCGCCATAAAAAATGAGTAGAAAATAAGTAGGCGAGTTGCAATTTTCAGAAATCATCAATATTAACAAGAGTAATTACAAAACGAAAAAAAAAAATTATCTTAATTAGCTAGTCCGCAATAAGGTGTAACGGTAATTAATTTTTATTTACCTGTAGCCCACACTTTCAACAGTTCAGCTATTATTCCTTTTATAACTAATATAACAACAATTCATAATCTTATATTGTGGTGTATCAGAAATTGGAATTTTTTTTTATTTTGATTTTTAATCCACCCATACAACTTAAGGTCGCGGCGGGTCCGCGCGCCGTTGCGCTGTATTTCTCCGGGCATTGTGGCTCAATGAAATAAGCAATATTTATATCAGGTTCAAAATTCTAATTTATTACATACATTATTGAAAGTCCTGAATGGGAGGCTTTTCCTTCGGCCAAGGGAGAAGGACAGAAGAGTTTAATCACCCGGTATTTACCTTAATTTCACAGAAAACCTCTGAAAAACTGCGAAAGGTGTTTAGGCGAAAATTCGCCCTAATGGGGTTCGAACTCAGACTCAATGCTCAGTACGAGACGGATGACGCCTCTAACCACTCGGCCACTGAGCTGGGTACCGATATAGTATTATTACACATCCTTTTTGCTTTATCCTGAGGTATAGAATACTAATCTATGTCCTATACCAATTGTAAGAGGAGTTACATGCTTGCAAATATGGCATTGTGTTCTATACCTCCGAGGTACACATATATTGACATCCAAATTTTTAATTTAATTTTCATTTAAATATGTCAGTTGACAGACAATATAATTAATTTTTCTCAGTATATGATTGGTTATCTGAATGACATAATTGTAATTTCTGTATCTCTTAAATTTACTTTTAAATAAATAAGGTTCTATTGATAATGCATTTATTTTTTTGTCACTATACTTGTTCAGATTTGATATCTGTGATATTTGTACTTTGTATTAATACAGACGATTAAATATTTTATATTTTGAATAATCCATCGACGCAGGCAATAAGGGTGATACATGGACACCACGCCACGCCACAAATACACAATTTTCAGAATTCAGAAATCTATATAATAAAAATGCTGTTTGTTAAATATTAAGCAGCATATAAAGTAAGACTACAAAAAAATCTGTAACTAAGTAATAGCTTTTTCTAAAAAAACAAAAACAAATAGAAGATGGACATGTGAAAGCCCAGATGGAAAAACTCGGAATGAAATTGCCTATATAATCTCTAATAACAAATAGTAACAGTACTCAACATGTGGAGACTCTGGGTCAAACCCGGAGAGGTGACGACTAGTCCTGGTGTCCACGTAGGACGGGCTGAATAAACACAGTTAGGAGAGGAACGATAAGTCCTTGACTCGAATTCCCGAATACATCACAATGGAAATACAAAATTAGACAAAAGGCCCTCAGTTCCGGGCACCACTTAAATGGAGAAGAGGCGTAGAATCCCCCGGCTAACCAAGGATGTCCTAGAGATAAATAAGGAAAAGCGAATAGACGCATGGAATAAGCAAAGTATGTACCAAGCCGAAATCGCGAACATAGTAAAAGAACTTAAGCGCCTCTAGATCGACAAATTGGGGTGCAGTGAGACAAGATGGCCAAACTCAGGAAGCTGTGCTATAGATGCACACAATAGCAAGTAAATCAATGCGACCGTGAAAGGCTTTATCTCTATTTCAAATGGAGTAACATTACTGAAAATGAATGCACGACCATTCGATCTTCACATATATGTATAAAAGTATAAGTATACAAATATATGCACATACATCTGTAGAAACCAAAGAATTCTATGACCAACTTAGAACAACCCTCAAATATACAAAAACGGAAGAGTGAATATAATTCTAGGTAATATGAATGCTAAAGCGGGAGAAGTAGAATCGAAGATGTAGCGGCCGGCTTTGGATCATTTGTGAGAAACGATAGAGGCGACCGACGCTAAGACGTGATAATATTATATACACAGAAATAATAGTTTAAAAAATAAGCAAATTTCCCTTACCGACACATATATTACTTTGCGAATAGGAAGGTATAGTCCTTGGTATGGTCAGATCGCGAAAAAAATCGAAACCCTAATTTTGATTTTTCTTGTCCGGATGTTAAATGTAGTAATTATTAATTAATAAATTAATTCGGAAAGTAGTATTGTAGTCACATCAGATATTTTTTGTTATTGTGAGCTCATTAAACGTTTGAGATTGATACCGTCATACCGGAACCTCGCATTTTGTCCAATGTGCTTTTGAGTATGGTTTATAAATATGAATATTACTTGTTTAATCTGGAGAATAAAAAATTAACAAATTATTATTATTATTATGACATTGGCATCCAGTACATTTGTTATACTTTTTTCATTGTAGCGACTTGTGATCGTAATATATAAATGTACAATTTATAAATAAAATTAATCATTTCTTTTCTTTGTTATACGTTATTCTGTTATTATTATATTAAAGCTAATAATGTTAACCATAAAAATATCATACAATCAACATAATTTCGTGTATACGATTTCATAAACTTCCGCACGATCCAACTAAGAGTGGATTTTACCAGAAATAGTCGGCATTCTAGAAAGGTAGGCAAACAATGGAATGACTAAATCACAACGAGGTTTAATAATAAACACAGCTAATATATTAATATATTAACTGGTCGCTTTTTAAAATCTCGCTGAATTATAAGAAAATATAATTGCATATTGCATTTTATCGTTAATTGATGAGTTGTTACATTTTTTAGTCAACAATTTTACGCATATATAATGTATCTTTATTTGACATACAAAACTTTTTATTATTGTTATTTCATTGTTTCTACCTTGATTATTTTTCAGATATAAGCACAGAATATGTTTAGAGAGGGTAGCTAGCACGAAATTAATTCACTCCCGAGCGTGTCTATTTATCTTCTTACTAATTGATATATTGCAAATATTGCCTTGGTAATCATTCTAGCTAATCCAGTCATATCTCGAATTTGTAATTAATAAATTTATAATAAATTCAATTACCCTAATCAATACCAATTCATGTGAAAGAACCATAATTTTGGTTTTTGAGGATATATTTGTAATATATTTGAAATAATTTCTAATTTGAGTGTTTATTAATTAACTTATATAAATTGTCTGTTATTCATTATATAGTTTTTATTAAGAATATTTATTAGAGGAGTGAATAGTAGGGTTGCCAACTATTCTTGCTTCAAACGGAGGGCGGATCTGGATTAGCTTGGGGTTGTAAACAAATATGTTGAGAATTTTTTCATTTCATCAACATAGTTTACTAAAAAAAGACAGATATATAAAATGCCGATACACCAAATAGTCCAAATACGAAACAAATAAGGAGAATGAGGGCATTTTAGCAAGAGAGAGGATGGGAGGACATTTTATAAGTGAACTACGAACCGGAACCTCGTAATTTACTTTAATTTTATATGTATGTATACTTTGTTACATTGAATTAGTAAATTTTATTATTATTATAATTATTTTTCGTATAGAAAAATCAATTTTTATATATTATAATAATTTTTCGTATAGAAAAATCAATTTAAATTTCGGGTTCGTCTTATCCGAAGCTAATGATTATTCAAATTATTTCTAATTAAATCTTTTATAAATTGATTTTGATTGATTGAAATGATTTTTTTATAATCTGTTTATGTATATATATGTATATATATATATATATATATATATATATATATAATTATTGTTAATAAAATAATTAAAATTAAAAACAAAAATGAATCGCCATGATGAAACTCGGAATTACATCGCTACCGCCATGATGAAACTCGGAATTACATCGCTACCGCCATGATGAAACTCGGAATTACATCGCTAGTTTTTTCAATTTAGAGAGGTAGTAACTTACACACGGCGATTTGAAAATAGTGTATTTTGTTTTCAAATAAAAGAGTAAAATAACATAAATTTAACAAAAATTCCACTATCGCGAGATGATGTACTCTTTTATCTAACTAATGATGTTTAATATTTTTATTTATCTTCAAAACTAACAATTTCACATTCAATTCCCTAGAGGTCTATATTCACAGTACACATACACAAACGAGGGAGAAACGCAGATAAGTAACCGGTATTTACATTATATTTTATTTATAATATTTAAGACAATACGTTAATATATTCACTTAACGTGCATTTACTACACATTTTTATTACTTTATCATACGAAGTAAGTATGAATAAAATATTGTAACCGTGCTAAAATGGCGTTGTTGATATTAATAATTAATAATTTAAATGTCATATCGAAGAATTGTGTGTATTTAGACAACAAACATTTCAAAGCATATATTAAACAGATTTCAAAATAAAATATAAATTTTTTAAAACTTACCTTTCTGGCGAATAGGGAGCGACGATTGGAGGGGTTGCAACAACAGCTTCGTTTGAAATCTGGAACGAAAGGGGCATTTCAGATTTACGTAAAATGTTTGATAAACTCATTTATCGGCGTCACAATAAATTATAATAAAAACGAATGGTCCACAATATTTATCTACAAAAAAAACATATAAACTAAATGCTAATCCAATTTGTACCAGTTTATATATACGTAGGTACAAACTGGACATATCTAGCCTACTTATCACACGAAACTAAGGTATAAAGCATTTACGTTTCGTTTGTCGGGGAATATCTAACGACTTTATTTGTTAATGTGAAACATTGACGAGTTATAATATAAATTATAGTCTGTAGGTATCTATTACAAAACTGTTTTATAATTCATTCATATATCGAGCAGGACGAGTACATTAAAACTTAAAATTAATTATTAGGGAAATTATACGTTGTTCAAAATACAATTTAGTAATAATAATAATAATAATAATAAATTATTTAACAGTATATGTATATAAATAGTAACAAATATATGTAGTATAGGAAAAGGCGAAGATCCAGCATTTCTGTGACATTGCTGTTCAACTTTGACCTTTGTAATTTCATTACCGGTAAGAGTTTCAATAATGTAAAATATGTAAATATAATAAAATGTTTTGTATATTAAGAGTTTAAGTGCTGTTTGACCACAAAAACTGTATGAAAATGTTATTATATTATTATTTTAGAGAAACTTTTATTACTATTTTTAGACCATCGCCGTGTCTGGGACGGGTTTGGGGGGTTAACCCCCCGGAAATGTTATGTAAAGTAAAGTTTTTCTCTTTCTCATTGAAAATAAATACAAATTATTTGTCTGCGATTATTTAACCCCCACCCCCATTTTCCGCCTTGGTTTCGACCATATCTTTTAAATTTGAATACTAAAAAAATAATTTGAAGTGTTTCCCGCAAAAGCTATACGAGCATAAAGGAAACGTTTTTTCTCGGTAAACTCGGCTCCGTTTTATTCCCGGTAAACTCGGCAGCGTTTTTTTATAAATTATTGAATGCTACAAAGATGATTCACATGGCAAAGTATAGAGAAAAATTGAAGGCCTACAAATACAGGTTTAAATGTTTTTCGCTATCTACCTTTTCCCCGCGAACACTAAACAATAATCAGATTTAAAAAATAAGATTGTCTGTTCTAGTTTTTCGACTACAAATTTTTTTTAGAAAAAAGGCCAACAATTAGTGATTTTAGTTTTTTCAATAGCTATTATCGTTTTTCCGAGATTTCTGTCGCATTGACGTCTAAATGTTACTAGCGGTCGCTTTTACGGTATCGCTTTCGTAGAAAATCTGGGCCTAACGCGGTTAAATTTACTACTAGCAGTAGCAATATACATTCTAGCGCTAACAATGAGCCGTGTAGGATTCAATTCTTGTTCTTCTTTCTTCCTCAGGTGATCCACGGCATATATGTTTCTTCTTAGGTTTCTCGTTCTCCTTCTACAACGATATTTCTCTCTGTTGGGGCCATAATAACCAGAGAGATAACTCGTTGGCAAAAGGTGAGCGAAAAAGTCGTAACCTAACAAGAAATATAAATATATATATATATATATATATATATATATATATATATATATATATATACGGCGTGTAGGCACCGTAACCCAAATCGTCTCCCGCCTAAGTATTCAGAAATATTTATTGCTGTTTTAAGTGGGCGCACGGTCGTATTCCAACTCTATCCATAGATTAGCGGGAATTTTGCGTTTTAGAACGGTTTTAGTGTGTATGTAATCTTCTATCCCAACATCTGGCAGTCCCGACATTTGAGCACCAGTCAGATGCACAAGATATATATGCTGGCAACATAGCAAAAGTGGTGGTCACTCTCCATTTAGATACACCAATCAAGATTAGATCGCCACGTAGCCCTTTGAGCACCCCCTTGATACTTTCGAGGGATGCAGAGACCAACATTGATGTAAATCGTTCGTCAAGCAGTGGCACGGTGACCATCGCCTTCTTCGAGCTCTGTGATTGTTGTATCATTTTATAGTATTGTGTAAATATACATATTTAAAATTGATTGTGATTTTAATTTAAATTACGTGACATTTTTTGGTCCTTCAGACTGGATCTTTTTCAAGCTGTTTCAAGTTGTCATTTAAAAACGTAGTCCACCGTTTCGTTATGCCGACGACATTGTATTGTCGGTAGATCGATAATAGAGATGAATGAAAATTTATCAAATTCGAGAAGGCAGCATAAGTACGGACTTTTGAGGCAGCTGCTCTAAATAGTATTACAACAGAACCATTCCCGCAGGTATTTTAACCATGGTGGTGTCTTCTTCGAACACTTCTTTTATTCTGTATATTTCCCTGTATTATTATTTGGAGTAGGTAGTATTGTTCTCCTCTTGTGATGTGTCCTAGGTCTAGTCTCTAGCCTTCCAATGTCTGCATGCTTTAGTGTTCATGCTTCTGCTCCATAGAATACGATGATTGTTCATTAATTGCATTATCCCAGGAATTATACATTGGGGTTTTGCTTTTTGGGGTTGTTTTGTAAGTATCGCTTTTCTTGGTTCAATTATTGTTTCTTTTACTGCTTTCTAGTTGGACTTGATGTTTGTTTTGCAGCGGATATCGGGTTCTAAAACACGCGATACGTTAACGTGAAAAATGTCTTAGGAGTAGGCTATGGCTCAGAATAAGCTCATCTACATCAATGAAGATGACAAAGATGATGTAGCCTATCAAAAGTCTGCCATCCGTCATTTGGTCGATATGTTCATAGTATCATATTTTGTAGTGACAACTTATTTGTATCTTCTATGTTACATAATATTCTAAAGTTTTCACTTTTGTTCTTGTCTAGAAGTGTTTCTTGAGATTAATCGTATTTTCATTTCTGTGGTCATAACAAGTTGTTTCATTTATGATGTCTGTGGTCTCTTAATTAGTTTCTATTCACAACAACTATAATTTATCAAATTAAATATACTTTTTTCCCATAATTATTTTCATATAGGGTCGTCTCTGTCCATCTTGGTCGAGTATGTCTTCCCATCTTATTAATCTTCTAATCTATACGTGCCTCCAATTTACTTTAGCGCAGGTGCTCCAATGTTCCCTGCCTACACTTTCATACAATTTCTTTCGTTCTATTCCCGAGTTTGTCTTTTTTATACCATTCTCTCCTTCTTTTGCTACATGTCTTATGCCGTTATCAACGGGAAGGATTTAATTAGTTTGTTCTTTATGCCTAGGTCCAATGTTCCCTGCCTACACTTTCATACGATTTCTTTCGTTCTATTCCCGAGTTAGTCTTTTTCATACCATTCTTGCCTTCATTTGCTACATGTCTTACGCCGTTGTCAACGGGAAGGGTTTAATTAGTTTGTTCTTTATGCCTAGGTTTATTTCTACTATATGGCCCGTGAACTATGTTTTCGAGTGTAATGCGATCGAATAGGGCTTATAAGTATTACACAAGACACTGGAACCAGGCACAGAATGAGTGACAGGAGGTTACCAAAATGGATTCAGATTCAGCAGCTATAGAAGCCCACATACTTTTCATAGACTTTAAAGCCGCTTTTGACACAGTGACAAAAACACCAGAGGAGATGATACACATACCACAATAACTTAACACCTAATAAATCTAACAAGAATGACAATTTGGGGATCCAAAGCGGTAGTCCGAACAAGACAAGAAACATCAGAAAACCTCAATATAAATACTGGAAGACAAGGGGATACTATTCAATGTGGTGCTGGAAAGCGTTATGAGAAAGATAACATGGCATGGAACACTAACGACAAAAATGACACAAAACACTGGGATACGCAGATGACATCGTGATTGTAAGTAGGAGCAAAATATGGCCAGAAGAGGCTTTCAGAATGTTGTGAGTCGCAGCAAAAGAAGCAGAACACATAGAACCAAGAAAGGACAAAATACATGAAAATCATAAGAAGGACATAAGAATATAAGAAGGACATAAGAACATAAGAAGGACATAAGAACATAAGAACATAAGAAGGACATAAGAACATAAGAACATAAGAACATAAGAACATAAGAAGGACATAAGAACATAAGAACATAAGAACATAAGAAGGACATAAGAACATAAGAAGGACATAAGAACATAAGAAGGACATAAGAACATAAGAAGGACATAAGAACATAAGAAAGACATAAACGGAAACAAAGTGCATCATATAACATCCACATAGAAAAAATGAGCAATTTTAACTACCTAGGAACGCAAATAATAACTATACGGGGGAAATAAAAACGAGGATACAAGATTACAGAACACACACAATACAGAAGAAGCTATTTAAGTTCAAAAACTTAGCCCAAAGTAAAAGACAAGTGGTAAAACCAACAGTAACGTACGCGCTGGAGACGAGAAGCATCTGGAAAAATACAAGGAAGAACTTCGAAAGAAGAGTATGAGAGCGATTCTCGGGCTAAAAACGTAAAGGATACTACTAACGAACACAGAAATACTAGAACAAAATGAAGTATTTTACTATGTCTGGTAGAAGAAATAAAATCGTAGAGAATACAATGGTCACAGGAAAGACAAAATGCAATAAGAAGATCATGGACTGGAAGCCAAAGAAAAACAGAAGGAGAGGAAGCCAAGGACAAAGGTGGACAGACAATGTAGAACAAGACCTAAAAAACAGGTATCCAAAACTGGAATTAAAAAGTACATGACAGGAAATAATAGAGGAATATTCTAGAAAAGGCAAAATATCATAAAGATCAGTGAAAGAAATAATGAAGGAAAAAAGAGGCTAATCCCCTCAAAACACGGATCAAGGGAGTTCGAAAAACGAATGGCCGAGGGCTGTGGAGCCAACTAAAGAAGAATAACTCTCTACTTTCTGTCTCAAAACAGGTATAAAATCTGCAAATGTTATTCGGGATCGAACACCCTTCTATAGTCCGGAGTAGATGAAATTCTCATCTAATATACTCCAGTAGTCCAAACTGTACGTCTAACTGGTAGTAGTTGGTAGCGCTATAGGCAGAAGAGACCAATATACCGGCAGTCGAAGTATAATCAAAACGAATATTAATAAAATGTATGAGATGTTACGACATTGAGAAATAAATTCACGATTTATAAAAATATGAAGTCATTTAAGGAATTTTTGGTCCATATCGTACATTAATTCCATTTTTAAATACAGGACACTAATTATGAAGGGAGTAATAAGGAAACCACGCGCACACGCCACGTGAGTAATAATATTTCAAGCACAACATATAATTTATTCATAATAATTATTTTGATTTGAATAATCGCACGGTAGTAAGTTATTTCTATTTATTTTATACAAACATGAAAGCTTGTGGTCGCACATATATCGTGTAATAAGTAACGAACATTACATAAGTAAACAACATTAGATAAGTAACGAACATTACATAAGTAACGAACATTACATAAGAAACGAAAATACAATCTACATTAAGTTAATACTTACATCATTTAGTACAGTACACTCGTAACTGGGTTGATATTTTTCTTGTTCACTAATTGGACGCTTAAGAATCTTCTCTCTGTCTTGTTTATGTTTTCTGTCGGCACCCTTGAGCTTGAAGACTTTTATCTGGCACGCAGCGGCATGTAAGCGCTTTGGCGATTCAAATCCTTCACCAGCTTGATAGGTTTCAACTTGAATTCGGAAAGGCACTCCTTTTTCACCACCATGTTTCTTGGGCGTAAATTCAGTACTAATGCAATTTACCTATAAGAAAATATTCCATATGAAATACTATTTATCACCAATACTACTACTAAAATATCTGTACAACAGTGCGCAATTAATACGTTTTGAATAGATGATAATGTTGACCGAAGTTTGTTTCGAAGTTTTAAATGTACATTTTCGTACATAACACTTGATTACTATTATATAGATATGCAGTCTTCGGTAAAACATGTTGAGGAGGAGGTAATACATGCGTAAATGCTTGGGAGGTTTACTTGGTTTTCTTTTAAACTTGTGGATTCAGAACATGTTTTTCTTTTGTTTATTGTTTGTTTGTTATTGTATCATTGCTGATTTTATTTACAAATATACAATTTATACAGATATATAAAATATAACAATATATTTAAGCTAAGCTCCCTCACAGTGTTTGCACATGACTTCTCACCTGGGAAACCTAGTGTGAAGGAGGTTGTTGTTTTCCTTTGATTTCTTTCTTTGTTGAGGTAGTAAAATATTATTATTTCCATGTATGTTAACTATGCATATAGTTTATAATATATATATATATATATATATATATATATATATATATATATATATATATATATATACTTTTTTTTATTTGGGATGTCAACAAAGGTGTGGAATCTTTGGGATTGGGTATGAATAAATGGAAGGATAATATATAATTAGATTATTTTATAGAAGCTTAGTATCCAGAAGTGTAAATTATTTTTCAGGCATGATTTATGTGTGCTATTTTCTTCTTATTTAATTTATGTGGGTATAATTTTGATAGTATTTGTATGGTACCTAGTCCTATTTTTTATAGTTATATATTACTTATATTATTATAGTATTTAAAGAAATATGCAAATATAATAGAATTCTTCACATGGATTTAAAATAGAATACAACAAAAACAAACAAAATTCAGATATGTACTTAGTAAATATAACAGATGTAAAAAATCAGACTGCATACATATGCAATCAACAAATGACTATGTATATTGAAAAGAATTGCAATAATCTGGTTACAATTTATATTATTAAATTTGTATTACTCACTTTAATATAAGCACCAACTTCCTTTGTGGGATCCCAACTAAATTGGACTGTATTTAAGGCACCAGTTGGCTGTATTACATCATAAAGGCCATATGACAAAGGCACATCTATCTCTAAAATTCTATCACCAGGCCGTGACTGTTGCCAAGAAGTCATCTGCTCCTTCTCCATATACTGCAGACGTCTTTCATGGAAACATATGCGGATGACAGACTAAAAAATATAAGAGTTTTCTTTATTAGTTGTATTATTTTAAAGGCTGTTTATATTGGTATAACATAAGGCAGAATAAATATATGGAAATAAGAATGCGCACTTATTATTTAGTTATGATTAAATATGTTGTTAATATAAACATTATAATGGAAAAACCCGCTAAAATTTACTTCTTATTCCAGCTATAAATAATAAAAATATGAATAAAATACGTATATATATATATATATATACGTATTTTATTCATATTTTTAATGGCATAACATATAGCTATGTTTATTTATATCAAATATCGCGTGATCATATTAATTACCACAGACAGTTGATTGTGATAAATAGTATGCCCTTACTGACTTCACACATCAAGTGTAAATTTCCATTTATTAGTTACCCTAGTTTCTCTATTAACCTTTTGTGAGAACCCAATGACTAGAGTCAAATTTTAATTATAGCCAGGACGGATCATAGACAAATGTCTAGCGTCCAGTTTTTTAAAGTTTATCCCTATACTTAGTTAAATAGTCTTTGTGTACATAGATAAATCTCCTATTTCTTGTGAGGAGCGCGGCAGGCCTAGGACCCTAAAATAGGTTAATCCGGCCTTGATAATAGCTTACGATGCTAATAAAAAGAACTCAATTGTTATACAAAATTTATGTAGACCAAGATATAAATCTAGGTTGGATAAGATATAGACTTCAGCGTATGACATACGCCCTAGGGTACGCATAATCGTTCAAACTATCAAAATCTAACCCGAATACTCGCAATAAAGCCCTGGTTTCCTAGGAAGCAGACACTGAAAATATGATGCTTTTGACGTCATTTTTACGTCACATCAATAGATTTACGTGTATATAAATGAATATGGTTTCCAATAAAGAGTAATAAATTACGATGTATATTGAGTGAGTGAGTTTTTCAATTACATGTACTTAAAACGATTTTCTGTGATGTGTAAATGACGTCATATATGGTCGCCTTTACGGTACCGCTTTTCTAGGAAAAGGGCATAGGTGGTGTCAATAATTATACTCCGATGATTAAAATAACCTTGTCGATTGTACATATAAACTAATAGTAATTCGTAATTCATATTTACCTTGAGTGATTTTCCTCTATACATAGATAAATCTCCAAGTTTCTTCAACTTGATTTCATAGCTCTGCCCTTGATTGAGATACGTCAAAGTATCTTCATTAATTTTAGTAGCTATGCTTGTTGCGGCCGCAAGAACATACTGAAATCTACAATCCTCAGCAAATGAATTATTAGTAGATGACACACTGAATGCATCCTGGGATAATCCATTTGGGGAATTCAATAGATTACCTATAAATGAAACAGTTATCAAATACTATCATTATTGGTTGTTGCATGTAACATACCATCAATATTCTGTATATTGCTGTAACCAGATTGAGAGAGTAGTTGGTGTAAAGTTGTATTTAAAATAGCGTTGTTTTGACTCTCAATTGTTGTGGATTGAGCGACTGGAGCTTGGTTAGTGGTTGTAGTTGGACTTTGCTGATTTTGTTTGTACGGAGCCGCAGCTGTGTCTTGATTGTTCGCGGGGGATAGTGCTTCTTGCTTAAAAACTGTCATGCCGGAGAGCGATAAAATGGCTTCACTATAAAAAAATATAGAATATTTTTTATTAGTATAAATGTTGGTTTATGGATTAAATTTACCACGCTAATTGGGAAGCTGCTTACATATAAGAATATATTAATCAAATAGGGTTTAATACACAAATAATTTTTTTCGGGGTTTGATCTTTGCTGATCATATCATTATTTTCATTTTACCACATTACCGCTATACATTATCATCCTAACAAACGAATAACGCCTCTATATAAATTTAGCCCAATTTCGCACCTTTCAGCCATAAACGTTTTTATTTGTTTAAAATGTTCGCGAATTAATGATATTTATTACTGAGACGTACGTATTTTGGATCATATATAACGTAAACTGGCAAAATACATATGTAATGTAGGTATTAAGTAATCAAACACATATCCCAGTGGTTGTTTTGATATAATCGTTGATTTTTCAATAAAGAATATTGAATTTTAATTAATTATTTTAATGATAATTTATATTATTTACATACAATTTACTCTGTCAGCTGTAAATTTCCGTATGTGCCGCTCAGCGCTCGAAGATCATTCACACCAAAATAAAAAGCGCGCTAATTTTAAACCAAAAACACGGTATACAATCAGTAGACATCATTCTACTAATTATATGTTTTATGAAATTCTAAAGTACTACAAAGATAAAATTTATGGGTATAAATAGGAATTACAGATAATAATTAAACACGTAGTAGCGTATCTCGCTAGTACATTTTTGAATTATTAATTATTATCTATAAAATACGTTATTGTTGTAGTGGAAAATATAATTTACCTCATATTAAATGAGTTGTCGGAGTGATCAGCGCCCAATCCATTTAGTGAGCCTTCTATGTCAGCGTTTAAATCAGCAATGTCATCTACTTGCCACTGGGGCATTCGTGAAGTACCTGCAAATACAAAATTGGTTAATTATATCTAATATTACACTTATTTGGATAATTAATAATTCAGAATTTCCATTACGTCGTTCACTGTATAATATCACTTGCTATAAAAATTCCTAATTAATACATTTTAATAGCATTAATTGCTATTAAAATGTATTGTAATAAATTTAAGATATGTACGTAATATATTTATTAATAAATGATGACAATAATAATGCGATAGAATGATACTGGTCATATTAGAGTTATAGAGAAAATAAAATTTTAAGTTAGTTTTACGTGTTTAGAAATTATTCTACGTGTAATAAAGTTGGGTCACCACTTAAAATATATCATTGTATAGTTATATATTAGTTAAAACCTTTCACAATTTTTCAGAGGTTTAGGTTTTGTGTGAAGTTAAGATACATTATAAGGTGAATATACTCCTCTAAGCTTTTACCGGTGACAAGCCTATAAATATAGTAGTTTTTTTATATTATTTAAAATACTGGGTGATGATATTCCATATTGATTTCAATATATTAAAAATACTACCAATTGCAGGAAAAATGTACAAAATATAACATAAACCTGTTCAATTACCCTAGCCGAATCTAGGGTTACGTTATAACCACGTAGTATGGAATAATGAAAAAACAACGAGAACATTAGAGGATACATAGGAAAAGAAGTCAAAATAGTAGAACAGGTAATTAAACAGCTCGTGGGTATTAATTTTCTAGTTTTACGACTATCATATCGCTCCCTTAAAAAATTATGTTAATAATACATGTTCAAGATCAATCCTAGACTAATATACTCAATGTACATATGTATATATACATGTGGAAAACAACATATTAGTGTTTTGAGTGTATATTATAAAATATATAGTTAATTAATTCTTACATTATTAAGAACCTTGTTAATTTAAAATAGTTCTACTGTAAAATAGCGATTAATAGTATTACTTTTCTATCAACGGAGCGATATATCATAGCGATGAAGTCGGGTATCATTGGACATTATTTTTGTTGTCATTTTGAAACTTTTGATGTGTTGTTTCATGTATTAGTAATAATAGTTACTGTATTTGTTACAATTCTATAAATAGCTATCGACTTTCGGGTCCTTCTGCCGTGTATTAGAGGTCCTCGTCCCCGACTTCATGTCTTAATATTGTGCGATAGTTGATTTTCTGCAAATGTTCATATACATCGACTTGTCCGAGCAATTTTTACAAAAATCATAAATAAAGGTTTTATCGAATTTATTCCATGCTTAGGGATACCCTGTCCTACATAATATCAAAAACTTTATACAGTCGATTACTGTGTATAATTTACTATAGTAGTATCATTTATTTTATTCAAGTCAACTGTATAGCATGTAAGTTATATTCGTTAATCCCTACACAAATGACTCATAACAATCGTCAACACCTCGGTACCCGATCAATACGAAGAATCGATAAGCACAAGAGATCGAATTACATAGGACGCGACCACCCGGCAGCACCACATCAAAGCGGTTGTTATCATTATTATTGTATTACTCATTGCAGCACACATATTGTTTATACTTCTGTATTTTCCACCTCCAGTGGACTACACTTTACTTGTGAACCATTTAGATGTAAGACACATCAGTTGTAATTTGTACTTGATAGAAATAAAACGCTTTTTAAAAACCTTAGTCCGGATAACCGAAATATAATTGGCGCAGTCGGTAGGATATTCATAACGATTAATTAGTGCATATAATTAGTCGGTTTGTTTCAACAATTCAAGTGAATATTCGCGAACGAACTCTCCGAAGTTTCATCGAGAATCTGAGAAGAATTCAAGTACCCAGTGCAAACAGCAAAGGAACGAAGCATCGTGCATTCACCGCCTACGATTTCATCGAGAACTTCATGGCAATCCTTACCTTACTAACACTGTAAGTACAAACATTATTAAGAGGTTCCGGTATTAAAAACAAAAAAAAAAAAAACGTGCTATTAAGTCAAATTTAACTCATCAAAATTTTTAAATTTAAGATTAAAGACAAAAGATTTTCAAAAAATAAAAATAAAATGTCTATCAATGCTAATCAAATGCCAGCGCGAGCGCCAGTGCAAGGGAACGTCCCTATCCTGAAAATGGAATATTTAAATATGATCCCCGAATTTAACGGAGAAACTGAATTATTACCCCGCTTCATAGAGATAAGCGAAAAATTAGTAAATAAATTCTATAACTTGCAAAATGTCGACGATTTCCAGAACGAATATCTGATATCGAGTATTTTAGCAAAAATTAAAGGAAGAGCTGCACTTAATATCTCTTCTTGCACAATTAACAATTGGGCAGATTTAAAAAGCGCATTGCTTAGTAGCTATTCAGACAAAAGAGACTGTTATAGTCTTATGATTGAGATGACTGAACTCAAACAAGGTAACGAAACACAATTTCAATTTTATAATAGAGTACAGCATAAACTAAATTTACAAATAAGTTATATTACTGTAAAATGTCAACCGATTGAAATAACCGTATTATCAGCTTATTTCCGTTGCTATGCTTTAAGAATCTTACTAAGAGGATTAAAAGAACCAATTGGATCTTTGATGAGAACAAAGAATCCAGCCGATTTAAACGAAGCACTACACATGCTCACAAACGATTTTCAATTAGAAATATATAATAATCAAGCATCTAGTAATCAACAATTTTTAAAGAAATTTAACAAACCTAATTTCCAAAACAACAATCAGCAAAAACCACAATATAATACGAATAAATTCAAACCACAATACAATAGTCAACCATTTAATAATCCGCAGTTTAATAAACCGCAACAAACTCAAACATCGGGAGTTGCAAAATTTCAAAAACCATTTAACGATCGACCAAATTTTAAGAATAACTATCAATCCCCCATGAATAACACCAATACAAATAACCAAAATCAATATTACACCCCGACACCCATGAGTACGTCAACATATCATACATATAGAATGCCACCGAATAATAATTTCACTAGAAATCAAAACTATCAAAATTTTGATGCCGAAAATACAAATAACGATAACGAAAATTTGCATGAAAACGAATGTTATATTAAACAAGAAGATAATGAAAATTATGAAAATTATGAATACGAGGAAAGCTATCCCGAAAACGAAAATTCTGATGAACAGAATCATTTTTTAGACCAACACCCAAGTATAGACCCACATTCCACTTAATGAACTTAACAAACCATCAAAGCGAACTACCTTATATATTTTTGCCAGAATTCAATTTAAAATGTTTAATAGACACAGGTAGCACTAAATCATTTATAAAAGCAGATGTAGCAGATAAATATTTCAGCAAGTCAATAAAACAAGACCCTTTTCAAATAACAACGGTACATGGCGTATCTAAAGAACAATTCAGTACAGTCATGCCCTGTTCAAAATTATTTAACTTAAAAAATTTAAATTTAAAATATTACCTATTTAATTTCCATGATAATTTCCAATGTCTTTTAGGAACTGATAACTTAAAACTATTAAAAGCAAAAATTGATTATGAAAGAAACGCTTTAATAACACCAAACAGTGTAATTAAAATGCACTTTCACCAGTTAAGTCACCAAGTAAATTGTTTCGATGTTCAACCGAAATCAGAACAAATTGTAAAAATTAATATAGATAACGTTAAAGAAGGAGAAATTTTAATCCCTTATACAAAAATTAACAATTTAGAAATTCCAGAATGTGTAACTAAAGTAAAAAATTATCAAGCCTTTTGTACACTAGTAAATCCCTATGATATTAAAAAAAGAGTTAATTTAACCGAACCAATTTCCGTGGAAAAATTTAGCAATTACGAACAAACATTCAGTCCAAATTTAAATATGTTACAATCACAAAATCAACCAAATTCATTCGAAATTCGTACAAGTCACATGAATACTGAAGAAAAATCAGAAATTACCAAATTAATTCAAGATTTCACAGATATATTTTACGTAGAAAACGAAAAATTATCATTTACTAGTCAAATTAAACATAACATTAAAACAAAAGATGAATTACCAGTATATACAAAATCATACAGATACCCCGAAATACATAGACAAGAAGTCCAGCGTCAAATTACTAATATGCTCGAACAAAATATAATTAGACCGTCACATTCACCCTGGTCATCACCTATCTGGGTTGTCCCCAAGAAAGTAGACGCATCCGGTAAACGTAAATGGAGAATTGTTGTAGACTACCGTAAATTGAATGAAAAAACAATTGACGATAAATACCCTCTACCTAACATAACTGATTTACTTGACAAATTAGGCAGATGTCAATATTTCACAACTCTTGACTTAGCCTCCGGTTTCCATCAAATAGAAATGTCACGGGAAGATATTCAAAAAACAGCATTTAATACTGAACACGGTCATTATGAATATTTGAGAATGCCTTTCGGATTAAAAAATGCACCCGCTACATTCCAACGCGTCATGGATAACATTCTACGCGGAATTCAAAACGAAAAATGTTTAGTATATTTAGATGATATCATTGTTTTCAGTAAAAGCTTACAAGAGCACATAAATAATTTAAAAGAAGTTTTCACAAGAATACGTCAATCAAATTTCAAAATTCAAATCGATAAATCAGAATTTTTAAGGAAAGAAGTTTCATATCTAGGACACATTGTAACCCCTGACGGTGTTAAACCGAATCCAGAAAAAATTAAAGCAATTTTAAATTACCCTATTCCAAAAAACACTAAACAAATAAAAGGATTTTTAGGATTACTCGGTTATTACCGAAAATTTATAAAAGATTTTGCTAAAATTACAAAACCATTCACTAAATGTCTTAAAAAGGACGCAGAAATAAAAATTAACGACCCACAATACATTGAATGTTTCAACTTATGTAAAAACTTATTAATTAATGAACCCCTTTTACAATATCCAGATTTTTCACAACCTTTTAATTTAACAACAGACGCAAGCAATTATGCAATTGGCGCAGTACTATCACAAGGAAAAATAGGATCTGATTTACCAAACGCATATGCCAGCCGAACTTTAAATAACTCCGAAACTAATTATTCAACAATAGAAAAAGAATTATTAGCCATAATATGGGCAGTAAAACATTTTAGACCTTATCTATTCGGACGTAAATTTAAAATCATTACGGATCATAAACCACTTCAATGGTTATTTTCAATTAAAGACCCAAATGCAAAATTAATAAGATGGAGATTAAGACTCGAGGAATTTGATTTCGAGATAATTTATAAAAAAGGAAAATTAAATTCAAATGCAGACGCATTATCGCGCATCGAATTAAATTTAATGGAAGGATCAAAAGATATATTTGACTATATGGATAAATTTAATACAGAATTTGTTAGACCAATTCCTAGCACCTCACAACAACAAATAGATAACGAATCTATGATAGCTCAAGGAGAAGATTTACAAGTCATTGACGATAATGAAGATCAAACAATTCATTCTAATCATGAAAACCCAATAATCAATATTCCAATCATAAATTGTCCAGTAAATTACGGAAAGAATCAAATTATAATATCTCAAGTAAATTTCGCACCATCAACACCAACTGTTCTAAAATTATTTGACAATAAACAAAGAATTTCAACACAATTTTCTAAAAACAATTATGAAAAAGAAATGATAAAATTCTTAAAAGAATATATTGTACCTAACGTTAAGTATCACCTTTACTTTGAAGATCCCCTATATGAACAATTTTCTATAACATTACAAACCTATTTTAAAAACTCAAAAATTAATATGATAAAATGTAATAAACGATTAATCGACATAGGCGATAAAGAAGAAGTTCAACAAATCATTCAAAACTATCACGAAGGTAAATGTAATCATCGCGGAATAGACGAAACAGAAAATAAAATTAAAGATATCTATTATTGGCCGAATCAAAGAACAACTATTAAAGTTTACATAAATAATTGTGAAATATGCCAGTTAACTAAATATGATAGAAAGCCCCTGAAATTAGAATACAATTTAACACCAACGCCAGTTAGACCTTTTCAAATATTACACATCGATAGTATTACGATAGAAAACAGTAAATTCTTAACAATCATAGACTCTTTCTCAAAATACGCACAAGGATATAGATTAAACTCATGCCAGGCAATTGAAATTGTAAACAATTTAATTAAATACTTCACACATCACGGCATACCTGAACAAATCATTTCAGATAACGGAAGTGAATTTAAAAATACTTTAGTGAAAGAATTACTAGAAATTCATAAAATAAATATTCATTTTATAAGTTCACAACATCCAGAATCAAACGGTCTTATCGAACGCTTTCATTCAACTCTAATAGAACACATAACATTATTAAATAATCAACCCCAGTATATAAATGATGATATTGAAATAAAGGTTAATTATGCCATAATAGCATATAATAATTCAATCCACTCAACAACAAAACTTAAACCATACGAAATCATTAATGGTCATTTAAATACAGAATCACCACTCAATATAGAAATTGATAAACAATTAGTTAACAACTATATTATTAATCACAGAGACAAAATTAAGATATTATATGAAAAATTAAATAAAGATCTACTAGAAAAGAAAGACGCGCTTATTACAAAAGTAAATTTAAATAGAGAAAAACTACCAGATATTCCTAATGAAATTTTCGTTAAGAATAAACAAAAACAGTCCAAAACAAAAAATAAATTTAAAACAGAAAATATTAAAGAAATAGATTCCAAATTAAAAACGGCTCTAATAAAACCGAAACATTATAACAAAGTTGAAAAAATTCACTTATCTAATATTAAAAGACCCAAACAACTAAAATAAAATAATATTTCATATTACAGATGTATTCCACTTATTACATCAGCAGAAATAAAAAATATCACTCAAAATCTAGGAATCTTACCAATAAACTTAGGACCCGCAAAATTACAAAGAACAGAACATACATTCGTACACTTTTATAATTTAAATCAATTATATGATGAATTTAATAACCTGAATAAACAATACGATGCAATCATCGAAGGAACAAAAAACAATTCTATCTTAACAAAAGAATTGAATAATTATGACAATATAGTAAAATTCATAAAAAATAATATTAATGAAAAAATTGAAAATATAAGAGTACACTCTACAAAAATTAGAAATAAACGAGGACTAATCAATGGATTAGGAAGCATATTCAAAGCAATTACAGGAAATTTAGATTCAAACGACGGAGACAAAATTGAAACTATATTAAAACACATTCAATCGAATGAAGGACAAGTTCAGGAACAATTAAAAATACAATACTCAATAAACCATCAATTAATTAAAAATTTTAATGACACTATTCAAGATATCTCTCATAATGAAATACTACTAAAAACGAGAATTATACAATTAAGCGATATTGCTAAAGATACTCTGGAGATTCACAATGTTCTTTTTGGAAAAGACATATACAATCAACTAATAATACTGTATAATGGTATCTTAAACATATTACAGGATATCGAAAACTCTGTAACGTTTTGCAAATTAAGAATAATGCATCCCAGCATAATAACTACTACGGAATTATTTAATGAATTACAAAAAATATCAAAATATTACACGGGACAATTCCCCTTTGAAATAAATTATGAAAACATATTAGAATTCGAATCAATTATAAAAATAAATTGTAAAATAGAAGAAAATAAAATTAACTACTTTATATCAATTCCGATAAATTATGAAACAGAATTCGATTTATATTATTTGCACCCCATTCCGACGAAATTCCAGGATAGCTACGGAACCATTTTGCCAAATGTACGCTATTTAATTAAATCAAACGAAAACATTATAAAACCTCTTAGTAGTATTTGTAATAAAATTAACAAAATTTATCAATGTCCATATCAACTTCAAACTAACACACCCAGCCAATGCGAGAAAAAATTAATACTAGAAGAAAATCCAGACCAGTGTCGTTTTATAAAATTACAAATAAAAAACAATCATATGGAGATCATCCCAGATATAAATCAGTATTTAGGAATATTTCCATCACCCGAGATAATAAAAACAAAATGCTCCAAATTGGAAGAATCATTAAATCTACAAGGAATATTTTTGATAAAAGAAGATGGATGTAAAATATATTTCAATCAACAAGAAATGACGTATCGAGATTTCACGAACGGAAAACCCATCTTAATGGATAAAGTAAACCTTCAAATCAAATCTACAAATATTTCCGAATTTAAGATCAAATTAAAGGACTTAAATTTCAACGACATCCCAATGGAACCAATCTTCAACATCCCGAAAGAAGGAAGCCACATCGTTTTCAACTACTCAACGATTATCTTTTATATTCTATTAATTGGATATGGAATATATATAATTTTCAAAAAGTTCTACAAGCGACAAAAGTCCAGAGAGCCAACGCAGAACGAGATCCCCTTAGAAGAGGTTGTTCACCTTCCTGCGGAAGCTTCATTTTAAGGAGGGAGGAGTTATATTCGTTAATCCCTACACAAATGACTCATAACAATCGTCAACACCTCGGTACCCGATCAATACGAAGAATCGATAAGCACAAGAGATCGAATTACATAGGACGCGACCACCCGGCAGCACCACATCAAAGCGGTTGTTATCATTATTATTGTATTACTCATTGCAGCACACATATTGTTTATACTTCTGTATTTTCCACCTCCAGTGGACTACACTTTACTTGTGAACCATTTAGATGTAAGACACATCAGTTGTAATTTGTACTTGATAGAAATAAAACGCTTTTTAAAAACCTTAGTCCGGATAACCGAAATATAATTTGTATCTATAACAAGTAATCTGAACTTTCGTAGAAAACTTCGATAAAGAAACAATGCAAGCGATAAAGATTCTACAACGTAATGACGCAATAAAAAATATTTGCCATGTCTTCCAGCGTTTATATATTTATTCAGTGTTTCGATATGATATGAGTTGAGTATTTTAATGAAGGCGGTAACACTGTTTTATATGGGTGAAAGCTGTTTAACTGGCTTGGGATAGCGATCAGTGCGATCGTTTATTTGTTAACTGGAGGAAATGTTTACTTTAAGATATGCGTAAGTGCTAGAAACGCATGATGATATTGTGCGTAGCTGTATTAACATTTATCTGAAGAATGATTAAAAATTAGGAAATGCATACTTTATTATAAATATTGTTGATTTAATTTGCTAGTTTGATGAATTAATATAATAAATGGATATTTTCAAAATAATCATAATCAAAAATATTTTATTTATATCGTTTACTTCGTATACATACGTTTACTTGACAACAGCTAAAAGACAAATCGCCTGCAACGTCTTGATCCCCTGGATTTACGCAATAGAAACTAAATTCGTATTATAAAAAAAACTTATTTCTTGGGCTTTTAGCAGTGAGGCCGGTCAAGAAGAAGCTCAGAGGAGTTTAATCCCCCGTGATTTACCTTAACTTCATAGAAAACCTCTGATAAACTGTGAAAGGTGATTCGCGAAAATGATTTGCGCCGATAGGTTTCGAAATTTTGCCCACAACGGAGTTTGAACTCGCTCCCCAATGATCAGTACGAGACGGACGTCTCTAACCACTCGTCCACTGGGTTTTTGTATTATAATTAATAGTAACTAGTCATTATTTGCAGGGACCTTGCAGCAGGCTTGCAGGTTCATCTACACGTTGGTACTTTAATGTACGATTACTAACCACTCGTTAGCTTAGCAGGCAACAGTCAGACTTAATGTGTATACACATTTGCTTATTGTCCTCGAGCAGATTGCAAATTAACCTAGGAGTTAATAAAAAAAATATCGTTTACCAGTAAATTTCTACGGTGGGCAACACGCAGAATATAAAATGTTGAAAAAACAATACCTAAAAGTTTCTTTTATCGGAGACAATTAATGTTTACACCATTACTATCATTCAAGCATTTAATATATTTAAATTCTTTGGATTAAAAAAAAACAAAAAAATATATATTAAATTAAATAGCATAAAATAAGTACCGAATGTTACTCAATCTGATGAGCAAATCCTATTAAATATGTAAAACAAAATTAAGACTGGGTGGATTGAATAGCTCAGCGGCATCACTGCCAGTCCCAAGTCCGAGCAAAGGAGGAGGGTTGGGTAAAGAGCTAATAACCCATTGTCGTAAAAACCCAATGTGTTAAAAATCCCGATACAACACCTCGGAAACAGGATGGATGCCAAGGAACCCAACCAAAGCGACGGAGAAGGATAATGAGTTTCGGATGTTGGAACGTACAAGAAATAGGGACCAAATATAATGAATCGTTTCCTTGAATCATATGAAATAGATATCGCAGTCCTCAGCGAAACAAGGAGGAAACGAAGTATAAATGAAAAGAGGGAAAATTGCCTTCATTCCTATAGTGGAGTTAGTAAAGATAAACGAGTAAAGGCAGGGGTGTCAATAGCGATAAATATGAAGTGGCAAACATTTATAAACATATTGGAAACCCGTAAATGAAAGATTGGTTAAGCTAGAAATGGAAATCTCGGCCTAAAACATTGAAATTATTGGTGTCGATGCACAGACGTTGCAAGAACGGCAGTTAAGGACGATTTTTTTTGAAATTTTGATGCTTGCTTTCGACACAGTAGGAAGTAAAAAAGAAGTAATCCTTATGAGAGACTTTAATGGACGTGTAGAAAACCAACTCTTGAAAATCACTGGAAGTCACGGAGAAGCAGTACTAAATGACAACTGTGTCAGGTTAATACAAGTATGTGATCAATATAAATTACAAATATTAAATGGATTCTATCAACATAAAAATATTCACAAGTATACATAGATGCAACCCACAAAGGTATTAAAATTAAAACATATAATATTCACAAGTATATATAGATGCAACCCACAAATCTATTAAAATCAAAACATATAATACTAAACCAAACGATCACTATGAAATGGATTGATGTGAGAACGAAGAGAGGAGCAATATCAGATCACTTTCTCTTAAAGGGAACACTCTTTATTAAGTTTAAACGCCAGGACATTAAACTAGAGCGTGCGGGGAATTCTGTGCAGCAGTACTAAGTATAACATTGAAAGCCTGAAGAATATAAAAATAAAATCATATAAAAACTACGCCTAGCTGGGAATATTAGTAATATCAATCAAGATAGAATATACAGAAAATAGATATATAAGTTCACAAGATCCATTCAGGGCGCCGTAATGGAAGCTGTAGGTATTAAAATAAAGACGAACCGAAGTAGAAGAGAGCATATTTGGTTGTCAGTGGATTTAGAAGAACTTGCGTAGGAGACAAAAAAAGCATATTTTAAATGAAAGCTAGAAAATAGAAGCTAATATATAATAAAATTAAGTACGAAGTAGATAAGAGATTCAAACAAGCCAAGGACCACTCATGGGCATGGGCAGAAATGTGACGAAATTGACAGAAACATAGGAGGTTCCCTTATCACGACAGGCCTGGAGCACTAAAGTCCAATACTAATGAAGCAAAAATTATAGACCCCATTTGAATTTGAGTTTGAATCAGATGATGGAAAGAGTATAACTAGAAGCTGTTGACGTAGGAAATAAATTCGTTTAAGGGAATTGATTATCAGATAGAACCGACAAACATACAGGAGCCGGAGGTCTCACATTCAGAAATAAAAGAAGCACTGAAAGGCATAGAGAAAAACAGAGTCACATGTGCTGGAGCAATCGAGCTTATAAAGGATCTTCCTACCGATACTTTGGAAGAATTAGCTGGAATATTTCAGGACTGCTTAAAGGAAGGAGAAATTCCAGGAGTGGAAGATAGCTCACACAAGTACAATTAATAAGAAAGGGAGGAGAAATTCCAGAGGAGTGGAAGATAGCTCACATAAGTTCAATTAATAAGAAAGGAAACAAGAATATTTGGAAGAATTACAGAGGAATATGCGTGACGTCCTCTATTTGTAGACTGTACGGACGTATGTTAGAGCAAGCAGGTATACAAGAAGTACAAGAAGTAGTATACACAATATATTCTCTCTAAAACAACTAGCCGAAAAGACAATAGCATGTCCAAGAGAGTTGCGCCTTGTATTCTTCGATATGAAAATGGTTTACGATACAGTCCTAGTGAAAAAGTAATAGGAATCCATGAAAGCGAAAGGAGTACCCGTATAGTATTTAAATGCCGTAAACAATTCCATAAGACCACCAAGAGTATAGTAAAAGTAAGACAAGAAACATCACAAAAATGTCTAGTCAATAAAGGACTACGACAAGGCTGTTGTATATCTGTTACGCTATTTAAAATATAGATAGATAGCGCATTAAAGAAATGTTATAAGAAATACAGTAAAATAGGGGGTTAAAATCGGCTTTAGCCTATTATTTGCGGATGATAAAGTCATATTGGGAGAAGATGATGACGATGCGACGAACTATATGTTCAGGAAAACTTGTGGAGAAGTATGAAAAATGGGGCCTTGAAATAATTAATGAATTAAGACCATTGGAATACAGGGTCACAACTTATACATAGATGCGGGGACCATCAAGTTTACGAACCAGTACAAGTACTTTGAGATAACGTGGATATGCAAAATAAAATTAGGCTAGGCAAGGCAATTATTAAACAACTACATCCAGTCTTGTGGAATGGAAATCTTTCAAATCAAACAAAAAGAAGGATGTTCAAGTTATTTATAGATAGTACAATCACATATGGATCAGAAGTGTGGGCGCTTACAAAGATAATGAAGGAAAAGGTCGCTTCAGTAGAAATCATGTTTTAGAGAAGATACTGCATAACACTAATGGATAATTTTATAAATAAAGAAATTATTGAATGGAAGTGGATAAAAGATTGACTGAAACAAGTGAAGATAAACAACTAATGTGCTACTGACATATGCATTGCATGAATGAAGATAGGATATCGAAGAAAACATGGGAATGGCGGTCACCAGAAAGAAAGAAGATCTTGGAATGTGGAGATTGCAGACACTATGAATAAGAGAAGAGTTAGAAATGGTATTCATATGAATAGAGAGGCGTTGATATTGTGATGCGGCAGACTGTCAAGGCTGCAAACAAACCCCTGTATACGTGATCAATAAAACCTACCCCACCATCAGTAAGGACGAGGTGCGACATTCTATACAACTCCAGAAGAGAGCGGTAGGACCGGACAACGTTCATGTGGATAGCCTAAAGTTAATTACCACAGCTGACGGGGAAGTAGGCATTGCCTACCCAGTTTGGATTCAGAAGCTATTTTCTCCTTAAACATTCTCACACAGAGATGCAGAGCACAACATGAACGTTTATGTGTAAGCATGATTTATTGGAAGCTACAATACATCGGCCATATAATAAGGGGCGAACGCTACAAGATACTGCGTCTAATTATGAAGGACAAGACTCATGGGCAAGGGGCCTAAGACGTTGGTATGGTAGAATATCGATCGATATTTTCCGTGCAGCTGTTTCACATGTAACTATCATAAATTGGATTGCCAACCTCTGATAGGAGACGTCGTCACAACAAAAATAATATACTCACAAACAAGAACACACATTTACTGTTCTTATATCTTATTTTGTCACAATAAGCAATATAATAAAAATATACCAGTGATATTGATTCCTCATTATTCCTTATATCTCATTTTAATTGAATATAACCTACCTTACCTTTACTTTTAATGCGAAACTAAGCTTTCATAAACATATATAAACTGTTGAGAAGAGAGTAAAGGGCCATAAAAAATAGTAGAACATATTTGTATATAAAATTGCAGGCGTTTATAGAGAGCCGTAACATTATTGTCTTTGTTATATTTCGCCTTATTGTACTGCTACGAACGGTTATAAAGGCGTTCATAGCAGCAATATAGCAAAGGCAATTATGTCTACACCTAACATTACCGCGATCTATAAATTCCTGCAATTTTATACAAAAATAATTTCATACATGTGCAAGCATGTTACTTGCCACTAGCTGACTGAACATTTATTGAGAGGTAACTACTTCATAAGTAGTATATTCATACTGCTTTGTTTATGTAGCCTTGAATGCATATTATTTGCTAAGAAGGATGTTTCTAATTTCACACTTAAGGTATGAGGTTCACAGTCACTATATGAGGAATGGGCGTAATATATACATATGGTACTGCAGATTTGAGAGATTTAATACAAAAGTTGTACGTATTATAGCCTTCAGGGGTGCGGTTTTTGACCGATCGCTATTATCATACGCTATTAAGCGTAGACATTTCAGAGCGCTGTAACTGAAATGCTGTAAGTACTAACAAAAGTTAATGTGAACACATAACTGCTGGCAAGCATGTAATTCTATTAACGATACCGATCACTTTTCACGCAGCTGAGGGTCAAAATTGACACCATGCGCAATAGTGACAAACGTCTTTCGATCGCTATTCATAGCGTTTACAAATGGCACCCCAGGAAATTGCTATTTGAAACCTACAGTTTTCTCAATACAAAATTGAAAAAAATAATTAGTAAAAATGTATTCCAGGTCATTGAATATTCTTTACATTGTAACATTTGTATTAAATGTACTTTTTCTTCACACTTATGTTGTCTTAGTTGAAGTAAAATTTATTTTTTCTTAGTTTCATTAAAAGTAATCATTTCTGCAATTGGATGTGTATTTTATAAAAAAAATATTTCCTGCATAATTTGGAAATGCAGTTTGATAGGTATAAGTATATAATGCTAATTAGTAAAAATGTATTCCAGGCCATTGAATATTCTTTACATTGTAACATTTGTATTAAATGTACTTTTTCTTCACACTTATGTTGTCTTAGTTGAAGTAAAATTTATTGTTTCTTAGTTTCATTAAAAGTAATCATCTCTGAAATTGGATGTGTATTTTATAAAAAAAAAATTCCTGCATAATTTGGAAATGCAGTTTGATAGGTATAAGTATATAATGCATTTTCAAATTATGTTGGAAAAACCATTTTTACACATTCAATTACAGAGGTGAAAAAATTTAAACTATTCAATCATTTTAAACGTGAGGTTTATATGTATCTTTACTATATTATATGTTATGTATATGTATTAATAGGGCTTGAACGAAGATCAATTTCGTTATATACTCTTAAAACAGTAACTAGATTCACATCCTCGTATTGTTACTTTCTTCTTCCTATATAAAATTAAATTGTTTAAATGGGGTCAATAAATGATTTATTATTATTACCATAAGTAATTTAAATATACGCCAATTCATATGGGCATAAAATTTCATTCAGAGTCGTCTGAGGGTCAAAATAGTCTTCAAATCATAGAATAGGTACTGGAATCAAAAAAGTTATAACCAAATGGAAACGTTCTATATAAATTTTGATTAATACTGATTGCAGTACCTATTCTATGATTTGAAGACTATTTTTACTAGTCACTAATGTAAATGGTCTTGTTTACAAACAAAACAAAAACAAAAACAAAAATATTTTCATACATGTGCAAGCATGTTACTTGCCACTAGCTGAACTAGACTAACATTTATTGACTGAGAGGTAACTTCTTCATAAGTAGTATACTCATACTGCTTTGTTTATGTAGCCTTGAATGCATATTATTTGATAAGAAGGATGTTTCTAATTTCACACTTAAGGTATGAGATCCCTGGTATGAGGTTCACAGTCATTATATGAGGTAACGTGCTATTTAAATTTTAATTAATACTAGCTGATTCCAGTACCTATTCTATGATTTTTACTAGTCACTAATGTAAATTATTTATTTGCAAACAATTCCCGAACGATTTACGACATTTCTATGAAATCCAACACTGAAAGAAAATAAATGTATTTAGATATGAAAATCTATACTAACATAGAAATCATTCCTCGGCTTTTTGTTAAATTTAAATGATTATGTTTTTTATATTGATGGAATAAAGATTATTTTTACACGTACATACATTAAACGGAGTTATGAAAACCGGCTCAACAAGTGAGACATAAGTCGCAAGCTAGTAAGTTTTTTTAAATGCTTTGCTCATGCTAATACTAAACATGATAATAATAATAATAATAATAATAATAATAATAAGGAGTGCGCCGATATCTTTTTTTATGTATCCATTTTTATTTACAATATGTCTCTATTCAGTCAATAACTAAATGATTTGGCGTGTACAATTAATTACAGATAACTACGGATAGTATTTCACCGGACTATTGTATGAAAGATTTGACATTGGCATTTATCCAATTTCGGCACTTTTGTCGGATTTTATTAATTTAATATGTTGTACGTTTAGCAAAGAATGTGAGGGAGTGAAAGCAGAGTGGGTTGGAGACTGCAGAAAGGTGAGTGAATGATTAAGAGAGGATGGGAAAGGTGTGCAAATCTGCATGAGGCTGACGCGAGAAAGGAAATTGGCGAGGGCAGAGCGGGTCTAGTGTGTGTCCATATTGTTATGTAAGGTAATTTGTATTTTATTTTTATTTGTATATTTAAATTTATTGTTTTTGGTAGAATATTGTACAAGGGTGATGTATGAATTTTTGTCTGGCTATGCTTAATAAAGGTCTCTTTTTATTGTCCGTTTGATGGGATTAGGCGTATGGATTTCATATGAGTCGAATTGTGAAATTGTATTGAGCTTTGAATAAAAACTAGACAATGTAATGGTGTACAACTTGCTCAAGTTAATACAAACACACGAATAATTGAAGAATATAACTCGAAATTATGTAGGAATTATTGTTGAGGGTTCTTAGGTGTCTCTTTCTTTTTTTATTCATTGCTTCATTTTTATTTTTTTTGCTTTGTAAATTTTAATTTTGTTCAATTTATATTAAAATTTCCAATTTAAAAAAATAAGTTTTAGAGCCAACAACAAAGAATTTTTATTCACTTCGTACATTCTATGCCGTTTTATTTGTCCAGAATTGATTAATGGCGCAATACTATTTTATAGTTCACGCCATAAGAAAAGTATACCCGAGATCCCAGCCTTAAACATTACATGTGAGGATTAATTAAATAATTAAACATAAACAAATAATCAATAATAATAAACTGTTTATTATTATATTAAGTATAAATTTGAAAACAATGAAGTTATTATAAATATAGATATTGTTCATGCATTTTGCACGTAATTATTCAATGTTCATTCAATTTGTTTATCTACGAATAAAAATGATTACATACATTTGATTAAATAATCCATTTTAGTCATAACTAAACTATCAGCCATACGAAATCGCACAATAAAACGCTCACAATATACTAATGAACTGTTTATATTTTAATGAAATAAGCAAGCAGATTGTGTGCATTAAAGAAATTATTATGAACCCAACATGGCCGATATGTAAATCGTAAATAAATATGTGTATACATAAATACTGGTCAAATCAATTTATGAATATTAGATGAGATAAACACGACTGCCTTATGTGATGATAAGAGTGGAGCTAGATAATCGACGCTGACGACTGTAAATAAATGCTTTTGTTATGTAAATTAGTACCTTATGGATTCTTTTAAATTATAATTAATATATACTTAATTAAGTACATCTTAATTAGTAATTGAGATGGTATATAACAGTATACAATTGAGTTATTGGCTTACTATGGTCAGACTTCGAGTTATTTATTATAATATTATTAGAAATGAAAAAAAAAACATAGTCGATTCAAGAAAATTGTGCTTTTTGTTGATAATATTGAGAATAAATATAACAATAAATTATTTAGAATTAACTCAATTAATATCAGATATTTTTTGCATTTGTAAACAATAAAAAATAGATAAAATGTTTCAATGTCAGTTGGATGACGGCTTGCCCAAACAATGCAATTTTGTCAGCTGTAGAACGGTTTGTTTATTTACTAGTGCCTCTCGTGTATCACTCTGGGCTTATTGTTTCTTATTCTATTTGCCGCTTCCGATGCGCATAATTATATCTCGGCCCTTACATTCGTCGGCGTACGACCGCAAGAACTGAGCGATACTGCACGCCACGGGGGCGACTAGCAATGATAAACCATGCTAAACGAAAGCACCTACTATATATATTTCTGATGCGCCTTTTGCGTATGATGTAAAAAGCAACTAAACTAAAACAATTCTAGTAGTAGCTAAAAAATTGGTATTGAATAAGCCATGAAACAGAGTTGTGAATTATTTATTAATGACTTAGTATTAGCATCAAATAATTGATGACAAAAAATAATATTATTTAATTAAAACATTTCGCAGAGTTGGCTGCTAACAAATTTCACACATAACTTAAATTAGCTACTGCAATATTTAACTAGTGTCTCAACATAAATAATTAGTAAATGACGTGTACAATGAGTCTCTATTATACCATTTACACAAGCAAAGATCACTTAATAACTCTTAAGTGGACCTTTCTGAGAATGCTTAATATGTTTGTTTTTAGCGGAGCCATTTATGCGTATTATTTCAATTCTAACTGGAGCAATTAAGCTATTAACATAATATATAAGCTATGCGGATGACATGCAAAGAGTGCTATTAACGTGTACGTATCAGTTACGCACATACCGTAAATATTTTAGTAGACTCACCTGCTGCTACATTGGTATTTTATTTATAAACACTGACTCGGTTTTTGTATTATCAGTTAAAGTGCAAAGCAAAACGTCGGCGGGAATTGATAATAAAGTGAACTTTATGACACCAAAATGTTATATCGTGTCGAATGTAAAAATAGTAGTGAATCTCAGCAACAGTGTATTATGAAAATTAACATACGCATTAAGAATAATACTAATAATAACTTTAATTTGTACTAGTAAGAAAAAAAATAGGTTTTAGGTATTAAGACATTACATCCCTTATCTTCCATAGAAGATAAAAGTATTTTATCGATTAAAACCAGAATTCTTGACGACACATTCACTGTACGTACTAACAATTTTCAAGCAACTTACCCACAGAATCAACACACTACAGCCCCTTTTCTAGATTTCTAGAATAATTTCTATAGATTTATATTAATAAAGCTTTCGATAGTATCTCGCACAAAGGTTTATTAAATAAAATGCACACTACAGCCCCTTTTCTAGATTTCTATAATAATTTCTATAGATTTATATTAATAAAGCTTTCGATAGTATCTCGCACAAAGGTTTATTAAATAAAATGCACACTCTGCAAATCACCCCATTACATCATTAGAATGACTACACATATGTAAATTTCTAGAGAAAAAAACACTTATCAACCTGCCGGTCATACAAATTTACCATTCCTGATGGCTTTAATAATTCGGAAATAGAAGACAGAGGAAATACATGGTGAAAATGTGTTGAAGTTTCCAAATAAAACAAATAGTTTCTTAAATGTGGGCTGTACAATGATCGAAAATACTCGTAAATTGGTTTGTTTCATACATTATTTGCCGAATTAAAATCTAAGGTTCTCAATTTTCTGCAGAGGGTTCGAGGAGGTAACTCCCCATTATGTACGTCTATAAAATCGACGCCTTCAACGCGGTAAATATGTAGGGGAATCTTCATTTATTGCAGTGTGTGCATTTGCCTATGCTAATAATACCACTATAATATTTTTATACTTTTATTTAATGAAAAAAATGACGTCTCGTACTATACAATGGGGAGAGATTCAAATCCCTTTGTGTATGAAATGTCGCGAATCGCCTTTCACAGTTTTTCAGAGGTTTCTTGTGAAGTTAAGGTAAATATCGTCAATACACTCCTCCCAACTTCGTGTACCAGCGGAAAAGCCCTCGGGATGATTCCTATATAGATCGAACTTTTTTTTTTTTTAATATTTAAAATATTAATCTCAAGTACTCAACGTAATTTGTAGGGATAGTTGCTTCTGTGGACTGCTAGGACTACTGTGCTTTAATAAATTGTATCTGTACAAAATATTACGCTAAATATCTATTGCTTGATACAAACAATCCATACAGTTCCAATTGGAGCACACTCTATTTATTGATACAAAATCATGTATACCATGTTGAATTATTTTAAATAATATTTAATAAACGAAACAGTTAAAAATAAAGTGCAACTCAACAAATATTATTTGCATTTATGTAACCACAATACTTTTGCATGGCACCGCACGTGTCGACCTTACGGATTATATAGGTGAATAATTATCAACAGCGTGTAATTTCAGCCGCAGAAATTAATGCATCTTTATGTATGTTTAATTACTTTTACGATGTGCAACTACCTGTAAAATAACAGTTCATTATATTAACAACACCGAATTTGTATAATATACAGATTGTTCAACATCAACGATCGCTATCACTAATTGAATCTCATGTTTTGCTTTGAAATGTCATATTTCCCGAAAAAAAACTGTACTAAAATGTGATTTAAGGGAAACTTACATGATTCGTCAGATAATAATTGCATCAAAAGTGTTACTGAAGTGATATTAATTTGATAATGCATATTATGATAATAGCATTTGATGAATTTGATACTATTTTAATGAGAATAGCCTTTTTAATCTGACAGCACACATCAAAAAGGGTATTCTCTTAACAATAACAATTTTATATTCATAAATTAGCAATAGTCTACGCCAAAAATGAATTTATATCCAATAAAATAGAAAATGAAATTCTATTTTATGAGGCAGCATGAATTTACAATTTGTAGCCAACATTTTATTTTTTATATATATTTTTTTAAATATATCTATGAGATCTTAGTACTAACATAAACCACTACATGTAAGTATTACTAGCATTTGACAAATGTTTACAAATATTCTAGGAAATGTGTTCTTGAATTGAATCCAAATATTTCGCGTATGGCACGTCTAGACAAATTCTATAAATAGTGAAATATCTGACGTCAATCATATAATTTTACCATTCATGGAGTTTGAATGAACTAGTTTATATATTACAAACATACACTATTTGGCAATTAATTAAAATATAAAGATCTTCTTACTGCACATTCTAATTACTAACATTATTGTGTAATAATTTTCAGAATTAAAAAAATCTGGTTTGGTAACTACACATTACTTTCTGTTTTACACGTCTCATATTAACTCAAACGAATCATATTTTTTAATTTGGCTTTTCAAATCCAGCATTATTACGTTATCAATGTAAGTATGTAGAATAGAAATTATATTTATTTTCATAAGATTACAATATATACAATACATACAAAATTACAATAAAAAAACAAATGCTTATTATAAAGCTAATACACACAATTCTTTCATTAAATTCATCATTGACAGAATAGGGTTCCAAATCCAACAGCATGTTGAAAACACTATTATTATTGCTTTGGAAACCTATTCTGCCTTGTAAGGTATAAAGTATTGTGAACATGAAAAATTTAATTTTAGTAGAATTGAAAGAAAGTTTCCTATTTTCATTAATAATGACCATCTGGAAAATGGTTGTCTGTCGTCCGGCTGACAAATTTAGTGTACAAATCGAAATAGCTAGAGAAAAACTTCCAGACCTTAATTTATTGGTCATGTAATTATCTACATTTTGCTTTGTGGATCATCGTTGTAGCATAAATAACAAAAATAACAAAAAGATTAAGTCAAAAAAACGTGTAAAATCAAGTTTCTATTAAATCGCATATTTGTATAGTTTCTGTAAAAACTCTAATAGCCTGAATGGCAGATAATATACTGAAAAATTAATTCTTAGTACTATCTCAAATATTAGTTTTCGTCTTTCACATTAGATTTTGATGATAAATATAATTAATGCACGCCGATGTAATGTCGTGGTTAGCACCCCCGCTGTACAAAGGGGCGGCCCGGATTCGAATTCCGGTCCGGGTTAGAATTCCGGCCCGGGTAGTCGGTACAATTTGTCACTTCACTTTACCTTACAAAATATTATAATTTGTTTGATTGCATTATGTTTACAACACTATAACCTCGGATTCTCTAGAAATAGATTTTGGATTCGATGCAATGTATAAGCGCATACAACAGGTAAACTTTACGGATATTATAAAATCAATTACGCATTATGGGTTATAATAATATTTTTTTTAGAACTAGTAAAGCTTAGATTCATGCTTTATTTACGAGTACGCAACATTTGTTTCCTTAAATTTAATTATTAACTTCACAGTATCATTTGCACCGACATGCAAAATGCATGCATTTTCGAGACGACACCTGCCCCCTTAAGGGACAATTTAAAATCCTCCGGGACTATTTTCTAAAGTAGCAAGTGTTAACACACATAACATACACTAACACATGGCAGAAGGATCAGAAAGTTGATAGTTAGTTACAGAATTATAACAAATACAATAACTTCTACTATAATTGCATTAATTATAGTTGTAGTTATTGTATGCCGTATGGCAGAAGGACCTGAAAGTCGATAGCCAGTGTTAGTTTTAAATTGCAGAAATGCTTATTGGTGCTAGTAATTTTAAATCATAAGAGAGTAATAATAAATAAGGGCAAATTCCAGGACTTTAGTATTTCAAACCTGATTTTAAATGATAAAAGTAATTAAATTGTCTTTTTATTCGTTTTGTCTAATTTATTATTCTATATCAGGAATAATAAATTAGACATAACGAATCAGTGAATGGAACTAAGGAATATATTGAATTATTAATATCTCCAAAATAAAAAAATCACTTACAATTTAGTTCTTATTACTTATTGTGTCACAATTAACATTATTATAAGAAAAAATCCTAATATTTGATATAATCAATTTAGAAAATGTCTGTCTGTCTATATGTATACAAATGTTGTTGGTGTGTTTTCACTACTGTATTCTATATTTTGCACAATTAAAATACTTACATAATATGATAAAGTAAAAATTAGTAAACGTTTTTCTTGTTACTACTTTATGGAAGTGATCGTGAATACATTTAGTCTAGAAATGCTATACATTCGATTATTGCAAACACGTCTAACGTTTCCTAAGCGCGAATTATGAAATTGTGATGAGCTTTTCATAAAAACTAGGTACAAAATGGTATACAATTCATGCAACTTAATAAGAACACGTTGCTTCGCTGTGTCGGGTTTTGTAGGAATGTATGACCCTATTTCGTTGTTATCGAATGTAGAATACGAGTATTCAGTCGCATCCTACATTCGATAATCTCGAAATATGTTCCAAATATTGTACAAAACCAGCTACAGAACCAAATAGAATGTGTTCTTATTGACATGAATGAATGGTATACCATTTAGTACCTAGTTTTTGCGAAAAGCTTAATACAATTCCACAGTTCGCGCTAAGGTAACGTTAAGCCCGTATGACATTATCCAGTTTCATATATCATTTTATATATAAGAAATGATATATTAAACTGTATAACTATTTCTAAATGGAACATTAACATTGTGTATTACGGTGTTGTTATTGTTGTGAATAGTGTAAGTGAATTTATTATTATTCCGCCGCTATATCATTTTCTACATGTGTGTATAACACGTAGTTTGTGTCTGCATCGAAAACTATATAAGAAACTAGATAATGTCATACGGGCTTTAGACATGATTGCAGCCATCGAATGTATAGCATTTCTAGACGAAATTTACAGGTATAGAATTGTATCTACTACATCGATAAACTACCAATTACGGTTATCAATTCCTACAAAAAAGTTTCTGTGTCAACAACCAGGTGCTTCTATTGGATGTCATATGCCCTCACTGCCTATTTCTTTGCTAACAGTACAATATAAATTTAATATTCGCGCCATAAGTAATATATAGGTGTAATTTTACATTTAATGTATTTTTAGTTTGCAATTACAGCATTTCTTATTGGTGCAAGTTGAAATCCTAAGAAAATATAATGCACTAAACAGATATACGGATAAATTCCAGGACTTTTATATTTCAAACCCGAATTAATTAATAAATGTAATGAAATGTGGTTTATACTAACATAGAAAAATAAATTAGAACGTGGAAATAAGAAATATATTGCATTATTTATGCTATCAAAATAAAAAAAATCACTTACAATTTAGATTTAGTACTTATTTTGTCACAATAAAAAATATTAGAAATAATCATCTGAAACTGACTGATCTATTATTTTGTCACCTTTAGTAATACAATTGAGCAAATATATGATTTTCAATCACTCACCATTAGTTTGTTGCACTGAGATCTTTTCGACGATTTGATTTTCCTCCTTGAGCTGTTTGTAGGTGTTGTTCTTGATTTTCGCCAGGTCGCCGGCGTCGTCTTGGCATTTCCGTTTTCGCGCGCTTTTCGTCGTGTCGTCGACGGCATCCAATTTGGTTTCATCGATTTTGAGACCGTTAGTCCAATTAAAGTAGTCATCATTCTCCATCGTTAGATTCCAATTTTTGCTCTTCGAATCGTTCATCAACAATATTTGGGTATTATCGGCACAGTCATAAATTTGGAAATCCATAATAGAAACAATTAAATGAAAGGGGGTTAAATAATCTACTGCGATATTTATCTACTTTTTATACTCTCTACAAAAGCGATAAAACGATAACAAGGATTCACGTCCTCGGGGTGTAACTGTTTTTTTTGTGTGTTTTTTTTTTTGGATGTGCAGTTTTTTTTTATTGTTGCACAATTACCTCCAATTGTGTAGCGCGGTCGAATTTTTTAAAACATAACGAAGAACGAATTGTATAATTTCTTGATTCCAGTTGTTTCTCGTTGGCGATGATTTTGCAGAAACGAATTGTCAATGGTCAACATTTTATATTGCAAGTAGTAACATTCAATATCCATTAGCACCAAATTCTTATTGAAAAACAATTATAACATATACAAACTGATGTTATAAATTCCTTTTTAGTAGATTTAGTAGCCTAAGGCTATTCGGCACAATAAACTTATTTAAAAAAAACTTTTTTTAAGTGCCGTTTTGGCGAACACTGAACTGGGAAATCACGCAACTATATTCACAATGCAAGTGCGTTTTCACTTTCCGGTGCTAGTAATGAACTTAAAATCGGACATGATTTTTTTCAATCACAACTACACTCTAAACTCGAAAGGAAGAAGAATCGATACAACCGGCTTGAACTTATTTAAACAACTAACGTTCATCACTGGCTGATAGAGTGGTTAAATTAACTTTAATTTACTGGAGTCCGTTTATAAGGTATTTCGTCATTCTCAAGTTAAATTTGTGCCACAATGAAATAAGCTCGCATACAAGCAACAAGTCAGCTGTTAAATTATACTGCTCCTATTACGTGACATGCGCGTGTATTATATTCCGTTTCTCTTGTTAAATCTATTTTTATCTGATAAGAATCTTATTTAATGCGATCAGTCAAACGTTTCTTTCCCTCTTTTTCTCCTTTTTCGGTATCCAAAAACCAGACGTCCGCGGCAACTTATCGAAGGTTCTAACGACTTTTACGAAATATTCCGTATTGACTGCTTCAAATCTTGCCGGCATCAAACTCTGAAACATAACAAAAACAATCAATTATTATGCAGTAATTATTTTAATTTACATTTGTAATAAGGTATGGCAATTATTTCCGTTAAGGTCAATACCGAGGATAATTAATCTTATCCCTAACTTAAGTGTATTATTTTCTTTTATTTAGTAAACAAAAAAGAACCTTTGTTAGACATAGCATTCTCAACAATTCCAATAAACATCTCCCATTCTACAATACTCTCCCAAATACAATAAAATAAACTATACAATAATATAATATATATATATATATATATATATATATATATATATATAATAAGATACACACTTTTATATTAATATTACTAGTGCTTTTAACTAGTTAAGCTGGGTTTATACTGACATAAAATAATTAATTATACAGAGCGAATCAGTGGAAATGCGGAATAGTTAGTTATTATTTATACTCACAAAACACGAATATTCATTAACTATTTTTGTTTTAGGATTAATTTTGTCACAATAAATAATATTATAGGAAATAATTATGTAAAATTGACTCCTTATATATTACTTTATGTCAATATAAACGTAACCTTATTTTATTAATTATTATTATGTTTATTTTGTACATTTTATTAAACTTGGTTTTATATAGATATTATTGGACGAATCTTATATGTAATATTGTACATCTCCTTAAATAAAGTTATTTATCTATTATCTATTACAGATAGATAACTATTTATTACAAATAGATAAATAATTATTATAGATAGATAACTATCTATTATAGATAATAGATAAATGATTTTATTATAGGAGATGTACAATATTATGGTAGTTTTAGATAAGACAATTTCTTAGCTCTAAAGTTGTTCAAAAAATGAATTCATATATCCTCCTCCCATACAATTTGTCTTTGACAAATAGAACGTGTTATATTTTTCCATTCGATCTACCATTCAATTCAATATTTCAAATAATTTGCTGTATGATACGAGACAATTTAGATTGTCTCGCATCTTGACTAACTTTTGAGTCAAGAAATTGTCTTGTCTAAAACGAACTTTACATATAAGATGCGTCCAATAATATCTATATAAATCAAAGTTAATAGAATGTACAAAATAAACATAATAATAAATAATAAAATATAAAGAGACTAAAGGGGTTTATGCTAACATAAAATAATAAATAAGAAGTCAATGTCAGAGCATTATTTCTCATAATATTGATCAATGTGACATTAATCCTAATACCGAAATACTAAATGAATATTCATGTTTTGTGAGAATAGATAATTCATCAATAATTCAATTTATTAAAAGTTATTTTACGTATCCATCTAATTAATAATAAGATTTTAAGAAAATAATTAAATTTAGGCACGGTTGTATAAAGCCGAGTTAACTATAGGCCGTGATTATATTGTTAGATGTTGCATACATTATTGGTAACTTTCCATTTCATAGCCCAATGTACCTGTGTTTATATATATTAAAAACGTTATTATGTGTCAAAAGTGACATTTAAATCATGGATTGGAAATTAACTCGAGAGATATCTGCTTTATACATCCGAGCCTTAATGTAAGGTTGCCTGAATAAAGGGTAATAAAGTATATGTAATATGATTTTGTTTATGTGCACCATTACAAAAAAAAGGATTTTAATCACTTGCGTCATTGCAGAGATAACAGGATTGTACACAATAGTATTAAATGTATATGCAAATAATTTCATGGTTTTACTAAAAATTGTTTTAGCTAGCAGATTAAACTGTTTTATTAGAAAGAGCACAGTAACCTAACGACCTTCTCAGATAAGACAAATGTGCTTCCTTAGTTGATGAAATCTGAAGATTATGTACAATATTATTTATATATATTTTGTGTGGCGCTGATAATGAAAGTGGTCGAGTCACACATATTTTAGATAATCGGGTCTTTGTTTTGTGTTCGCATTATAAATTTATTATATACGGCTAGACGACATAGTTAGTGATGGACACTATCGAATAAAAACTACCGATAATCGAGAAACAAGTCCGATTATAGAAACAATCGAAAGAAAAGTTCGTGACTAATACAAATAAAACAGTTAAAAATCAATTGAAGTTTCAAAATTAATCTGCTTTTATATAACTTAGGCTCGGTTGTATTGAATTATACCAGAAAACGTTATATACAGTAACGACTTTTATTTCTATTAAATTAATATTCACTATGAAATATAAGTACAATAAAATACCTGTATAAACCTGTATTGCTGATAATATAATTTTCTCTTCAAATATTTTTTATTGTTTCATAATTTAACTACTGTTGCTGTATACAAGTTTTAAGAGAAATCTTATATGCACTAAAGTTTTATTTGAATTTATGAATCACTTTGTTAACCAAATCAACTGTATCAACAATTATGATAATTCTTCTTATATTCGACAAAACAATTATTCCTGAAACCGCAACAAGGATTAGAAAACGGACTGAAAATAACGGTCTTAGTTATGAAAAACCGGACACGAATAGGATCATGGAATATCAGGAGAACAATGAAAGAGACAGAAAGACTCCCAAATAGAGCGAAATTAGATAGGAATACAATCTAGAAATCCCGGGACTACGAGAATTCGAATGGAATGGAACTGGAAGAAAATTGCTGGGAAGCAGGGAAACAATACTACGCTCAGAACGCACGTACGTCGGAGTAGCAAGGAAAACAACAATCTTCGAAGTTTGGAAGCGATATCCTCGAAGACAGCAATATACAACACCAAGGCATGATGCATCACCATCGTCCAATGCTATGATCAATCCTAACCACCCCCCCAGACACCATGCTAAGAAACAGAAGAACTAGTATACAAGATACCAAGGAGACACCATCGCAAGTCACTGTTATGGGACTCTAAAGACATTAATGTCGATGGAACCTATAAAGCCATCAACGTTTCTCCGACGTTATCGTCATAATAAGGAGCGATATCCAAGGACTATCACAAAGACTAAAACATCATCCAAAAAAGTTAAAAATGAATCTTAGCAAAAACAGTAACACAAGTAAAACTCTAAACACAGGCAACGAACCTATGGAGAATGTAGAAGAATCAAAATAGGCCACTTAAATTTTCTTTTCATAGCACCATTTATTTAATATACCAAATAATTTTATTGTATGCAATCTTAGAATTCGATGGCACATTCCAAGAAACTCGCAGCTCGGTGGTTGAGAATCACTGTAGACTGTAGACAATTGCAGCTCTGATTTAATATATAGGTTGTAATACATATTATCTCAAATATTCTCTCATGACATTTAATCACAAACAACTCTAGTTGTAGGGGGGTAGCTTGTCAATTGTTAATTAAATATAAAAGTTATTTAAGATATATAAAGGGACAAATATAGCAATGCTAAAAACTTATACCAGAAAATGTTTTATACAGTCACGACTTTTATTTCTATTAAATTAATATCATCGTTTTGTATATATTCTCATTCGTTGGCAACAACACTGATCTCGAAATACCAGATAAGATAATGGTTTACTTTTATTTACAACATTTACAACAGACACAATTCGATATGATAAAAATTACACATTTATAATACCTATATTGTGCCATCGTTGGTCGTCTTCTGTCGATTTATATGAATTAGTTAGAAAACTTGGCTAGCAATAAAATTTATATTAAATGTAGTAGTTACGTTACGAATATGTCGATAATGAATATAAATAATAGTTAATTAGGTCAACAATGTACTGGATTTTGAATATGGGTGTCACATGTTGTGATTTAATAGGCGAGCCAGCGGAAGCCATTTTGCAAGGGCTACATATAATGCTTGTGTATATAATTTTATAATTTTTTCTTGTGAACAATATCCGGATGCAATTATTCGTTATGCCAGTCAGATGTTTACTTAATATTAAATGTTACTCAAGAAAAAAGTTGAAGGCGATAGAGGTGAAATAAACAGATAAAGCAAAAACACATCCGAAAAAGATAATGAAAAAGTACTTGATATACATTATAGCCTTTTTCGTTTATCAATCTGGGCTGGTACGGGCTTATTGTCTCTTGTTCTATTTGTCGCTTCCGATACGCACAATTCTACATCGGCCTTTACAACCGGCGGCGCACGACCGCAAGACCTGAGCAATACTGCACGCCACGGAGGCGACTAGCAATGCTAAAAAAGTACCAGGCGGGCGGCGGCTCTAACCACGACGCCACTGAGCTGGATTATATAGTATAAATAAGGATAATATAATTAAAAATAGTTAAAATACTTATATACACTATATTCACAAGTAAACACACATACATACACATGCACACACATATTAAAATTAAATTTAGTAGTATTTAGAGTATGATAATATGAAGCCAACCTCAATTGAAACCGAGAGGATATTCACGGCCGCGTCAAATTTTTGTTCAAATAAAGATCATCTTTAAACAAATTCTCCGTAGACTAGCGTCCATCGTTTTCAAAATGCAATTTTTTAAACAAATAATAAATGAAATACCTTTTTGTTAATTTTAGTGTTTGTTCATTGTAATTAACTTTTTTAATTTTAAAGTTTTTTTGTAAGCAATATTTATTTAATCGCTTCCCATATTTTAATATTTTTACTTTTAATTTCAAATTTCTCGATTCCCGGGAAGATTAATAAATCTTTCGGAAATTGTTCTGGAGGGCTAATAAAACGGATTGTATGTGTATTGAAGCTGCAATGAAGTGCAATCATACCGGAGTACGACCCTGTACAGAACGGTCCGGTATTATACCTGCATTGGCAGGCTCCGTGTTTATTACATGGGACCCCCATGGCGCGGACAATTACCCGAAAAATGACTTAGTCCTTCCCGAAATGGAACGACTATAACACTATGCTACATTTCATTAATTGTAAAAAAATGGTCTAATCGAGTAATTATTAATAATGTTACCTGAAACATAGTATAATGAAAATGTTGCATGCATAGATTGTGTTATTGCGTGCGGATTAACGTCAGCCTGTTAAGTCACTATTCATGAATTGCTTGAAAAAATAATGAGTGGGTAAATTTGAAAGTATGAAATTAATATTGTTACATTCTTACAAAAAACTAACATTAAAAACATAAGTAACTGAAATTGATATAATAAAAATTGTTCCCGAAGAAGCATCAAACGGTTTGATGTATGATATATATATATATATATATATATATATATATATATATATATATATATATATAATTATCTATTTGCCTTTTACCTTTCGGTGTAGATTAAAAAAAATATATATATATATATATATAATAAATAATAAATAATGTATACGTGATGTATATTGAAACAAGGGTAATATGTTGCATTTAGGCTAGGAGGAATGAGGAATATATGGCTGAATTATTGTAATATTGATAGGTGCTAGCCGTGCATAGAGGAAAATTATTATATAATAATTATAATTCAAATATCTATTGTGATAGATTAACATACATACACTAATGCATTTACATCACAAAGGGGAACTACCGACGTCTTTCTACTCGCGTCACATCAAATCTACAAATATAAACGGTTAAAAAAGACAATTGTCTTTTTCTGGATATAGGAGGATTTACTACTACCTAGTTAGATATGCGACATGAGATGAAGACGATATATTTCCTAACCATTGAAAGAACGCACGGAGTAGAAATCTTGCGATTGATAAATTTTATATAGCCCGGTTATAACGAGCATCTCCTCAGCCGAATAATATTTTTTGAATATTTTTGTCCAATTAATAGGGTTAATAAATCATAATAATAAAACTATTATCTTCTACGTTTATACCACTTAATTTATTGATTCGAAAAACTAGTTTCGCTTGAGCTCAAGGCATTAGCAAGTTTCTTCGATGAATGATGGTACAAAGGAATGTGCGTAAAAACATAGTAGTTTGATTAATATTCTTCATTGAAAATGAATTACCACATAGTAGACGCCGAAACCATTTAATTTCAGAAACCTAGAGCGTTTCCGAGGTAAAGGGAGACGCTCAGTGGTGGTTGACTGCACCTCTAACCACTAAATAATAATAATTTTATTTATTACTGTAATAATTATTTTCATAATTATGTTATTTCAAATTTATAAAATGAATAAAACCGCATAATTCATAATTCCATAATTCCCATATGAAATACTCACACAGCAGTGTACTTTATTCATAATTACATTTTATTAAATTAATTTTTTTTTACATTTGAGAATATACACGGGACCGATATTTTAACTTCATACTTTTGGTGTAATATCCGGTTTAATTAAACAAAACACAATTAACCCAGTGCGACCTCATACATTATGGTTTTAATTAATATTGCTATTTCCTTTATTCCCTCTCATTAAAATCCTTAAATTCATATGGTTGTCATGCATCCGGTTTGGTGTTACATTCCTATCCTAATACAATTATATTTCATATGGAATAATTTCAATCATATGATTACATACACTAGAAAACTACTGTATGTCCTAAAATTTACGTTTTAAACTTAAAGACAGCGAGAAGCAATAATATACATGGTGAAGTATTAACCGAAACCGGCAAAGTAAACTTCATTTCATTAGTGATATAACAATATATGCTAAAAGTATGTTACTAAAAAGCATATTTTACACTGTTCACTTCAGTGGCGTTATTACTTTCAAGATATAATTTATATCCATCATTATATGGGTCTTTGATCACTGTTGTACTTATTTGAACTGCAATATTTGAACAAGCCTTCTTCAGAAGAATCGGGTACTTCAGAGGAGTGAAGACGACACAATGACAGCCGAAATCCTTACCCTAATTGAAACATGAAAAACTGCGGCCCGTTCCAAGTTTTAATCGGTAAGAATTTCAAATATGTAATTATTTTACGTGAAAATTTGTCTTGCTCTGTTATTATGTAAATATCTACAATTAATAATAATCTTATATTGACCTTATAGCCTGCTACGCCTATAATACTGACAAACTGGATGTTTACAGATAATGTTTCACGTGATCTGCTACAAAATAATAGCATTCGTCGACCTATTAAGAGGCAGATTATATTTTATCAATCTCTTTAAGGGCATATACGTTGGTTCAAATTATGATGATTCCATTTTATAATTGTGTCCCTAAATTGCATCTCAGATGACCTATAGGTCAACAAAGATAAAATTAAAATTAAAAAAATGGTTACAACTAATAGATCGTTTTCAATTTCAAAAAATTAACGTTTGATTTATACGTTAAGTGTAGGGACAACAAATGAAATGTTGGGCGAGTTTCAAATTGACCATGTTACGGTCTCCAGTAAAAGAATAAAAGAAATTAAAAAATCAAAACTAATAGGGGACTGGACGTAGAGTCGGAACACTACCTAACAGCAATAGAATGAACTTATACCCACCAGACAAGAGATAATCAAAAAACAATTCGAGACACAAGATACACAATAACATTTTTGTAGGTCTATTTCAGAGCAAGAAGTCGAATATGATATGGAAAGAACTGTATCACAAGTATCACAGAAGTAGCACAACTGCAACGTGTTCGGAAACACGAGTGGTAGTATGACAAGTGCTATCAAGCCTTACCCGGCATGGTGTAAATGGAACAAACACAAGCCCGATCAGAACTGGGGCAGCTAGAAAGGAAACATCTAAAAGACGCCTTACACGGTCAATAATACTGTCAATCCTAGTACTGTCAGTATTTACATCAATCCTCCTTTTATATTTATCAATTAATCAATTATCCGGATATACATCAATATTTTCCGCATTTCATCGTTACTATACCTTACACGATAAGTAATACCGTCAATATTATAGAATAATGAACATTTTAAACATATTATTGCACAGTAATACTGTATTCTAAAATATTGACAATATTATTGATCGTGTAAGGTGCCTTTATGACCAGTGCGAGAAAAGAAGGAATAATAAACAAGAACTCAACACCTTCTACACACAAAAAAACACGCACAAAATATTGGCAAAAATAAAATGACAAGGTACCAACCTCTTAGTCTATGCTTCAACGATGAAAGCGGTAAAATCTGACTGAATAATAAAGCTAACTATGAGATTCTAGATAAATATTTTGAAAAACTCTGAAACTGTGAGCAACTACGCGAAAAACTCCGGCAGTGCAAGAGTAACTTGAATATTCGAGGGTCTAGGTCTCCAAATGCGAATGAAATTCACCAAATATATATAAAAAAATAACAAATCGTCGAGAGCATAGCATAACGACAGAATGCCTCAAAAATACCGAGACGCATTTGCTTCGACAGAAACCATAGAGAGTATCCTTTAGAAAATCTGGGATGAAGAGAATGTACCAAGAGATTGGAAATAAACGTTAATTCATCCGCTGCGTAAGAAGGGCAGTAGAAAAGAGGTGATCTGGAGAGCGGTTAGTAGACCAAAATCGCAAAAAAATATAATGTGTTCGGTCAGAATTTTTGCGGAATGGGAGTCGCCAGGCCATTTCATCGCCGGAGGTTTCATCGACAAGCCATTTTATCATCAACGTTTTTGTAAATTATGACGTAGCCGTAGCTTAATGGAAAAGTACTGGCTTGACGTAGCCGTAGCTAAATGGAAAAGTACTGGCTTTGCGTAACCGTTAGTTAATGCGAAAAGTACCAACTTGGTGTAGGTATAAAACCATGCGTATCTGTGACGTAGGCGTTTTTGCCTGAACACAATTATTAACAGCTGGGCAGCATAATTTCCAAACTGTCATATTAGTCGATCGACTAATTTGATAGTTACCTAGCTATAAAATGATCGAAGATGAAATGTCCTAGATCCATATTTTGTATGGCATTTTAAAACTTAATTCTTATAAGGTTCATTTCAAACCCATATATGGCAGAAAATGTCTATCCGTCGACTGTGACAAATTTCGGAAAATAAGCATTTAAAGAAGATTATTATTGTACTCTTTAATTCTTTAATGGAATATATTCCTCCTGAGAACAAAATAAGTAAAAATTGAAATGATAACGAGTGAGTACCTACAAACGCTATTTAAATCGATAGCTGTGAATGAATGAATGAATATAGTCTAAATTCGTAATCTTATCGATTTTTTTATCTTGGCAAATTTCATTACCTACTGCGGATTAATTTTAATCCAGCCACTCATAAAAATGATTTTAATAAGTTGTTTCCTCTAGAGAGTACAACCGTTACATTATTATAAAATTAATGCACGGACAGGCTCTATTGTAATGCAATTCAAGGTTTGTGCAATTGAAGGCAAAAATGCAATATTCTTCATAAATACGCTTAGAAACACCGCATTAGACACATATTGGTGTTACTCGCAACGGTAATAAATGTCTAGTATCGTTCACAATATCATTAGGAAAATATACAAAAAGGCAAAATTTAATATTATATTTTCCAAACCCAGCTCAGTGGCCAAGAGCCGTCCGCCTCGTACTGAGCATTGGAGAGCGCAAGTTCGAACCCCATCGGGGTGAATTTTTGCGAATTACTTTTCACAGTTTTTCAAAGATTTTCTGCCAAGTTAAGGAAACTACCGGGTAACTCATCTAACCTTCTCCCAGTACTGACGGAAAAGCCTCATAGCCCTATAATGTTTTTATTATATTTTCCGAATTACTTTTCACAGTTTTTCTGAGATTTTTTGTCAAGTTAAGGTAACTCCTCTGATCTTCTCTCAGTACTGGCGGAAAAGCCTCATGACCCTATAAAGTTTTTATTATATTTTCCGAATAAGTGTTGTACATGCATACTGGATAGTTGGAAAGCACAGCACCGGTAAAAAAAGACCTTTATTTGGCATATCAGCCCAACCCTTCCCTTTTACACACATTCCCAAATCGTACTTTCACAGAAAGAAATCAATAAAGACACAAAAAAAAAGAATACACATTAACATAAAATACATTTTTCTATCCATTAAAATAAACCCCCTCTGCCCTCGCCAATTTCCTTTCCCACCTCAGCCTCCTGCAGATTTTCACGCCTTTCCCATCCTCTCCTAACCATTCGTTCAGCTTTCTGCACTCTCCAACCCACTCTTCTTTCACTCCCTCACATTCCTTGCTAAGGTGCCACCACGTGTCACTCCCCTTACTACACAGCGCACACGCGGTGTACCACAACCCCATCCACACTTTTCTTCCTCGCTCTTCTGAACCACACCTCGCTCTTGCCATGCATACTTTGTCCTCTCTGCTCCACTCTCCCCTAAGTACCTCGAGAGTTTCCCCTGCACTTGCCACTCTACGTAGCCAGGGTTGTATGAGCTCTCAGCCATTCTCACTTGCCTTTCTTGCCACTCAATATCCCTCAATCTCTCCCTTATCTCAGTTCCTAGGCTACCCCTTTCTCTCAGCTTCTCCTCTACCCACACCTCAGACATACCCACTCTTTCATACATCCTTTCTCTATCCTTCCTCCATCTACTCTCTGTTCTACTTTTACACCTCATCCATATCTCCCGTACCAGTCTTCCCTCGCCCAAATCCTGCAATCTTTCCTCAAACTTCACAACCCTCACACACGACTCCCACCACATACTCATACGATTTGTCTCCTGCAACAGCACTGCCCTCGGTGTCGACCTTTCGAGTCCTAGCAGATTCATCAGAAACCAACCTTGCTCCCTTTCTTTTACACACGCATCCCAGATCTTGCACGCCATTACTAGGTTACCACCCCACAAACTCCCACATTTTCTGCACGCAATCCCCCAAGCCATTCTTGCTTTCGCCTGCATACACTCCACATGCATCCTAAGCCCTCCTCCACAGTCAAACCAAAACCAAATATTTAAAGCCATTCACTCTCTCAATCAGCCTTTCCTTCCATTTCAGCCCTTCGTCCTTACCCCTCCTGCCCCTATTTCTAAACAACATCCATTTGGTCTTTTCCACATTCACCACTAGCCCCCTCTTATCCAGGTATCTACCCATTCTATCCAACATCTCTTCCAGCACCGGTATTTAATGTATTAAAAGTCTTAACTTTTTTGACTCTCACGTTATTTTATTGCATAATCATAATATGCAGACAACATATCCGGTGTGGGCCACATCCTTAGCTATCAGATTATTCAGACATGGGATTTTTTATTATTTGTATATTTCGACTATATTGGTCATAAAACGTAGAGAAAAGTCAAATTTAGCAGTTTGGAGATAACTTTCTTTATACAACAGTGCTGTATCCTGGAGCAACCATCCTTAATATTGGTTTCTTTTCCATATTTGAGACTTTAAAGTTGGATTGAAAAATGCAATTTGATTTCATAACTCCAAGTAAATATAAAATACGTGATTCAAACGTGACACCAGAAAATTATCATATATAAACTATGTCTAGTACTGTACAACAATCCCAATTTTATGATTTTACGCTACAATAATAGGGAGCCAATAATTGAGAATTTAAAAATACATCGAAATTCCTATGCATTCTCCAAATCACCAGGCGCATATGCTAATTATCAATTTTTTTGCGTTTCATGCCCAATTTAATCGAAATCACTTTCAGCAAATGCCGGTATATGTCTGTGAACAAAATAGTGGGGAAACGGTCTGATATGCCGGGATTTAGTTTGGGAATTGAGTATTTTATCATTACAGGATGACACGAATATCACTAAACATGTCATAAGTGCGAAATTTTAATCAGCACAACTATTAAGAGAAGAAAACTATTATGTTAATAATTTTTACGCAAATTATATTCATATAAATTTAAAATTCCGAAATGTGTTAAATTGAATTGAAATAAATTAACCCTTAGATGAACTCTAAAGAATTGACTCATATGTAAAATGATTTCATAAATTTACTTAATATAAGATTATAGTACAAAAGCCAGTTTAAAATTTTAAATAAATTAATACATAAAATTATTAGTAGGGACACATAACATTGAAGAGAAATAGCACAACAAAAGTAGTTGCAAGTGTATCAGACCAATTGAACATGCAAATTTTAAATTGGTTGGCACAATTGAAACTTGACCAGTAATTGAACAAAAGAACAAATAATTTTGTCGGCATTAAATCTCCGACAGTAATTGTATTACATTAAATTTTTAAATTGTGTCCCGGCTTCCCACAGAAATCTAACCCCTGGCAAAATTATTATGAATATTATACGTTGATATTAGGCGATTGGGGCCTTGCAGGTGGCCACCTACTCAGCGATGATGGCAATGTGTTATTGAATTTGGCGTTGCTAAAACAAAAAAAACTGTGGCCGGTGTGTTATTACTTCATTTGCTATTTTATTCGTTTTTCGGTTTTATTTTTTCATACGCAAAAGGTTCGTTAAATGGCTTATTGAAAATGCGTTGCCATTTAATACGAATAACTAATAAGGAATATTAATAAGTAATATTTGTTATAAATCATAATTCTCCCAGACGCCGATGTAGCGCAGTGGTTAAGCACCCCGGCTTTACAAACGGGCGGGCTCGCCGGGCCGATTAAAAACAAAGTCGATGATACAATTAACGACACTCTGAGGTAGCAAGTCCTAACACTCACATACACATGCATTAACACACGACAGAAGGACCCGAAGGTCGATAGCTAGTTACAGAATTGTATCAAATACAGAGCTACTATAAAAATTCTCCGACAAAATACTCATTCAGAAAATTATGTAAAAGTTGTGAAGAATGTAATAAATCTAATAAATTATATATTGGTCTTACTGGAAGCAACGTATTAATCACATATACCAAAATTAATTTGGTGTATTCCTCACTGTCTAAAAATGAATTGCACATAGTTTAATTGTTAATAAGTGTAAATTTTTATTTAATAACAAATATAGTTTACAAAGATAATACAAATTTTAGTATGTCATTTTGAATATGTCATGTTTGTATAGCATCACATTGATATACAAACATGACATATTCAAAATGACATAAAAGACTAAACATTAGTCAATTAGCTATAAAAATTGAATGCATACAAAATACTGTAAGATTCTATGAACTACCAAATTTTACATAATATAAATTTAAAACATTAATGCCCGTATACATAAACGTTAACACAATAATGTTTAGTTAAACGAATACAAATTTATAATTCGTATCTACAGTTTTATTTAGCATTCTGAAAACAAAAAAAGACTTTCAGGTGCAGTGTCAAAATGCATCGATGATTGGACGATCCTTGACAACCAATGTCATCAATATAAAAAATGTGAAGAATGTTTTAAATTATAATTAAAGCAAGCAGTTTTTATTCACTTTGAGTATCAATAATTTTAATCGCTATTTAATAAATGGCACCGATCGTTTATCAAGTCTTTATACACCTCGTAATGATGGTTCAAGCTTTTAATGGTATGTACTTTACAAGTACTACCAAGGGCACCATTAGGACTGCTTATACCATAAAACACTTTATTTATCCTGCTATGAACCAATGCCATAGCACACATGACACATGGTTCGTGTGTGGTGTAAAGGTAATAGTTGGTGCAAAGATATGGGGCATCATCTGATTTGTTGCAATTTTTATCGTAGAATTTAGCACCCAATCGCATTAACGGGTACTGCTCCTTAAAAAGGGTTTGGTATTTTTCAGGAATCCCTCTTAAATTATAATCCTGTTGTGACTGTCCAGACTTTAGATTTTCATTAGTGCTATATGCTCCACCATGTTGTGTTCGTGCAACGTTATCTATACCTACCATAACAGCATGCATGCAAGGATTTGTATGGCTTCTATCATAACCAATTCCAATGATGCTTTGTAGTTTTGGATCGACTATAATCGCACCAACCGCTTTTGTACTCCCGTCGTTAATTTGTGCATACTTCGCAATATCAACACAAATACTCATATATGTTGTATGAAATTGCATCTCATTTTCGTTGAAATTCACTTGGAACATCTTTTCAATATCGCTATCATAATGAAATTTACAAGGCCATTTGATTTTAACTGTATTATGTTGATTATGTGTTTTCGGCGGAATTGCTGCTACCGATTGTATTTCTATGTCTTTCGTAAAATATGACATGCTAACGTTCTTGATTTTTAAAAACTCGGGCACTTCTTTCATATCACAATAATCAGTTGGAAAGAGTAAGATTGATCGTTCTTTAACTCTTTTTAAATGGGCCAACTCATACACAGGAATATTCTCATTTAAAATCGCTATTAGTTGCGATGTAAGTTTCATATCTTTTATAGTAGCGGTATATACATCCTTCAAAGGGATATCCATTAATAACTCATCTGATAAAACAGGCTTCATCATGTTTGTCACCAGTTTGCGCTTCTTGGCGATCGGCTCCATTTTAATGTTTTAGTCCTCTTCAGTTGCAATGGTTATTCTTCCATGAAGCACTACACGAAACACAATTTAAATTAGTTCCTTTGAAATAGTTTATTTACAGTGCATAAGTACTATTTGAACATGCAGATTTTACAATTATATAATATACTAATACAAACATATTTAATAAATTCTACATTTTCAGCCTAAATATAGAATATTATATTTTTTAACATTTAAGAAAGTTATTAAGTTACTCATTCCCGTATTTTAATAATTTTTTAATCATCTTTAAAGATAAGATTTATTTTTTTACAAATCTAATAGCTACTAACTTTCTATGGAATACAGTATTGCCGTGTTTCAGCAATTATAGAAATTACACAAATTTAATGAAAAGACTAGTAAAAGTAGCATGGGACAAATCATCCTCGGGGACGCGACGCATAAAAAAATCGAGTACAATATGAAGCGACATCACCATTGACGGAAACTGAGGGTATAGAGACGAAGAAAGAATAGGCAACATGTCTAAATTAAAGAAAGAAGAAGAAGACACAAATAGTGTTTGAAAACATTATATGGAACACAGAAATATTGCCGTATTCCAATAATTATAGAGGCACCTTACACGATCAATAATACTGTCAATATTTTAGAATAATGACAGTGTTACTGTACGATAACATGTTTAAAATGTTCTTTATTCTAAAATATTGATAGCATTATTAATTGTATAAGGTATAGTAATGATGGAATGAAGAGAATATTAATGTTTGTCCGGATAATTGATTACTTGATAAATATAAAAGGAGGATTGAAGTAAATACTGACAGTACTAGTACTGACAGTATTATTGACCGTGTAAGGTGCCTTATTGAAATTACATAAATAAATAGAAAAGACTAGTAAATGTAGCAAGAGACACCCTCGGAGACGCGAAGCATAGGAAGACTGAGAAAAAGACGAAGCGACATCACCATCGACGGAGACTGAGAGCTAGGGACGAAGAAAGAACAGGAAACATGTCTAAATGAAGAAGAGATAATAGCGCAAATAGCGTTTTAAAATTGTAAGTTGCAATTTATAAAATTCACTAAAAATTAATTTAGAGGGCAACGGTCTCAAATTTGGTTAATGCATAAATGTATGTGTTTATACTAATTTGGCTATTTTCAACGCATTCGCTTTATATAACCCGAATTCTGGCGTTATTTCACAAATTATGTTTGAAAATTGCAGCTGTAACCAAATTCACCAAGAATTAAATTTTGGGGAGAATTCTTTCAAATTTATTTTATGTATAGACAAAATTGTTTTGCACTATTTTAGTCGTTGTGAATGCATTTGCTGTATACTAACTTGAATTATGGCCATATTATACAAATAATGTATGAAAATTTAAACTGCAATATAAAAAATCAACATTCAGTTTTGGGGGCTATTGTTTCAAATTTGGTAAATACATAAATATGTGTGTCATTTTCGGGACATTGGCTTTATAATAACTCGAGTTATGGATGTATTACAAAAATGATGTTTGAAATTTGCAATTAAAAAAAAACAAACATTCTGGTGTGACAACGGTTTCAAATTTGACCAATGACATAAATGTATGTGATTTGAACAATGTTGACCATTTCAATAACATTATAAGTATAAACAATCGTAATTTGTTATATTTAGTTTCATTATTGTTTGTAACAATTAGATTTTCTTCCATGGCGAAGTAATTCTAACTAGTTTTGATTACAAAAAACTGCTCTAATTAAATTAGTTTAATGTTCTACCTACATAAATAACGCTCTATATAAAGATATATATATATATATATATATATATATATATATATATATATATATATATATAACACTCAATTGATTATGCAAATTCTTTGCCATTATGCCATTTTAAACATAAACAATCGTAATTATATATAATTGGTAATTCCTGCAGATGCAGTTTAACATATAGAGTTTAACATATAGTTTAACATATAGAGAGTAATTCTTAGAAATATTATTGGTGAATATAATATTGTCACTTCCGATCATAACCACGCATATATTAAAAAACTACTAATTTCTGTTGCCAATTGCAAGACTAAATATATAGGTGCTATATTTAAATTATGTTTCTTAGCTATAAACCTAATCATAAAAAAACGTCAACTGGCACATGGCACATAATAAAGGCAAACGTTTTTAGAAACATCGGTAAACTTGGGTTTATACTGAACAAAAAAATAAGACAGAACAAATCAGTGGAAATAAGGATTATTTTGGATCATTTATGCTTACAAAATAAGAATAATCACATGCCATTGAGTGGTTATTACCTATTTTATTGCAATAAACAATATTATTAAGAAAAAGAAAACCTTTGAGATTTATTCCTTATTTCATTTTATTGTATGTCCACATACTTATATATCATTTTTGTATTTTTATTTATAATTGTATTGGTGGGTTTATGCCAACACAAGTATAAATAAGAACAACATACATGATATAACTATGTTGTTTAAAAGTAAAACTCCTAATTTATACATTTTTATAAATATCCGTTACTCCAAATGGATACACCTAAATATTTTGTTTACTTTTCTTGCGTATGGTCGATCGACTTGTTTATACACAAAATAACAGCAGCAGGATTTTTAAAACCGGTTATGCAACTATGGTTCAAGAAATATTTGTGCTCTCAAATGAATATAATCTAATTATTATGACATCGGCAACCTTGATTAAAAATGGATATGTGCAATGTTTTGTTTACTGAAAACTAAGAGACATAATCTTTAAGGAACGCAAAAACTATATCATATAATAAATAAATCGTATCTAACATTAGTATTTTAAGGGAAATAATAGTAGAAAATAATGATTGCTGCCATATTCTTGGAGACCCAACAATTTTAAAAATTCCATATCATAAATATATTATATATTCTTATTTTTCTATATTCGTATTCCCATAATGATAGTGATGATTATCATTCTCTTATATATAGATCATTCAATTTGTATACAATTAGATTTCAACATCTGATACCAGCATTATTATAATTTTAAAATGATTATATAATAAATAGGATAAACATGTTTCAAGTAAAGTACTCAATACCAATTTTATTTAGTATATTTGCAATAGACTACTTTAGAGTATGGCACGTGTCATATTGAAAATATACTGAAACCAATCGAAGTAAAGGTGACAAAATAAAAATAAAATAATAAATAAGAAGCTCAGTGGCCGAGTGGTTAGAGGTGTCGTTCTTCTCATACTGAGCGAGTTCAAACACCATCGTGGCGAATTTTTGCGAATCACCGTTCACAGTTTCTCAGAGGTTTTCTGTGAAGTTAAGGTAAATGCCGGGTGACTAAATTCCTCTAAGCTTCTCCCTAAACCGCCGGAAAAGCCTCACGGCTGATAGCCTTATAAAGATAGAAGTGTTTCAAGAAGCCTATTTCAGAGAAGTATTGCTCATAATTTTGTTTATTCCGACAAAATAACTACGAACAACTAAATAGTAAGTGAATATTCTTATTTGGTGAACATAAATATCCCTTATCCCTTTCCTTATTTTAAATAATTCGTTCTATTTAAATTATTATTGATTTCAGTCTTCTGACTTACTGACTTCAGTCAGTATAAACAAATCTTAATATCTGTAAACATATGGTAGACAGGGGGTAGACACATTATAGATAGTTCCGGAACGACGTAAAGGTATTGTTTTTAAATTTTTCAAAATATCCTATTCAATAATTTTGCTTGCTTCACAAGTATTAATTTGCATAAAGCATGCTTTCATTAATGAGAAAATGGTTACAGAAAGTAATTTTCAGGCCATAACATAATTTTATACATCCTGTTTTCAGAACATTAACATTATTTTAAAGCCAGCTGTATATTTAATAACAGTTAAAACCGACTGTTATGCAATTAATAAATTTAATTAAAAACAGATGACTCTGACTTTGAAATTGTACATGCTTGTTTATTGTTTTTGTAACATTAGTACCGACCTCACGGTCATTGAGGAAATCAAATATCACTGCAGGAATGTCTATATTAATATACTTGTAATAGGTCCGATTCGTATGTACATAATTTTCAGGTGCCTAAGCACAATATTCTTCGTTACTAAAGATACATATTCAAAGCTCCTTTTTAACCTTTGTAACTTCATAAACCAATTAATACTAATTAAAGTCCTGATACAAGAAAAAACGGTGCGAAATAAAAATTTCAGAATATCTTTTCCAATGGGCACTATCGATTGGTTTATAATATCGATAATTATAAAGCTAGTGACTAAAACATATGAACGAGAAATGAACAAACTATCAACACTAGTATTCATTAATTCATATATTGTAATCATTTGTGACTATTTAGTAGAAAACTCAGTAAAAGTACATTTTAGACATAGAGTTAAAAATGCAAAAGTTATTTTGTATGATTGTTGCTTAAAAATTATACTACAGGCAGATATTTATCATTTCCGCCTTTTTGTAATAGTGAAAGAGAGGATTATTATCTGATACAAGGGTGACAACGGACGACGTAAGACATTTAGACATGTAGCACGTCGTGCCGTGGCACCCGAAATCATAGCGTGATAACCGATACACCGAGAGATTCGAAAATACTAATATTGAAAAGAACTTTGAAGCAAGTTCAATAGCACGTGAAACCATTCACAGGTAAACTTAAAAAACTCGAACGGTTGAACGGGGAAATTCAGCATGTCTCGCAGTGAGCCGCTTGGGCTAGCTAAAAACATAGAAAACCTCGTTTTAGTTATTATTTAATACAATTATTCATGAAACCAACACGGGTACAAGAGGATACAGACCAACGATTCATGAAACCGCATCAAATATTAGAAAACGGAATGAAAAATCGATGGAGATCTTAGCTATTAAAAACCTGACATCATGAAACATAAGAACAATGATGATCCTGGGACTAAGCGATTCTACTAAATTGTTAGGAACGGGGCAACCATACTGCACGCAGGAAAGGGTGAAGGAGCATACGATGGAGAAGTAAGGCAAACAACAGCCTTCTAAACTGTGACACTAAACCCCAAGGACCAACAAAACAACGCTCTAAGAAAAATCACAAACCAGAACATAATCAAATCAAATAGACCACTTGATGAAAAAGAAATGGAGGAAGTCCCTGCTAGACATACTAAACCGGCGAGGAATGGACATTTCAAGTGACCAACTCTATGTCCAACATTCTAAGAATATGTCAAAATGAAATATGAAAAAAGCAAAGCCTAATACGAATCAAGCTAAGACAAATAGCACCAGTGAACAATCTTGAGGGGAATATTCACAGAAGCAGCGGATTCCCTGCTAGACATCCTTAATCGGCGAGGAACGGACATGTCAAGTAACTACCACCTTGAGACCAACAATATGTGTATCAGTTGCCTGACCAAAGAGTGGAGAGACGGCAGGCAAGCCACTGAAGAGATACAACATGGAGGCCCTAAGACACACACGTCCAAAAAAAATCAAGAATATGTAAAAATGAAATACGAAAGACGTAAAGCCGAATACGAACAACAGCACGAATGGGTAACGAAAAAAACATGAGAACTAATGCGCGAAAGGAAAGATGCAAAACACAATGTCAACAGCAAAACTAGCCGAACTTCCAGAGACTTCTATAAAAGAAACAATACAGAGGTAAAAAGCACCCCTAGGAACAAACGGTGATGGGCAGATTACCTCGTAAGAGAAGCAAAAAGGGCTACCCGCAGTGGTAATGACAGAACATTATATGAAATAACAAAGAAGCTGGCAAACAAAGGCCTACCACCGGAAAACCCATCAGAAAAAAGACCATTGTGAACACCTCTCATCGTTATGTATGCTTTATGCGTTATGTACTCCTTATGCTTATGTCCATTGTGAACAAACACTAGGTAAACAATTAGGGGACATTCACAATAATTGCGGCAGTGGTAACGTAGCGGTAAGCAAAACTTTACATGTCTATAAGAATTAAGACGTTCAGAATTATGCAGTAATGGTGTAGAATAATTAAGGGAGAGATATTCTGTCACAGTTTACCGCGCTGCTGTTTACGCCTGAATTTTTATACACGTGTAAAATTAAGATTACCGCTACATTACCATTACCACGCTTATTGTGGTTGGACCTTTAAAGTTGTAGTGGATCAGCGCTGATGTTAGGCGACATTTAAATGAAATTAATTGAAAAGGGGGTAGCATAGGCGGATATCAGATTTCTATTTTGTGAGGAGCCATACCACCTTTATAAAAAGTTTTGCTTTCTATATAAATCATATTACCACGGAGAAATTGAATACCTTTATAATATTGAACATTTATACCTTAATATATCATCTTTGAATATATTTACATAACAATATTTTTACACCTTACTAGTAATCTAAGAATACATTCAAGTATTTAGTAAAATAATGTATAACTACCATCGTGAAAATATTAATTACGAGCCACGTCTGAACACAATAAATATCCGAAAACGCCATACATTTTCATCTGTACAGCTTGTAAACAGAACGTCCAACATACTTTAAAACATATTATTCACTAAATCCTACTATTCATGAATCTGTTGAAAAGTATTTGCTCATCGCTAAAAATAATCATTAAACAGCGTAATTTGGCAACTCACGAGACACTAATTAACGTTGGTACCAGCAAACGTGGGACCACTGCCTTCTGCAAAAATAGTCTACTTTTAATTTGATCAAAGCATAAATTGCTATCATGCTTCGCAACGCCATTTTAATGGGCGCGCATTTAAGTATAAATTTTTCACATCGCTCTCGTGTTGTTTCTTTAAGCGCTAATTGACATTGTTGATTGAGGGTTAAGTGATTTAGATTGTTCCGAGGACAAAATAATAATTGTGCTTGTTCACAGATATATCTTGTGCAGCACAGTAACGGCTTTCAATCTAGAGCAAATTAATTCTTTATAACATAATTATTCAGATTCTAATGGGAGTTTACTTTGATTCGATGCGTGTTGTTAAAATATACATATAAATCTTAATCTAAATATGATAAATAAAATTCAATGAAAATTTTAATTGTATGAAATTAGTGATTTAATTTGATGCTATTATTGGTAAAATATGAGTTTTTGAGATATAACATTTTATAGTATATCTTTTCAATATTTTTTTGTTTCTGATGAATTAGTATTCTTCAAATCTCGACTCAACAAATATGTTTGGATACCTAAGACAATAATAAAGTTAATTATAGAACAACAATATTTAAAAGTTTGATGTAGTCAGTACACAGCACACTACTTTAATATTATTATGAACATCTGTATACATTCCTAAATTGTAACTATTCTGGGCCTATGGCGGATTATTTGCTCTTTCCTAACTTGAAGATATTTTTACGTCAATCAATATTTTTTTATTTGTATGTACCCGACCTAACGGATATTTCTGTACCCTCGTACATAGTTTTTTAGTCAAGTCTTCTGGAACCACACAGAAACTAAAACAGTCGAAGTTTAAACGAGGTGCCAAGTACTCGATGTATTTTGTCTAGTTTAGAGTTTGATCTATTTGTGGACCCCTTGTGATGGTAACACCTTTATTTCCGACTGTAATGGTCTATAATATAAATAAACAATATAATGTAAAATATCCCTCTGGAATGTATTCCTTAATTTTATTTTATTTGAGCCACCTTTCTATACCAAAATTTAGGAGAATGTAACAAACTATTCTTTAGTTTGTTAACCTTAGCAGCACTACGTTGAAGTTAATCGCTCATGACATCGTAATTATTTTGAAATATTAACCTACTTTTAAATGTATATTTTGATTAGTGTATTCAGCGTAATTCATGTTCCTGTACTTGTATATAGTCAGGTTGCAACAGAGTTTTATGCTCAATCAGCGTGTTTTAAATGGAAAAGAATAATATCTTCTATATATACATCAGTAAAATAATTTAAAAAGTTGATTAAATTATATGCAAAAAGTTAGTTAGTTATAAGTAGTTTGTATTGTATTATTATATATAATTTTGATATTCATTTAATTGATATTTATTGGATAATATTGTTATTTTTCATTTAAAAAAAATATATTCTTTATTGAATGTTTTGTCTCTTATAAAAATTACATTTTCGTGGATAAATGGATTTGAAATCTATAGCAATTATGAAAATAGTTTCAAGAGAAAATTAGATTTAATTTTGACTTAAAGCTTGTTTTAGACAAGACAATTAAGTTAATCAAGATATTAAGGTCGTTTTAGACAAGACAATTTCTTAGCTCAAAAGTTGTTCAAAAAATAAATTCATATATCATCCTCCTATACAATTTGTCCTTGACAAATAGAACGCGTTATATTTTTCCACTCGAACTACCATCCAATTCAATATTTCAAATAATTTGCTGTATGATACGAGACAATTTAGATTGTCTCGCATCTTGACTAACTTTTGAGTCAAGAAATTGTCTTGTCTAAAACGACCTTTAGTTTATTTATATTGTCTAGTATCATACAGAAAATTGTTTGAAATATTGAATTGGCTTGTAGATTGAATGGAAAATAATATGCGTTCTATTCTTCAAGGACAAATTTTATGTGGAGCTACATGATCGTGGACCCATTCTTAAGGTCGTTTTAGACAAGACAATTTCTTAGCTCAAAATTTGTTCAAGAAATGAATTCATATATCCTCCTCCCATACAATTTGTTCTTGACAAATATAACGCGTTATATTTTTCCATTATCTATCATTCAATTCAATATTTTAAATAATTTGCTGTATGATACGAGATAATTTAGATTGTCTCGCATCTTGACTAACTTTTCGAGTCAAGAAATTGTCTTGTCTAAAACAACCTTTATACCTGAAATTGTTTCGTTTCATACATATTCATCAAGTAAACAAGACAAGATCTTAGTTAATATATTAATTCATTTCTTAAACAACTTATGATTCTAGAAATTGTCTTGTCTAAAATGACCTTTAGAGAAAAATGTACTATTATTATTAGAATCTACTAAGTCAAAGTTATTAGTAAATAAAAAATAGTTTCTTTCTTTCTTTCTTAATCGTTTCCACTTTTACCCGACGAGGTGTCGAGTTAAATTGTTTTTACGAACTATATATTCCAGACCACGCCGATATAGTACAGTAGTTACCACCCCCTATTTTAAAAACAGGCGGCCCGGGTTCGAATCCTAGCCCGGGTAGCCGGTACCATATGTCGTTGGGATACAATTAACGATACTTTAGAAAACTGGGGGACGAAGTAGCAAGTCCTAATACTAACATACACATACACTAACACATGGCAGATGGACCCAAAGGTAGGCCAGTTACAGAATTGTAGTAAATACAGTAACTACTACTATATTAAACTATCCATAAATACAATAATGGATCAATTTAAAAACGTTTGAAATAACGTCACATCCACGTATGTTTCTATTTGTTTTTCAAACTTGTTTTATCTATTTTTATCTCTTCCCGAGTATTTATATATTAATATTTCCATAACATGCTATCATTCATTCTTCAATTCTTCCACACATTTGCTAAAATCGTTTCTTGCATAGAGTTCAAGGCACCTTACACAGTCAATAATACTGTCATTCCCAGTAGTGTCAGTATTTGCTTCAATATTTATCAACCAATGAATTAGCCGGATTAACGTCAGTATTCTGTTCAATCCATCAATACCGCACCTTACACGATCAGTAATACTGTCAATATTTTAAAATACTGACATTATTATTGACCGTGTAAGGCCCAATTCACACATAAGCGGCGTCGGGCGCAGGCGAGGCACAGGCGCGACATTGCATAGGCGATTGTGATGTTCATATGCAGTGAAGGGGTGGACATTGCACCTTATGTTTACGTAGAGGCGGCGTGGAAGAGTTATGCCTTTCGCCTCTTCGCCTACCTTGTCTTTGGCGAAGAGGCAAGGACGCAGTACCGACGCTGCGAGAGGCACGACACTTAAATTAAGCCCCCTCTATAAAAACATGTGGTGCAATGCCCACTTAGGTGACGAGGGGCGGACATTTGCCTCGTGTTTCTCGCCGCGCCTAAGACACGGTAGGCGAAGAGGCGAAAGGCATAACTCTTCCACGCCGCCTCTACGTAAACATAAGGTGCAATGTCCACCCTTTCACTGCATATGAACATCACAATCGCCTGTGCAATGTCGCGCCTGCGCCTCGCCTGCGCCCGACGCCGCTTATGTGTGAATTGGGCCTAAGGTGCCTTTTTATGCGTTTAATCCCCACAAATAAAAGTAGGTGATAATTAAATCAGAGCTCCTTGGTGGAAAAGGATTATTAGCTCAATATCTGATTTTACAACTATTATCAAAATTATGCAGCTAACTACGAACATAGATAGTTGAATGAGAAGGGAAACGAACATGTTCAAAATATTTTGTTTGTTATTGCTTTATCATACGAAGTATGGTTAGTGAGGAAAAAAATCTAATTTCTGTGCAAATACTCTCATTATTTTAATTAACAATTTAATCTCTGCCAAATGTCTGTCCATTGTCCGTGGTCTATTGTCTGTGATACATTTGTTTATGAAAAAACTGGTTATTTTCTAACCAAATTTTTCATGAGGTGATTATTTCAAATTCGTTTTTGGTGGCAATCGACCGGGGAAAAGTTCATGTTTACCATGTGCGATTTTAAAGCTACAACCACTACAACTACCCATTTTAATATTTTTTACGCAACTAAATTTAATATCAAATTTCTCTGTGGTAATATGATTTATATATAAAGCAAAACTTTTTATAAAAAATGACTTTTCTACGTAAACTAAATAAGAAATCAACGGACTAAACAACTAACAGTGACAGAATATCATCTACCCTTCATACCTCCCAGCGATAGTGGCGGCTCTGCGAGGATGGATGATATATATTCTTTAATAATTGTAAATAACTGTAAATTGTAAATAAATATGTAAAAAAAGATTATATATAATATTATATGTTCGAGTAAAGATACAATACTGTTCTTATATAGCACTGCTGCATTCGCAAAGTAAAAAGTTGTTCCCCTCCAGGCAATAATCTGGGGAGTTATTGTATTTTATTTATATTTCCTTACTATCATAATTATTATATGTAATTTACATTTTAAATCAACTTTTCTTTCTCATTATTACTTCTGCGATTTTAATCAAAACATTATACACAAAAATAAATTCATAAGAAGCCAGAACTAAATTTGTATATTTTCCATATGATTAAAATCGCATTTGAATTATGATTAAAACAATTTTGATAAAATACTATCCCACGAACATCAATATCAAACAAACGTCTAAATGAATGTGCATCCGATCTAGCCAATTTTATGTATAAACCAAATGATAGCAAACGTCTAAACATCGTACAAGGGAATTTTTAGAACATCTATTTGAAACTTTCCATATCCCGGCACGCCCACTAATTATATTTAGTATATTTACGACACTAAAAATCGTGCTTCTACTAAATAAATTACGAAATACTGGTAGCTGCTACATTGTTATAAAAACCGAACAAATACAATGTACCTCCAGGCTAGACAAGTATATTAATTATTCCATTGCGTATAATTATAATCTGTAGACTATGAGCGCGCGTTAATAAATCAATTCAATTGAATGATACTAAAACTAGCAACGCAATTTTCAAATACAGTGGATATTCCGATTAATTGGTGTATTGGGACAAAACTTAAAAAGTCCCGATCCCAATAAGTAAATAATAATAAATTCATTGGGAATTCGATTCCAATGTGTACCAATTAATCGGAATATATGGAATAAACCCACAATGATAAGCTAAAACACTATTAGAATATTAAAAGTCTGCCAACACTCTTCTATATATGTAGTCAATTGAAACGTCTACTCTTAACGTTGATAATAAGGATGTGGATAAGTGACACATTATTTTTACTTTTTAACTAATAATTGAGAAACTGGATACAATTGGTTATATCCCGCGAAATACTTTTAAAATTACAACATTTAGCAACAAATGCAACTATAAACAATTATAAAACCTTATACAATTTTATTTTTATTGATGGGTATTAATTAAATTACTGATATTCCTTACATATAAGTTACATTTATAAAGAAAACTCCGAGTAGCCCTATTTATTATATAACTGAAGTATTTTATCAAGATGTAGGTTACACATTCAATATGACCCTAGAGTGCGTGTATTAAAGTTCATTAGTACCAAACAAAATTTAGGCGCGATTAACCTCATGTGCTTTGGACGGTACCAATTTCCAATAAAACCGTACCCACCTTTTTATATTCCAACCTAGCCCGCGCATGTAAACAAACAGTTCTTTATTCAGCCAAGTACTTGGCAACCTGAATATGCGACGTATTTGCTAATTTTTTTAAACGCGAAAATTCTAATCAACATAGTTACGTGCGATTGCCAATTGGAATTACAGATGTCTAATAATAAAGTGTGAATTCTTACCTTGAATTGTGACTTTGTAGGTTATAAATCAGATAAAATCCCTTGCACTAGGTTTTAACACGGTGTAACTATTGTGTTTTAGTTTTAGACACATAAATTCGATTTTTTTAAACAAATTAAATACACATACATCCAACTAACGACTGTACCTAAGTAATTTTGATGATGTCGATCATATGCTGATAACACAAGTGGGGAACTACGTTAGTGCGACATCTATTAGAGAAGGCACGGGTTGTACAGAGGATATTGAAGAATGCAAGCGATTGAATAGGCAGGATTCTTCTTTGGCCAAAACTTATTACTTTGTATTACATATATTTTCATAATTATATGTATTTATTATTGAAGAATTAGTGTCTAATTCTTTATAGGTTTAAATATTCTATCTTTTATAATTAAAAAGTTATTTATTTTAATTAATCCAGCTACATCTGACAGAAGCTTACAGAAACGTGTAGCTCAAGGATTTTTCATCTAATGTCACCAATTTTCAAATACATTCGCGCTCTTAGCAATGTAAATAATTATAACATAATTATAAATAATACATTATTGTTATATTTAAATAGTAGTGGGTGCAGTGCCGGCTCTATGGTAGCTATCGTCCATATGCAACTTTCAGTTTAGCGATTTCAAAAATAAATATGAAATATGAATTTTACGGAGAATGTAGTTGATGTAAATAGATATTAAATACAAAATAATTAATAGTTACTTCATGAACATTTTGACATCGAAATTATTTCAATTGTTACTTAGAAAGAAAGGGCAAGTCAGCTATATAGGTCAGAGTCAGTTTAGACATTTTTAAACAAGTATTGACACGCTTCGTCGCTTGCTCTTCTTTGGCAACTCCGTAGAATATGTAGATATACACATATTCTACAGAGTTGCCAAAGAGGAGCAAGCGAGACGAGGCGTGTCAATACTTGTTTAAAAAAGTATTGACACGCCTCGTCTCGCTTGCTCTTCTTTGGCAACTCCGTAGAATATGTAGATATGCACATATTCTACAGAGTTGCCAAAGAGGAGCAAGCGAGACGAGGCGTGTCAATACTTGTTTAAAAAAGTCTAAACAAATATGTATCCAACTGGAAAACGATCAACGAACGTATAGTGACCCTACATTTAAACTATCTAACACATCGACTAACCATAATAGAATCATATTGCCCAAACGAGTATGCAGACAAAATGGAAAAGGATGAATATTTTGAAACCCTCGGCAAAGCTCTAAATCAGTATGGAAAGAACTGTGAAATAACCATGCTAGGCGAAATGAGCGACAGAACGGGACTTGCCACGAACCACCTCATAATCGGTCAATTTGGTGAAGAAAGCCGGAACAAAAACGGAGAACGTTTAATCGAGCTGTGCAACCAGAATGATCTCCAAATAATAAATGGGTTCTTCTCCCACAAAGATATCCATAAGTACACCTGGAACCAGGACACTCTAACTGGTTAACAACTAAAACAGAGCCAGCCAGGATTGAATACATAATGACGAAATGTTGTAAGTTTCAAGAAAAACACCATAAGGAATGTACGACACAAATAAACTCAATTAATAACTGAAATTTCCAAAACATTTATAAACGGTGATAAAATTCCAGAATCATGGATAACGGTATGGATCAAGGGCGACGAGCACATTTAGTCGCCTATGTGGTAGATTTCTAACAGAACGAATATGTGAAGAATATGCCAGAGGAGCAGAGTGGGTCGACAATAGATAATATATTCTATGTCAGCCAACTGATGGAAAAACGCACTTTCAGAAATAGAGATACACATCTACTATTCGTGGATCTCAGTAAAGCATATGAAAATGTGCTAGTCAATAAACTATGGGAACTACTAGATAGATATACAACAGTATAATGTAAACATCATTATGGCGATAAAGGAACTGTACAAGGTCCAAACTTCACACGTGAAACTGGGAAACTATATCACTAAGTGCTTCAATAAGACAAAGGTTCCATATTTTGTTCAGAATCTTTTTGGATAACTCATTGCGACGGTGGAGAAGGAAATGCAATGGCATAGGTATGCCGATTGAGACACCACCTATATACCTTGCACCACGCTGACGATCAAGTTGTCATAGCACAAGACCGTGATGACATGCAGGACATGGCGAGAAAACTCCATGAAGAATATAATAAATGGGGCCTTAAAATCAACCTAAAAAGGCCAATATATGTGCATAGACTGTCCACCCTATGCACATATATTGGCCTTTTAGGTTGATTTCAAGACCCCATTTGTTATGAAGAACTCTAGTTGTAGAATGGTGAAAATAGTAGCACGTGTAGCCTAGGTGCAGGCTACACGTGCTAATGAAAAATTGGGAACTAAAATCGAAGATAGATTGGCGGGCTGCGTTAGAAACAATTAAGTGGAGCTCTAAACTCCATGCTATGGCAGCCAAACATAATACGAGGCATATCCAGAAAGTAAGAGTACTGAATTTTTGTAGGTGTTAAAATTTTTTATTTAAACCAAAAAATTACGTGAAACTTTAGTACATAATAAAAGCTATTTTTCGACATAGTCGCCATTCCTCTCTATGCAGGTGGTGTAGCGAGGTATCAATTTTTTGATGCCTTCCTCGAAGTAGTTTCCCGCCAACTCCTTCGTCCACTTCTCCAACTCCTCCTTTACCTCCTCGTCGGTTAAAAACCTTTTTCCACCCATGTGCAGCTTCAGGGAGGTAAAGAGATAGTAATCTGAAAGTGCTAGATCAGGGGAATTCGCGGGATGGTTCAGGACATCCCATTTAAACGAGGCGAGCAGTTCCTTCGTGGCGTTGGCCGTGTGTGGTCTGGCAATGTCGTGCAGCAGGCAGACTCCTTTTGTCAGCATGCCTCTCCTCTTGTTCTGAATCGCCCTCCGCAATTTTTTTAAGGTCTCACAGTATCTTGCAGAGTTGATGGTCTCCCCTTGAGGCAGATAGTCGATTAAAATTATGCCTTGACAGTCCCAAAACACGGATGTCATGACTTTCTTTGCTGAAATTGTGATTTTGAACTTTTTGGCGGAGGGTGAAGAGGTGTGACGCCACTGTTGAGACTGTCTTTTGGTTTCGGGCGTGTGGTGTGCTACCCAAGTTTCATCTCCAGTTACGATGGAGCGGAGAAATTCATCTCCATGGAGTTTCCAGCGCCTCAAAAACTCTTGCCCGGCCTCCACTCGATTCAACTTGTGCTGGTCTGTCAATTGTTTTGGGACCCACCTCGCGGACAGTTTCCGATATCCGAGGGTTTCTGTGATTGTTTCGTGTAGTAGAGATCTGGAGATTTTCGGAAACATCGCAGAAAGTTCATCCACAGTCAATCTGCGATCGTCACGGAGCGCATTTTCAATTTTTTCCACAATTTCGTCAGTCATAATTGAAGGTCTTCCGCTCCTCTGATCATCATGCACAGACGTACGACCGTTTTTAAACTCGCGACACCACTTGTACACATTCGTACGATTCATAGCTTTATCACCATATGCAGTTTTCACCTCATTAAATCTCAAATGGAGGTTTTCGCTTCCAAACGAGATAACGGATGACGCCGCGTATTTCGCACTTGGCGGGAGATTGGATTGACATTATTCACGAAACTTGTTGTCGTGTCAACAGTTCTCAACGTACTGACCTCGAACCGGTCTCGGTGCAAAGGGGAGGAGTCAGGCTACACTGCCGTGTGGCCAACATGATGAAAATAAAATCCCTCCGACCGTGAGAGCCTCAGTACTCTGACTTTCTGGATATGCCTCGTATATAAAAATATCCGCCGAACCATCAAAATGCGCATCTACAAGAGCATACTAAAGAACACCTTGTCTTATTCGAGTGAGGTGTGGTTCCTTACCAAAGATATGGATAATAAACTAATTGCAGTAGAAATGGTCTTCCCAAGAAGATGGGCGGGGGTGTCTCGCAGAATTAGAAACAGTGAAATAAGAAACCGCATAAGGGACGAAAAAAACAATTATATACTACATTAGTCATAGTGTGGCCTGGTCATGTGAAGAGGATGCATGGTACACGGCTTCCAAGACAAATACATGTGTGGGTACCCACCGAAAAGAGAAGAAGAGGACGACGAAAGCTATGTCCGAGAGAAATCTCCAGAAGGTAGACTGGCAAACGAACTAAGACGAAAGTTTTCGCGATGAAAAACCGGATATTATATATTTGCTTAGAATTTTGAGAAATTCTCTTATTAACGCACCAATAAAATCGTCATTTTAATTAATGTTTTGGACAAAGAAAAAATATATGTTATTCTGGACAATATTTCCGAAGAAAATTCCGAAAGCCCAATATTCCTTTTGAAAGACTAAATGAATCCTCGCCCATCCGATAAGGATCCTTTTGAATCTATAGAGGTAACGTACTTCCCGAATTGCTGGAAATTTGGAAGGATCTGCCCAATATTGATAAGTGGTAATCGTATGGTAATGTTGACCAATTATCATTCTCTTCAATCTTCAATCAAAAATATTTGAAAAGATCTTGTGCACATTTATTCATCAGTAGATAGATATATCTCGGATGCACAACATAGATTTATCGCTGGTCGCTTAATAACAACAAATATTGTAGTATTAACATTACATTATCCGGTAAATGGATAAAGGAGGACAGATTGATGTCATATAAACGGACTTCGCAAAGGCCCTTGACCGCATCAACGACAAACGTTGCACACGTTGGATGGCTTTGGTTTTAGTGACTCTCTGTTAAAATTGACCAAATCATATCTCAAAAACACGAATTGTTACCTACAATGTCTATACGTCCACAGCTACCAATCCATCAGCTGGTGTACCGCAAGGATCCATAATGAGAGTGATATAGCAGACATATCTGCATATCCGGGCGATCTAAAGGTCGTTTTAGACTCAAAAGTTAGTTAAGATGCCAGACAATCTAAATTGTCTCGTATCATACAGCAAATTATTAGAAATATTAAATTGGATGGCAGATCGAATGGAAGAATATAACGCGTTCTATTTGTCAAGGACAAATTGTATATGAATTCATTTCTTGAACAACTTTTGAGCTAGGAAATTGTCTTGTCTAAAACGACCTTAAATAAGTATACCGTGAAATTAACTCTCGTAGAAACCGTATACTCTTACAAGATGTAAATTGGTGCCAAGAGCCGCAATTTTTTTTAAATGTAATCAAATGAATATAAGGCTATCCATCGATATACCATACCGAGTGCACAAAATCAATTAGTGTACTGTACGACGACAGATTGGCAGAGCACACCGAGGCTGTTGCAAACTCAACCATTAAGATGTTAGGATTGATAAAGCATATATGCACAAATATTGATAACGCCAAAGCAATAACCACTTTCTTATGTAAGATCTAAGATGGAATATGCCAGCACAGCATGATATCCCGTTTACCAAACGCAAGTTGATTTCTTGAAACAAGTGAACGGTACTTCCTATAATACCCGGCCAGAGGCATTAGTCAAAAGAAACTCATGCGTTTAGTATGATATCGATCAATCAACTAAAGATGTTTATATCAAATTTGGTTTCAAAATTGTGTATGGTAGAATATCACGTAGTGAACTTCTGAGGCATACTAAAATGCATGTCCCACGATTGGTGAGCAGAACTAATGCTTCGTTCCTCATGGACATAATGCGCATCAACGTCATGCTCCGTTTACCCACTTACAACATTACCAGCAATCTCGAAGAAGTACGATGTTGACCTCTACGTTATTAATCTGAGTCAATTTGTGCAGATAATCTAAAAATTTAATTTTTTTAATGCATTAGCAATATATTAGTAACAACTTCTTCTAGTGACAACTAAGGTATTTACTATGAGACAGATGTCGTGTCGATAAAAAAAAGATTGAACCCGCTGATTATCGGGAAAGCACCGTGATCTCGGTAAAGGGACGGAACATTCTCTCAAAATGTATCGTCACGATTGTTGGCCAGCCGGAGAAATTGATATATGCCCGATGTCGTATCGTACCGATACTTTATTGGTAGATGTCTGTTGGCCGGTGCGTCGGCCAACACTTTACTGTTTGCTGAGTAATCAAACATAAGACAGTCTTATTGTCATACGAACTATCTTTGTCTTCAGCAATAATTAGTTATTTATAATAGAAACATTCTTAGTAACAAATAGCGATATCTTATAAATCTAAATAGGTAAGTGTGAATTAGATGTTACCTTTTCCTCTTAATAATTTTACTTACAATCCTGTAGTACTATCACCAGTTCATTGTTTAGTTATAGACCAATAATAAGTATGATTTACTTTGGAAGGAGGAACGTATCCAAAATAGAAGCATATTTATATTTATTTGAATTGGAATAATAGGGTGACTATTCGTCCGTATTTTCCAGATTCTAGCTCTGCGTCTCCGAACTATATTGTTTATTATCAAAATAAATTTAGTATCTATAGTATTTTACATGTGCGGATAGCAGATAAATCTGAATGTTGGTACTATCAGGTGTAGTAGCCAGTGCAATACTTGTATGGACTTCAAGAATCAAATAAAAAATTGTAATGATCTTCTTAAAATGTTCTTGTTTCAAAATACAATTAACTACTCTTAAAATTAATTACTCGACAGCCAACACGGGTACAAGAGGACAAAGACAAAGAAAGAAAATTAATTACATGTGTTTTTTTAAATTGTTTTTGCTGCAAAAAATCCCTCTATCTGTATAGCCATCAGCCTCTAAAGGCTTTTCCGTTGGTAAAGGGAGAAGCTCAGAGGACCCAGTACCTTAACTTGGCAGAAATCTCTGAAAAATTGTGAAACGTGATTCGTGACATTTTACCCACAGCAGGTTTTGATCTCTCGCTCCCCAATGTTTACTACAAGATGGACAGCGTCTCTAACCACTAGGCCAATAAGTTGCGTGCATTTGTTACATATTCCCCCGTATTCACTAACATTCCATAAATGTATCAATAGCTATTGAACCCATAAGTATTAGTAGTTATAGCAACAATAAATAAATGGTCTAGGGTATGTAGTTATTTTAGATTACATTTATTGGAATCCGGTTCAGTGGCCGAGTGTTTACAAGCTCGTCCATCTCGTACTGAGCATTGGGGAGCCTGAGTTCGATTCCCAGCGGGGAGCGAATTATCTTTCACATTTTTTCAGAGGTTTTCTGTGAGGCTATGGTAAATACCGGGTGATTAAACTCCTCTGAGCTTCTCCCTTGACCGGCGGAAAAGCCTCACGGCTGATGGCCCTATGAAGATGGAAGTTTTTATACTATTGGAATCACTGAATAATTAAACAAAAGGTGCCATGAAAGCTCCAATCACAAGCTTTATTCAAGGTGTTTGACATTTGTTTTGGCAATTTCTGTTACAAAGACGTTTTTAATTTGTCCATTCAATAGCTTATGAGACCTATGTATTATACGGGATGTTGGTGAATATTGGCAATTGAGTCATTTAAAAAAATCTTTAATAATTATTCCCCACCTCTCATTTTCGTCCTACCGAGCACAATGTTCCGGATTACAATCCAGAAAATCATATAAAAGTATCTACAATTGTTATGAATCATAACAACTGTAGATAGACACTTTTATATGATTTTGATAAATTGTATTAGTCAGTCACATTTCAAATTATCATAGTATACCAGTATAATAAATGTAGATGTAGATGCAAATTCGATCTTACCTTTTTTCTCTTAATAAATACTTACAATCCTACAGCGGTAGTAACACCAGTTTCTCGTTTAGGAATAAGTCAATATTATTAGAAATTACATACAAAGGACACGAATATACAATTTTGTTTATAATCGTTTGAAATGGAGTAATAGTTATGAATCATGCTATTATTCTATATATAAATATTTTCATATGATTTTTATAAGTTTTATTAGTCAGTCACATTTATAATTATCATAGTATACCTATATCATACTAGATACAGTAAAAAATCAGCCATCTCAAAATATTAATATGTTACAGTTACAAATGGCATCTTGTTTGAAAAAGATATATGTAAGATTGTAAAAAAGTACACTTGCTTACATTTTATTAAGGCGTTTACCTAACTCGATTATCTTGATTCATATAAATATGTTTCACACATCACAAAACAGTACAAAATAAATAAATAATTGTTACAACTTAAATTAGATAAGTTGTTCCTAAACATAAAATACGTTCTGTACAGAATCAAATACTGAATATAAAATTGTTACCTTAAAGCAATGCAGGCGTTTGTTTTAGAATTGACATTAATATTTAAAAAAATGTAAATTATAAAAGAATTCACCAACTATCTACTAAAAATATACATAATTCTAGTTTATACAAAGTCTATTTACAGTTTTATTACATTTTCTTCATTTTTTATTGCTAATTGTGCTTTAATAATGATTGTAATTGTTTATATATAGTTTGGACAGTCAACAAAATGTTATATAAGCTGCTTTTATAGTGTGGACAGTTAAACATAAGCTGTTTTTATATGTGTATAGTTATGATTGTAGTAGCTTAAATTTTGTTGGATCAGTAAAGAAAATATTTTACATAAGCCGCCTGTATACACATATAGTTGACATTTTTTTGTATGTCACTTTAAACCCAAGCAAGTAAATGGGTAATCATTATGTAGATACATAGAGTAGATCAAGATAAACCAGTTATATTTCATTTTAATTGGCGGACTTTTTTAAGCGCCCGTTATTATAAATATATAGCAATGTTTATTTGTTTGGGTTTATAAAAATTACAGTAAAGCAATTCCCTTACACATGTATTGTTTTTATAAAAAATAACACATATGAAATAAATATTTATACATAATAATAAATCTAGCTGCCAATAAACATGGAAGGAATTTGAAGAAATGTCAGTAATACAGATTAAAAATCTTTTAAATTAAAGCTTGAACACAACGTGATGTTTAATTTAAGATACATTAAATCGTCCCAATATTTATTAAAAATATAAATATTAATATGGGTGATGTATAATAACTTGTCTTGCATTGTCTTTCCTTTGAAAGTTATTACAGGGTGAGCGAGGTTGTAGCTTACTTGATATTCCTGCAATTGATACAATTTTGAAATCATTAATTTATTGATTTTCCTTTTCATCTACTAACCTTGATCAGTGCATCAAATAACAATTAAATAAAATTGTGTACGTTATGGAATTTCAAATAAGCGACAAAAATTTACGCTCACTCTAAAATAGCATACTCTTATTGAATGAACGGAATATTTTTTCTTACACTTACACATATATGGTATATAAAAGTAGGCCAACAGGCAAATAGATTTGTACCGATTTCCTTATATTGTAATGATTAATTATTAGGGCAAGTTTAGAACGTTCATCACAAAAGCACTACACTGAGATTTCTATCAATTATATAACGTTTTGTTTTTTAAATCACTAAAATAAATCGAGATCGATCACATGCAATACGATTGCAAACTAACACTCAAACTCGTTGGCAGTTATGGCATTTAATGTCATCATCAGTCCTTCCAAGTTGGCCATCTCTTGGTTCAATTCCTCAGTGGAATGTGACGGTTGCAGCCTTTGCACTTCTTCCACGGTGTGGGGTGGAGGGTTGTTCGCTATTCGCGACGGCGGGGTGTTTGTGAGAGTGCTTGAACTGTTCGACGGCGGCGGCTTCTTGTATGGCGATGCGTTTGGCCGCACTATTAATTGAGGAGGCGTTACTAAATTGTAGAAAGAAACAGAAAATAAAGCAAAAAGAAAATAATGCGCAAAACTGTTACAAGAATCAAACATTTGTTTATGGTGTTTGAGCCCAACCACAACAACATACACAGATGTAGAGTAGAGATGGGAAACCTGACTCATTTCTGGGATTTGAATCATTAGATATGATTCTTTCCCAAGAGCCACCCTCTATTTCGACACAGAGACTCAAACGATTTACATTATTTTAACTGATGAAACAGGATAAATTGACACATTGAATTGTGACCAAAAAAAATGTGACTTAAAGTAAATTAAAATCACATTAAATTTTGCAATATGTATATTTACTAGTGTTCATTTCTATACTAATCGCAGAGCCTGAAGAAGGCGATCATCGCCGCGTAATTACTTGCACGATCTAACAATCGCAGGTCGCAAAGGCGCTCGACGAACAAAAGTCATGTTGTACCCAAACAATATTTTTTTATCTTCACTTATTACTTAAATTCCTTAAGTTTTCCGAAAGTTCATTTCAACCTCGGATTATCGGATTAGTAGTTACGCAATGATTAACTCTTCCAGTGTATTATATCACTGTCGAGTTAGGCGCGCGCACGCTCACTTATTATACGGAGATAAAAATCACATAGTTTTGCAGATTCAAATCATTCATTCGGTCAAGATTGAATTCACTCAGTAGGCTCACTCATGAATTACCCATCTCTAGTCCAGAGTATTTGAACTAGTAACAGTCTTGATATATAATAAACAATGATATAAATTTGTTCGCATATGACATAAACGTATACGTATAATAAACATCAGATATACGATCTCCTGTGTATAATTTTATACGATAAAGTAGTTTGCTTAAAACTGATTTTACACGATTCACGGTTCAGCTGGAGAAGTAGAAGTTGTTCAAAGCCGCTTTCGTTTATCTTTCGGGAGCTATTATGGGCTGGTCTTACCTGGTAACCCGGAACATCTTCCGAACGATAAACGAAAGTGGTGAAGTTGTAACATCTAGATGTATTAAACATCGATCTAATGTGCTAAGTATATCCACTTACCAACATGTTTTGCTTGTGGCGTCCCAGGAGCTGATATTGGTGGGGGTGCGGGAACTGTAAAGCTCTTTAAAGGATGCTGACCAGGCGGCTGTATTCGTTTCCCTGCTTGTGAATCAGCTAGTACTCCCATGCCCGGTGCGTAAGCACTGGAGGGCGGTACAAGTGCTACAGGAGGAGGTTGACTGCAAATAAAGTTGGAATTCATAAAATCCAATCACAAATCAATATTTCTTGACAAAATACCTCACAAAACCTCCACTAGTGTGTGGTTCATACCCTGGATGAGGCGGATGAGACGCATACGGGTTCTCATTCGGTTGATTATTTGTTAGAGCATTTTGATCTAGAGTTACATGAGCCCTAGATATAGTATACTGTGTTCTGGGATAGGAAGGCCTGTTTGACGGGGTTGAATCAGAACTTGTTTGGCTTAAATTGCTTGAGTTTATAGGTGTTGCTGTAGCTATTGCTAAAATTAAATAATACAATATTTAATATCTTAGTACCTAATATCAATTCAAACTAAATAATTACGGTTTACCAAATATAGGGCTCTTAGGGATATATTTGTAACCTGTTTACAAGCATAGCTACTACAGTAATTCATAACTGTCAATTTCATAACTATAAGTTTTGTGTTATATTTAAGAACGAAAAAAGCCAGAAGTACTGGATATATTCATATGTAAAATATATCTGCCAACTTTTTAAATATAAGTGAAGCATTAGACATGAACTCGGACACTAAGCGAAAGAGCAAACAAGACCAATAGTGATTAAGAACCGGAGTGAAGTGAAGTCCATTTTCTATAATTCCGGCGGCCGCGCGGGGTCGCAACGCGGATTATGATTCTCCAGTAGTGGAGCATTAAAAAAATTGATTTTTCGTACAATTGTTTACACATGTCTTGGTAACCATAATATAAGAGTAAAAAAAAATTAAGTTGATTTAGTTAGTTGCTATTGAATAAAATTTGCAAGAAAACATTTTGTAATTTTTAGCAGCTTAGCCCACGAAGATTTTTTTCAAAACGTTCATGTTTTGTTTAGAATTTAATAGTAATCTTACAAGGTCAGCATATGTTGTAATAAAAAATTTAAAAATTACGCCCTACTATTTTTTGGCGGCAGTGAAAGTCAAAATTTCAATTTCAACTTTCCATCCTAGCCCACGAAGAATTTTTTTCAAATTTTCACCATTTGTTGCTAACCCAATAGTGATTACAAAAAGAATTTTTTTAGATATGCGCGGATACATATTTTTTTTTTATATCGATTTTTAATTAATTAAACCATATAGCTTGATGGTTAATTACAGGTGCATTTGAATACAAACCTTTGTTTGAATCAAACCATATTGTTGCTAAAACATGGCTTTAGTGATTTCTAACAAGTCCTATTGTAAAAAATGATAGCAAGTATTTTTTAGAAGCTGCCAAAGTTGACCCGAAATCTATGGTTTCACTTTGTTGCTGAAGGAATTACGAATTATTTAGCAATATTATTTTTATTTAAATTATTTTATATTGTTTATAATACATTAGGTCAACATGGGATAAAATCAAAAATCCAAAAATGACGCTCAATAAGTTTTTGACGGCGGTCAAAGTCAAAATTATTTAATTTTCCATCCTAGCCCACGAAGAATTTTTTTCAAATTTTCACCATTTGTTGCTAACCCAATAGTGGTTACAAAAAGATTTTTTTTAGATATGCGCGGATACATATTTTTTTTTTATATCGATTTTTAATTAATTAAACCATATAGCTTGATGGTTAATTACAGGTGCATTTGAATACAAACCTTTGTTTGAATCACACCATATTGTTGCTAAAACATGGCTTTAGTGATTTCTAAAATGTCCTATTGTAAAAAATGATAGCAAGTATTTTTTAGAAGCTGTCAAAGTTGACCCGAAATCTATGGTTTCACTTTGTTGCTGAAGGAATTACGAATTATTTAGCAATATTATATTTATTTAAATTATTGTATATTGTTTATAATACATTAGGTCAACACGGGGTAAAATCAAAAATCCAAAAATGACGCTCAATAAGTTTTTGACGGCGGTCAAAGTCAAAATTATTTAATTTTCCATCCTAGCCCACGAAGAATTTTTTTCAAATTTTCACCATTTGTTGCTAACCCAATAGTGGTTACAAAAAGATTTTTTTTAGATATGCGCGGATACATATTTTTTTTTATATCGATTTTTAATTAATTAAACCATATAGCTTGATGGTTAATTACAGGTGCATTTGAATACAAACTTTTGTTTGAATCACACCATATTGTTGCTAAAACATGGCTTTAGTGATTTCTAAAATGTCCTATTGTAAAAAATGATAGCAAGTATTTTTTAGAAGCTGCCAAAGTTGACCCGAAATCTATGATTTCACTTTGTTGCTAAAGGAATTACGAATTATTTAGCAATATTATTTTTATTTAAATTATTTTATATTGTTTATAATACATTAGGTCAACATGGGATCAAATCAAAAATCCAAAAATGACGCTTAATTACAGGTGCATTTGAATACAAACCTTTGTTTGAATCACACCATATTGTTGCTAAGACATGGCTTTAGTGATTTCTAAAAAGTCCTATTGTAAAAAATTATAGCAAGTATTTTTTAGAAGCTGCCAAAGTTGACTCGAAATTTATGATTTCACTTTGTTGCTTAAGGAATTACGAATTATTTAGCAATATTATTTTTATTTAAATTATTTTATATTGTTTATAATACATTAGGTCAACATGGGATAAATCCCGAAATCTATGATTTCACTTCACAAATCGATATAAAAAAAAATATGTATCCGCGCATATCTAAAAAAATTCTTTTTGTAATCACTATTGGGTTAGCAACAAATGGTGAAAATTTGAAAAAAATTCTTCGTGGGCTAGGATGGAAAATTGAAATTGAAATTTTGACTTTCACTGCCGCCAAAAAATAGTAGGGCGTAATTTTTTAATTTTTTATTCCAACATATACTGACCTTGTAAGTGTTAATCATTACAGAAAATATAAACACATTCCTTAGGTTCTAATCGATTTTATTGATTTTTTAGCACGCCGTATACTAACAAGTTTAGGTTCAAAATTAATTAAAAAAAAAACTAAGGCCCGCGCATCTTTAAAAAAATATGTTTAATGATTACTATTAAATTCTAAACAAAACATGAAAATTTTGAAAAAATATTCGTGGGCTAAGCTGCTAAAAATTACAAAATGTTTTCTTGCAAATTTTATTCAATAACAACTAACTAAATCAACTTAATTTTTTTTACTCTTATATTATGGTTACCAAGACATGTGTAAACAATTGTCCTAAAAATCAATTTTTTTTAATGCTCCACTACTGGAGAATCATAATCCGCGTTGCGACCCCGCGCGGCCGCCGGAATTATAGAAAATGGATAACTTCACTCCGGTTGATTAAGAGGTCTACAGACTGGGAAAGATTTATAGCTCATGTAGACGAAATTAATTTACGCATGCCACTAAAAAATCGCAACAGGTCAACCAGAAAAACTAAGGTGATCCAGCGCCGTCGGATTTAACTACCCAATGTAAGTTGAAACCTAGTTAAATAAAAGCGCCACCTGAGACGAAGATGGCAATAGTCGCGTAATGTTAATATCATTATAGAAAATTGTTTAATCAGTGGATTAGAGTTTACTTAAACCAAATCTGTAAAAAATAAATTAGAGGGTGATGTGTTTACGCAACAGTGGTCGTAAATGGATGAATATGATGGATTTGCGCAAAAATTAGAATATTTTTTTCGCAACTTTTTCCATTCGGCGTATGATAATTAAAAAATAATAATTTTAAATTGTAACGTTGTAATGCATACAATAATACCGGTTTCGTAATTTAAATACCGAAATACCGGTGTGGAAATTAGCTCCGGTGTTGCTATCCTACTAATAACCCTGAGATCTCTATTTAAGATAAACATTGTATAAATTAATGAGTAAGTGATGTGAAGTAAGCAAAAGCATTAACTGTACTTACCTTCCTTCATTGGCTTGCATTCAACTGGTATAGTAATAGGCATATGTTTTACAGTTACATTGCCATCTGGTGTTAAACCTAAAGTGCAGCAAAGCAAAAATGGTGTGAAAAAATATGTACAAATAAAACGCATGCAATTGAAATAACCTAAGTCAACTTACCCATATAATTAGGAACATATGTACGTTTATCTAAAGAATTGGTATGATTATTATCACGTTCATCGTAGTCGTTATTACCGACACTTCTCGGTAGAGTCATCGCCCCACTGCTGCTGGCCCCATCATTGTTATGACTTTTATCTAAATTTTTCAGCTCCATTTGATCATGGTGTATCCATAGATCTGGAGGCTTTATATTATTCTGTGTACCCTTCTGGTAACCCTTTTTACTTCTATCGGGCGACACGTTCGTTTGACGTCGCCTACAGCACAGTATCGTCAAAACGGTTACAACAGTTATTAGTGCGACTAAACAGCCGACTATCACTAATATTAAAAGTGTTGTCCCACTGAATACTCCTTTGTTTTCTATAAAATTAAAAATGTGATTTATTTTATTTTTTAAATAAATTTAAATTATTTCAAAATAATAAAATTAAAAAATAAAAATTACCCTTGTTTTGTTTTTGTTTGTCCATGTTATTTCCGAAATCTGGCAAATAAAAATCAAACAAAAATAAGCAAATCATACCAATAAAATACATATCGCACCTACGGAAGAACGACGTAATGTAAAGTAAACATGTAATTCTTCATGAACGTAGCTAATAAAAATATACCGAGTTTACCGACAACAAAAACATCAATTTCCAATACTTGCAGATTTTACGGGAAAACTATAAGGGTTACAGAAACATATCTATGACTCTATTTATATACAGGGTGGAAATTAAGTAGCGAATAAAACCTTTATTTATGATTTTTCCAAAAAAATTCAGTCTTAAATTTCCAGTTTTTAATGAAATTGTGATTTTTTTTCGATCATCTTTGAATGAGTGATGCCGTCATCGATATGTTTTTAAAACATTTTTTAATTGCGGATTTTGAAAGGGATTTTTCTGCGATCAGCGATGTATATTATGGTATAGGTCACATAAGGACATTTTCGAGAAAAATCATTTCGAATATCAGAGCGAAGAAAAACACGAAAGGCGAAATAAAGTTTAATTAAAAAATAAAAAGCTAAAGTAAGTGCACCATTTACAGTCTGATAATGTGCTAATTGAAGAACAAATTCAACATTTTCAATAATATCTGAAGATATTCATCCGGCTTCACGATGAATCCTCGCCTTAAATGCAACTAAATCCGTTGAGCGTGTTATGTTAACTTTACTTTTTAAATAAACCAGTTACGTCATAGATGTCTTTGCCGGAACTTAAATTAGTTATATTTGCAGCAACTTTTGAGAGACACTAATGACTTCTAGCGGTATACGTATAACTCAAAAACAAATTCTATTCGTCATTGTTCTTCCGAAGGTACGATTTATAAAACTTAAAAAATAAAACCAATAAAAAATATATATCTAAGTATCTATTCAAACATAAAATGGCTTATACTATAGTCGAATTTTTAAAGGTGTCGTTAATAAACATATATCAGGAATTATTAGTTCTAATTATATTAGACCTTACAAAGTTGAAATAAAGGTTTTTTTAGACAAGACAATTTCTTGACTCAAAAGTTAGTCAAGATGCGAGACAATCTAAATTGTCTCGTATCATACAGCAAATTATTTGAAATATTGAATTGGATGGTAGGTCGAATGGAAAAATATAACGCGTTCTATTTGTCAAAGACAAATTGTATGGGAGGAGGATATATGAATTCATTTCTTGAACAACTTTTGAGCAAAGAAATTGTCTTGTCTAAAACGACCTTAAGTAAATAGGAATAGTTTTTCATTTCATAAGAAATTATGACGATCTTAAACCATGTCGGTCCTACATTGTCACATTTTGTTTAAAAAAAAAACTTCTATCTATATCAGCTTTTCTATTGGTAAAGGGAGAAGCTCAAATGAGCCTAATCACCCAGTATGTACCTTAACTTCACAGAAAACCTCTGAAAAACTATAAGGTTGGAATCCGCGCTCCTCAATGCTAAGCACGAGACGGGCGGCACCTCTAACCACTAGGCTATTGAGTTGAGAACATTTTGTAATTCTGTTAGAACATCTGAAGCGTGATTTAATATTAATAAATTAAAAATTAATAACATCAAGCCAAAACAAAATTAAAAGTGGTTTAAAGCACAGGTTTTTATGTTAAATCAGCGACAAACCCGAATGTGAAAACTATTTAATGGATTTTATTAAAAGACAAAACTTTGTATTCAGTAATGCATGGTGTGATATGTTCTGACATATCTTTAGTTTGTCAAAATAAAACATTTTGTTAATTTTGTCATTTTAATAATAAGTAATATTTTAAAATCGCCATCTAAATTATTAGTATAAGAGAAAAGTTTACGAAATAAAGAATATTTTGAGAAAAAAATGTAGGTCAAACATGCAAAAACTAAATAATTCGTCACCAACAAAAGAAATTCGATACAATTTGGTTACTAAAATAATTGTAAACTTACTTTCGCCTGTTTTAAATTGCACCACGTTAGAAAATGGCCCATTTCCGCGGCTATTTCTCGCTTGAATTTTAAAATAATATAAAGTTGATAGCTTTAAGTCATCCAAAACAAACTTATGTTTATCACCCTTTACGGCTTGTACAGACCACTCTCTATCTCGTTTGGTGTTATCTGTATTGTATAAAATAATATACCCTGCAAAATGTATATGTTAATACACAGTGTGATTTAAGGATATTTAAACAATCAAACCTGTAACATGACCCAAATGTTGTTTAGGTGGCTGCCAAGACAATTCGACAAGTTGCGTATTTTCTTCAACAAGCCGTATAGATAAATCTCTCGGAGCCGTGCTTGGAGCTACATCCCATGTAGTATTAGTTACAACCATACTCCAAGGACTCTCTCTACGACCTAAATTGCCAATCATTAATTTATTTAAAATACAGCCTATATTCTTGCTTTTCTGTTTAAGACTTGTTTCACACGAAAACGCTAGTATGCTGGATATTAGTTTTACATTAGCTGCTATCGTTTGTCGTCCAGGAGCTGTACCGGGCTGATTGTCCCGTGTGAGTTAATTCTTGCGAGCCGCTCCTGCAACGCATAGTCTTGTCTTTTGCCGTTCGGCGACGAGTAACTCCGGTGCGAACCGTTCGAGGCAGCTAGACACGATAAACGAAAGCAGCTATTTTAGACGAAGCTCGCATTCATACGCAGATACTGAAGTGTCCCATGTAAAATTAGTATCCAGCATACCGGTATCGCATACCAACGTCTTCGCATGAAAGTAGCCCAATTGTTCATTCGCCAAACAATCGGACACGTTTGGATCAGTTCAAACATCTGGGTTTAATTGGCGAATGAACGTTAACGACAATATAGAATGCAAAATAGACTCAAACCAACACTTTAGTTATACAGACTATAACATTCTACTAAATAATTTTGATAATAACAAAAATCTTACCCTTAACAAGTTTCACGGTAAACTCATAAAGTGTATTTGGACGTAAGTCATCTATCATCACATTTAAATTTGTTACATTTTCGTAACGACTCTTAGGAGCCTTCCCTGAGTTATATGTATATTCTACTACGTAATAACGATTATCTCTAACATACTGAAAATATAAGCGCATTAACCAGATTCAATCAACATAAATGTATTCAAAATACCTGAGTTTTACTTAAAGTAGTATCCACCCAATAAAGTACTACACTTGTTGAACTAAGTACTTGTGCTTTCAGTCCAACAGGTGGGGTTAAAGGACTGACTAGATCGGGTGGGGGTTCTTCTCTGGTTCTTACGTTTGCGTACACAGGGGGACCAGCCCCTACTTCATTACTCGCGCGGAGACTTATAACGTACTCAGAGTTTGGTTCTAATCGTTCAATTATATACTGACGTTGCTTTTCATCCAATTCCTGCGAGTACATATCGGGAATACCTTTACCCCACCCCAAAATATAATTTCGCACTTTTATATTAGGGTTTTGTGGCGGGAGCCACATCACGTATATTTTGTCAGATGCAGGACGGACTGGAATAGAATATTATGTGGAGTCCAATTTACCGATTACATAAACTCACTTCAAAAATCGATACTGCATTAGATTTAACAAATTTTATAGTAAATTTTTGTGATACTTATTTATTTAATAGCAATACCAATTTTAAATTCAAAGGTAAATATTTGTGGAATGATGAAATTAATGAAAGCAGGAAAAAAATTAGAAAAATAAAGAGAAAAAGTACAAACCAATTACTATAAAACAAAAAATAATGAAATTTAGATATAATAAATAATTATAATCTAGATCATAATACAAGTAAAAAAATACTTAAAGATTCGATTTGGAAAACTGTTTGAGATGAGATGAAAAAAATGTATGGAGACAAGCATACACAATTATTTGCAACAAATTTCAAAAAGAAAAAAATATTTATTGAATGTGATGAACAATACAAAATTGCAAGAGATTTATTTCCTTGTCATCATACAACAAATTGGAATTCAGAAAAATTCGACATAGTTGAATTAAAATAAAAAATTATAGTAGAGGGTTGAAAAATAAGAATGCTTCTGGAAAATGACAAAATTCCAAATGAAATTTAAAAAAAAAATAGTATGGACAAAACAAACAAAAAACGTGTTGAATTGTGAATTAAAAAATAAATTTATAGCCACCTAAATATGAAGTAATACAGAAATATGGATTATTATTTAGGAATATATTGGTTTAAGTCGGCCCTAGAAGGGTCGGAATACAGTTCCCGGAGGAGAATCTTAATAACCTCCCGAGCGTCTTTAAAGATTCCTCACCTCAGGCGGGATCCCTATCATGGTAAAAGCAGTCGATTCTCAACTCACAACGACGAAAAATAATAAAAGTATTGCACTATAGAAATATTCTGACTTATTAATAATTAAAAATCCTACCTTTTAAAGGGCTTGGTTCATCTGGAACTCGACTCTCATCCAAATCATTCTCATAAGTCTCCACTTCACTCCAATCCGTAGGAGGACCTGTGCCGTTTATATTCATAGCCCATAATTTCACCTGATAGACAGAACCACGTTCTAACCCAGGCAAGGTAAAAATCCTCGTGTTTCCAGGAGTAGTTAAAGTATTGCCACCTTTCTTCCCCTGAACCCTATATCTCAGTTTATAGCCTGTGATAATACCATTTTGCCCTTCTAGTGGAGGAGGTTCCCATCGCACTATAATGCTCTAAAGAAGTTTTAAATTAAATTTAAATTGTTTCTTTTAAATGAAATACAACATACAGTACTACTAGCTGGTTCTAGTGTAACATTATAAGGCGGCTCTGAAGGTTCATCCCCAAATGTTTGTACAGCCTTTTCTTCAGACGCGGCACCAGCTCCGTTGCTATTTATAGCAACTACCCAAACACTATATTTACTAAATATACCAAGAGAAATTATATCATACTCAGTGTTTGTTGTTTCTGCATTATGCTCAATCGATTGCAAAGTCTAAAATTGTAATCAATTACACAAATATAAATCAGTAAAACATTAAATATTTACCTCCATATAAAATATCTTATATCTTAAAATAACTCCATTAGGTATTTCAGGTGCTTTCCAACTAGTACGAATAGATCTAGTACTAGTTGCATATGCTTCGAAATCTCTTGGAGCACTTGGCACATTTTCTTCACTCTGTGTAGTCACTGAAAGACTTTCAGAAGAAGCACCCAAACCCAGCCCGTTTATTGCAACTACCCGAAAATGATATACTTTTGCCGGTTGCAAACTACCAATACTTATTTCCTCTAACCGAGCTCTGGTAGTATTTTGCATCCTTTCTCTATAATAATACATTACAATCATTTAATAAATAAAAACAGTGCCCATTGTAACATACCGTTCACTACCCTCTTGCCTATAAAACACTGTATAAGTAATAATATCATCATTATTAATAGCTGGCGGTTTCCAACTAAGCACAACAAATCGAGCTTTCACAATAGGAGCTTTTAGATCCTGCGGCGGCCCCGCAACACCTTCCGATAAATGACCTGGATCTTCAGCTAGAGATGGTTTGGAAGAAGGATAGGATTCAGTAAAAGCAGTTAGTACATCACCCAAATTATTATTGCTGTCAGAAGATTGCAAGGATGAGAAAATGCTATGCGGATCAAAACCAAACTGATTGTTAGTGGCCGTTTTAACAGGCGACGTGTAACCGAAATTCACATCTCCCAGTTTCGAATCGGAAGAGTCGGCTTTTAAAATATCAAAAAGCACCCGCGATGTTTCATTCATTGGTTTCGATTGGTTTTGAAGCTTTTTACGGCGGTTTTGTTTTTTGTTGCCGCGGTTTTTTCCTAATAATACACCACCATGCAGAAGGGATTACAGTAGCGTGCACAGGCAGGTTGCAAGGATTAAATGATAAGGAAGAAAAAAAAAATAAAAGAACATAAATTAATATCGATAATAAAAACGGTTTGAAATCATAATGTAATAATCAGTGAATTTACGGTAGATATTTGTCAAGCGTTGCGCGTGGTTATAACAGGCACATATGTGTAGATTAGAGCTGATTTTATTTATCGTTTCGAGCTGCCTCGTACTGGTGCAATTCGTCATGGAAAGTTAAAAGGACGCAAACTAGTGCTGCAACAGCGACATTGTTTTAATAAAACGTCCCTTCGCTATACACAACATTTATAAAAATTTAGAACCTTCTTGAATGAATTGCACAAATATCGCATACAATCAGCCACAGTAAATATTTACAAAACTGGCCTAAAGTGATTTGAATTTACTATATTAGTGGATAGATACATTGGCAACTCATTCGGTAAAGTTTGATAAATGTCCAGCAGCGATGTTGAAAGATCTACATATATGTAGGACTTTTCTTTATGAATTGCAAGAATATATCATACACGTTTTTCTCAAAACCCGACTACCAGTATCCCGGAACATTTCGTGGTGCGCCGGTAGGTAAAGACGCCTGTTAGAACAAAATGGCGCGCCGTTCAGTTCTAACACGTGTTTGTGACGAGCGCCGCATTTACAAATTAAAATCATCAATATATCGCACTGTGATACAAGTGACTTCCAAAATTACAATTTTCAGGTATTGATTTTTGTTTTGATGATTCTTATGTATATTTTAACTCTCCTTTAATCCTGTATTGCGTTTAGAATATAGCAAATTATTATTTAAAAAATTAGACTCAATGGTAAAACTACTGGAACTATTGCAATATTTAAAATGCATTTCACTCAAAAACTGTTTTTGGAAGTTACATTTGTCTCTCATAGTGCGATATAACCTAATGCCAAATAACTAACCAAGTATGTTTTACAAAATTGTAAATTAAATGCGTTGTAATGCGACAGCTCCGTAAAGCTCATTTTATATTCGGTGTTGATTTGTTTCGTTTGCGCTAAGAATGAAACCAAGCGAACGCGAATATAAATGTACAAAGTATAACCACATGTAACTCTTGGAAATGTCTATCCCTGATTCGTAAATAATAGTGCACTAAACTTACCTTCTTGCACTGTTAAACTCGCAGCAGCTTGCACATTTCCAGCTGGATTGATAGCAATGCATTGGAATAGACCAGTATCACTTTTCATCAGTCCCATAATTTTTAAATTGTATCTATACATAATAATATAATATATTATACACCAAGACGAGAAAATGATAGTTCATTGTTGATCTAGGTCAATAATAACCCTATTATTTACTATTAGAATAGGCGGCTGTAAAATACGCCTCACAAATAAGCCAATAAGTGTGTATTTTTTGGCTAAAATATTTTCTTCTTCTTGAAATGTGATCATAAATTGAGTGAACCCTAGTGAATAATAAATTCATTCATATCCGCTAGAGTAGGCAGTAATAAAATAGAATCTCACGCCTCAAATATATGTAGGGTTTTAGGCAAGTATGCAGTAATAAAATAGAAATCTCACGGCTCAAATATATGTAGTCATTTAGGCAAGTAGTAAAAAAATGTTTGTTACTAAAGACTAACTATAAATTGAGTTGACTTACCCGTTCACAATTTGATAATAATCATTAGTATTAATAATTTCCCCATTTTTCAACCAATATACTTTTGGTTCAGGTTTTCCATACACATCACAATCAATTTCAACATCTTTATTAACAAGTTCAACTCGATGTTGAGGTTTCTTTAGAAACCTTGGAGGTACTTGCACTTGTATTGTCGCGCTAGCGTCCAAGCTATCTTCTCTATTTTCCGCGCGACATTGATAAGTGCCGGCGTCCTCTTCTTTAATACCTGATATTTTCAGGGAACTAGTAGAACCAATCATACTGAATCTACTGTCTAAGTCACTGCGGAAGGATTATATTAGGATCACTTAACTTTTTATGCTGTTTAAGTTTAAACTTACGCCATATCGATATTAAAACCATCTTTAAGCCACTTGATAATAGGATTAGGGTTGCCATTAGAAGCACAGTCTAGGGTTACAGTCTGGCCTTCAACTACAACCTCTGATAGAGGCAAGGCTATGAAACTAGGTGCTGATGGTGTAAATGATTGCTCTGGGTCGTCATTAATTTTTAAATTGGCTTTATTGCTTAGTCTATGTGAATTTAGTCCTGATGCATTGCACCTAAAATATAAATGTGTAAATAATATACACTTGAACTCAAATCCTAAACCATAGATACAGCTGTAAAATTATGAACAATTTTGTTCCGGATCGTAAATGTTTTAATTTATTCGTGTAGTAATTGTATCGGTAGTTTTAAAAAGGAACAAATATAAATATAAAATTTGTTGGAAACTTAGAGCTAGAATTTCTACATGAATCGATTTTAAAGATTAACAACGTTATTATTTAGGTTTGGCTAAATATAAATTTGGGCTAAATATATTACAGGTTGCTGGCAATTAATTATTATTATTTAATATATTCATTTGGCGCTTGTTCCTTTCTTCAAACTACCGATTCAATTCAAAATGGCGTCCCGACTTTTCCATTTCAACCGCTACCCAACATAATATTCGAAAATAACGTTATACAGTAAGTGATACAAACAATTATAAAATATTTTACCTGTATGTTCCCTGATCAGAATCCTTCACTTCGTCAATTTCTAAAGCACCCGATGGCAATACAGTCATTCTTAGCTCATCCAACTGAAGTGGCCTCTCATCTTTCAACCACCGTATCCTCGGATGCGGTGATGACTGCACGCGACATGCAAAATGCGCTTTCTGCCCGGAAAATACTGTTATATCACGAGGTTCTTCTTGGAAGCCCGATAAGCCTAGATAAGAAAGAAAGTATCCTAAGCATTTATAAAGTAACTTTTCCAGCGGGATTTTTCTTTTAGTATTGATCAATCCGATATAGCTTTAAATGTCGCCGCTCGCCTGACTCATCCCGTAACATTTAGCTTTAACCTTCTAATAATTTAGAACCAATCAATTATTCGAGAGCACTCTCCGAAAGACGAAGAGAAGGCGTTGCCATTACTAAATTTAGGACGTTGGACAACACCTGCGGGAATATTCTTAGGGCAGGATTAATGATGATACGAACACACGACAGGCGTAAATAACGTGCAACAGCGTGATTAATTAATTGTATCAAGTTTGTAGATAATACACGTGTTCGTTTTCATGTCCGTGTTAGGTAATAAGAAAGTACAACGTACAAGTATTATATATCTTAGATTTGATATTTCGAATAGTCTAATAAATAGAATAATATAATATAATTTGTACAAACTATTTTAAATATCAAATCTTAAATTTAATACCTACAAGATTTACATTCATATTACGTAATAACGATATGAAAACAAGCACGTGCATTATCTACAAATTGATTAATAAGTATTATATCTTAGATTTTATGATAATATAATTTATTCAATCTATTTTAAGATTGTATAAATTCCGTTCAGAAAAATATCTAAAAGTATCTAATTTTAGTTTTCTTTTAATGGATTATTGAAATAATGAAATTAAATTTATAAGGCACCTTACACGGTCAATAATACTGTCAATCCTAGTACTGTCAAGATTTGCTTCAATCCTCCTTTTATACTATTTATGTAATCAATAATCCGGATAAAGATCAGTATTCTCTTCATTGCAAAATTACTATACTTTACACGATGAGTAATACTGGCAATATTTTAGAATAATGAACATTTTAAACATATTATCGTACAGTAATACTGTCATTATACAAAATATTGACAGTAATATTGATCGTGTAAGGTGCCTTTATGAGTAGGTTTGGTTAAATTAATCATGGAAAAGTGATGCTAGTAGCCGCTGGAAGTTGATTTAGCCAAAAATAGTTGTGAACAGTAAACAGGAAAATGTTGAAATAATTGTTAGTTTAATTATTACAGCCGTCATGGCAAAAACTATCCAAAAAGTGAAAAAGCCGGCAGTGACATGGTAAATATCACCCTTCTTGTTGCTAATATTGATTTATTTTAAACAATAAATTTAAAGGATAAATAAAACGATTTTTTACTATGTTTTTTATCACACTTCAGTTACACTTTGCAACTAGTTTCGGCTAAGCTCTAGCCATTTTCGAGCTCCTCCGATGACTAAAGCAATTGCAACCGATCGCTCTTTATATAATAAAAGTAAAAAGGAAAACTAACAATTACACAGAAACATATTAACTAAAATATATATAAAAAGGGGCTGGGGTGGGTTTTCTAAAAAATATGGAATTCCCTGACAGTCCCAATGTACCGAGCGAGGTCTGCGAAGTAATAAAATCTGAATTTTAATGCGACGCATTACTCGTATTCGAAATAAGAGAAAAAATTTAAATGTGTATATAAAAAATAATAATAATAATAATAATAATAATAATAAATATAAAATAATAATAATAATTTTTAAAGTAAAAACATAAAATAATTAGATAAAGGATTACAATAGAAATAAATAACAATAATAATAATAAATAAATGAAAATCATATTGTCTCTCAACTCCATTAAAACAGATTAAACAGGTTAGATCCCTTAAAATGAAGTTCCGTGAACTTAAAACAAATTAAATTCAAAAGAAAATAATACATTAAAATTATAAAACAAAACCAAACAAAAGGGCAAAAAAATATAAAAATAATAATAATAATAATAATAATAAAAATAAAATAAATAACCGAATAAATGAAAATTAAATCAGATTTACAAATGAGCATGAAACATCCTTAGAAAAACAAAACAGTAAATTCACTATACCAACACGTCTTATGGTCCTATATTAACATATTAGCAAACTTAGCCGAAACTAGTTGCAAAGTGTAACTGAAGTGTGATAAAAAACATAGTAAAAAATCGTTTTATTTATCCTTTAAAATGAATTATCACAAAGTAGACGCCTTAACAATCCAATATTAGAAATTTATTTATTTATTTATTTATTTATTAACGCTATTATTAGCATTTACAACATACATGTATATATACAAATCAGATTATGCATTGCAATGCCTTAATTGACTCTTAAAAGACAAAGGGATATTTGCACATGCACAACCTATTTTTCATTGATTTTAAATAACCTGTAATTTTTTATTATGACTTTAATATATAGACAAAATAATTAGATAAAGGATTACAATAGAAATAAATAACAATAATAATAATAAATAAATGAAAATCATATTGTCTCTCAACTCCATTAAAACAGATTAAACAGGTTAGATCCCTTAAAATGAAGTTCCGTGAACTTAAAACAAATTAAATTCAAAAGAAAATAATACATTAAAATTATAAAACAAAACCAAACAAAAGGGCAAAAAAAAAAAAAAGAATAATAATAATAATAATAATAAAAATAAAATAAATAACCGAATAAATGAAAATGAAATCAGATTTACAAATGAATTTAATTTGTTTTAAGTGTATCACCGTCACGCTAAACGGCAACGCTGTACGGTCAACGATCCTTTTGAAAATTTTGGGATACAATTAAAGGTTGTCATACCTAGTTACATCATTGTAACAAAATTAGTAACTACTAAAAGGGCAAACGCAATAGACCCACAGTAGCTTAAGAACGTACTCTTTTATCTAACAAATAACTTTTTTGTTTAAATTTTAGTTTAGCATAGAGATAGTCCTCTTTTATCTAACTAAGGCGTTTTATTTTAGTTTTTATTTTATTTTACTTTACCACATAAACTAACAATTTTGTACCAAAGTTTTTATAATAAAGATCATGTTCTTAAATGATGCATATTAGTTTCATGCAGTACAATATGTCTGCGCTGCGTTATTTTATTTTATTTTCTTTAATCGAAACCTACCATATTATTGCTGCAAGGCGCTGTGTAATATGTTTATTAAATTATTAACACACTAGTTATCAAAAGATTACCAGCATACCCTTGCATTTATTATTATATCCTGAAATAAGGCAATATATGTATCAGCAAACTGCCACTAAAGTTTTCAACTTTTATTCTACTCTACTACTACTCTCATACCAAGACAAATATAATGTGTTGCGTTAACACCATACATAATTAATAAATTTGTTTGCGTTATTAGCGAGTTGGTTGTTAAAGAATTTCCAGCACTCCGCTGCATATAAGGTATATTTAAATGCACTTACTTGCTAAACTAAGGTGAGCAGCTCTGCTGACAATAGAAGCACCGCCAGGCAGGGAAGCCTTACACTGGTAAGCACCAGTTAATGATAATCCCTGTTCATCTAAAACGCTGCTTATGTACAGCGACCCATTTGTCAGCTGGGATCTGTAACAGCGGAAACACAAGACATTACACTTCATTTCAGTAATCCGACCGAACAAACGGAGCGCACGTTATGGATAAACAATAACGTTTAACGCGCCCGTAAAACGTGAGGGATAGCCATAAAAATCGTCAACCGTACCTATATGAGTCCCCGACAAAGGTCAGCGCCTGGTGGTCCTGATCTAGCCATTGTGTAATTATAACGTCCGATGGAAAATCGGACGATTTAACGACACAATCTAGGACAGCCGAATGTCCATTTTGTACGACCGTATCCTGAGGTTCCGTCGTAAATTCCAATACATATCCTGCAACAGAAAGAAGAGTATTAGAATTCAAGATCAAATTGCAGCACGTAAAGACAAATGAGCCATGAAAAGACTCATTTCGTTAAATGACTCTAGACTCTGGGCGTGGTAAGATGTTACATTATAAAAAACAACGGTTTTATCTGACAATTAATAGGTTTCCGTTATAATTAAGGTAGTATAGAATTATATGTGGAGTAATAGCTAGAAGTACAAGAATTAAAACGTATATTGAATAGAGAGACAGAGGTTGTTCAAATATACAAAATATTCATATAAAATTGTAGAGATTAAATTTATTTCAATTTTATATATACTTTTGCTACTTCATTATTTTATTACTGCATAAAAATTTATATATTTTTTTAATTATATCTTATATTAAAGTATTTTTAGTCCATGTAAATACTTTTATTATTATGTATGATTCGTAATTATTTAATAAAAGTTAAAATTTATACTTTTGCCGTGTGTTAGTGTATATGTATGTGAGTGTCCCAAAGTTTTCTAAAGTGTCGTTAATTGTATCCGAACTGTCGTAGGGATTCAATTAATGGTATCGACCACCCGGTCGGGATTCCAATCCGCTTTTTAAATATTTTATAGCAATTTGATATATTTTTAAAACCCTCATGCAGTATTTAACAATATGTGGTAAAATACTATGATCATTAGGCAGAAAGACCGCGGGTCGTTAGCCTTTTACAACATCTAACTAACCCAATTAGTAAAATAAATGTATTGAATTCCATGTAATGTTGTTGTGAATAAAGATAATTATATATACTATGATAATTTTATTAAATGACTGGACGAGAAAAGATGTTACATAAAAAACAAGATTTTTATGTGATAATTAAAAGGTTTTCATTATGCAAGTATATGTGCTAATAATAGTTAGAAGTGCCTGTATTAAAACACACGAGGTAAAACACTGAAAAATTAATTGCATTGACTTTTATTAGTGCCGCTCTTTTTCATTCCAGTTTTCGCAGAATGTAGAAATAAAAACGGTGAATTTATTTTTATAACATAATACAATTGCTTCCTTTCCTACCCGTGTATTTTATGCGGACATAGTACACGTTTTAATATTTTAGTGAGCAGTGCATGCAGCCATATACTATTTTAGTTCCATTTCTTTGCGGTTCAAAGTTATATAAGATCCGTACGTGCAATACGTGAGTTGTCTTATTTATTACATATTTAATGTGTCACATGCGACCGACGATATTATGTGTACCGGATAAGAATAATAAAATAGACAAATTATTTTCGCAGCAGCAGCTACAATTTACATTTATTTCAACCAAACTGTAATTAAATATGCAGACGAATTTATAATGACATTTTAAGTGCTTCAATTCAATCAAATGCAAATCTCTAGACATTGTAAGTTTGGAAATTTATAGTTGGTTTTCGATTTACGATACTGGGGTGTATTGATATTTAATTAGACTAGTTTAATTGTTGGAATTTTCTCATTTGTTGAAGAAATTAAATTACTGGTAGGTGCAATTCTTTGAAACCGGCTACGGGCACTGAAAACTCGTTTTATAATTTTTCTGTCTTGGTAGTTGCTTTATTTGTTACAATTTGTAACTATCTATCGATCTGCGGGTCCTTCTGTCATTTGTTAGTGTATGTGTATGTGAGTGTAAAAACTTTCTACTTCACAAAATCGTCCGCGTATTTATAAATTGTCGTTAATTATATCCACCGACCTGTCATTTATGACTTTTGTGCTGTCAGTGCATATCGTGACAAATATTTTTATTACTTGACTGTTCGTCAAATGAGGACAAAAGCAACGCGATAGTAGGATAGTTGCGTCCATTGTTCCCTTAGAAGTTGCAACTGTATAGAAACAGTTCATAATCATACGTTTAATATGTTTTCAGAGGAAAAGTATACAAATAGTAACACAGGATCAGAGGAGTTGTCGAGATAGTTGATTCATATACGCCGGAAGGACGACGGGAATTTTACCTAGTTATATTGGTTATATTATAAGATCTAGCCGTCCTGAATCCGACTGACCTGACAGTTTTGTATTGTTATGGTGTCGTGGGTTCAATTTCCCATCGAGACGAGTTTTTTCATTCATGATTTAATTGAAGTATTAAGTGTTTTGAAGTAATAGCAATGTTCTAAGTCAGGTTTTGCTTTTTTTACAATTAAAATAGTCACACAAAGAAGATTGAAAATAATAGGTAGCAATTTAAAATAATCACCAAAAACTCATTGTTGGGGACAACAATAACAATTAAAAATCATCCCTCGTCGAACGACCTAGTATATTACATATTACCAAATTAATGCATTAAAATAAATTTAATTTTGCACATGCAAAACAGTCATGTCTTGATTATCAATATGATAAAAAAAGTAATGATGTCTCACATTCGACACAAATCAAAACAATTTATGATAGCTACATAACAAAATTATGAGTAATAATTATCAGTGCAGCAAAATTACATTAAACAATTTAAGACCATAGACACAGTTAAGAGCAATAAATCATTTTCATATGAAATATTGAGAAATATTGCATTTCCTATTGAACTAATATGAATATATAAATCTTTGCGACAGGACAAATATGTTTATCGGCGATTGGATTTATGTGCCGAGCGATCAAAGCAGAAAGTTCAAAAACTGCTTTGATTTTCTCCGCGTATGATGTTAAAAATCAAGTAAAATTTATACAGGCAAATAGGAAATGTGCCTTGAGCAACTTACATATTATGACTTCCAATATAAATAGTTTTCTTAGAATAATACGCAAACTCTATCATCTGAATGCATCTTTTTTTTTGGCCTTGATTTATCGATCACACTAGCCATTAACTATGTATTATTATGTTTATAAACTGTATATATTAATCACAATTACACGAAACGACACTAAAGAGAGGATACAACATCCATGGATTAATATACCCAAATTCCGAATGGAAAATGGACTCGGATTTGAACCGGTGATGGCGCGAACGTAGTGGCTTCAGACCGTTGCCTTATGTACATGAGCGATCCATCAGTCCAAATAGCCGAGAGCCAAGCCAAAATCTCACCGTGTGTGAAGAAACTCGAATGGACTCGTGGATTTAGGCCGCCAGTTTGGATTTTCAATCATTTCAAAATCCATGGCGCCGAGCAATCGAGCTAGTCATTGTGTGTGGTAAAATTTCGATCCAAGAGGTATTGAGCTCATCGCGTGTGTGTGTGTGTGTGTGTGTGTGTGTGTGTGTGTGTGTGTGTGTGCGCGTGAGTGCGTGTGTGTGTGTGTGTGCGCGCGCGTGAGTGCGTGTGCGTGTGAGTGTGTGTGCGCGTTTGTGCGTGTGTTCGTGTGTGCGTGTGTTCGTGTGTGCGTGTGTGTGTGCGTGTGTGTGTGCGTGTGTGTGTGCGTGTGTGCGTGTGTGCGTACAATCCAACCCACTGCCACTCTTGGTTTACTCTTTGCCCTGTGACAGCGTATTCTGTGTATACTCTATACAACCGTATTTGTTGCTAGCTATTATACTGTACCTACTTACTTATGGGTACTAGCGATCTTGATTTTGTTTTGGAGGTAATTGAGAAATATAGAAGCCATGAATGCTTCACACCGACCAACTGGAATGGACTGACTGGCTTGATCGTTAGTGGGCGCTATTTTTGGACTCGAGTCAAATAGACTCCCACCAAATAGACACAGGCTTTGAATTGATCGTGTATAGGGGCCTTAAGATTACTTACTGCGCCACAACCAGCTCAGGCATCTATTTTAGAAATGATTTACCTAGAGTTTTTTTCTTATTTTATAATTTTCAACGCAATAATATAAAGTACACTTAAAGTACTTAAAATAGCTACCTTAGAAAAATAAATTCGAAATCTATGTGAATAGTAGATATACTAGAAAAGACCGTTAGGAAGATGTTTGTCATCAATAAGATTTTCGCCGATCTTAATGACCATTCTTTCGCCAATTTATATTTATCATTATTCGAATGCATCTATTTTATAATGCAACCTTACACGATCAATAATATTTTCAATATTTTAGAATAATGACAATATAACAGTTTGATAACATATTTAAAATCTTCATTATTCTAAAATATTGACAGTGTTACTTATTGTGTAAGGTATAGTAACGATGAAATGAAGAGAATACTGATGTTTATCATGAAAATTGATTACTTGATAAATATAAAAGGAGGATTAAAACAAATAATGACAGTACTAGGACTGACAGTATTATTGACCGTATAAGGTGCCTTTAAGGTCATTTTAGACAAGACAATTTCTTGACTCAAAAGTTAGTCAAGATGCGAGACAATCTAAATTGTCTCGTATCATATAGTAAATTATTTGAAATATTGAATTGGATGGTAGATTGAATGGAAAATATATAACGCGTTCTATTTGTCAAGGAAAAATTGTATGTGAGGAGGACATATGAATTAATTTCTTGAACAACTTTTGAGCTAAGAAATTGTCTTGTCTGAAACGACCTTTATAGAAGTTCACAATTAAGTAAAATTGTACAATACAAGCAAAAGGTGCGTATTGGGAAAAATTGTGGATTATGTCTTCAAATTGAAATATAAGTAAAAATGTATTTGAATAGTAGATATTCATATTTGTTATATTTGATATATATATTTTCACTGCGACTTTTCCTATAAACATCCGATTACACATATTACGCTTTTTTCTAATTGTCCAATTTTCAACCCAATAGAATAATAGGTTATCGGTATTCGGTATCTGCGTGCACCTTTATAACAAGCATAACTGATCTCTTCGGTAGCCAAGACGCGGAAGTTTTTTTTACAAACAATACATTTTTATACAATTTGAAATATTTAGGCGTGCCACCTAAAAACGACTCGTGTGCCTGGGATTGGAACTCGTGCCATAGGTTGCAGACACTATTACAGCAATAGTGTAGAACTCATGCAACTCAATAGTGTATAACAAATGCAGCCTACGTTTTCACTGTATTAGAACCACCGATTTAGCAATAAACAACTATTTCCAATCAATAATTACATATTCGTATTTTGATTGTTCGGAATCGAGGAATCATGGGGAACATTTATTGATTGTTATATCATTATTACGGATTACTATCTAATAATAGGCACACAAAGTAATAACAACAATACGGACAATTCGTGTTCTTATTTGCTTCAATAATAATAGTTTATCTATATTTGTACGAAATAATCTTTTATATTCATCAAAGATTATAATTATTCATTTCGTGATTTTTTTTAGTATTTGTAATTCAGATAAATATCAAATAATGAAAATACGCGTTTGTAAAGTACTTGTGGTATCAAATGAGACCACATATAAGCCGCATTATTTTTTTATCATTTCGTGAGAATAAAGCTGCTTTCGATTCACGTTCCTAGTCGCCCTGAACATTACGTGTTCGAACAACTTAAAATAGAACAAATTTTCACACGCAAAATAAGAACAGCAGTATGGGCAATAGTAGTAGTTAATTGAATTAGATAATTTTAGAAAAGCTTGGTAATCCGATAATCAATAATATAATAAAGTTGAAATCCAAACAAACGCCTGCGTTATGTGTTAATTTTGTGTCGGTTAAAACCCAAACAAATCAATGAAGAGCAAATTCTTTTTTGTTTTATTAGGGACAATAAAAATTAAGTATTGTAATTTATTTACACAATTATTCTGAAATTACATATTAAAGGTAATAAAGGATATAATGAAATTTCCTTTCAGTATATCCTTTATTTCCTTAATAGATTTAATATTTAAAGACTATTATGAGAATTTCTGAAAGCTAGAATTTCGAAGGCTAGAATTTCACCGCAGATAGATAATATGGATGTTAGGCTTGAAATTTGAGAGAGGTAATTAATATGACTTGAATAATTAGAACAGCTTAAAACATTCTTAATCCCCTTGTCCATTTTACAAGTAGTTATTATAAGATATAATATTACGTATTATATTCCTACAAAATGAGCACATGGAAAATATATGCAGGATGTTCTATAACTGGCATGCACATATGAAACGCCTCATAGAAAAGGCATTTTTTTTAAATTATGAATTTTGTATAATAACCCATGTATTTTTAGTTATTATGTATCAAGCCGCTTGAAAAAAAAAATGCAATAAAACAATAACTAAAAATACATGGGTTATTATACAATATTCATAATATTCTTTTTTCAGCTTGAAATAGAATAATAACTAAAAATACATTCGTTATTATACAAATCTCATACTTTTTCTTTGAAAAAAAATGCCTTGAAAAAATAATTATGAATTTAGTATGATGATCCATATATTTTTAGTTATTATTTTATTGTAATATTTTTTAAAACGGCTTGAAACAATTTTTTTTCAAGTGGCTTGAAATAAAATAATAACTAAAAATACATGGGTTATTATACAAAATTCATATTTTTTTTTTGAAAAATACAAAAAAAATTGCTATTTGTTTTGAAGCGACCCGTTTTTTTTTTCAAGCAGCTTGAAAATAAATATTAACTAAAAATACATAGGTTCTTATAGAAAATTCATATTTTTTTTGTATTTTTAGTTATTTTATTGCAATTTTTTTTCAAGCGGAAAACAATATGAATTTTCTATAATAACCCGTGTATTTTTATTTATTTTAAATATTAATAATTTTCAAGATATTTTATTGATACATCTAATTGTGGAAAAGTCTCAATATTTGTTTCTAGCGGCTTAAAAAAAGAAATAATCCAAAATTCATTATATGCAAGTTGCGAGGTACAAGTGCGAGTAGTAAATTCTAAGCCCCTTGGATCAAATATTGAGAATTGTCCGCAGCTACATCAATAAAAAAATCTTGAAAATTGTTAATATATAAAATAAATAAAAATACATCGGTTATTATAGAAAATTCATAATTTTTTTTGGAAAAAAATTTCAAACCGCTTGAAAAAAAATTAAATTTAGACAGCAACTTATTTCAATAAATACTGCGTAGGATGTTTAGGTCGTGCCAAATTTGTATTTTTTTCGTGTATGTACATAATAGTGGTTCCTAAAATATGTATAACAACCGGCCAATAAATTACAAACTAAATCACAAGGATTATACTAACTAACCCTTGGAGGAAAGTTAAACGCCATCTGACGGCACCATACCAATTAGCAATGCACACCCATATGGTAATAACCGTCAACATGCTCATGTCATCAGGATCCCTCTAGGGATATTGTGTGAATTCATCCTCACCAGCTGAACTACACTGACGAGATCTAATAAGATCGAAATCTAGATATGTAGATTGCTAAGAGGTGGGTTCACACTTACATATGTTGTATACGATTAACCTTGTGCTGATATCTCAAGCACTCTGTTGGAATATTATTCTCTAGAGGGCACTACCCGGTGATCCTGAAGACATGAGCATGTTGACGGTTATTACCATATGGGTGTGCATTGCTAATTGCTGTGGTGCCGCCAGATAGCGTTTAACTTCCCTCTTCGAGGGTAAGTTGTACTAATTAAATTTTGTATAATAACCCATGTATTTTTAGTTATTAGGCAAATAAAATCCAATATATGTCTATTTTCAGAATAGGCCCATTTGAAATTTCCAATAGAAATATCTTTGTAATTTTGAAAATTGCAAAGAGTCTATTTACCATTTCCCAGAACTTTATACGAATTTTATAGTAGACACCATCAATTTCATAACTCATTTTTCTATTTGAAAGAAAAATGCAATTGAAGTAACCTTACAATTTCAAAGATTACAAAGGGTCCGCAGGATGTTTACAGGTTTCCCGAATAATATTTAATGATGATCTCAAATTTTCAAACTAATATAATATCTATCAGTTTTATAGTTACAACAGTTTAAGGTTAATAAACAGTTTCCAACTTTTTCTCACGTAAAATTAGTGTGTATTTTTAATTTATAGTTATGTATATATTTCAATAAACATAATAATTTAAAAAAAACGACGATAGAAATAATTAATAAATAAAGTTCACATTAAAAATGGTATTGCGTATTCACATCATATCTGTACCGGAACGCAGCATTAATAGTCTCCTAGTATACCTTATTTCACTTATTTCGAAAATTAGACAAGCTTGCTGAATTCACGTAATACAGTTATCCGGATTCGACGTAATACATTTTAGAACAGACCCGAGTATATAAATTAAAATAAATAGTTTCTATAGCTTGTATTTTAACAGAAAACCCTGTACTACTTACATTGAGTAATCTAAAGAATTCCATATTTTTCACTACTTGTACAAGCAAATATAACTTCCATTATTGAATTTGCAATTTGTACGCAACTCGAACCATAATAAATCATGTTAACCCGCTTTATTCGTTTTATTTAAACACCATTACCATTCGTTGGGGTCTTAACGCAACACAAACAGTAATTCCATTGATTTTATCATAATTTATTAGTCGGGAGGAAATTATTGTCTGGCGTGCATTTCTTGGACTTCTCGCGCCGCGGCCGACTGCATGAATTTATGGACAGTACACCAACAAAAAAATGAACAATCAATAAGGCGGAACGGTGTACGATACGGCGCAGGGGGAAAATGAAATGCACCTTTTTAATCAAGATGTTTTAAGCGGTGCGCGGCTTGTGGAATGCGAGAATGCGGCGGGGTTTACGTGTGGCTTATGAGATTTTCGCCTGGGATATCTGCAGTTTTTAGAATTAAGCCTTCAACGCGCGCGATGAATGTGAATGCATTCATTTACGCCGTCTTCATTTAAACGAGGTTAAAATATGTGATAGCCGTCTGCGGAATCCGGCGTTCCGGAGCTAATTGCGCGTTTTAATAATTCTGGCTGCTTTCTGGGATGATTTATGTAATCTCGGTGTTTTGAAATTAATGTTCCGCATTAAAGTGATTTGCTGGGCGGTGTAGTCTAACTACTTGAGAAGTTTTTTACTCAGAAGAGGAGCGGAGCAGATAATTAAATGGAAAAGATATTGATTGTAGTATAACACAGTTTTATAGTTAGTTAAAACATCCGTAGGTTGAACTTTTTGTGCGAGCGCAATGAATATTGAGACGTTCTCTATTATTGCGAATATTGTTGATTTTTGACCGTTCATTAAATTGAACTAAACGTTAATAGTATCGCCATGACTTCAAGCAACTTAAAAAGTTCTTGTTGCATAATACAATTCACTTATTTAAAACTAATAATATTTTTGTTGCATTTGTATTTGTTGCATCATATGTATCTGTTCATTTTTCTTTCTGAAAAATAACCTCGAGCCCCCTTTCTAACAGGCACAACATGTCTGATTTCACCGCAAAAATATGGTTACCCTATGTTTATACCATATCTAAAGGACAAGAATTAAGGTTAGAAGTAAACTAATTAAAATAAATTTACTGACATGGTCCCATGATCTTACTACTATGAATGTTATCTGTATTAATAGAATATAATTATTATAATAATACTCTATGTCATAATAATAATTGTTTATTATGTTAACAAACAATCCTAACAGACACAACATGTCTGATTGAACCGCAAACATATGGTTACTCTATGTTTATACCATATCTAATGGATAAGAATTAAGGGAAGAAGTAAACTAATTAAAATAAATTTACTGACATAGTCCCATGATCTTACTACTATGAATGTAATCTGTATTAATAGAATATAATTATTATAATAATACTCTATGTCATAAAAGTAATTGTTTATTATGTTAACAAACAATCTATAATAATTATATTTGCTGCGCTTTCCCCTGCGCTAGCATTCGTCTTCCTGTTTGTTGTGTAATAGTTTTTCAGGCTTCATTTAATAAATCGCATCCCCTAGTCCATTCTGTTCGCCACCGGTTCAGTAGCAGTAAATTACTTTTATATTTATACAGGAAGTATGTAACATTTGGGGGGCGACCTATTCAGTTAACCGGAATAGGGAAGAAAGCAACGACTTTTAGTTTATTTTGGCTTCTTTTGTGCAAAATTTCTATGGGGGAGATGTTTATAGGGAAGTTTGGCTTGTAATGTTCAACCCTTTGCATTAAAAACGAAATTTATAATAACACGAATAAAAGTGATTGTATTTTAAAGTGGTAGAAGAAAATTCACAATTGAGTTATATTGCAAAGTATTTTTATTATTTTCCATTCAAACGCGAGCTGTTTTTGCCCGACTAATGGATAAATAATTGATAACACAAGAGACTTGGTTCAAAAACGTTTTACATATAAATAGTAGTCTTGATTGTATAGTCATATATATTATGGCAAAATACTAGGGTTTGTAGTTCGTTTAGAAGAGATAGACAAAATATAATAATTGATCAAAATTATGGATATAAAATTGAACCCTGCCACTACGATCCTTGCTCTAAGGCAACAACAATAAGGAAAACCAACAGGTAATAGAAACCTCATTTATTTACATATTACATATTTAGTTTATTGTAAGTTATATATGACGAATTTATCTAAATCGAATTCATATTTTGGAAAAACGTACCCAAAATAAAGTGAAATTTCTGCCAGAGTTACATTTTTTATTTCTAATCGATATAACTATTCAGAAATTTGCAGACAACTTTTTTTGTTAAAATCGAAAATCGCAGTTGCATGTATCTGCTTAATTATATGTTTTACAAGATTAAAGTCGAAGCACTTCGTTGAAAAAATGTAAATGAAAAAAGTTTTTCTTGTGAATCCTACTCGACTCGAATTAAAATTTTTCTACAATATTGGATTGCAGAGGGTTTTTAATAGTCGACAATCATTGATATTTTTGTTACAATAATTTATATAGAATCGCTTTGGTCGAACATTCTATTGAAAAATAACTAACAAAATATATGTTTAAACATTCTAGAATCAATTTCCTTGTTATAGCTGTTATTTGTTTTATTTGTACAGTATTTCGTGTGAAATAAATAAATAAATTAAATTATGTAAGAAAATAGGTTTGAACAATCTTAGCTTGGCTTAGCTTAGTCGTGGTGTCCCTGAAATTATTTGTGTTGAATATTTTATATATATATATATATATATATATATATATATATATATATATATAAAGGAGATGAATAAAACTACTATGATTTTACCACTTATTTTGAACCTTTTGTGTTTTGAATTATCACGTAGTAGACGCCAAAACCATTCAACCATTCAATTTCATATATTAAACATTTTCAACTATAACAATACTCCAATATTATCCCTACTAGCTCACATATATGGTTGCGTAATATGCACGATAAACAGCGATCAAATAACCACAGGTCAACTAAGAACATTTAAATCCTCTGCCAGGCATTCATGATTACAAGGCACGTATTATAGAAAGTACGCAATTTAGTCGGGGTCCTGTAACTATTTAGATTAGAGGTAACCTAATTGAAGCTTTGTAACTAATTAAACATTACACTGAGCCGATATTAATTGAAATACATTGTCATTGTAGTTACTTGCGTATGTTGTATAAGGAAATGGCCACTAGTGAATTGGAGACTCAACCGATTCTATATTAGTAACATTTAGTTCTAATTAATTTTAAAGCATACACTAAATATGATTTTAAATCAATGAGGAAATATCGGAGAAATTGCAATACAACTGTTTTAATTATAGGTTGGTATATCAATTAATTATAATTATAATATATAGAAAACATAAATATTACAAATATATGACATGGTGGTTACAGGCGCTGTCCGTCGCGTTTTGAGCATTAACGAGCGTGTGTTTAATCCCTATCGGGGCAAATTTTCGTGAATCCTTTTCTACAGTTTTTCTGTGAAGTTAAGATAAATAATCATAACTATTTTGGGCGATAGTAATGGACTGTATGAAAATACTTCCGGCGATTTCTTCGTTAATTTCACGATGAGTAATAGAATATAATTACTGATTAATAAGCAATACCTGTGTAAGGCCCAATTCACACATAAGCGACGTCGGGCGCAGGCGAGGTGTAGACGAGGCGTAGGCGGGACGTCGCACAGGCGATTATGATGTCCATGTGCAGTGAAGGGGTGGATATTGCACCTTATGTTTATATGGAGGCGGTGTGGAAGAGTTTCGCCTCTTCGCCTACCGTGTCTTTAGGCGAAGAGGCGAAGACGCGGTGCCGGCGCGGCGAGGGGCACTAGGCAAACGCCCGCGCCTCGTCACCTAAGTGGGCATTGCACCACATGTTTATATAGAGGGGGCTTGAAGCGTCGTGCCTCTCGCAGCGCCGGCACCGCGTCTTCGCCTAAGACACGGTAGGCGAAGAGGCGAAAGGCATAACTCTTCCACGCCGCTTCAATGTAAACTTAAGGTGCAATGTCCACCCCTTCACTGTATATGGACATCACAATCGCCTGTGCGACATCGCGCCTGTGCCTCGCCTGCGCCCGACGCCGCTTATGTGTGAATTGGGCCTTAGAGTGGTGGTAGAACCGCCTAACTATTTACACGTCTTGTCTGTTGTCTGCACATATCGAAATGGGAAAAAATGACCGACAGAGCCATTGGTAGAACGGAGACTCCAACACGATGGCGTTTATAGACGTTGAACATCTAGATGATGATTAAGGCACCTTACACGGTCAATAATACTGTCAGTCCTAGTACTGTCAGTATTTGCTTTAATCCTCCTTTTCTAATTGTCAAGGAATCAATTATCCGGATAAACATCAGTATTCTCTTGGTCCATCATTACTATACCTTACACGATCAGTAATACTGGCAATATTTTAGAATAATTAATATTTTAAACATACTATCGTACAGTAATCTGTCATTATTCTAAAATATTGACAGTAATATTGATCGTGTAAGGTGCCTTATAAATCAATGATATAATACAATTATTAAATGATATGTTACAACTATAAGTTGGATTCGTACTCTGGGTACAGGATCGGGTGCTCACTTCAGTGGGCGAGGGTTGATATGGGAAAATGTGGGGAAGAAATCACTTCCAACTGTATGCAACCTTAATTTATAGTAACTTGGCCGCAATATTAATAATAGTAATAATAACGTAATGGATAAATATAAGTTATGACAGCTTGTTGAAAAAATACTATCAAGAACTATCATTTAATAGTCCTTGTCACTTAATAACTACACATTTTATTGTTTTGCAAAATCTTTTGGAATCCTTTTTTCAAGCGAAAAGTTATCAACTAATTTAAAATAACAAATACCAATTAATGAGCATTTGATGGGGTTTGAACTTAGGCTTAGTACGAGGACGACCCCTTTAACCACTCGGCCACTGAGCTGGGTAAGTACCTTATACTTTTTAATATATAAAATACACCTATATGACATTTAATGCTACTATGTTTAATATAATTCAATACATATAATCGTATATTTAGTTTTGTGCACATAATATCATGTTTCTATTTTGAGTTTACTCTATTAATAGGCCGTATATAATAAAATAAAATATGGCTTTGACTTTTCAACTAAACAAAGCTTGCATCAGCATTTCCAAACTGATAATAATATAATCTTTTATTGATTATTTACTATAGCGCATATCGAAAGCATAACTCATTAACAGACAATGTTTCCTGTTTAGCAGGAAGTAATAACTGGTAACAAATTTTATGGCTACAAAGATATAAAGCCAGGCAATGCATATAAATAACTACGCACCAATAAATACTTGTAAATTATGGCTAAATATGTTTTGGTTTGAAACAAATTAAATTTAACCTGGACTCTATATCCGTGCTTTTTATGGTCATTTTATTACTATGCTCGTGTAATAGTTATTGCAAGGCTTATTATTGTATAAGTATAGCGCTGTTTTAAATAAATTAAAACACTAACTATTTAATAAACTTCTCAGTAGGGGAAAGTTGCCAAAATTGTACAACTTAATTTATTATGTATAATATGAAGCTTTGATGTCTGATTGAGAATTTTGCTGAGCAATTTTATAAAATATCATGTATTTTGACAACAGTTGTTATATCTTACATAGATTAGTAAACAAAATTATACGAAGGTACGATATTGACAACCGGTATCCTGATTATATTTACATTACGGACAATAATCTCTGAATTATTAATAATAAATTGGTTTTATTTAATATTGATGACAATAATAAATTTGTTGTACTCATGACCTAAGACAAGTCATTTCCCGCATTGATTTGGGTGCGGGAAATACTACTTCCCGCACTAGTGCGGTAAGTAGTCAGTGTTGCCAACTTAAAATTCGGTACCAATGTAAATGTGTATTTATAAACATGAGAATGCACGCAAGCACAGCGTACACCTCTTATACTTCAAATAACATTAAAAATTAACGATATGGTACTGAATAAATACAATTTTGAAGAAAATATAGACTTTAAATTATATGTAATTGGTAGTCTGACTTAACCAATTTGTCACAACAACTTTAAATAACTTTAAATAAATATTAAGTATTTATTCGTACAAAAAATTAAATACATTATTCGTGCGATAAGGCCGTTTCCCGAATTCGCTCTTAATACAGTAAACTTATTAGCTCATTCGGGAAACTTGCCTTCCTGCACTAATAATGTAAATTACTATTGTGTTTTCTGACACGTATGTAGGTCTGTGTCGCACCCCAGAAAGAAAAGCAAGTACTAATATTACGGAGTCAATATTAAAATTACTGAAACTAACCCTTGTACTAAGTATTTACTATATTAGAACTAAATATGTACTTCTATGTCCATGCTTTTTAGGGTCATTGCTCGTATAACAGTTCTTATAATAATATACAGAAAACAGAAAGAGAGACGATTTACTAATTTTGGTAACCAATATCACAATTACTGAAACAACCCTAATTAATTATTTCCTATTATAACAATTATTTGAATAATATACTGAAAAAAGAAAAACGCTGTATAAAATGCCGTAATTAATTAGAATTACTGAACTTTCTTCCCTTCAGGCTTGTGCTATTTCCGTGACGAAATGATCAAATTATCATGAATATTAAATGTAAATTATAATTGTTTAGTACATAAAACATGACGTATTACTGTTTAATATAATAAAATGGTGATACATGAGAAAAATTATTAAATTTAGACAGCAACTTATTTCAATAAATACTGCGTAGGATGTTTAGGTCTTGCAAAATTTCTAAGTTTTCCGTGTATGTACATAATAGTGGTTCCTAATTTTTTTTATAACAACTGGTCTCCTTTTTAAGAATGCATTGGCATACTGCTCATTTGATGAACAGAAATATAAGAATATATTAAGTTTTAAACAAATTACAAACTAAATCACAAGGATTATACAACTAACCCCCTAGGAGGAAAGTTAAACGCCATTTGGCGGCACCACATCAATTAGCAATGCACACCCATATGGTAATCACCGTCAACATGCTCATGCCATCAGTATCACCGAGTAGTGCCCTTTAGGGATATTGTGTTAATTCATCATCACTAGCTGAGCTACACTGATGAGATCTAATAAGATCAAAATCTGGATATGTAGATTGCTAAGTGGTGGATTCACACATATATATGTTTTATAAGATTGGCCTTGTGCTGATATCTCAAGCACTCTGTTGGAATATTATTCCCTAGAGGGCACTACCCGGTGATCCTGATGGCATGAGCATGTTGACGGTTATTACCATTCATTCTCACTAGCTGAGCTACACTGAAGAGATCTAATAAGATCTAAATCTACATTTGTAGATTGCTAAGAGGTGCATTCACACTTATATATAAATCACAAGGGATTAATATAATTCTAGTGAGGAAATATGTATCCTTTATAGACACATATTTTTTTTATAAAAGCCACCTTACAGTACAGTACTGTAAGTATATGCTTCAATTCCCCTTCTATATTTATCAAGTAATCAATTATCCCGATAAATATCAGTATTCTCTTCATTCAATCATTACTATACCTTTCACGATCAGTAATAGTGTCAATATGTTTTTTATTTGATATATTTATTTACAATCTGTCTTTCGAAATTCAGTAAAATTTGTAGTTACATACTATACAGCATAAAATCCCAGTAGTCTTGTAAGGACGACTCTCTAATGAGGGTCTCCTCTCCGCCTTGATGTGTTAATTCAGAGTGTTAACTAATTAACTAACAGAACCGGTGGGGTAGCTCCAGGACATCGACTCGCTTCAGCCTGCGGATGTTATTGCCGTTCAGAAATCCTGTGGCTAGTCGATTTGGGTGATGTAACAGGTATCTTTAGCTGGAGTTTCTTACTTCTTCTTTTACTGAGCAGATAATGAATTCTTCTAGTAGCAACCAGTCCGGAGTGTATGGTGGTAGATTTAGTATTGTTCGAAAGAGCTTTATTTTGGAATCGTTCAATGATTTCGAGGTTTGAGTTGCAGAACACTAGAGTTGATGCCGTACATCCATACAGGTTTTAGTATAGATTTGTAGACTAATATGTAAAGTTGTATGCCGTTCATCCATACAGGTTTTAGTATAGATTTGTAGAATAATATGTTAAAATTATAAACATTTTAAACATATTATAGTACTGCAATACTATCACTATTCCAAAATATTGACAGTATTACTGACCGTGTGATGTAATAATCAGTATTTCTCTCTTCTGGCAAACTCGAATCAAACTTTAGATGTGTGGTGTTGGTGCTTAGATGACTATATATTGTTATTCTTAGCTTCATATCAAAAAATATGCTCGGAAGTTTTACCAAAATATCTATCCCGAGAAAACCACAGTGAGAAAATAATTCTGTCACGGTTCAGGTGTGGAATTGAGGAACAAGAGAACATGTTTTAGATAACTGGTGAAACAAGAATGTGTAGATTATGTGTAGGGCAAAGAAAACGTGTGTGCATTTATTGGGTAAATAAACAGAGAGGGATGAGAGTAGATATATGATATTGCATGAACTGAATTTGGCAAGAAAAAATTACATACAAAAATATTGACAGGGGGGCTGTAAGATAGTGTAATTTTAATTTTTTAATTTATTTTGGTTAGTGGAGTATAGAGTGTAAATATAATTAATTATGTGGTTGTCAGATATTGTAATTTTTAATATTTTTGATTTTGGTTAGTGGAGTATTTAGTGTAAATATAATTACAAATAGACTGTTATGGTCGTTTTAGACAAGACAATTTCTTGACTCAAAAGTTAGTCAAGATACGAGACAATCTAAATTGTCTCGTATCACAGCACAATTATTTGAAATATTGAATTGGATAGTAGATAATGGAAAAATATAACGCGTTCCATTTGCCAAGGATAAATTGTATGGGAGGAGGATATATGAATTCATTTCTTGAACAACTTTTGAGCTAAGAAATTGTCTTGTCTAAAACGACCTTTAGTTAAATGTTATAAGATAATACAATGTAGAATCTCCTAGCATAGCATCGATTATCAGAATAAACACATACTTGCAATTAATGGTTAAATATATATATATATATATATATATATATATATATATATGTATATATATATATATATATATATATATATATATATATATCCAAAATAGAGAACATCCACCATCACCTGCATCAGTTATTGCATAGCATTTGATTTTTTCTGTTCTTTTACTTTATTTTTCAATGCTGAATTGTATGAGGTTTATGTTAATTTATACAGCCCAACAAGGTTAGTATTACCAATAATTGCTGCTCGATTAACCTACAGTTTTAGTTAAAAGATATAATAATGCAGTTTCATTTGATGCTTATACCAATAGGTATGTGCAATAATTTAATTTTCATTAAAATAAATGCCATTGAACACGGAGCAGAAATACGAACACGAATTTATTGCTCATACAATTGCGTGCTCATCAAATAACGCATCCCACAAAGCATTATTTGAACGCAAGAATTCCCAGCTAGATCAAACGAACTGATCGAGCTTCCCTGTAAAAGGACAATATAAATACATATCCTTATTCCGATGTAGTTTCAGATATAAAGGCGAATACAATAGCTTCACCCGGTAGCGTATTCTCTCTTCATCCTGCCTTTCAGCCCCGTAAATTCAGATTATTATCAAGTTCATATATAGCACACGACATTGAAGTACATTTACATAAATGAGATCGCATTGCGCGATATAAGCGCCCAATAATTCTTTAACGTGTTTATTATGATACTGCAGCATAGGAAACTAGTAGTAACACATTAAAAGGCCATTTAACATTCATAAAAATTAGTATGTAACACAATTATATATGCGGAGATTGAAGGGAAACCTTAATATTCTAATTAGTGTTGGAAAATATCGCATGAGTTGTACTATTTATTTATTTAACCCCCTTAATTTAAAAATAAATATAGATTACTAGTATAGAATACATACTCAATATTCTATACTAGTAATCTATATTTATTTTTAATTTAAACTTAATGATTGGCTTTAAATTACTACGTTTCTTATGATATAACATAATACATATGAGGTTGGTAGTCCGCCGCCTATAATTTAAGAAACAGGTCGCCCAAAGTGAAAAAAGGTTTGGCCACCCCTCCTCTATACTATATAAACGCTTGCCGCGACATAACAATAAATGATTACAACTTATATTATGAATTTGTATGAGGTATATCTGAAATAGTTGGCTAGTTGTGAATAAGGTCGTTTCAAACACACAAACCTATAAAAATCCTTCTGTATGTTTCCTTAATTTACATAATAGTGAGCTTGTATGCTGAATAGGTGGTTACAAAAATCGAATACCAAATATGTCATAAAAAAAATTTGATTGCGTTAATTAATAATTTATAGTAATTATTATGATTTAACTGCATCTTACGTTATACTTTTTCGGGCAACTAAATAAATTGTGCATGATTATAACCCACATATTTACAAGTTCATTACGACAACGACTATAATCCTCGAAGTAATACGTACTCCTTTTTTAAGATTACACCGCACGCTTCGTTAAACATGAATTCTAACACAAACTCCATAGTAAAGATTGAATGGCATATGGGACAGCTGTTTGTTAGAATCGCTTGCTCAACAATAGCTCGGCACATTGATCGTAGGCGTACAATTAATTTTGTCAAAATGCATTCATTATTACAATGGGCCGAGGCGGTTAATCCAATTTCGAAAGTGACCCTATTTTATTAGGTTTCTCTCCCTGTTATGCGATATGCGGACTTTTGGTACTCACCCTTGGCACGATATAATGGCTCTGTAACATCTGTTTGTAGGCCAAAATTAAAACTTTACTGAAGCCTTTTATTATGATCGATACACATTATAATTTTATGGGAAGGGAATTACATTGTATATGTAATTTTATAAGTTGCATCCGCGTTATTATTAATACATAATGTTACAAACTGATGTTTGCAATGAAATTTTCCCGTAATTCTTTTATAATATGAATATTCAGCAATAATACTAATATAATCAAAATATAAGTGGGTTTATACTGACATAAAATAATAATTAATAAATAAAATAATAAATTAGACAGAACAAATTGTTTCTGTAAGGAATATTATAATTTTGGATTATTTATGCGCACAAAATAAGAATGTTCACTTACTATTTAGTTCTTAGCACTTATTTTGTCACAATAAAAAATATTATGGGAAATAATCCCCTGAAATTGACTCCTAATTTATTATTTTATGTCCGCATAAATCCACCTTAAATGAATTGCTGCTAAAATACATAGGTATTTACAGACGTCAAAGTTAAATATCATAATAATGCATCGATGGTATTAGAAATAGTTACATTTAATAAAGTGACTTGAATGTAATAAGAAAAATAAATACGGTTTAGGTCAGAAGTTGCTCTTCAAATGTGCCTTATAGAGTTGAGTTATGTTTTTAAAGTGAGAATTTGTTACATTACTTTACTAACTTTATATGGAATGCAGTAGTATTGCATAGTTTCAACAACTAACATAATCGTGTTATCATCGTTGGATCAAAACCATCGTAGTTAAATCAAGACTTAATTATTGAATTAAATTAAAAATTTTGTGAATCCACCTCTTAGCAATCTACATATCTAGATTTCGATCTTATTAGATCTCATCAGTAGTGAGGATGAATTCACACAATATCTCGAGTGGATATATACAAAAATTATGCAACTAACCCCCTAGGAGGAAAGTTAAACGCCATCTTTAACTTTCCTCCTAGGGGGTTAGTTGTATATAACCACTCGAGATATTGTGTAAATTCATCCACACTAGCTGAGCTACACTGATTAGATCTAATAAGATCGAAATCTAGATCTGTAGATTGCTAAGAGGTGGATTCACACTTATATATGAATTAAATTAATTCAATCATAGAAAATTGCGGAAATCTTTAAATGAAATATTTGCACATAAATCTTGTGCATCATTCAACTATTATTATTTCACATTGCAGCCAGTTTCGATTTACCTACAGCTTATTTTCAAGTTTCCGACTGTTAAGCTCTGGTTTCCTCTTTCCTCGAAGAGCGGTCTCTTAAAAGCGGCCGCTTTTGACGTCATTTACACATCACAAAAATAGTTTTAATTATATATAATTCAATAACTCACCATTTGTCATCGTAATTCCTTCCCTATTTGCAGTACGTTGAAGTATTACTCTTTATGGTAAAGCATATTCAATTATATACACATAAACTACTTTTGTGATGTAAAAATGATGTCAATAGCGGCCGTTTCCTAGGAAACCAGGACTTAAGGGCGAGGTCACATTATTTTGTCTATTTTAATCAAACATGAATTAATTAATCATAAACTATTCATATTTATATTCTTCGCCAATGTTAATGCTCCTCATGAAATATACATTTCATACCGAGCCGTATGTCATTCTCATTCTGCGCACTAAGGGAAAAAATGTTGGTAACTGCTGTCATGTTAGGTAGAACATGAGTGTTTAGCGTCTGTCAGCTGTCCTGTTTGTCAGTTTTCATTTTGTTGTAGTGATCACTTGAGCTCTTTTTTGCATATACCGCATATACCGTATGGATATTGATATTATATTAACATTCAAATGTCGATGTTTATAAACGTTTTTTGGCAATTTTACAATAACATATATTAACTAACACATACCATGCTTTTAAGGGCCTACATAAAAAACCACTAGATTTTCCCCTACATTTAAATTCCCGCCTCATATTTTCTAAAGTATCACGTAGCAGCGACATTCTCAAATCCTGCGACGCAACCTACCATATACTCGTCATATCACGAGTATATTTTATGTGTTTCCAAAAGCATTCTTCGAATAAGGCCCAGGAAAGGTAAAAGGTCCAAACTTTTACGTTCACTGGGAGCCCACTATAGAATCATTTCTAACAAAATATGTTTATTTTTTTGCAAAATTGTTCATACTACTATATAATATCATAAAAGTTAATAAATTGTGTAACTACGATATGTTTGTGACGAGTTTGCTTTTACAGGCATGTCAATATAATCCAAAGCAGTCATTTGTAATTATGTAAGTGCAAATTTGTGGCTTGACAATAATTTAAGTGCACTGCGATTTATTTTTAGTAGATAATTGCACATATAATTTAATGAAGTCATAAAAACACGAGCCAAGAACAGTTTCATAAAACCCGCATCACTTTTTGGGGAACCACTGAGGCGAAAACGGAGCCATAAAATCTTAACCCGGTATATATTATACAACCAGTGTCATCAATAAATGTCCCACCTCGCGTATATTTCATTACTTAATGCACACGATTTAGTTTCGTTTACTTACACACAAACCCATGAAAATATATTTATTTCGACAGAAGGACCCACGAAGTTACAAATTATAATATTATATTTATTGCATGTATGAGGAAAAAACATCTATCACTATTTACAGCTTTTAGACCAAGGGCTTTACCGTTGGTAAAGTGAAAAGCTTAGAGGAGTGTAACAACGCGGTATTTACCTTCACAGAAAACCTCTGCAAAACTCTTAAAGGTGAACGAGCTGCCACTACTATTACCTCGTTTTGAAGCTAACTAATTACAAGTTTTATTAATATCATCAATTTATATTGTTACACATTATTTTCAATATCAATTGTTTCAATTTTCAGAATCTAAAGAGAACCAAGAGGTTCTTGATTCGCAAATTAGATACTTTGATAGTAATAATATAATAATTTTCTTTTATATTATTTCAACTCTTACCTTTCCTCAAATTAAATATTGGTATGTAGAATAGTGTCGCGTGCAATAGGTCAGGAAGGAACGAAGTAGAATGGACATGAAGAACTTACCTATAACAAATAAAAACAACAATATAATACCAAATACAGTTCAAAGACAGTTGACAATGATTTTTAATTGCGTTATCCCAAAAAAAAAAAACAATTTGAATTCGGTGAATTTTTAAATTTGCATTTTACAATTTTCAAATAATGTTTGTGTAATACCTAGTGGCTAAGGGTGAATGTGTAAAAGTCGAAATGGATGATGTTAAGAATAGGGGAAGGAGGGGTGGAGTGGATGAGCTGAAATGGAAGGGAAGAATGTTGAGAGAGTGAAGGGCTTTAAATATTTGGGTTATTTTCTGAAATATGGCATTATCAGCTGTATTTGAATACAACCGAGAAGCTAAGCGCCAGAGCATGGAATGGCACACTTCATCCTCTCCAAGGTCTAAAATAGCAAGAATGCGCTAGTCAAAAATCAAATGCATGCTGATTTGATATTTTTGATGGCCTCTTCGTGGACGATCTCCTGGCCATTTGTTTGTGCTGCATGTCTAAACAGTCATTCAACTCTTTTTACCGAAAGGTTCCTGAAAAACATTGAAACAAGACCATGCGAGTAGAACAAAAGAAGAACAACTTGCTGTTGCATCACGAGAATGGGCATTGTCACACAGCAATTTCAGTAAACGAGCTTTCTGTGGCTCCTCAATCTTCTTATTCGCATGACTTGTGTCCTTTTTCCTCTTTCCGAGATTGAAAATTTACACTCCAAAACATTCAAATGGATGAAACCTAGGAATGCTATGAGGATTAAAAGCACCGTCTCCAGCGCTGTCTTGCTTCCCAATGAAGTTATTTTGAGGGAGATAATATTCAATTGTAATTCATCATCATCAACATTTTGATCCGTTGCTTCCAGTCGCCTCTGTTCTCCCAGTCTCCATAGTTCAGGTTTCTTGTTAACAGGTACTTCTGAATCCCGTCTATCCACATTGTTTTTGGCCATCCTTTTCTGTTTTCGATAGGTGATAGGTTATTAATTAATTTTGGTAGTCGCTCCTCACTCATCCTTTCCACATATGACAAAGATAGATAAGGAACCAGCTGGAGTGGTACGGCCCACTCCAGCTGGTTCCTTATCCATCTTTTATAGTCTTATTTTCCAGTCTTAATTTTCCAGCCGATATATGCCAGAAATCAATTTCTAATACTCGCAGTTTATTTTCGAATTAAAAAATCAGTCTCATTATATAATTTACAGACGTCGTATGCTAGCATACGCCAAGAAACTCACGAAGAAAGGGAAGATAACAGTTCTAGGCGACTTCTACCCCAAGATTGGGGAAGGCTCTGATGGCAAGGTTTTTGAATACTATGGACCCGGAGAGCGAAATTCCAGGGGAGACCGCCTAGTACAATTCTGTACAGAGCACAAGCTCTGCAGCAACATCCGACGCTATATACGTGGAAGTCTCCAGTTGATTGTGATTACCACATAGTAAGAATTCAAATAGATGTTATTCCCATCAAAAGTCATCAAATGATTTGAAATTTGTAAGAAGAGCGACAGCATGCTCCAGCGCTAACTTTAACAGTGACCACAACCCCGTAGTGATAGAACCGTGTTGTACGAGCCCAGTGCACGGCAAAGCCGAGATGGATCGACGTCAAAATACTCTCCGACCCCGAGCTGTGCGCTAAAAACAATTGATAAACTCGAGGTCCGTCTAGATACAGATGAAAATTATGGAGAAGAAGACGTAGAACGTCGGTGGAATATGTTGAAAAATGCTCTCATTCGCACACAAAAAAGTGACATAGTTTATCTACGGGCAGGAAATAAACCACATTGGATGTCGCATGAGATTCTACACCTTATGGATAAGAAAAGAAATCTGAAACCTATAAATAGTGACCGATACGAAGAACTAAACCGAGAGTGGGGCATGTCACAAGGCAAAGGAGTACTGGTTAGCCAACATGTGCAGTGAAATAAAAACATGAAGGTACGTACAAACAGCAAACGCAAGCTACAAAGACGTCCAAAACAGAATCTTGCTAGGCGTTGAGGATAAGCTGAAAAGATAGAAGGAGTATGTCGATGTCCTCTTCAACGATGCGAGGCCCGACCAATCACCCCTAGGCAACCATCTCAATGTCGTCAAGGCGTTATGAGCACGTGCAAGGCTATATTCAGGGATGCAAGGACATGCATGTGGACATATAGCCTGATTTATCGACAAAAAAAAGGCTTTCGATTGCGCCTCACACCAAAAACCATGTTGATGCGGGAGATCTGCGCATGTTAACACACCTATACTGGAAGCAAACTGTTGAGTCGAGGGCGCCACACCTGAAGACATAGAAATATGGAGAGGCGTCAGGCAGGATTGTGTCTTGTCGCAGCTCCTTTTCAACATCTATTCTGAGGCAGTGTCTAAGGAGGCACTCGAAAACTTGAGGGGGGCCATCAAGGTAAATCGCTCATCAATAACATGCGCTTCGATGAAATTACAGCTAACGGTCGTACTCGTCAACAGTCTTCCACACTTACTTGATGAATGGTGCCCTAGATCACAGGGCGCAATACGGTTTATACATGGATGTTGCCAAAACTGAACTTAGCCTCTCTAAGATACCGAAACGGGCCGCACTTCGTCCAAAATCGCGGAATCCACCAAGTCAGACCGTTTTGTCCCAAAACCAAGTGGAGACAATTATTGGCAGCTTCAGTTGTACGCAACCAACAAATCATTGCAGACTCAAACAACAATATCCGTATTGGCCAAGGGAAATGTAACTATCTACTACATATATATAATATGGTGGAGTCACCGGCATGGGACTGTGGAAAGGACCAACAGACCATTCAACATTTCGTGGAAGAATGCCCGTCTCCGTGAGGGCATCTAGGCGCTCTACAACATGATTCCCTATGTAATACACTGGCTAAAACATTTGGACGTACACCTATGATACCTATGTTACAATATTATAACTTTATCGATGGCATACGAAATATATAACTTCGAGAGGAAGGTCTGTGGGAAGGGACGTACGTCGATGGAACGAACGGATATCTATTGAAATCTTTAGAGCTACAGGTTCGCCCACCATCATAGGGAGTTTGATCGCCAACCTTCGAACAGAGACGGTGTCCTACGAAGAAAATGTTAGCAGGGCGATTAGCCCAGACTATAAAAACTACGCTCGTTCACTATTCCAAACAACTTAAACTCTGCACTACACTGTTTACCGCGGATTCTTATGCATTAAGCCTGACATAGTTAATGAAATGTATTGAAAAATTGCAAATAGCAGTATAGAGTTCAAATCGATTGATTTTATTTTAATTTGGTTGGTATGTGTCACCCACCTACCCCACCGTTACTTACAATTACACGATCAATGTTGCGGTGTGCTTTGAATAGATACAGAGATTTCCATTGTTTAACAACTCCAGAAAGTGTTATCCCATTAACAAAACTGTGCGATAAGAGAAGGATAGACGTCTATTTCAAGATAAACCACGTTGTGTCCATTCATTATTTCAAGTGACTTTAATTCCACACTAAACTATTTTCCACAAGCTTTTATGTTTCAATCAATTTTATTGATTGTTTAAGGCTTGATTCATAGAGAATTGTTAAAAAAAAGTGTAGTGCAGAGGTCAAGTAGATTGAGATCGTTAATGACCATATAACTGTTTTCCGCAATTTTCTACGATTGAATTAATTTACTTGATTAATCCATTTTTGTAAATAAAACTAATTCCCCGTCGTAATACGTGTATTTTGGCTAGCAAGTTAGCAACAACACTTTGACTCTGAAACTATTTTTAAATTTTTGACGGCCATACATTGTAGTTGTAGAACGTAGAAGATATTACCGAATAGTCTTATCTTCTGCACTGTCTATTACGGTGTATGGCTACGAAAGATGACTATCAATTCATAAAACATAAGTTTCCAAACTAAGGACTTTTACTAATTTGCATAAATTGTCAGTACATTGCCTAGTTTTGCCATCCGTAAGTAAATTGTGTTCTAAAAAGTAGTTCAAGCTCTGTTTATAGATAGTAGGCACATACACATTTCCTTTTTTATATTTTCTAGTAGTAATATATACAAATTTTGATGGAGTGCTATAAACAACCACCTTAAATCGAATTGAAGTTACTTTTATTATAAGTTTACATTCAGTTTTTTATCCAACAAAGAATTCAATTCAAACAGCTCAAACTTAAAACTCTTAAATCAATTAATACCCGCACTTTAAGTTCAATTTAAAAGCTTTTCGTATTGAATGTATAGTAACTTAAAGCGCTTTTCTAACTTTTAATAAATTAAAAGGACATGTAGTTACACCGCATCGATTCCCAACATTAATACTTTATATGCCGCCACTGTATACGAAACATCTGAATAATGGATCACTAACAGTCTCGTTATTTCAAATTCGTCGTGAAGTAACCAAGCTCTTGTTTCTATTAAAATCTACCAATTAAATCCACGTCCGAGGCTAATTACAGACCTATATTTACACAGGGGGGATTGAATTTATTTTTCTAATTGGTACTAAATATAGTGTGTGATTTATAATTATGTTGAATTATATATAGGGCATACAATGATAAATATAGTGCAGTGAAGTGGAACGAAAATGAAGGCGATTGAAACAGGATACGGGTGATACGGAAGGTATTGAATACGCTACACTTTTATTAATTAATATCAACAGCCTGGACTGTCATTAGCCACATGCGGCAAGCATTATTTATGGCCAGTACGCTATTTTAATTGAAAACCGTCAGGTATACCCTGTGGAAATGAAAATTAAACACTATTCACAATTAAAAGATTAGTGCCCTTTTTCATAAAAAATAAAGCATCCTTAAATGCAAATTTTGGGTCAAAATGTCTTTATTTAAAATATGATCTGATAAAAACGTATGTTTATAAATACGAAACTATTCCATATTTAAGTATGAATGTATTATCCAGTAAGTAAGTATACATAACATGATTACACGAAACATTCACAGACAGACGGTTGATTATTCTAGGATTATTATTAATAGACACGTCTGCAAAAACGCAGCCGTCCGCCATTTAGCGAAAATCGACAAAAGCACACGGAAAAACATATTAATCTTCGAAATCTGATGGCTGAAGTTTTAAATCAATTGCAGGGTTTTAACGCTTTTTTTTCGCGTTGATATAGTGCCGGATCCCGCATGCTGAAAATAAATAATGGCCGTAAAACGCAGAAAAATGCCCAAGTGTTTCAATTCAACCAGAAACCACGTATATATTGTATTCAATTTATTATCGCATGTAGATTATCATCACGTCCACCCAGTCAGAACGCAATAAATTTAATTTCGTACACTAGAGTCAAGTTACGTCGCAAGTTAGTACATAATTAAATTTCCCGTGTAATATAGCTGATTTACTTTCATGCTGCTTTATGAAACGGTACATATCACGTCTCTCGTATTCATTTCACACTAGTATAAATTCAGTGCTATCTGATGTGTAAAATTCTTACACACACAGCCCCCTAAAATTACATATTATGAAAGCTTTGCGTAATATAATAGCCAGCGACAAACCTTAACAATAACTTTTAATTATAAATTCTAATTTTCATAATTCATAGAAATATAAGCTACACAATTTACATTTAAATTACAAATTACAGTGCGGGTAATCAAATATTTGCCTAATATAATACAGCAATCACGTATAACGCAAACACGTTGTATTAATATACAGCATCCAATAATTTAAATATCTTGCAATTGATGCATTACACAATTTTAACAATTACGCGATTGCTGATTAATTATTGCAATAATTGATTGCATGTCGGGATAATTGAATACGCCTCGAATTACTAGCGTGACGACTGTCATTTGGGGGCGACATCCTGTTATATGGGATACAGAATTGATAGATATTTATAGGATGCACTTAAAATTGCATAATACTATAAATGCGCAATATAAAGAATATTATCAAATCGCAGGTTTATGCTACACTTTGGGGATTATCTGCTGGATTGATCTCGCATTGTTCTCAGTCGCGACAAGAATGTGTGCACTGCAATATTTATCGATCGATACTCGCAAAAATCTTACTTTTATTTGGTATGAACATCAATGTAGTTATATCGCACAAGTATTTATAGAAATGTACATTAACCCGTCTAAATTATTCAATATTTTAATCATTTATAGATAGATAAGAGATATTTCGCGTAGTGATTTTTGTAGGTTAATAATTTGATCAATTTACTGTATTTATTATTACATCTTATATAATATATATATATATATATATATATATATATATATATATATATATATATATATATATATATATATATATATATATATATATATATATATATATATATATATATATATATATATATATATATATATATATATATATATATATATATATATATATATATATATATGGATATATAAATATATGGGCGGTTCGGGTTCGAATCTCAGCCGGGGTAGTCGGTACCATTTGTCGTTGGGATACAACTAAAGACATTTTAGAAATCTCGGGGACGATTTTTTGAAGTATCAAATCAAAATACTCACATACACATACATTAACACACAGCATGTGGGACCCCAATGTCGATAGACAGGTACAGAATTGTAACAAATACAGTAACTACTACTAATAGCGGCTATTTTTTTTTATAAAAATGAATTTAGATTTTTATTACGTGCTATACAATAGCATATCCTATAAATATTTCGTCAAAGAACGTTGATTCCATTCGAGTGAATTTGATTGGCATATTTCCGATTGCTACCGACAAGGGATCAATTTAAGAAATCCTTTGATGCATGTTTGATTGATGTCTCGGGATGTCAGTTGAACCTGTCATGCGATATGTTGCACGGTTTCGAAAGTGAATTCTATTATATGCGATAAATTCTTCTCTCCGCGGAGCACATTTATAGGCAGCTATATAAACTGATATCCGGTATAATGATGTGTAAGAGGGCAATAAAAGTTTTGCAGAAAGTCGCTTTCGGGTATACTTCGGAAATAGCGAGCGTTTGCGGTGCATAATTTCAGTATAACTTTAATATAGTTGAGGAGCGCCTTTAATTATCTGCTTGCAGCCACAGTATGCGGTAGTAGTGGTAGTAGCCTGGTAGTAGTTTACTTAGTGGAATTAAATGCGGTTAAATTCAGGAGGGTTTCTCATTTTTGGTTCTAATCGGCGAACTTTGTATTGGATTTATATGTTCTAATAATATTTAATTACATGTAGGTGAATGAAATGGGAGGAGAGTGTGTCATTGTCACATAATTATGTCGCGTTACTATCGTCATAAACAAACCTTAAAAGACAATGTAGTGTTGCTTAAACTGGGATTATCAACTCACATTTCTGAAAACACTTATCATATTGGTAAATAAGGTGTGTTGTTACATCAAATCTCCCTGATTACTGGGGTTATTATACTTAAATTTATAATTAAAAAATTGCTGAAAATCATTGTATACGTGTATGCTTTGGGAACTGTACCGGGCTGTTATTTCTCATGATAGAACAACAACAACTACTAGATACATTAAATAGGCTTTTGTTGTGTTACTTTTGTCGCAAATATGGTAGTCTTTTGAGATGTGGATATACCACCCCATGCTGAAGATAACATGGTTAATCCTTGTAATAAATGAAGAGGACGTGCATAAGAGGAGTAAACAGAAATAATATTATTATAGTCCAGTAACCTTGTCATGGTTATATCGGGCATAAGTTGCATCAAGTGAGGGTAGTTAGTTTCTTTTTTATTTCATGTATGGGATGTGCCTGAGATGCAAAATCTAAGTTTTCGACCTCGGCAACCCTCCCGAACACTTTTGAATATCCCAACTGCTCAATTTTTGATTTTTTTTTTCGGTTTTTCCCATTTTGACCTTGAATTAGCACCTTTCTATGCATTTTTAAAATAGATTAAATTCTCTACAATTTGAGACTAAGATGGGCTCGGTAGCCCTAATAGTTTCAGAAATACAGCTTTTCAAAGTATGGCAAAATCTCTATACTTGAAAATTTTATGCTAATGTTCATGCTTTATAATATACAACTGTCTTTATATCTTCAATAACCTGTCCGACATGAGTCAGTGAAGAAATTCACTCGTTAATTACAATATTTAACTTATTTAAATAATATCGTGTACTTAGTACAAATTAGTTATTTATGCCTTTGGATTCCAAATTCTCACTATGCCGGAGCCGGGATCGTATGCCTTCGCGAGTTCAACGTGTTTTATATGTAGTGAGAGTTTGAAGGAAGGTAAAAAAGTGTGAAAAAAAAGGAGTTAACACCCTACAAGCGTCAAGTGCTGCATTGAAAAATACAGATAATGAATGTTTATTGAAACGTATGACTGAGATTTATGTACATACATATGTGACAAGACCAACAAGGGCTTCCCCTGAGAAGTTCAACTTCAGAGAACAGGGCTTCCCCTGAGAAGTTCAACTTCAGAGAACAGTGTTTTCTATGTGGAGAATTCATAACAAAACAATTTATTGATGATCAGAAAAGGAAACCATCAGAAAAAAGAAATACTGTGATTAATGTTGACTCAAACATACTGAAAGCAACTGAACGAAGAGATGACCAGTGGGCTATGAATATAAAGGAAAGAATTTCAGAGGAGACTGATTTGGTAGCACTCGACGCAAGATACCATCTGTTTTGCGAAAGGCGGCTGTATAAAGTACCAAGAAAAGGACTTCCAAGCGGTGGTCATCGGCAGTCTACCGTTGATCAATCCATGGATTAAATTTGTGCTTATCTTGATGAACATGTAGATGAGTGCTAGTTTCCCTGCTTGTCGACCTGATAGAAGGAGAAAAACATGATACTCGAATCATAAAAAAAACGACTGTTTGACAAGTATGGGGACGAAATACTCATCACGAACCTTGCATTTTAAAAAACAGTTGTTTGCTTCAAGAATACTGGACACAAGATGCTTACAAATCCCTGGTATGAAGAAACCAGTAAATTAAGTCCTGAACATTAGAGGTTATCAGTTGTGAAGGCAGCTGCTGATATCATTCGGGAAGACATTCGATAAAGTTTATGACACAGCAGTCTACGAACCCTTAACTAACTTCTTGAATGACGTAAACTCTGTAATCTCTGAATCGCTCAAACTGTTGTTGGAAACTTTGATCTTCACACATAAACGAAGCATTCTGGATCATTATCGTAGTATGTAGCTCTTGCACCGACCTGCGCTACAAGCTCTTCACAAAGGCTACAGTCAAGAGCAGTTTCAACCTGGCCAGACTTCCTCCCACGCAAAATGCTGCAAAGCTACATTCGTTTCGCACATACAACAAGGTGCAGCAGTGGCTAGACTACAAAAATAATCCGCTCGAATGGGGATGGGTTGCTACAGCCCGAGGCCTTTCTCCAAAGATGATGTTCAGGGAAGTAGCCCCTCAAACCTGCTGAACATGATTTTCTGCAGTTGCAGGAATGGATGCAGGAATGCTGGCAGCTGCAGGAAAGCAGATTTGAAATGTTCCGTTGTCTGCGGGACCTGCAATGGCCAGTTCTGCGAAACCCTACCGGAAATGAAAATAGACGTGGACGACAACACCGTCGACTTGGACGACCTCGACGACGACCAAATGGATACTCGACGATACAGTCAGCCAACATAGCGGAGATTGAAGAAGTCGAGGAACAGCATGAGGTATAGTTACACTCGTATTATTGTTTATTATTCAATATAGGTATAATTTTTTCCATTTCATTTCAGGCGATTGATGACGCTGAAGAAAATGGTTTGGCAGATTTCCTTGGCTCTGGCCATTCAAAGAGGAGAAAACAACATTAGCAAACATTTCTGTTACACTTTTAATAAGATATATGTGTTAAATATATTTTGGATTTCAATTAGTCGTTTGGTTGTGAACAATGATTCCACCCTTCACCCATTCCACCTTTCCCACCTCTTTCAAAATGTTAAATTAAATAAATGTTTACTTCACTGACTCATGTGAGATAGGTTATTGAAGATATAAATATAATTGTATATGATGAAACATGATTCAAGTTTGGAGATTTTGACAAACTTTCAAAAGTTGTATATCGGAAACTATTAGGGCCACCGAGTCCATCCTGATCTCAAATTGTAGGAAATTTAATCTAGTTTAAAAATGCATACCATGGTATTTGTCGGAAACGTGCTCCTTCATGGTCAAAATGAGAAGAAACCGAAAAAAGTGCAAACATTTAGCAGTTTTTGAGATATTCAAAAGTGTTTCGGAGGGTTTCCGAGGTCGACAAATTTTGCATCTCAGCCACATCCCATACAAGAAAAAAGAACGAAATTAACTACCCCCACTTGATGCAACTTATGATGTACTAGGTTACTGGACTATTAGAGAAGATACCCTCTAATCAATTATGCAGGGTAAAATAACGGGACAGAGATCTGTACGGCGACGCACAATATCTTGGCTGAGGAACCTGCGAGAATGGTATGGCAGAACGGTCGAACTTTTCAGGACTATGAGAGCAACATATAGAAGAAGACAGTAAAAATCAAAATATATCGGGCCAATATGGCGCTTTTATAGTAAACAATAAAATATAGGATAATCAGTTTTATGTCAATAAGCAATAGACTGAGTCCAATACAAATAAATGGGAAATTTAACACCATTACTCTAAGACAAGGGGACGTACTATCAACATCACTATGTAACGTGGTTCTAGAAAGCGCTATAAGATAGATAAAAGGACATGGAAAACTAGCGACAAAAATGACACAAATACTGGCATACGCAGAAGACATCGTGATCGTAAGTTGGAGCAAAAGGTGGCTGGAAGAGGCCTTCGGAATGCTGAGAGAGCAAAAAAAGCAGGACTACAAATGAACAAAGAAAAGACAAAATGCATGAAAAACACAAGAAAGGAGGATATAAACGGAAACAAAGTGCAATTAAACAAGATCGCCATAGTAGAAGTGAACAACTTTAACTTCATAGGGATACAAATAACCACACTCAAATGTAATACGGAAATAAAAGCGAGGACATTTGCAATACACAAGAAGCTATTTAAGTCCAAAAGCCTTAGTAAGAGGACCAAAGTAAAATTCTACAAGACAGTGGTAAAACTAACGGTAACATACGCGATACAAACGAGAAGCATGCGGAAAAAGACGAGGAAGAATCTTCGAAAGACGAGTAATGAGAGCGATTCTCGAACCAAAAAATAAATAAACGAAGAATGAATGCCACTAACTAACACAGAAATACTAGAACAAAATGGAGACACAGACTTAGTAAAAGAAATAAAATCGCGGAGAATACAATGGTTTGGACATGTACAGATGAACGACAGAAATGCAACAGTAAAAGGAATGATGGAATGGGAGCCAAGGGAAACCGAAGGATCGCGGAGAATACAATGGTTTGGACATGTACAGAGGAACGACAGAAATGCAACAGTAAAAGGAATGATGGAATGGGAGCCAAGGGAAACCGAAGGATCGCGGAGAATACAATGGTTTGGACATGTACAGAGGAACGACAGAAATGCAACAGTAAAAGGAATGATGGAATGGGAGCCAAGGGAAACCGAAGGATGAGAGGACCAAGGACAAGGTGGACAGATAATGTAGATAAAACCTAAAAAGCGAGTTCAAAACTGGAAAGAAAAAGTACATAACACGAACGAATGGAGGAATATATTAGAAAAGACTAAAACACACAAATTCTATGAGGATATAATGAAGGAAAACAGAGGCTGTACACCTCAAAACACGGAGTTCGGAAAACGAACGGCCGAAGCCCCCCGGGGTTGTGGAGCCAACTTATGATGATGACCAACAGAAGACAGCCATGAAGTAACAATAGACGGTTTCTATAAATAACTAGAGGGAATGTGGGAAAAAGTTAAACATTTCCGATAACATCAAGAAAGACGTAGAAAGACAAAATAGAAGAGGATATGAAAGTCTTAAAAGTATGAAGTGGCTGCTGAAACAGATCCAATTGGTAGGGAATAGTCAAGAAAGTTAAAGCTCACCCTGGCCTATACAGATAAAACAAGAAGAACATACAAACGATATCATGAATATTTGAAAATTTAACATATTTTGAGCTGGAAAAGAGAAATTAATATTTAAACGTGTTTGTGCATGACTATTGAATAATATATGCATTATTTTTGTGTGTTCACGTATAACGTTATACATTATTCGCTGAATGATTAATCAGGATGTGAATAATCATTATGCACACCATGTTTCTTATGTATCAATCATAGGGTGGTATACTATTAATACATTTCTTGTAATATCCAAATTGTGTCAAGTGTTCATCACATTATGAAAATAAATACAAACAACAAGAGTGATGCCGTGGGCCAGTATAGTATACAAAACGCATGTAATATGTATTATTCACTTAAATCACTCAAGTGAATAATACATATTACATGTACACGTAAACTTCAGCCGCGTGAAAAATATTTTACATTGACATCTACTTTGTGATAATTCATTTTAAAGGATAAATAAAACGATTTTTTACTTTGTTTTTTATCACAATTCAGTTACACTTTGCAACTAGATTCGGCTAAGCTCCGATGTCATCGGAGGAGCTCGAAAATGGCTAGAGCTTAGCCGAAACTAGTTGCAAAGTGTAACTGAAGTGTGATAAAAAACAAAGTAACAAATCGTTTTATTTATCCTATACAATTTTTTGTCACTATGAATAGTAACGACAATATTAATTTTGATACAATAACATTTATCAATTTAAATATTCTTCTGCTCCCTTATAGTAGTGGTAATTACTATATTTGTTACAATTCTGCAACTGGCTATCGTACTTCGGGTCCTTATGCGGTGTGTTAGTGTATGTGTAACTTCCTTATATATTTATGCAATAAATTAATGGATAAAATATTGCAATAAACCTATTATTATTCCTTGAACAATACAATAATTGTACGTTTGGAGACATCCAGTATATTCTATTAGCGATATTATTATATTCTATATTCCTCCCATGCATAGCTAAATCGCTCAAACCTGGAATCAGCGTGTCAGGGTTAGATGGGATTACAGTAAGCGGATGGCTGTCGGGCCACTTATATCACATGGACTAGCTTATCCTGTTTCATCCCAACTTCATAGTATGCGGATTTACTTGAGACCAAAGGAGCATTTTAATGAATAAATTATGACCCGTAAAACGACCCCACCGTACATGATATTCTGAAATGTTACGATATATTTAATATAAATGCCCCATAAAATAATATGACAGCCGTTACAGCTGGAGAATGTCCAATAGTAAAGGCGCTTTCGTTAACCATGGTTTATCATTGCTAGTTGCCTCCGTGGCGTGTAGTATCGCTCAGGTCATGCGGTCCTGCGCCGCAACGCGGTAAATAGAATAAGAAACAATAAGCCCGTACCAGCCCAGAGTGATAAACGAAAGGCACTTAAGTAGTAGATAGACGTGAAAATATGGACGATTTAATACTTCAATAATCATATAATTTCCTATTAATACATGTCTGAATTTTTTAACTCATTTTGAGTCTAATAGAATTATAGCATTTTGGCCATAATTGATTAGTTATAAACTTATGACAAACAGAAACTCGAATACTTAGAACATATTATTCGAGAAGAGACACGGAACAACGTGTTTAAAGAACCGCCGTTAATGGTATGGAAAAATTCCCAGCTGCCACCTCAATGATCAGAATTGCAATGAGTGAATCTTCGATAAGAGACCGTACTTAGAATATAAACCTTACGTCACTATGCACATTAGGCAGCATATAATCACAAATCACTGCTTTCTATGTTTCTATATTGATTCAACACATTCTAGGGTGTATAACGGGACCCATCATGCAGGTTTGCTTGCAAATAATATTTTTTGCTTGCGAAATTTTAAAGGTAATATTAGTAAAATAGTCTAACACAGACCGATACTTATGTAGATATGGAGTCGTAGCATGTAGCATGTAGACAGAATATATAGTCTACAGAGCCTTGAGTTTGTATACTAGAAGAGGGGAAATATAGAGATTGTAGACTTTACAACGTATAGTGCCTTATTCATCAACATCCCATAAACTTTATAGGTCCCATAAGCTATTGAACGGACAAATTTAAAACGTCATTGTGACAGAAATTGGCAAAAAAATGTCAAATACCTTGACTAGCGCTTGTGATAGGAGCTGTGTGTTTCGGAAATGGCGCTTTAAAACACCGTTTCCCTTGAAATGAGGTCACTTTTATATAATTAATGAGTATAATGAATGTAAATTTTATAATTTACAAAATATGTAGATATTTTACCAGCGTAATCTTGACACTTTAGGGCTATAATCTGGTAAATGATTTGAAACCATCCCCTGTTATTGCGAAATTGCTCGGAAAAATAGGAAATTTGCATAAGATAACATCCCGGCGTAATCGATGGGGTCTATCAGATTCCTGGGGATTTGCAAGAAAAGCCGGTACACCGATTTTAATTAAAATTCATACTTGCAGTCCCTTGTGAAGAAACTTTTACTACTTGAATTATATTACCCGTAATACCCTCTGCGGTTTGGGGTAACGCAAAAATGTGAAGTTGTGTTTAAACTAACTTCGTTAAATCTTAGCGAGCAACTGGGCGCCGCCCGCCCGCCAGGACCTTTCATCTTATGTGGTTTCCAGCGTTATAGCACTACGCTAAAAGCTTTACGCCATTTGTTAATTATGAATAAATCACATGCACATTGCGGCGGTAATTTTTCAGCTCGAATATAACTAACAGCTCCGCGCTATGCATATTGGACGTAATAGTGAACGCAATATGAAAAGCTTTCAAGCTGCATTTAATCAAATATTCATGAAAAGGATATTCATTTTATTCCACTGTAACTCATACCCGACTTATTTCTATTTATTGTGAGTGCACCGTCTTTTACAACATGTGCTTCGAGTATTCGCTTGGGGCGCGCCAGAACTACTGGGATTTTAAGGTGTCGCGACATATGAACTGACTGTCATGTCGCGACTTATATTAATGGTGAGACCCTCCCGACTGGAAATCAACTTCGACAGTACTAAAAATAGACGAGTATTTTCATTTCACGCCCTTCTATTGATTTTATCTAAACCGGCATGACAATTATGTCTTCCCGGGGAGGCGGATGTGCTAACAAGACAAATAAACAAGTTTGGGGTGACTGAATGGTTTTGCATATAATACACATTTACAAAAAATGTTACATCTAAGGGTACAAACAATAGGGGTACGATTAAATAAATAAATATTTAAAAAATGGCTGGAACAATTTTAGGATAATGTTTTATACAAATTATTCCAGTTATTGATAATAAAAATAAAGATTGCACGTGTGTTTATGATGAACAATAAATGGATCGTTTAAAGTCATGTTATAATTGGACAATTAAAAACAACCTTCGGTTATGAAATGATAGCAGCTGTGCGGCGATGATTTTATTTACTACTATTCATAACACTACTCAACAGACATTTTGGTGCCTGCTAATTTTTAACTGTAACTTTTGTTTTTAGAATCTAAAATATTCATCAGATGGATTTATATATATATATATATATATATATATATATATATATATATATATATATATATATAAAACGAAAACGTGTATTAATTAGCATGTGTCTCAAAAACTAGAGCAGCTACGAAAAATAATATATATTTTTGCTACTATAACAATGTCAAGCCCAGGGCTTTAATGAAATATTAAAGACTCTAAAATACGCAATATAACAATTATTGAATATCTCAAAAAAATTTAAATTGTGTAAGTAACCAATCAAATATTGCTAAATAATAAATATATGCGTATTTTATATAATAAATGGCATTTTAACGTAAATAGAAATATGTACGACGTTGTAGCTGTATATATTGACATTACAATTCATCACTTTATAATCGTTATTACAATTCAATGGAACAATTGACGTTATATATTATGGTTACATCATCCGGCGATTCGTTCATGCTATAACGTGTAGATGTAAATCATTATGTCCACCGTGGAATTTATTTATTTTCGCTATAATTAACAAGTATTACTTCATCTGTTTAATTGCTTTCAACGTTAACTTTTGTGTTGTGAAAAGAGATATATTTGATGGTTCACTGAATAAACGATAAACAAGATCACTGATACATTTTTCCATATTATAAATTGGTTATTTGATTACCATATTCATAATTTATTTACGAAATATCTACCTGAATAAACTTCTATGGAATAATTTTCTTGCTCTAATAAACTTCCCGCTAGTTTTCGTTAATATTGATTTACTCTTGTACAACTATTTTTAATTTCACGCACGTCGCACAAATTTCAAATAACATCGCCGGCGCTGCTCCCCCAAGTGTGCAATTAATTTTTTCCATAGGTGCATGCAAATTCGCTTTCATAACGGCCGATGTGGTTAACTCCGAAAACTTTGACGCTGTAAACGAGCCTTGAATAATAAAATCCCGTTTATACCCTTAATTAATTAACGTTCGGGAACTAGTTATAAATGAATGCTCTGGATAACAATGAACCCTCTAAGTTTAATTTAAACTTGACACAGAAGTTTTGAACTGCTGTCGCTCGCGTGTACTACAATTTACAATCAGTACAGATTATACATTGGAGTCGGAAAAGTAGATATCAGAAGTCGGCGATATTGTATAATGCAGCTGTGCGAGTGGCACAATAAAATGGGGTTAAAAGTTGCCGATTCGTTTCCGCTATTTACTCAAACGGTTTTCCTTTTGGTCTTTAAGTTTGTTAGTTTGCAATCGGAGCGCTGGAAAAAAGATAGTAAAAATATACAGTTGGGATGGAGTAAAATAAATAAATCGAGCCGACAAGCCTTTGTCAGTGTCCTCGGGCGAAAAGTTTGTTTTCTCTTACGTTGTATACATAAACAAATAACGCATTATGGAATTGCTATTAATACTCGTAGACCGTGTTTGCTATTGCGAGTAAAATGGTTTACGTTCTATTGTCCTGTGAAATACCGATTTATGTAGGTACAATGGAAACGAAAGTGAAATCACTATTAATCATTTTCAGATTATAGTATTGATAAACTCAATGCAAATGGAAATCTAAACAATTGGTATTGTCATTGCACTGATTGAATATAATTTAAAATACGTTTAAAATAATATATAGTACGTATAATTTTATGCACTTAGTACGTATCTATAATATTTAATGCACAATATTATACAAGCTATATTCAAAAGTTGCAGGATTATATTTGGTGTATTAAATAAGCAATATTACCGACGATCAATAATTAAAATTAATAATAATAAAGGATGAAAACGAGGTTTTGTATTTGATCACACTTTAGTTACACTTTGCAACTAGTTTCGGCCAAACTCTAGCTAGAGCTTGAGGTCATCCGACGACTAAAGAAATTTTAAATGTTCGCTGCTTATATAATACGAGTGTTGCCTTTTATATGTCGGGATTAGTAAAGTTTGACATTTTTGACGATATACATACTCGGAACGTATTTACAGTAACATGAAGAACAAAAAGCAGTGTTTATCAATAGCTTTCCGATTTCAATCGTGGCCGTAGTTCGCTCAACGACGATTTTCGTGATCGTCGTCCAAAATCAATTGTTGGTCCAGAAAACATTAATGCTGTGCGTTAACTGATATTGCAAGATCGTCATGTGACTTATCGTGAGATTGATGCATCCTTGGTCATTAGTGGGACCAGCATAGTTAAATATTGCATAAACACAAGGCCGTCAAAAAAAATTGTTGGTGTTGGAACCTACATAATATAGCATTTAATATCTCAATCGTAGTGCTACAAAAATTGGGTAAAACCCGTACAAATGTGATCTTCGTGGAGCATATTTTGGATGATAAATATTTGTATTTGTTCTCTAAACCCGATATATAAAAGGAAACCCTCGTAACATACAATTACATGCTAAAATCTTAAAACAATAAAAAATATATTTAAAAGGGCAGGGTTGCGTTTTCTAATTCTAAAAAATTAGTAATACGCCGTATGTATTATATAAGTATAAAAAGATCGTTTAAAATTTCTTTAGGCAAAAGTTAGAAAATGGCTAGAGCTAGCCGAAAACACTTTGAAACTAGAAAGTGTAATAAAAGTGTGATAAAAAAAACAAAGTAATCATTGTTATTTCTTATACTTTATAATGAACAAAATCACAAAGGCGTCTACGCCTTAACAATCCAATATTTAATAATGATATGTATTTCATTTTACACACACGTGTCAGTGTCATTTTTCAATGCAGTGTAAAAAAAACTGCAATGAATAGATTCACACCTAACTTAAATTTTCAAACAAAGCAAGAAATATAGTATAGTGATAATTGTATAAATACATTTAATAAATGGTTAGTGAATGTCTTCCACTCTTAAACATACATTATATTAACATGAATAAACTTATTTGATGCGAGTACTTCATGCACTAAATATAATTAAGCCATGCTTCTTGTTTTGCGAAAAGTTTGAGCACCAATCATTTCCATTGAATTAATTCAAATTAATTGTGTTATTTTGTAACCAGTACAAAATAACAATATAATTTCACCGCGTTAGTTGCTCAAACTTTACCAATTAAATTTGTATCATTAAAATCACCGGTTACTGGCTGTTTGTTCGATTCCGTGTGGAAAATGCGAGCAGAAAACTTTTTAACTAGGGCGCCGCATTTAGAAGCAAGCGCGGGAAATAGATAAGAGTGTTCGACCCTCGAGCAATTAACGCGATCGCTTGAAATAGACATGCGTTGGAAACTTCTGTAAATGGACTGCCACTAATTGAAACCCTAAATTACAGATCAAATACAGGTTACGTCGGCCTGCAAATGTTGCGGATGCAAACCGGGGCAGCTGAACTTTACGAGTGTTTGCATTGTAAATAAATCGTCGTTACGCCATTATGTGTGTATGTGTCGAGATGTTTTTGAACTAATCACATTACCAGTACCAGTCAATGCCAATTAGATCGTAAATATATTACGTAAGTTGTGTGCAATTGTGCATGTTTTGAATATTTTAAAAATGCCATCATACATTTTTATTTAGAAGTAAAAATAGTATGTATCTTATCAAGCTATAAATGCTTCTAGGCTCAAATTAAAAAAGCTACAATCAGTAATACTCTTAAATTAGTTGTGCACTTGTGGCTAAACGTAATGAATTGAGAAACAACTGAAATGCAGGTAGTGAGGAACTAAGAGAAATAAACAAAGAGATATTCATAACTATCAACCGGGATATCGGAAGCTATCATAGTATGAAAATCCAGCAAATAATAGGAACAGAACAAGAAAGTGAAACGTAGAAACCAAATAATAAACTAAAATTGAGATATGAGCACAAAACCTCTCTCGAACAATTAGAATATTATTGCAATGGAGGGCTACCATATCGGTGTGCATTGTTAATTGATGTGGTGTCGCCAGATGGCGTTAAACATTTATTCTAAAGGGAATGTTTGATAAATATTAGTTAATACTGACACCGCGGAAGTTATACTTATCCATCCAAACAGATTTATTGACGATTAGCATTATTACAGCTTGCAAGACATTTATTTACTTACTTTGTTAATTTTCTCACCAGTTTTGTATGTTCTATATTGTCAGAATTCATCATCAGCTTACCTGAAACAAAAAATAATTTTGTTAAATAATGGAAAGGATATAGATGATATATTATACAAAATATTTGCATGCATTATAGTTCTTCATGAAGAAGGCTATATCAGACAGCCATGGCCTAGTCAACAAGTTTTACAGTTGTTGCGGCATCTGAGAGATACACAGGAAACCTGTTGAAAGTCTTTCTCGTACTGAGTATTGGGAAGAGAAAGTTTTCTCCTTTTAGTTTTTCGGAGGCTTTCTTTGAAGGGATGTGGAGGGATGTGAGGAGTGTACTCTGAGCTTCTACCTTTACCAGTGGAAAAGCCCTAGGTATGATAGATATACAGACAGATTTTCTTTTAAATATTTATGAATGCGAACATTGAAGCATACGCGTGTAACATATACACCTGCACAGAATGGGGATAGACAAATCACCAACGTGCAGAGGCTGTGGGGAAGAAGAAGAAACCCTACTACATGTAATAACTAGCTGCGAGGCATTCAACTCAGGCAGGAAAAAGCTCTTTGGTTCAACGCGAATGAGCCAAAAAGAGATCCAAGCTCGCCCATTCACGAGACATCTGGACTTCATTGAAGACACAGAGCTCAGGAATGAGAAATAGTTATGGGGGAGCACAATAAGTCAATCGTGGCCGCAGTGCTGTGGGATGCCACAGCGATGCCAGACCCTTCAGGAGAAAAAAAAACATATACGGTTGTTGGGCAATGTCCAAATATTGATAATCAATCAGAATACATTAAGGTGAAGACTTATAGAACATAATCTAACAGTGGACAAAATATGGTACCAATACTTGAAACTAGTGGGCAGTAAATTTATTCTACTATCGATGGTGCTGATACTATAGATAATTAAAGCCTGACCCGCAACGTGAGAAATATAATCTTATAGATTTTGCATATATAAGTGTGAACCCACCTCTTAGCAATCTACATATCTAGATTTCGATCTTATTAGATCTCGTCAGTGTAGCTCAGCTAGTGAGGATGAATTCACACAAAATCTAGAGTGGTTATATACAAAAACAGTACAACTTACCCTCGTAGAGGGAAGTTAAACGCCATCTGGCTACGATTGGCTTTGTGCTGATATCTCAAGCACTCTGTTGGAATATTATTCTCCAGAGGGCACTACCCGGTGATCCTGATAACATGAGCATGTTGACGGTTATTACCATATGGGTGTGCATTGCTAATTGATGTGGTGCCGCCAGATGGCGTTTAACTTCCCTCTACGAGGGTAAGTTGTACTGTTTTTATAGATTTTGCTTTGTTTATGTTTCTATTTGTTCCAGTTTTAGTGAACAATTGTTGAATTCTTATGTATAACTTCTTATAGAGTTTGCTTTGTTTATGTTTCTATTTGTTCCTGTTAAGTGAACAATTTTTGAATTCTTATGTGTAATTTCGTTTGTGTAGGTGTTTTTAACGCGAATTCAACGATTTCTGGTTAGCTTTGATCACGATTTGTTTAAACAATGTAATAATATGGTAGTTATTTTTCACAGTTAATTGTAGTATTGTTCGTAGAAATTTAGGATCTTTCCGTTTTAACCTTTTCCCGACCCAGCTCAGTAGCTTAGAGATAAGAAGCATCCGCTGTCTCGTACTGAGTATTGGGGAGCGCGGCTTCAAACCGAATGAGTCACAGTTCACAGTTTTTAGAGGTTTTCTGTTAATTTAAGGTAAATACCGGGTGATTAAACTCCTTTCTCTCTTAACAAATTAAAAAGCCTGTCGGCTGATCGTCATGTGAAGATAGAAGTTCCTAGTTATAAATAAGGATTGCAATACCAGTACAGATTTTAATACCGGTATTTGGGATTTAATTACCAGGTGATTAAACTCTTCTCTCCCTTTACCGGCGAAAAAGCTGGTTGGCGTATAGCCCTGTAAAGATAGAAGTTCCTAGTTATGAATAAGGATTGCAATACCGGTACAGATTAAAAACCGGTATATGGTATTTAATTACCGGGTGATTAACCTCCATTCTCCCTTTACCGGAGAAAAATCCGATCGGCATATAGCCCTGTGAAGATTATCAATAAGGTTTGCAATACCAGTACATATTATAATACCGGTCTTTTGGTATTTAAAACTCGCAATACCGGGATTCCGGCATTTAATTAATCACTTTTTATTATTTACATATCGGTGGACAATATGAGAAATATACAATATGAGTAATATTGATTTTTCTGTCAATATCTAAAGAAGTTATTTGTAATGGTTAATTTTGTGTACTCACGGTCACCATCTTCGCCGTGATTATGATAATTATGATATATTATAAACTCAGTGAAAGCTCAATATTCTGATTATTGAGATTTCACTGAGTTTACTATAAAGTTGCTGATTTGTAAAGTCTGATATTCCCTCAAATAATCATTGGTTTTCATTTCGTTTCAAATATCATCAAAATTATAAAAAATCTACAAAGATGTAACAAAATACACTAGATAATACATTACAGAAGCACTTTTAAATCGTATTTTACTTACAATTTGATACCAGAAATATAATATATAATATATGCGCGGGAGTTATAAAAAAACTTCTATATTTATAGGACTATCAGCCGTGAGGCTTTTCCGCCAGTCAAGGGAGAAGAGTTTAATCACCTTACCTTTACCTTAACTTCACAGAAAACCTCAGAAAACTGTGAAAGGTGATTCGCGAAAATCAGGCTTCCATGCTTCAATGCTCAGTTCGAGACGGATGACGCCTCTAATCACTCGGCACTCAGCTGGGTCGGGAGTTATATTAGCTGTGTTGATTTACTATCAGTAATCGATCGAAGATTTTGTTCACAAAAGAAACACACAAAATAGTATAATAGGTATAATACCGAAACACCGGTATTTCTTAAGAGTATTTAAAAATAGGCAAAATTAGTCCGGGATCCCGGTTTTAGGTCCAAAACCGGGATCCCGGACTAATTTTGTCTATTTTTAAATACTCGTGAACCTTCTTTCGATTATTTTCAACGATAGTATGTGATTTTCACGATCATCGATTGTTCCTCGAATATCAATTATAGTTACTGGGTATATAATATTAATATTCCTGTTACAATGTAGCGATAACAATGTTTTCTATAAAATAAAGGTACATGGCAAATAAATAATGTTTTCTATAATAGCTAAATTTTATATTTTAAGATTCTAATCAGTAAGTACATTTACATTTTTTCAAGATATTAGAGAAGAAATTGTTATAATTCTATGTTTATGTTTATGTATAGTAATGAAATCGCTAATACAGAACTATTATTATTATTAATATTCCTTTAAAAGCTTAACGATATTTAGTAATTTTATTAATATTATAAATTTAAAATATAGTTTAAATTAATGTACAAGTGCTTTTATTCAAGTTACATTGACTGTCTGCTGCTGTAATTTAATATCCGTGAACAATACTTGTCACCAATTAATGTAATTACGTTAGGGTCTATTATTTTAATAAGCGAGTTCTGTTTCAGATTTATTTTAAGGGTATCATAAAATTTACTTTAATACCAATTATTTATCAGGAGACAGTGTTCGTTGTTCCGACCGAAATAGGGATCGTAAACCAAATTAGTCTCAATTGAGGCGTTTAGACTAATTTATGCGGCTCTCGTTATTTATTTATTCTGACAGAAAGGGGTACTGAAAATAAAATCACTTGTATCGTGTGAATTCGTTATTTAATGATGTAATAAAAAAAGTTCTAATTTTAACAAAAAAAAAAAAGTAATTTTAGTGTTTTGGAGGAACATTCACGTTGAATTCAGGATGTGCATCGAGAAAGCGACCGCAGTGAATCTGCATATATAGGATTTTAAATTTGCATTTCATGCAACACTACAATATGGTTGCTAGATATGAGGATCAAAGGGAAACTCATATATATATAAATATATATATATATATATATATATATATATATATATATATATATATATATATATAAATATATATATATATATATATATATATATATATATATATATATATATATGTGTGTGTGTGTGTGTGTTTGTATATAATTCAAAAATTAAAATAAAAAATTACCTATTGGAAAATTTGACGATGCCACCATCTCGACCTTAGTCCTTTTTTGTCATTATCGATGTTGTAATAATACAGTTACAGATTTAATTATTACTGCATTCCATAGGATTATACTGTTTCGTATTACTGTCAAGTTCTTATTATTTACTAAATATGGAAGCTAGTTCAAGGGTGGTATCACGTTTATATTATATTTATTGAATGAATTATGTAATTATATTGAGCTTTTAATACTTTTACTGCATATTTTATCTATTTTTATCAAACAATCACTAAATTTGACCGAGGTTCACATATATTCTATTTTCATACCGCAAATTGTCAAGTTATATTGAACTTTTAGTAAAACCTAGGCAATAAAAAGGCATACAGTTAAAGCAACTTAATAAAAACACTTGGCTGTTAGCTATGAAACTTATTTTCTAAGAATTGATTACCATAAGTCTTAGTTATAGAACGTTGAAGATGCTGCTATATACTCGTATCTTCTACGGTCTCCCAACGAAATACGGTCATTAATTCTTACATAATAAGTTTCATAGCCAACAACAAGGTGTTTTTATTACCACACATAAATTTAATAACATTACATTTCGTTCTTTTTTAATAAAAGGTCAATACAACTTTGGGAATTACATGTTGTGACCTAAATGTTTGGTTTTATCAAATGAATCTATAGTTATTAGTATACTATTGAGAATTTGTTCCACAAAACTTGATCACTTGTCTAAAATAATCAATTCAATAATTCAATATTAACTCTAAAAAATTAAATCATAATAATAGTAGGGGTGCCGTGAATTCTGTTTAATAATTTCAGAAGTGCCGCCAAAAAAACAATTGAGAACCACTAGTCTAGTTTGTTATTCTTGCTAAATAATAATAATAATAAACTGTCTTTATTTTTTGTATGAAAAACATTTACAACCAAATTTACATTTGAAGAACAGGCGAAGTTCAGATTCTGGTCTGCTCTATGTATAGGTATCTATCTATATTAATATCGAACATGCTGAATCCATTAAATAAAGTATTTTATGCTTTATGTTCCAAACTATACGCCGTAGTTATTGCGAATAATAATTCCCAACGAGATATTATTCGGTTATGGATTTAACGACGGGGAATTTATAGGCAAATAGAATTAGAACTTATGTAATATAAATATACAGATATGGAAAAGAGAGCGAGGATAGTATGGATAGGGCAAGGGTACGCCGCATGTGTACTATGTAAGGTGACCTGACCAACGAATGTGAGGAGTGAAACGGGAGTGGGTGCGGATTTTCAGAAAGGTGAGTTAATGGGAAAGTAAACCTGGAAACCTGCATATAAGACGGGCGTGGGAGAGGAAGTGAGTAGGGAAAAAACAGGGTAGAGATGGAATATGGAAGTAAAAAGGGAGACGAAGGAGGAGATATTTTGTTAATTTATTTGTGTGTGTTTGTATGATTTTTTTATTATTATAAATATTACTAGAATCTGGGGTCTTGTAAAAAGGCCACCCATGGTAATCAAATATTCAACTGTCTCATCATTCGTATGCCCCAGGCTCCACTAACGCTAGTGCCTTATGTTAACTGTCGGAAATGTGTCAAGAGTGACAGGATAATACCGATTTGACTATTATACATTACTTTTGACAAATTTGTGTCATTTGGCATACGGCAGTATTAGGACCAATTCACAAATAAGCGGCGCGGTGTAGGCGAGGCGCAGGAGCGACTTCGCACAGGCGATTGTGATGTCCATATACAGTGAAGGGGTGGACATTGCATCTTATGTGTACATAGAGGCGGCGTGGAAGAGTTTCGCCTCTTCGCCTACCGTGTCTTAGGCGAAGACGTGGTGCCGGCGCGGCGAGAGGCTCGAGGCAAATGCCCGCGCCTCGTCACCTAAGTGGGCATTGCACCACATGTTTATATAGAGGGGGCTTGAAGCGTCGTGCCTCTCGCAGCGCCGGCACCGCGTCTTCGCCTAAGACACGGTAGGCGAAGAGGCGAAAGGCATAACTCTTCAACGCCGCCTCTATGTAAACATAAGGTGCAATATCTACCCCTTCACTGCATATGGACATCACAATCGACTGTGCGACGTCGCGCATGCGCCTCGCCTACACCGCGCTCGACGCCGCTTATGTGTGAATTGGGCCTTACACTAGCGTCCGCGGAGAATGGGGTATACCAACGATATTTCAATAAATAATTGTTTGTTAGGAAAATTTCACAATAGCAATTTTTTTTAATGATTTACTATTCCAGTACACTATATCTGTTTACAATTCAAATTACAGTTAATAAATTAAAGAGTCTCTTTCACAGTGCTTTCATCAATCGTTGAATCTGGAAAACCTAGTGTGAAGAATGGTATTTGTTGTTAATCTAGTAATAACAACAAACACCATTCTTCACACTAGGTTTTCCAGATCCAATGATTGATGAAAGCTATGGTTATGATTTGATTCGAGAATTCGTTTACTTTATAATATCACCTATCATTTTTCGTTTGATAACACACAAAACTACCTCTCAAGGTAAAATAAAATAAATAACAATGCACATATTAACATTTTCTTCGCGTTTTACGTGCACTTACCTTGTCAAATATTTCTTATTGCGAATGAACGTTTAAGTTGGACGCAGTTACTACGTTGTGCTACAATAGCTGACCATTTTAATTATGACCATTACCCACGACATTTAATAGTAATGAGAAAATGAATTATTAATACCGCGGCGTGCTTTGTGAAACTGTGTAAGAATGTGGGAATAAATTTACTCGATTGATGTGTGATAATCGCATAATAATATCTTGCAGCAAGATATATTGTTTTGCAATTTTCATTACAGGCCCGCAGTTCTGATTGAAAATTATGTACATTCAATTGGAAACTATAAACCATTAAACATATTGCCTATCGTACGCTATTAGTAAGTTAAGAAAATAAAATCAGTATTTACAGTAATTGCAGGAGGCTTCTACTTCGTTATACATTATAATGATTTTATTGATACAAATGATTTTACACGAAACAAATGCAATGATTTTATTAGCTACCCTAGTTGCGTTTCCTGTAAGAGCATTATGTTTTTTTAATTGTAAACATTATTGAATTGTACATTTGCCTATTGTTGGTCTAGTTTTAATTATCGAAATTTCTCTGTTATCAATTGTTTCTGTTCATTTTAAATTTATTCCTTCTATGACGTGTTTAAAATACAATGACACAAATAAACTATCTATCTATCTATTGTATTAAAATTGTTATAAATATAAAATAAAAAATCAATTTTAGGTTAATAGTTGTCCGTTTTATAACAAAATAAGAACATATTAGTTAATATATACTCGTATTATTTGTACTGATTCATTGTGCAATATTTCATGTTTTATTTCCTAGCATAGTATGCATTCACCTTAACACGTAGTATAATGCAGTAATGAAGAGCTTCGCTGTACGTGTGATTGTAATACTTGACAGGATTTTATAGGCTCCAAGAAAACAGATAAATTTTCCCTCCCCTATTGTTGATTCTAACCAAGACACAATTTTTTGTAGATACGGTTTCGATGGGAATTTTTAAAGCGGAAATATGTAATCGATAAGGGAATATGGAGGAAATAGAATTTCACACCTTTCAACACAAGTCCCTTAACGTTTTTCCAATACTTTGAAGTAGTGAATATATTTTACGAAGCCAGAAATGGTGTATTAAAAACACGTATGGATACATATCCATATGGAATTCAACCATAATAAAAGTGTTGCTCGTTTGTCGCTTCTTTTATGTTTTTGTAAGTTTCTACAAAGAGTTTATTGATAATATAACATCAGTATTATAATGATCGAAAATAATCATTACATTTTCTAGATGTCGTTAATTGTATCGACACTTTAGAAAACTCGTGCTCGATTTTTTCACAAACACACGGCAGAAGAACCCGAAGGCCAATTACAATTTATAACAAATATAGTAACTATATTTTTTTTGTTTATGTTTTTGTTGTTATTGATGAGTTTGGTATATTGGAGGGTTTTGTATTTTTTGAGTTGTCATGCCAAATAAAGGTCCTTTTCTAGTAACTATGATTATTTATTATTAAAGTTCATATATTGCATTCCATCGGAGAATACTGTATTTTGTCACTGTTTGCAACATTATTACTACTACTAATAATACATTCATAATGGTTATAATGATTATATTCCCAAACATAAATCTATTAGCGTAAAAAAATCTATTGTTAAATATATCCAAAAATAAACCATTGCAATGTAATTAATTACATTTATATTATATAGAATGTTATACGTATAACATACAGAATAATTGTTAATAATATAATAAAATAATTAATTCATATTCCCTGAAAAATAATGTTTCCGGCCAAAAAAAAACACATTAATTATCGCTAATAATGATTACACATAATAATGTTTAACAAACTACTCGAAATTTACATATTCTGTAAAAAAAATTACACAACTCAAATATATAGTACATACATTTTATAATAACGGACTGCATATATAAATTTCCATAATATTTTACACAATATTGTAATAATTAATTTTATATACCAATGAACTCAACAAATATTTAACGCAGCATGCTTTATTATAAATTCCACAACATAATTTAATAATATGAAATGAAACATTTTCATCAATTACGGCGACGAGATACAAAAAAATTTAATACAGGAAATTAAGAATGACAGCCGTAATCTCCCTTATACAGGCCATGATTAATTAATTAATTGATTAAACAGTTGACGGGCACATAATAAATCAAATGTTAAAACACACGCACACACTAAAAAAAAACAGCTAATTAACTTACTCCAGGTTTTAATTTTAGAAACCAGAGCCCACAATGGGCTTCAATAGGATCAATTATATTTAATTAAGACCGCATTAAGAGTGGTATTTTAACAACCGCTATAAAATTACGGGTATGGAATTCAAAGAGCATTTGTGAGTATAGTTGTATAATTAAAGATGGTTAAGATTTTATTATTTACTACCTATAATAATGTTAAATTCCTATAATAATGTTAAATTTTATGTAAAATAGCATTGTATTATGTATACAAGATTTTTGATACTAAAGCCTCGGTTTCCTCGGAAAGCGGTCACTTAAAAGCGGCCACTTTTAACGTCATTTCCACATCACAAAAATTGTTTTATGTAAATGTAAATTGAATCATTATAACACATATTTTTCGTCTTAATTCATTTCCTTTTGCATTACGTGAGGTATTACTCTTTATGGTAAACCATATTCATCTCTATACATGTAAAACTACTTTTGTGACGTAAAAATTACGTTAAAAGCTACTGCTTCCTAGGCAACCAGGGTTTTTAAATTCATGTGTTGATAAAACTCAATTCAATCACCAATAATGATAGTCATATCAACGCGTATGGTAAGTCATAAAAGATAAAAACATTCCAATTGCATTATAGAGCTAAATAATAATGGATCTTTATTTAGCGATTTTCGCTACTATTTACAAATATTACATAAATGATAAATCCCTTATACATGGAAAAATACAATATCAATAAAAAGTACGTTCGCTTATACTATTAAAATAAAAATTTAATTCTGCTTATGATTAAACAATATAAATCAAAACTTAACTCTGCTTGCGGTTCAATGAAAATCTAAATTTCTAATATAAACGGACAACCTGTAAAAATAAAAATAAACTAAGCAATGTTTTAAATTAAATGTTTTCTGCAACATACATAATTTTTCAATAAACCTAGCCAATTAATCACATTCCTTAATTTCTGCCAACAGACGATTGTAGAGAGATAAACCACTATACACTCATTGTTATATGTTTCTCGAGATGATAATATTCTATCGAATTTAGTTAGTAAATTAATAATAAAAATATATTTTAAAAAATCCGTAGATTCAATTACATGACACACTAATTAACAAGTAATTTATAAAAATAAAATCCAAGAAAAGCAATATTTAAGAATACCTAACTTAAAATCTAAAATATAAATATATTACAGATCTGTGCCACGTGCTCTTGAATTTTGTTCCTAGTAATCCTTCAATATTTTTGAGATGATAATATTCGATGGAATTTAGTTAATTAATGATCAAACTATCTTATAATATTTAACAAATCCGTAGACTCAATTACAGGACATACTAATTATAAAGTAAATTATAGAAATCAAATCCAAGAAAAACTTAAAACATTCAGCAGTTCATATCAAACTAAAGCACTAAACATATTCTACACACCTAAATGCATCTTTATGAAAACATTAAATTTTAAATCTTTTACATCATAAACTTTAGGTAATAAATTCTATCTATTACATCGCAAGTTTCCCTAGTCGCTGGCGCGCGAAAATGCTCAAGATGTTACATCTTGGCTGTAAACAAATGAGTAACGGAAGTTGTCCCGGCGGCGGAGTGTGTTGCCAATCTACAGTTAGCGCAACATACTGCCTTAATGAAATGTTCCGACTCTTAATTTCTTTGGGGAAATTGCTCTTGTTGCAAAGGGTTAAATATTTAACATGTAATTGTGTGCTCAAGTTTATTCTAACAATAGATACGTAGTGTAGTAATTATAACTGTTGCCTGTGCGAATTATATAACAAGAGATGCAAAACTTTTAGCATTACATGTCGTGTGATATGAATTGAGATATTTTGAATTGGGTGTTATAAAAGTAGATTACTCTCATTATTACATCTCAATATCTAATTCGTGATTTAACCGTCATATTTCATCATCAATAAAATCATAGAAGACAAAATAGGAGAGAGTTAGAGTAGGAAATATCTCAAATATTAACGTAGTTTAGCCAAACTTGTTAAAAATTACTAAATTGATAAAAAGAAGACACTCACTGGATGTGGTATGTAAACGGTCCCGAAGAACTAATGGTCTAATGATCTGCAGATGAACTGTCAGCCACTTTATGTTATTTTAAATCAATCAATTTAAGATACCATAGCAAAATGTATGGATAATGTATTACTACATACATTTTGATTCATCCATAACTAAACCACGATTACTGTTTTTTTGACTGTCTCATAATATTCATATTTCCCCTGAAAGATAGGCCCTGGAGTGAATGTGTACTATAAGATCTATTATTACTTGCACCAATAAACCTATTTAAGGTCCTTTTAGACAAGACAATTTCTTAGCTCAAAAGTTGTTTGTGGAATGAATTCATTTATCCTCCTCCCATACAATTTGTCATTGACAAATAGAATGCGTTATATTTTTCCATTCGATCTACCATCCAATTCAATATTTCAAATAATTTGCTGTATAATACGAGACAATTTAGATTGTCTCGCATCTTGACTAACGTTGAGTCAAGAAATTGTCTTGTCTAAAACAACCTTTATATATTGTGTATACATAAACAAAATTTATTTTAAGCTGAATGAAAGAATGAAGTTTAAATTTTTGAATTATGCTGTATTATACATATTATTTATTATTACTTAGCGAGTACCGTTATCCGAAAAAAATAAATTAGTTAGATTAAAACTCGCATGTGTACAAATTAATCTGAACATGCCATTACAATACTGTGAAAATATAACAGCAATGCCCTATCTCGTAAATATCAATGAATACTGAATGAATTTTTTAAACGCACGCGTTATATGGAATTATAAAATATATAGCCTCCATTAACGTCAACTATCGCAATTATAATAGTATAAAATATATATCGCACCATTGCTAGCGCATAAATAAAACATGGCATTTAATTCGTTCGTGATAACAATAATTCCGAGCGAATGCGATTTTCGGATTGTTCGCACGCCTTAGCATTGTTTTTGTTTCCGTAAATAAAATAATAGTCCGGTTTATCGTCGCACGGTTCAATATAGTGGATAGAAAACAGTCAGCAGGGGTGTGATAGATTTAAATAACAATGGCGCAAAATTGCAGGAAATTGTTTGGTCGTTAATTCTCGCTTTCTTTGCGGATTCTATGACCGGCTAGAATACAATTTGAGTTTCCTGAAACGGCACTGGCGAATTGAATTCAATGCGGTTGTATAAATTACAGAATCAATAATACGGTTAATAGCTCTAAATAATTGAAAGCTATTACGGGATAAAGTCAGGACCGAATATAACACGGTGCACAATGATATTTGTATGTGCTGGTCGCATAGGCAAATCGTAGGTTTCGTAATAAAATACACCTAATATGTACATGTAATAACTTGGATTAAACAGCATACTACTTTATAGATTGGTTTGTGTAGCTCTTATTATATCTGTATCTTAAAAACAATAATATAGCAAACAAAAATGATGGCTCTTGATTTTTACTTTCAGAATACATCACTGATGTAATGGAACGTCTTCGTGTTTTCTAAGCAAGATTGTGGAAATATGCGATAACTTTCAGGGGAAAAAAACTACACTATAAGGCAGGTATTATTATCAAGAACAATTTTGAAAAAAAAATAATTTTCTTTACTTTACTTTCAAAATTAGAAATTCGATTTTCTTTCGCGAAATCAATACCTTCCTTATACAACAGTGCTGTATTCGGAAAGTAATACATTGGTGTTTGCTCTGAAACTTATTTTATAAGAATTTAAGCCAAAATTGTTAAAAAAAAAAGTAGACCATCTTTAATTCTTACAAAATAAGTGTCAGAGTCTATAAAGTAGTATACTAATTAAGTTTACATATATTGTATGACTATAAATTCTGTAGTTTTTATTAAAAGCTCTACCAAATATCCCAAATCCCGCAATTATACCACCTTAATTATCCTAGAACTGTCAACGCGAATAGTCCTCTATAATGCATGGGAGACAAATATAGAACAGGCAAGAATGTTTAAGGATGGAAAATTAGAAAATTTCGTCTTTAGCAATCTTGTATTTATTACGGATTACATTGCTCCACTGAAATAATATACGAATTCCCACTCTTTTCGCACAATGGAATGAAATACGTAAAGTAACAATGGGAAATTTATTTCCATTACCCGAGGATTTTTAAGTCATTAATTTCCTTTAGGCTCGTCTTATTTTCGCGAATAGGATCCGAAGCGCAGCTGGATAAATCATTTAAGACAATTACTGAAAATGTATAAAGGGAATTGAGGGTGGTAAAAGAATAAATTGGAGTTGAATTGAATTTGTCAAGGCAAATAAAATACAATTGTATTAGATAAACAAAATAAAAACAATGTTAATTTAATAAAACTCGATAGGTTATGCTAGAAAACTAGGAGGTGTTAGGTTAAGACGTGTTAGAAAATGCATTGACAATAAAACTAAAAATTATAAGTGACACAAAGCCATGGCCATTTGTGTCAATATGTAGTTTAATAAAATAATAACGACATAATAGGGAAAATAGAGTGCGACACATTTTTTTGTTCTGAGTGTACTACAGGAAAATAATATTTATTTATTTATATAGACATCTACAGTTTAACAGAAACCAATTACAGATGATATAATAACAACATAACAAATAAAAGAAAGAAAAAACATAACACAAAGATATATAATGAACATTCAAATTATATATTTTTAATAGCATATTTTTATATATACTATATATAAAATAGAAGTTAAATGTATAGCAGCAAGATTGTTAAGATTAAAAATACATATTTAGTGTAGTACCTTTGAATCATATATATATTTTTAAATCCTACGATTCAAATTAAATTCAAGACATCAGTTCAGATTGAATTCTTTACGAACACAATTATTCTCTTGACGCGCGCATTATTCAACTTTTCCAGCGCAGGAATTACAACACAATGGCCAATTGATATTAATGAAGAACGTTGACAGTTTAACGAGGTAGCCATCCGTGGCGCATTAAAGAAAACTTGGGCAAACTCGTAATAAAGAACTACTTTTAATGAACGCCAGAAATCGCGGAGCACCGTTTGAGGATCTCTTCCGAAAAGGCGGACAACCGCCACTTGATAATTTATTCGGGCACGTAAGATGATTTATGTTGCATGCCACAATGCTCCCACTCAAAGGGCGCAGACAAAGGCCTATTTTATATATCGGTAGAGAGAGAGACGGAGGGTTTATCTATTGTATTTTACAGGAGAGCTTTATATGTCGAATCGAGAACTTACGCCCGTCCGATTGATAGCTGTGCAAATATCATAGGATGGAAAATTGAGATCGAGTCAAATCCCCTCGGTACTTATGTGTATGGGAGAGCGGCTGGCATTATGAAAATAAAGGACCTACTTCCGCCCGAATAAAATCGATATCGATACACTGCTTTATTGTTATGTAGGGGTGTATTAAAATTGAAAGTTCATAACGAAACACGTTTTGCGAATTCATTATATCTGAGTACTGAATATACATCTAAAGCCCGTATGACATAATCTAGTTTCGTATATCGTTTTATATATAAGAAATATATCAATTCTTATATAAACTTATATAAACTGTATAACTATTTCTAAATGGAAAATTAACATTGTATTACGGTGTTGTTATTTTTAAGTGAATTTATTATTATTCCGCCGTTATATCATTTTCCACATGTGTGTATGACACTATGTAGTTTGTGTCTGCATCGAAAACGATATAAGAAACTAGATAATGTCATACGGACATTATACCATATTGCATAAAATAGTAACATTATTAAATTATTAACGTAGCATTTATGCGTATTATGTTTTATGTTTATTTTATATGAATTTATTAATGTACTTCTTATAAACATCACTATAATAAAAGCTGTACAACAACTATACAAAGGACAAACAGCAAGAATAAAAAGGGATACCAGCTACCAGAAAGCTTCAAAATCGCGAAAGGGCTACGGCAAGAATGCTGCGTGTCCCCCACGCTATTCAACATCTATATAAACAAAGCGTTAAGAGAATAAAGGAGAGCATGCCACAAATTGAACGATGACACCAAGCTGTATACGCTAAACTTCGCAGTCGATCAGGTGATTCTAGCACAAGATCTAGAATTCATGACAAGGGAACTCCCAAAGAATATAAAACATGGGGTCTCATAGTCAACAAGGACGAAGTATAAGCCCTCCAAGTGGACCAAGCGTCGAAATCGCACGGTACCAAGAATACACATACTTGGGTACAAAAATAACAAGCAGTGGACGGACGGAACCAGAAATAGAACAACGGATACTCCAAGGGAACACAGTCATCGACAGTCTGAACTCAATTTTATGGGCCAAAAACATCTCAAAGAAAAATAAAAAGCTCCTCTTCAATTATATTATACAGAGCATTGTGTTATATGGTAGAAAAACGTGGCAAATTTGCAGGAAAATAGAACACAAAAGGCGGGTATTAGAAATGGATTTCTGCCGCAGAGTCAGCTGGAAAATCAATGCTGGACAAAGTTCCCAATAAGACTATAAAAGATATAATGGAAGCTGAAACTGATATAATCCACGAAAAAGAGAAGAAAGGAAGTAGCTTGAGTGGTACGGCCATGTGGAGAGGATGAGTGAGGATCGGCTACCAAAGCTAATTAGAATGGATGGAAGTAAGCAAGAGAACTTTGCAGCTTAGCACTTAATAATTTATTTTATTACGACGGTGCTATAAAAACATCGCGAAATGGAGCACATATGGCATTATCAGTTCGAATAAAAGCCGCTTTCGTTTATCATTGGGGAACTGTTCTGGGCTGACCTTAGCTGGTTTAGAACAGCTCGGAGCAGTTCCCGAACGATAAACAAAAGCGGCTAAAATATGTGCAATATGTTACCAACTGTCTTGTGCACAAATGTCAAATTTTACATTGTTCTGTCAAGTAGTATCAATTTGGTGCTCCTTTGAATAAAGCTAGTTATCCGAGTTTTGTAAGATGGATTAAACTGTAGCGCGCTATTATCAAATATTTGGTGAAGAAAGGTTGGAAGGCAAAAGAAATTTATAAAGATATGCAGGATACGTTAGGAGACTCTGCTACATCATTTACGACTGATCATAGCCTCGAAGATGATCCGCGCTGTGAACGACCAAAAAAATAAAAAAGTGCATGATGTGGTTATGCAGGATAGTCGATTGAAGGACTGCGAAATGAATGAACATTTAGTACCCTGACTGTGGAATTACGGAAGAAAAAGCTTTCGGCACGATGGGTGCCTATACCAATGTTACTCAAACAAAACCATTTGGGTTCATTATTATACCCCTGAGACCAAATAACAATATAAATAATAGGGACCTAGGGGTTCTCCACCACCAAAGAAGGCAATATCCGTGAAGTCAGCTGGAAAAGTTATGGCGTCGGTCTTTTGGGATGTAAAGTGAATACTACTAATTCACTATATTTCTAACAATAAACTTTGAATATTACACTAGGCTTCTAGACCAAGTGATCTTTTTACATGATTTTTTTTAAATCATGAAAAAAAGAGAATTCACGTCCCTATACAAGTGTGGTAGTAATGGGATAATTGAAAGAACTGAAGTACGATCTGTTGCAACATCCACCATATTCGCCTGATTTGGCTCCTTCTGACTGACCATCTATTTCGACTAAAAATTTCTTCGGATGAAAACGATTTTCCACGGAAGACGTAAAGGCAGCTGTCGACGACTATTTTGGAGGACTTCAAGAATCTTACTTTCGTGAGAGCATAATGGCTTTGGAACATCTTTGGATGAAGTACATTCAACTTAAGGGAGAGTATGTTGAAAAATAAAACATATTTCAAAAAAATATTTTCCCTTTTTCTCTTTCATTTGGCATACTTTTCAAAGCACCATCGTATATTATATTGTATTGTATATTAAATAGGGCACAATTGGGATGAAGGGCGAAAGCCGAGCCGCTGGCTTTCTGCTTAAGATTACTTTACATCTATAGGAGTCGATCCTGTTCAAAACACCGACATTCATAATACGGATAGGATCAAAATACCGACAATCGTAATGGCGACAGTATAAAAAGGCTGGCAGTTTCTAAATACCGACAATCAAATACCCGACAGTATTGAAATATAGCCAGTATAAAATTGCCGAAAGAACCGAAATACCGACATTCAAAATTTGGATATTGCAAAAGCCCTAGTACTTTATAGCATTATAGCAGTATTTGAAAAAGGCCTACTACTCGAATGCGTAGCCTCTTATGAGAATCCTGTTAAACTGCTGGCTCCATCCTTCGGCTTCAATTGTATGATATTAATTGTATGCATTATTTTTACATTTCTTTTATCCAAGAAATAAATTTCCGAGACTAGATTTTCAAAATTCTATAGACATTTGAAATTTGAATGTCGGTATTTCGACCATGTCAGGATTTTAAATGTCGGAATTTTGATACTGTCGATATTTTCAATGTTGGTATTTAGATACTGTTGGTATTTTAATACTATCCAGATTTCAATACTATTGCTATTTCGAGTGTCGGTATTTCGAGTATTGGTATTTTGAATGTCAATAGAATAATATAGACACTAAAGTAATATTGTAGATATGTATATGTATGCATGTTAATAATTCGAGTTATGTAAAGAAAGGGCTGTGGGAAACTCTACAATATTACTATTCGAACTCAGACTCCCCAATGCTCAGTACGGGATCGACGACGCCTCTAACCATTCAGTCACTGAATTGGATTGAAAACAAATTATAAAAAATCAAGTTTCAGTAATATTTATTGGAGTAAATTTAACCATTTTCCATAACATTATTCATTATTCACACCCCGCAATGCAATGTAATTTTTTCTAGTGCTATTAGGAATTGACGCAGTTCTGCTCTATTCACCGAGTGGTACGTTATTGAAACTTACAGAAACCACATAGGTGGCATTGCGGAGTAAACCTACGTACTCCGCAATGACACCTTCTTGGATTTCCCTCGACCTAAATTTGGTTAATTATTCCTCTTCCTTTCCTGAATCCGTATTGCAATTCTCCTACAATGTCCTCTATTTCCGTTCTTAATCTATTTTGTATGCTAGTTTCCATGATTGTATATATATATATATATATATATATATATATATATATATATGTATATATATATATATATATATATATATATATATATATGTATATATATATATATATATATATATATATAAATATATATATATATATATATATATATATATATATATATTTTAATAGCTATTCTCCCATAATTATCGCATCACAATTAATCTGCTTTCTTAAACATTGGTTATGGGATTGGCTAGATCTATTCTATAGATATTTGTTCCTTCTGTATTAATATTTCATTAACTAGTTCTTTTTCTTTAGAGATCAGTACAGGAGAAGTACTCATTTGAATAATTCAGAAGATATTCCACCTAGTCTAAAAACCATGGATTTTATTCAACTTGAGGTTTCAAACGATTTCTTCGACTTCCTCTTTCATTGGTGCTTCTTCACTTTTCCGTGTGTTCTTTGTTTTTGTACTCCTTCCTCTCGGTCTGTATGCAATCTATTTTAATAACTCAATGTAGTGTTCTCTCTACCTGTACAGAATTTGGTCTTTTTCCTCTATGAGTGTCCCTTTCTCTTGCAGCAGACTACATGTTCGAATATCCCCACTTATCGTTATCCTCATCTAGTCTCATAAGTTTCTGATATACTTGTTTTATACAGCTCCTCCAAGTTTGTCACTAGTTTCTTACTAGTTAATTTTACTTTCTTTGTTACCTTGAGTAGTTGCTTGCCACAGTTTTGAGTAACTATCTGCGCATCTTTCCATTTCCCTTCTTTATTGATCCCCATATCGTTTCTATATGTTCAATGAATTCCATGCCTTCCACCTCTGTTCCTTGAACTTGTGTAATCTTCTACATTTTGTAGTATATCTGGCCGACTTACACTACTTATTTGATTCCTTCTGCTATTTTGTATATTCGGTTATTAAAAACATCATAATCATCATAATTTCCAGTCGTTTGATTCCACTGCTGGACCTTCTCTAACTCTTTCCAGGCAACTCGGTTCTGCGTTTTTAGCATATAGTGTTGCGCTATTCTCTAGATGTTGTCAGACCACCGGGTTGCTGGCCAACCTCTGCTTCGTTTGTTGGCACGAGGTCTGCATTCCAGAAATTGTTTGGTCCAACGGCCATCGCTAAATCTGGCAACGTGGCCTGCCCATCTCCATTTGATGCTAGTGCGTGTTATTACGTAGCAGACACCTGTCGTATATCTGATGTCTTTGTTTCTTACCATGTGTCGTAAGGAAATGTCTCCACTGACCTGTGGCTTGACAGCGAAGCTCTTTATTATGTTAAAGTCTCTGACCCATACGTCAATACCGGTATATCACACTGTCCGAATACTTTCCTTTTTAGGCACATTGGAAGATTGCTGTTCAAGATGTAATTAACTCATATTTAACTAAGGTCATAAAAAGCTTTTTATGTTTTAACGTTTATTTCTAATAATTGTAATATAATTAATACATATTTACTAACGACATTATAAAAATATATCAAGTTTTACAAAAATATTAATATTACAATCAGCCTTACTGTCTAATTGACTACTGATTTGTATATAGGAACCATTTTTTTTTTTGCAGTAAATTTATTCCCAATAGCTTAGAGAAGCATGTCAAACAACCAAAAGTTATTCAAAATGTACTTACGATATTTAAAACAATGTAAAAAATGCGAAAATGAACCAGTGATATAAAAGGGGTTAAGCTTTGCGAATGCAGTCCATCCTAGGCCTGTATATCGTCGCTATATATCACAAGTCTTATTATCACGGCCTATGTGTATCTGATGCAATATGTATATATTAGGTCACCTGTTCTATCATCAGTTCTGTAGGGCTAGAAATACTCTACAATTTCCCATATAAGCCATGTCTCTAAAATTTGAAATAGAGTTGAAACTGGAGAAAAACATCGAATTTACATATTCTCACCGCTGCAACGCGAAAACGGTAAGAGCTAGAGAAAACCCTCTAGTCTTAATCTGTAGGGCTTGAAATATTCTACAAGTTCACATATAATCTCTCTAGCATTGGAAGTGGAGACGCTATAGAGTTGATACTGAGGAGAACCATGAAATTGCATAAAATTTACATTTTCTCACCGCTACTGCGCAATAACAGTAACAATAACAGTTAACACAAATATCAGGTCATAATATGTGGCGCTACATATGGACATATAAACCATATCTCCATAATTTGAAATAGAGAATTTGAGTAGAGAATTATAAGCTAGCTGCTACTCTTCTAGTGCTCGCTAATATTTGCAATGGATAAAGCCGTAACATGTCAGGTCTATAGAACGTTTCATCGCCGCCGCAGCATCGCCAGGTTCAGCTAGCCTTAAAACTATCGAATTAGGCAGTCTACAAAACAAAAATGTTGCAAAGTGGCTTCGGGTCATTTTTTTCCAACGGCTACTTATTTGATTACCCTGCGGCCACACCATAATTTACAAACTAGTCGACAATGAAATGGCATGGAGATGAAAAGACCTGGCGATGAAAAGGCGGCAATGAAATGTCCCATTCTGTTATAACTTTTAGTGAAATAATAATTATATCAACGCACGAATATTTACATATACGTATCAGACAAATAATTTACTATTTTATGGTAAATTTTATGATTTTTTGTGTGTAGACAAATCAAATAAGTACATTATATTTAAATCGAATTCAAAGAGAATTGTACCCCAGCCATTACTAAATTTGTGTCATCATCCCTTTCTAAATTTTACGATATCAAAACAATTCCGTCCACAATATAAATTCCTTGAAAGAAATAAAATACAATTTTAATACCGCAAACATGTAGCCCGGTTTTCATTCTTCCGTGCGTAATGGCATTTTAAATGAAATCCTCGCTGAACTAAAATAGTACATTCTGTAGTACAGAATTTCCACCGACCATAATTAAACAATAGCTTCGCGTGGAGGTTTTCCGTAAACTGAAAAGCCATGGAATACCGGCATTTTTCCGTGTGCGGTAAGAATGAACATGGAATTTCATACGAGTCTTGCCGCCGCCCGCTTGAAACCCAGAATGTGCGATTTCCATGCATTTAAATTTTTGTCTGAGGCCATTTGGCACGGAACAAAAGTTCCCCTGCATGACGAATGTAGGAACGAAAAAAAGGGGGACACCGAACGTGGGTGGAGGCTGGTGCGAGATGAGGGCGTATGCTATTCTGTTTCAACTCGCAAAGCGCAAAGTGAAAGCACTAATTAAAAACAAAATGAATAACAATATGGTTTAATTATTTCTACCTAATACGGAATATATGGTAAACTTGTGTGGGTTGATACGTTATTGTTAGCTCAATTATCAGATATATAGTTTTATTAATTGCACAGAATCAAAATGTTGCAGGATAATAATTAATTAAGCTTGAATCATTAGTTTGTGTAAAATAATATTGTATGTTAACATGATGATTAAATTAATGAGGCTCGTTTATTTCAGATTGCTTACATTGAGACGAATATATTTAACAATTTATTCATGTAAATTTAAACGCAGAATTAATTTCCCTTTAACGATTTAATTACATGTGTGCAGGTAAATAAATTTACTTAATATCTTCCATAAATTAGTGCCATTGCAGTACGGGAGAACCAACTTCCGCTTCAAACGTAAAATGTAATTAATGAAATAGTTGTAATCAGTTTAAGAACTGAACGTGATCTGGTTTCTTCGCGCCTATAAAGTGCTTATATTTATTGGGTCAACGACTTTGGATGCTGCAATGTGTATATTTACCTATTAGCTTCCGCGGGATAAACTGTAGATAGATTGAATCTAATTGATTGAAATAATTAAGTTATATGAGATTATAGAATTATTGGATGTAAATTGAAACTACGCATTGATTTCTCTGATATTAATATATAATTTTACACTTTATTAAATTCATTTGAATGATTTACTTTATCGTTCGTACTAGTGTAATAAAATCAGTTTTTGTTTATCGTTCGGAAGCGATTCCGGGATATTATAACACGGGAAGAACAATTCGAACAGCTCCCAAACGATGCACGAAAACGGCTACATCAACATTTTAAAGCACCCCCTAATTGGTTTATTAGATCGCTGCTGCGTAAAACCTGTATTTACCGGTCAGCTTTAACTATGAACTATACTAACTATTATTTCTCGTATACTTACTAACTATATTATGATAATTATTGATAGTAGATAAAGCGTATCGTAACTGCATATTATAATAAACAAAAGGGTTATCAGATCCCACCCTCGATTTCGTTAACACCACTCATCCATTTTGGTCTATTTCTATATAATGTTCGGTGGCAACATTGTAAATCGCCCTCACCTGATCTAGTTTTTTAAATAAACTATATTGGCTAATTACTAACACACATAACTCTTGAATTTGTTGCTTAATTATTTGTAATAAATTGAAATCTTGAAATTAAAACCAAATGATGATTTGAATTATATTTGAGACTTAGTTAGTTTTAATATGAGGCATTGTGTGTTTAGTTTGGTCAATTAATACCGTCTTAATGCATGTAAAATCAAGACATAACTTAACGATAAAAACTTTGTAATAAATTATGTTTATCACATATAGGCTCCGTTGTGTAAATGCGAGGTAACTATAATCCGTGAATATATTGTTAGATGTTGCATAAATGAATGTTAAATTTCCATTTCATAGCAGTATGATCTGTTTACCTATGACAGCGTCGCATTATGTGTCATTGTCGTCAAAGTGACGAATTAGAAATTAACTCGAGAGTTATGTTTTATAGAACCGAGTCTTAGCTTTTAAGTTAAGCAATATTGATTTATTATAGTGAATTAATAACGTGCAAAATTGTGGTCAGATAACTTTTCGTTAAAAAATAATCATCTGCCTACATGGGTTTATGTAAATTATCTTGTACTTGCTAAATGTATTGCTTTTTATGATAATTATTAATAGTAGACAAAATAATGTTCAATATACTTATCGTAACTGCAATGTTGTAAATAAGTAGTATATTAGAAGGATTCGTTTTAATATTATAGAAAACTGATCCGGCCGATACCATGTAGAAAATTAACTATAACTACTGTATATCTCTGTGCACAAACATTGTTTTAGCATCGTATGGCATTTTACAATTATATTTCCAATATGTTCTGTTATTCATAATTTAAGAAACACTGCTATATACTCTGAAGAAATGCAATAAAAAGATCAAGGAACTTACAGTTAAGAAATACTTAAATTATTAGTTTATCTAAACATGTATGCCACGATATTATTTTCCATAATAAATACATGCATGTTTTGTATGTATAAAAAATATTTGGAGTCATTTAAATATTGCATGATCATTTCATGGGACATTTTTTAAGACAGCTATCAGTCATATTTACATATTATATCCCACTCAATTTAATTGCTTATGAATACTAATAGCAATGTATATATTCATTATAAACTAGGTACGCGCAGCTGAGGAATTTAAAAAAGACATTATTCGAATTGCAGACACAGAGTTGTAAAATAATTGTGCTAAAATTAAACTTGGCTGAACAATCGACCTCGTCTAACTTCTGTCTGCAACGCAACGTCCCATTATCTTTTACAATAGTAAATATTTATAAAACACTTCATAAAACCAGAATTGATATCATTTGTAATAATGGTTTTATTCAAAAAGTAAGCATATAAAACGCTCATTTTAATATAACAGTCACTCCAACTATAAATGGAATTCAGTGGGAAACATTTACCGTTAAGCTCGTTCTACACATGATTGTACTTTTTGTTATTCCATAAACTTTCAAGTATTATTTGTACACCGAAATATATTCAAAATATACAACTGCCATAACATACGAGAACGATGAATTAAATAATCTACTCTTTGTATGCCTGAATAAACGGTTTGGCAGCCGGCCAGAACCCATTTCGCCACCAAAATATAAACACGCTTTCGTCTAGCTTCCACAAAATTAATCAACGCATATACACGAACAGATGGACGCAGAAAAAAAGCTGCAGGAAATATATAATTTATAATATCAACAGATGTAAAAATGTCTTACCATAATCCTGGATTATAAATAACAAGCGAGACTAACCTAAAACAAAAGAAAACAGAGGTTAATATTTATTTTCATGTAGCTGCAGCGCAAGCCTTCTTTATGTTTCACAAAAGCCTATTTATGTAATCCGAGAATTTACAGGACAAGCGTCAAACCGTTTTATGCGCTGCAAAAAGTTTTTAAGAAAACAACGAGAAACCGTAAAAATAATTAAAGTTCAGGGCTTAACATAACGACGTTAAACAGGGATTAGTCTATATCCTTTCAGAAAATAGGTATGCCACCAGAATTATTTTCGTAGTTTACTGTATATTGCGTGTTCGTGTTGGGTTTTCAAATCGTTTAAAATTTTAACATTCTAATCGCATAGCGTTTAAGCGGCCCTGACGAGAAAATGGAAATGTGAATGCTTTTAATTTTCTCGTAAATATGTTAGAACTGGGCTAGTTCACGGGATGTGTATTTAACATAGTCATAGGTATGCAGTGTTTATTTTAATTTAAAAAAAACCGCAATGTCTCTTACTTGTTTACCTTAAAAATATATTCATATCTTAATATAAATTTAATATATTATAAGGCACGATTTCATAGTAAATTTATAAAGTTATTGTCCGTGTAGAACATTTTCAAAAGTTATTTTTAAAACCTTAATTTTATTTGTAAGAAGAATATATAATCCTAATTATATTATTTTAAGTACAGCATGTGGGGTGTCAAATTATATTTGCACGCGGGCGGCCTAGGCGACCTAGGACCGGCCCTGATAAAGGCGCAACATAAATTAGCATTACCACAGTCCAATTAATCAAATATGTCATAGACTGCAATTGATTACTTCATTCCCTTGAGTGTTTAGTCTACACGTAGACAATATTTTTAAAGAAAAAAAAGTGTCAATGTGAACATACTCAGAATTACCGCTCAATTTATGTTCGCGAACGTTTCATGTTTTAAACATTCTTTACGTATACGTGCACTGTGAACAGGGGGTAATAGAATACAGTTTATGCCGTTTAAAACTTGTTGAGCTTTGTATATTCCACATGTTCAAACTCAGCTTGGTATATTTTGTTAACTAAATAACTAACTTGTCTGCGCGCAATTATTTTAAGTGCTATTCTATTATGTTAATAAATGATTGTTTCCATTTCATATCTGAATATTTCATTAGAATTGAATCGCAGAGGTTTTGAGGTTTTAATTAAATTAAGGCTGTTAAATTACATTCGGGAAAATCCGTTTGAACCTAAACCAATTCAAAGGCACGATTTTCACATACATTAGAATTCAATTACAGCGACTGTCAGCGAATACAATAAGCTCTAAATTTAGAGGGGATGTTTCGAACCATTATTGTCCACCTGATTGTACAATTAATTGCAAATATATTCAGTCAGCATCATTTCATTTCAACTCCTGTGGTGATTTGAAAAGGGTTTGTATATAAAAATGTTGCAGTAATTGAAACACATTGTCACAGAATCTAACGTAGTTTTTGGTGATTTGTTAGTGCAGCTGTGATGTATGTATAATTATGTATCATAATAAATATTGCGTTTCAACTCCTGTAGTCATTTGAAAAGGGTTTGTATATAAAAATTATTCGATAGTTAAAACAAATTGTTTAGTTTTCGTACAGAAAATATTTATTTTTCTGTCGAAGTAGTAATGTTTAAAATTTGTTGACACAGTTTTAATAACATGTAATTGGTATACATCTTATATCATTTAGCTCAACATCTCATCGAGTAAACGAGGAAACAATTAAGAAAGAAATAAAGGTATACATCTGAAATATGTATGTAAAAAAGCTAACTGAACAACCACAAACTTTTAAGGGTTGGTTATATTTACATTATGGGACGAATTAAGGATTGTATCGAGGTTTCACACTTTCTATGGTGTATATTGACCAAACGATCACTAAATTTGAGTAATGAATGGATTTACAATATTAGAGAAGCGGAAAAAAATAAAGAAAAAACAAGGAGAGCACTAAAACAGACAACACAGGATAGGAAGACATGGAAAACCAATTTCTATGTAACAATCACTAAATTTGAGTAATGAATTCATTTACAATATTAGAGAAGAGGAAAAAATTAAAGAAAATACAAGGAGAGCACTAAAACAGACAACACCGGATAGGAAGACATGGAAAATGTGCAAAATAAAATAGGTAGATATATTATAAGGCGCTTTCATTTAGCACCGTGGCGTAGTGTATCGCCCAAGTCTTGCGGTCGTGCGCCGTCGGTTGTAAGGGCCGATGTAGAGACAATAAGCCCGTAGCAGCACAGAGTGATAAACGAAAAAAAACAGCTATATAATACTAAAAACGACAGCCGAAATGGGGAAATACACAGTCATCTGGCAGAAATACAAAATATGATAATATGCAGCATGTATTTCCACATAAGCACATTCACAAGGGAACATGGCAAATCCCAGGGACTACAAGAACCAGTTACATTGACCATATTGCAATATCAAAATGATGAGCATCATCCATTAAAGACGTGCATTCGGAGGAATCGACTGTGATTCAGACTACTTTTTAGTCATAAAAAACGTGAGTCAAGAATTAGCATTTATATGCACAAATATGGCTGTACCAAATCAAGAAAATGGAATGTAGAAAAATACGATGTACGAGAGTAAACTAAATATCAAGAAACAATACAGAAGAACTAAATATCAAGAAGCAACACAGGAGAACTTAAGGAGGCTTGCAGCCAATAACGATGTCGAGCACGAGTGGGACCACAAGAAACATAGTATTCTAAAAGCAGCACCTGCAAGAAATGTAGAAGAAACGAAAGGAGGAGTGGTTTTATGAGGACTACATATAGATGATTTTCTGCGAGAATCAAGAAGTATTAGGAAGGATTATGAGAGAAAAACAGAAGACAAGCGAAGAAAATGTGTAAAAGTAAGAAAAGAAAACAGGATACTATAACAAGATAGAAGAATTTGAAGAAAGTAACAACAACAAAATGTACAAAAAGTTCTACCGAGAAACTAAAAACTTCCGAGTTCAAAACGAGAGAAGCGTCGTATAATTACAAACATTGGACGGTATTAACAACGTAGGTACATGTCCTTAAAGGATAGCAAGAGTATTTTTGTGGCTTCCTGGCTCAATACAAAACTTCAGAACCGGAAATACTGACAGCGACCCTTCAAGAAACAACCGAAATAATAGCCCAATTAAAAAATATTAAGGCGCCAGGAAGGGACACTATAAGGCCCAATTCTCACATAAGCGGCGTCGGGCGCAGGCGCGGTGTAGGCGAGGCGCAAGCGCGACGTCGCACAGACGATTGTGATGCCCATATGCAGTGAATTGGTGAACATTGCACCTTATTTTTACATAGAGGCGGCGTGAAAGAGTTATGCCTCTCGCCTCTTCGCCTACCGTGTCTTAGGCGAAGAGGCGAAGACGCGGTGCCGGCGCTGCGAAAGGCACGACGCTTCAACCCACTCTATATAAACATGTGGTGCAATGCCCACTTATGTGACGAGGCGCGGGCATTTGCCTCGTTCCTCTCGCCGTGCCGGCACCGCGTCTTCGCCTCTTCGGCTAAGACACGGTAGGCGAAGAGGCGAAACTCTTCCACGCCGCCTCTATGTAAACATAAGGTGCAATGTACACCCCTTCACTGCATATGGGCATCACAATCGCCTGTGCGACGTCGCGCCTGTGCCTCGCCTACACCGCGCCTGCGCCCGACGCCGCTTATGTGTGAATTGGGCCCAACAGGGAGCTGTTCAAAGGACATGGTCCAGAACTGTGGGAACGTATACACGAACTGTTTATACACATTTGAAAGGGAGTAAAAATCACAGGGGAATGGAAAACGGAACTTGTGCATGCCATACATAAGAAAGGAAATTATAGAGATGATAAAAACTACAGGAATTACATAATTACTAAATATAACATACAAAATCTTCTCTAGTAGCATCCACAAAGTTTTAGCGCCTACGCAGAAGATATTGGCGACTACCAGTGTGGATTTCGACCTAACCCATCAAAATCTGGGCAAATACACCATATAAGACAGCTGTCGGATAAAGGACACGAATACTCCACAGCCTGTTTATTAACTTTTGACAGGCATTTGACTCAATTAACAGAAATGAGCTATATCAGATCTTAATACAATGGGCATGCCAATGAAGATAGCCAAACTAACAAAAGTAACATGCGATGAAACGGCAGTAGTGATGAAAAACGGAAACATTCAACATTACGTCAGGAGTTAGACAAAGGGATGCACTATCAGTGTAACTTCATTCTACATGCGGCAATAGATAAGCTAAATCACGAGGATGATACAGTTATCATATTCACGCAAAACGCAATAAGCGACACATTTAAAATCCTTGACAAGGAAATAATGAAGGTAGGGCTGTCAGTAAATCAAGAGAAAGTACATCCTGACATCGAGGAGGACAACTAAAAATACATAGTAGATGATAACGATTGTGAAAGAGTAGAAAACTTCACGTATCCCTAATCTCTACAAAACGAAAATAATGTCGAAAGCTAAGAAATAAAAAGAAAGAACAATAAAAGGAAATAGAGCGTCACAAGTCGAAGCTAAATCTATACAGGAGCCTTATACGACCAGTAGTTAGCTATAGCTGCGAGATGTGCTGAAGAAAAACGAAGAAGAGTGAACGGGAGTTGCACGAAAATATCATGAAAATCTATGGCATAATAAAAGAAATAGACAGGGCTTGCAGAATAAGAATGAATTTGGAAGCCGAGGCTCCTATAAACATCATAGAAATTAGGCACTTCGGACATTACAATGGATGGAAGCGAACAGGAACACAAACTTACCACAGAATGGAAACCTACCACGAGTAGGCCGAAAGGAAGACGTAAAAAGTGGAAAGACAGCTTAGTAGAGGATGTGAGAATAATGGGAGTAGTACGCAATTGGGGAAGAGCTGACGAAAATGGAGATGAATGGAATAAATGTAGAATAGGCCATAACCCACAAAGGGTTGTAGAGCCGAAGAAGAAAAGAAGAATATTATATAATCCATAAAATTAGAGCCTTATACCAAAACTAAAACATATTGACATTTGATTAAATAAATAAATATTTTTATTATTATAATCAGTAATGAAATAAAAGAATTGTAGTAATTTCATGATATAGCTGAAATTACAACCCCATGAATACATTTATTATAATACTAATTATCATATAGTGTGTCCGCAATCGTTGGTTATCTAAATGGACAGTTCCAGGAAATTTTATACAATTATTATTTAAATCGCGCAGTGATTAACAAACAGCTGGCTATAAATTTGCCGCAAAAATTCTCTTGGAAATCATAATAATCGTGAATGATACACATAACACGATTAATAAATTTATTATGAGTTATAGTGCAGTATATTTTAATTTTATTGATGTATTCAGAGCCGTATAATATTTATTACCGCGCTCAATAAGCATGCAATTAATTCTAAAATTAACCTATAATATAAATAGAGATCGATTGAGCTGGTGCGTGCATAAACGAATCTAAAAATTAGTTTGTTAGCTTCTTTAATTTCTTCTCATTTTTGTAATTAATAATGTAATTTTTACGGACTCTATAATTATGTAAAACAAATGCATATTTATATAGATATATAGAATTTGTATGTATTTATTCTTTATTATTGTTGCTTTTTATTGTACTTCGTACTGTCACATTTGACAGGGTTTTTAAATTTCTGTGATAATGAAAACATATGTATATATAAAACTTGATATGTATAATAAAGAGTAGTTATACACAAAATATAAACATTTTTAAAACATCCAGCGAGTGAATTATTAATTTTTTATTGTTTTTTGTTTTGTATATGACTATTGTTTATTATACATCTCAAGTTTTATATATACATATGTTTTTATTATCAGAGAAATTTAAAATCTCTAATGTGAAAATGACAGTACGGCTAGAATCTCTTTCTGATCTCATACCTACATCCTATTTTGAATATAGAGCTATTATTTATATAGTGCTATTATTTATATAGAACTATTACAACAAAATCAAAAACGATTTTAGTTTGATAGGGCGCAAAATAATAATATATATTTTATTTTATTAGGGCATTACATATTCAATCAATATTATTACAATATAATTTAATACATGTAATACATGTTGGTGTCCATTCTCCAATAGACCATCCGCCGTAGCCTTTCAGCCGAGGATTAAATCCATTCATTAGTTTGTCATCACGTAATTGAAGTTTTGGGAAATTCTTTTTGGGATTTTGTAGTATTTGTTGGTGTATAAGGGGGGTCAACTTCTGGAAAGGAAATATCACAAAAATGCATGTCCATTTTTGTGATATGAACTTGAGTCGTTGGGTTATGGGAACTATTTTTGTTTGTTCACATAGGAGTATATGATTCAATTTATATAAACATTGGAGCCAAATGATCTAATAATCGAATATTGCCTACAAATGAAGTTGATTGTGTATTCATTTGCTGAGAATTGGGTGCTATTATAGATAAAAAAGATGAACTAAAGCGAAAATAAAGTGGTGGTGCAGATAAGAAAGGCAAACTAAAGAGAAAATTAAATAAAATGACCATAAAAAAATACCAATTTCCACCACAATGTAATATTTTCTCATAATAGATTAATTCAATACATAAGTATTGTTATGATTATTTTAGACACTAATCTATTATTATGAAATAAAAGCAAAGACGAAAAATCTAATAATATTGGCGGAAAGGCCAAGAGCCTATATTCTAATATAGATTGATTAGTTTCTTTCGCATAATGCTGGTATGCTGAAAAGATATTTCGTCTTCCGAACTAGTTTCGCCAAAAACTACCCATTTATTTATAAAAAATATATATAACTAAGCCATAAATAGATTTCCTTCATATAATTTTCAGAGACCTTTAATTCAACTAATATTAACCCCCATAGAATATAACTTTCACAAATAAATAATTGTCCAGCCTCTGAATCTTAAGTTAAGCATATGTAGAAAAAGTGCGCGATAATTGCTTCACTTAACATGCATGCAATTTACTCTGTGGTAATTATTTTGTTCGTATAGATATAAATTACGATAATTATAAAAATTATATATTCAACGCGGGTTATTAATTACGGCCATTTATAAAGGGTCGGCGGTAAGTAATTAATGAGAAGTTATGACAAATATCTTGTCTATTACCGAGACTGCGGCAGCGAGATAAGCCCCCGAGAAAATTCATTTATAAATCGCAATGATGGATGCGTTTTTACCCATATTTATATTTAGGACAGTAGATAAATGATCAGGGGGCGAGCTATATGAAGAAGAAATGACATGCATTATTTTTAGTATGATCAGTCTTTGTCGTAATTTCCACCCCTTTGTGTAGTTTCTTATCTTTCCGCAATTCTAATAGGGAATTAATGCGCGTACTGGTATACGTTTCATATGAAGGTCGTAGGTAAAAAGTAAAATTAGTAGTATTGTAAGAGGTCTTGTCTAGACGGGGTGAATTGTAAAACTCGCCAACATACTACTAACTAGCCAACATAAACATTCTCCAAGCATAGAAAGATTCAATGGGGAACTGGAGGAGATGCTACAGAAAATCCCAAGCACAAAGATTGCAATCGTACTAATGCCCGTATTTACCAATGATACCTATAAAGTTTATGGGATATAGGTCCCATAAGATATTGAATGTATATATTGAAAATGTCATTATGACAGAAATGGTTAAAATAAATGTCAACACCTTGAATAGCGCTTGTGATTGGAACTTTGATGACACATTTTCTTTATTTTTTCAGTGCTTCCAATAGAGCGAATCTGAAGTAACTTCATTCCCTATATAATTTATTTATTGTTGCTATAACAACGAATTATTATGGGTTTAATAGCTATTGTTAGATTTATAGGACGTTGGTGAACACGGGGTAAGAGACTTAAACGCCAAAATAGGAGAAACAACATTGTAAGGAAATATAAGAGTGGGAACAAGAAACGAAACAGGGGTTAGTCTAATAAGCATCTGTGCCGAAAATGAGCTAACAATACCAACCACAGTATTTAAACAACACGTTAGACGACTTCGACGTTCGTTTATCTGTCAAAGTCGCTCCGCAAAAACGAACAATTCCTGATCTGAATTTCGTTCAATGATGGAATTTTGTTTGTTTCTAAGGCTAGTAAAGCGATATTTCATAGTTTTACGAGCTCACATCGTGAATTGTGCGTATTTTGCCTAGCGATTTTGACAATACGTTTCAAACGAGTCGTTTCAAGAATAGCATCCGACGCGGCTTGTACATAAATCAAATATATTGCACACTGATACGTACCAGATGGAAAATATCTATTAAAACAGAAAAATCAGGCGTGAAGCGGAACGCGGATCAGATCACAGACTACTAATCGATTATGCAGCTACACGCAAGCCACAAATAGATTATGGAATAAAGTTCCGCAAGAAATTCCAAAAGAAAATCGAGAACAGTACCCCAGAACAACCTAGAAACGAAACATCGCAAGACGTATAGCAAAGAACAAATAAAATCCATTGTCGGAACACAGAAGCAAAGAGCCAAGCCAACACGAACACTAACTGAACGACCGAACTCTACAAATCATCAAGGAACTAAGAAGAGAGAGGAAGAATGATATAAGAACCAACGACGAAATGAAGAAGTATGGATTTCTAAACAGAGACATGCAACGTGCGTGCAATAATACATAGAAATGATCACCTACTGTGAATCTGCACAGAAGCTCAAAGACATGCCGACCATAACAATGAAAGTGATCTATGCAAACTAGCGAAAGCAATAAACAAGCGGATTACGCCACGTCCATGAACCATTGATGTTAACCTGGCGAGAAAATCATAAACATACAAGATATATTAGAAGTATGAAGATCTTACTACGAGACACTCTTTGACAAAGAAGAAAGAGTGTACAACAGCAAAGATCAACAGGACCTACAAAGAACCAGAAGTTCTAAAAGATGAAATCTGCCGTAAAACGAATCAAAACACGAAAATCCCCTGGAGATGATAATATCACAGTAAAAATAATAAAAGTCACATGTGAAAGTGGTGTAGTTATATAATGCATAAAATGTGGCAACAAATCTAGACAATCGGGCAGTGGTCCGAGAATTGGGTAGAGTTTGTGGTGTTCAGTCCCCTACATAAAAGATAACTCAAAAAAGTTCAAAAACTCAGGCTACGCAGTGTACTCTGACGAACTAAAATTATAAATGTCTACTAACACGGGTAGCTTTAGTACCGTTAAGAAAACGGAGGTACTTGCAAGTACCCGTTGTCCGGAAGAGCTCGCTGCCCGTAAAATCGAAGGTATTCGGAATCTATTTGCACGTATAGCAGAGCGACATTACAAACATATGAATCAATAAAACTGGCTTATACAAGGAAGCTATATTGTTTGGGAAAAGTTGCCATTATCTCTCAAATTGGTCAAGGGCCACAGTGAAAATGAGAGAAATACAATTGCTGATGAGCCTTCACGCGCAGCTTCCTTTCGGACCTACCTCGGCCCTGAACCGGTGATGGTGATACCATTCTAAACCAAGCACTGCTCATGCTTAATAAACGAAAATGTTCTCCAAGTTTCCAGAAAACTGCTGACGAAGCCTTACGACATGTCAACATGCAAGAAAATTCATACCGGACCCGAATACTGCACTGGCACGTTTGTGTGCGTGTCTCTCGAGATATTAAAATTGAAATTGTAACGAGTCATTGCATGCTAACAAAGCACCTGAGCAGAATAGGATACGCAGTCGACCCATTATGTACTGGATGCAAGCAACAGAAGAAGACACAGATGAATGATATGGTGGATGTCAAATAATGACCTTCGAACAGCTAGCAACGGTTGGTACCCCAAGCCTAGGCCTACGTATGCTAAGCGTTATCGCTCCAAAGGCCATTCTATATTTTGGGATGAATGGTGTAGTAACAGCTGGAATTTAAACAGGGGGATTCAGAAAGGACCACACATTTGTAGCCTACAGATGAGCCCCCAGCAACCTTTTGTTATTTTAAATCAATCAAAATGCAAATGGCACAGTACTGGTGGCACGTACAAAAGATGAACTAGCTAAAATGAAAACCTGAAGGAGGAAGGTGAAACACATGGTCTTGAAACACAAACAAAATAAAAGCAATTATTGTCGATCGCGCCAACACCAACAGACGAGACATTACACACATAGAAGAACACCAAGTCGTTAACCAGTATATCTACCTAGCAGCGCTGATCGCGAACCAAGGTGGTTCCTCGGAAGAAATTAACAGCAGGTGTGAAATGGCTAGAAGAACAAGAAGATAACTACAAAAGACATGGGTAGACAGCGACAACAATAACACGAAGGAGGCAGTAATAAAAACACTAGTATTCCCAGTGTTCCTATACGAAGCGAAATCATGGACACTAAAAGCACGAGGCAGAACAAAAATCTGCAAAGACTTCTATCTGCGAAGTCTTCTGGGATGCCAAAAGAACCAACCGTAACCAAATTGCATGTACTCTTAAATATTTCGGGCACATTAAGAGGACAGGCGAGAACTTAGAGAAACTACTAATACAAAGGAAAATTAAAGGTGCCGTCCAAAGGGACAATCTCCATAACAATAAAATATAACAAGCAACAAGGGAATCCAGGAACCCAGAAAGATGGCGAGATATCGTGCGACGAGCCACAAACTGCGCGAACCATGAATCATCGTATCCGGGGGCGGACATTGGGTCAGATCATAACCCCGTAATAGCTCAAGTAAGATTCCGCCTTAAAAATATAAAGCGTAAAATCATTAGAAGACCAAACATGGAGGCACTCAAAGATCCAAACCTGCAAGAGAAATTAACGACGAAGCTCAACACTAAACTAAAAAAGACCCGTTCGTCAGAAGAGCAAACGGTTGAGACACTATGGGATCAACTTACGTAGATATTTAAAAATATTCAAGAAACATTGAAAGCACCAAAGGCTAATAAACGAAGGCGGTGGATGACAGAAGAAATTATGAAGTTAATGGATGAATGAAGAAAATACAAAAATGTGGATCAGCAGAATTATAATTAACTGAACTCAAACATAAGAAGAAAGATGCCAAGAACTTGAAGAACTACAAGACAAACACTATCTGTTCAACCTCCACAAAAAGATGAAAGAAATAGCTGGAAATACCAGACTAGTAAATGAGGACAATCAACTTGTGACAAATAAAGAAGAAATGAAACAAGAGTGGACAAAGTATATCAAAGATTTGTTCGATGGCGAAACTAATTTACCACATACAAATCAAGATGGAAAGACTGGCCCGAACATCATGAAATCAGAAGTTATTAAAGCTATAAAATCCACCAAATCAGGTAAAGCTGCAGGAGATGTACATAGAAATCCTAAAGCTTATACAAGAGGAAAATACCGACATTCTTGTAAACTTCTTCAACAAAATATATGAATCCACAAAGATACCGCAAGACTGGCTAAAATCAGTATTCATTGCCCTACCAAAGAAATTAAACGCAAACAAGTGCGATCAATTCTGACTGATAAGCTTGATGAGCCAAGTTATTAAAAGTATTCCTAAAAATCTTCCATAATAGAATACGAAAGAAATGCGAAGAAGACCTAAGCAAGGAACAGTTCGGTTTTAGAGATGGAACAAGAGAAGCGTTGTCAGTTCTCATGCAAAAATGTAGAGACCAAAGGAAGGACGTGTACACATTTGTTTTATTGATTATGTAGAGGCATTTGACTGTTTAAAACACGACGTCCTAATTAGCATTCTGATGACCAAAGGCATCGACCAAAAAGATATCTCCTTCATAAAAAAATTGTACGAACATCAGACTGCTGCAGTAAGACTCGAGGACGATACGACCAGCGATATTCCTATAAAACGTCGAGCACGTCAGGGCTGTGTACTATCACCATTGTTGTTCAATATCTACTCGGAGCAAATATTCCTGAAAGCCTTAGAAAGCTCTACAGATGGAATCAAGATCAATGGTTGAACAACATCAGGTACGCGGATACGATACGGATACGATACGGCTATAATTGCAGACAGTGCAACTGGCCTACAGCGTTTGATAACCAAATAATAGCAGAAGGTGATGCGCTTGGGCTAACATTAAACACGACCAAAAAGAAAATAATGGTTATCAGTAGCAGTAACACTAGATATCCAAGCCAATTTGCAAGTATGCAATAAGCAAATAGAGCAGGTCGATAAATTTACATTATTTAAAAAAATTTAAATACTTGGGCAGCTGGATCACCGAAGACCTGAATCCAGGCAACGTTCCTTAAGATGAGAAAAGTACGAGGCATATCCAGAAAGTAAGAGTACTGAGGCTCTCACGGTCGGAGGGATTTTATTTTCATCATGTTAGCCACACGGCAGTGTAGCCTGACTCCTCCCCTTTGCACCGAGACCGGTTCGAGGTCAGTACGTTGAGAACTGTTGACACCACAACAAGTTTTGTGAATAATGTCAATCTAATCTCCCGCCAAGTGCGAAATACGCGGCGTCATCCGTTATCTCGTTTGGAAGGGAAAACCTCCATTTGAGATTTATAATGAGGTGAAAACTGCATATGGTGATAAAGTGAACAAGAGGAGAGGCATGCTGACAAAAGGAGTCTGCCTGCTGCACGACAATGCCAGACCACACACGGCCAACGTCACGAAGGAACTGCTCTCCTCGTTTAAATGGGATGTCCTGAACCATCTCGCGCATTCCCCTGATCTAGCACCTTCAGATTACTATCTCTTTACCTCCCTGAAGCTGCACATGGGTGGAAAAAGGTTTTTAACCGACGAGGAGGTAAAGGAGGAGTTGGAGAAGTGGACGAAGGAGTTGACGGGAAACTACTTCGAGGAAGGCATCAAAAAATTGATACCTCGCTACACCACCTGCATAGAGAGGAATGGCGACTATGTCGAAAAATAGCTTTTATTATGTACTAAAGTTTCACGTAATTTTTTTGTTTAAATAAAAAATTTTAACACCTACAAAAATTCAGTACTCTTACTTTCTGGATATGCCTCGTATTTTGCGAGAGAAGCCTAAACCTGAAACTAAGATACCGGTTCGCTAAGTGCTACATTCACTCGGTACTGTTGTATGGTGTTGAGGCTTCGACGTTGAAGATCAATACTATGAACAGAATAGAAGCGTTTGAGATGTGGATCTTTCGAAGAATGCAGAGAATATCTTGGCTGGAGCATATGACGAAAAATGAGGATCTTAAGACGCATGGACAGAGACAGAGAACTATTGGCTACTTTGTAGAAACGTAAGACAGCGTATCTAGGACATATCTTCAGAAGTACAAAATATAGCCTTCTAAAATTAATAATTGAGGGCAATATATCGGGTCGTCGTGGTCCAGGACGATGGAAATGCTCCTGGTTAAAGAACATAAGGGACTGGACTGGTCTGGACTCCCACTCATTTTTCAGAGCGTCATAAGATCGTGCAGAATTTGCCACGATTGATGCCAACCTTCAGTAACGGAGAAGGCACCTAAAGAAGAAGAAGAAGCCTATTATCGCACGTAACTCCGTCTTGATTAGTTTTTTTGCGGAAATCGGCTAAGGAAAAATCCATTTTTACCTACGGCGAGTTTCCGGTTTAGTAAACATGTTTATTTATTATTTAGAGTATTTTAATAAAAATTAAATCATTGTATCTCTAACAAAAATGACACTTTTCAAAAATAGTGTTTTTGATTTTTAGGGGGCTTTAAGTCAATATTTACAATAGTCAATATCACAAAAGGGAGCGGCAGTCCAAATAGATTGTGAACCTATGCTTTTTATTAACCCTATAATTAGGGTTAATATAAAGCATACGCCCACGAATTAAATAATCCGTATTTCACGCTCTATACGTGAAAGCCTTAACATAAACTTGTACATTTATATTGGGAGTTGAATATTCCAATCCAATATTTGTCCCGAAATGTACATAATAATAATATCCTAATGAAGAATAAATAAATTAAGCACTTCTTAGTTAAATAAAGTATTATTACAGTACACACAGGGCTACAAATGGCACAAATGGGATGTAATTCGGTTAACTTGCTACAATTTATAACGGAGCTTTTCAGCCGGCGGCAAGTGCGTAAATCAAAGGCTTAACTTCCACCAAAAGGTTTTAATTTTTAATCTCGGTGTAAATTAGAACAGGTATTTTCAAATTCAAATTAGGCCGCCATGAATCTAATGAACGTTCATTTGCTCATGAAGTGTAACAGGATTATGCTTAAAGCTCTTTTACTATGATCAAAAACATTTTAAAGGATAAATAAAACGATTTTTTACTTTTTTTATCACACACATATAATACATATTCAATATCAACTTATCATATTGAAAGAAAATAATGGTTTATTCTGACAAAGAAATAATAGTATTAAAACATATATAAGTGTGAATCCACCTCTTAGCAATATACATATCTAGATTTCGATCTTATTAGATCTCATCAGTGTAGCTCAGCTAGTGAGGATGAATTCATATATCTCGTGTGGTTATATACAAAAATGATACAACTAACCCCCTAGGAGGAAAGTTAAACGCCATCTGGCGGCACCACATCAATTAGCAATGCACATCCATATGGTAATAACCGTATGGGTGTGCATTGCTAATTGATGTGGTGCCGCCAGATAGCGTTTAACTTTCCTACTAGGGGGTTAGTTGTATCATTTTGTATAATACTTTGTTTGTTATCATACTATATTTTGAAGTGTGATATAAAAACAAAGTAAAAAATCGTTTTATTTATCCATTAAAATGAATTATCACTACGTAGACGCTTAACAATCCAATATTCAAAAACATTTTGTTTATGTTCGTAACAAAAACATATGCACATGTAAATTGCTGTTGTTTTATCCTAAATTGTTACAGTAACAATAACTCCATAGCAACGAATTGCGTTAGGGCACATTTAACAACAAATCCTGTTATAAAAGGTCTTAACAATAATTAATAATTGTCATGGATACTACTATAGACATGACCGACTGTAACATTTTAGCATTTATAATTTACAAATGTCACAAGCATAACAAGCATCAATTTATGCATTTTTTATGTTATGAGTTTTTATGATAAAATAAAGTGTTATGAGACACGTACCGTTGTCTGGTTTTACATTACTTTGCTATTTTAAATTTTCTCTCCTAATGTAAAGTAACCTAATGTTACTTTACGAAACAAATAACGTTATTAGGGTAACTACTATAACTTTATTATTTTCAAATGAATATTTTTTTCCTGTAAATAAGTGACAAATAGACTATTGGACAATGACCATTAGTTATAATTTTTGTCAATAAAGATAATATTTTTCTCGAGCTTATAAATATCGCGTATACTTTATCGATGCGACGAATACAGTAAATTTGTCTTTGTCATATGATCGTGGGAAAACAATTATTTTAACACAGATCTCGTATTTGTGATAAAATAATTGTTTCTAGTGACACAACGAAGGTGTGCCATGGTTATTCCGACAGGAAACTTGAATCCGTGAAAATACGATTAGTTACGTTATGCAATTAGTTGGCTCATAAAATACACTCCAAATAGGTATTTTATAGTGCTTAGTTTATAGGATATATCCATAATATTTAGAACATAAAATAAACTTAGGTGGTGGGTGGGTGCATGGTCACTAAGCAATTGATTTTTTATGGATTAGGGGATACATAGATACATTAGGTATATCTTATTGATAAGTAATGCGTAAAATCAACGATATTTGGTTAGGTTTATTCGCGGTTTGTTTACATTATGTGATAAGTCACCTTCATCTAACCTAACCTAACCAAAGATCGTTTATTTCACGTTCAGAACACCTACACAAACGTAATTAATACATACGGTAACAACAATTCTTCACTAAAAACGATTATAAACGTTTGTATTATAGTCGTTTTTAGTGAAGAATTGTTGTTCTTCACTAAAAACGAATATAATATAAACGTTTCTATTCGTTTCTATTTTAGACGTATGTACTGAAGAAGTATTGATATATAAAAAACATAAACAAAAATTACAATGTATAAAAATTTAGTCCACTAATAGAGCACGCGGCCTTACTAATATTCTAGTGGTATTTATTGTATGATAATGTACCACATAAAGATTTTTTATTACCAGACTATTACTATTGCTTCATATTATAATACCACGTCGGCATAATAAGAAAAATATAAATAATGTGCCAACTTTTTATTTACATGAAAGATTATTTATATTAAATCCCTTTCAGATAAGATATATTGCTCTTGCAAATAATTCCTACGGCACAATATTAATTTAAATATGTAAATGCGGGAAATTCCTGCATGTTACTGTTAATGATTTGTCCACGGGTACGTATGTATATAAATAATAACAAAATTATATGATAACGGCCATGTAACACTGCAACTAATTTAAATAGGTATGCACCGCGTGCAGAAAAATATAATCATTCTGTTCTGTTTTAATGATGATGCATAAGTGTAATGAAGTTGTATGTATGAGCGTGTTTTATCAAATAGATTTAGTTGCATATATTCATGTCGCGAGTGTATATTTTAATAATTATACTGTATGTTGTTTATGATTGTAACTTTAATTTTCATGGTAATTGGCAATAAATATTTCATGACCAACATATGCACAGTTGGATAAATGCGCTATCTATCTGGGGAAATGGTCTAAACTTCTCAACAACAACGGCATAGTCTTCATGGGGACTATCTAACAAAAAGTCTACGACTATCTATACTCGAAGAGAATCTCGAGACTAAGGGTTAGCAAGTAGTATTTAAAATCAATATACCTATAAATATTTGGCAATATAGAAAAATTGCTATCGGATAATTTATCAATTGAACTGAGAATGCTGTGCAAATGTGAAATGGCTCCGACCAAACTGCTAGACTAACGCACATTAATGCCGGTTCGAAATCATAGCGATCGGGATATTCATATTATTAAAAACATATCTAAAGTTGAACCTTTTGCATGTGTTTCATAAAGATGCTATGAAGCTCGGAGTAGATAACCATATAATTCGTCGGTAGAAATATGTCTGTAGTTTCTACAACATTACGTTGTAATATTTTCTAATAAATGCATGTATTTTATAATTCCAAGAAAAAAAAAACTATTCATTATTTTGATGAATAAACAAATTATTAACAATAAATATATCTTGACCGGTAAGTGATTTATTTACGTCCTAGACTTCTCTGAACAAATATTTTACGGTTTGAAAGTGATGAAATAAGTACATTGATTCTACCAATTTATTTATATTTTGTTGATTGCACCCTACTCTCCGAACTTAATATCGACTTCAAGAAACATATTCAAAAAGGATACAATTTAACTTTGATTATTTGATACAAAAGTAAGTAAATATGTTCGATATTATCAATGCTATTTTTAAGTGTTTTTAATGCTCCTGATTTAACTTTACTACGATAAATTATAAAATAATTATCCAGTCACATAACAGTTTAAATCACATGAAATTTCAATAATTCATAGTCATAAACCGCTCGCCGTATTCCCAGACATCCCATATTCAACCCCACATAGAAGGCTGTAATCCTTATAAAATAGATTGTTTTTATGACTCGTTGAATATGTAGTCGTATGGTATTGACAGTTTCCAAGATTGCAGTCGGAAGCAGATAGTTCCGAAATATATACATTATTATGTTTTATAACTGCATTATATACATTTTTATGCGAATCCATTTATGTATGAAGCGCACACATGCGGAATTGACAAAAAATATCACAAGAATTACCATATAAAACATACAAATAAACTTGTACTCGTACGTCGCTGCAGAAATGATGTTAGCATTTTTTCATTGGATTGAAATGGGGTGGGTTTTACATTTTTATAACTGAAAAACTTCGATGTGAACAAATGGCTTAGAAAATGCAAACTGGGGAAACTAATAAATAGTTTTATTATGCATACATTTGACATCATATAAATTGGTCATTAAACTCGTATAAAGTTATTACATTATATCGCGGTTTAATACAGCAAACCCTAATACGTACAATATAACAGTAGAAAATCCAGTGAATAACTCCCAGGGTGGTAGTTAAAGTTTATTAGCCGTTAGTTACACCGGGCGGGCCCTAAATACATAAAAGGACTTATCATACAGCAGTAATGCATTACTTCCACTACAAATCACTTTTTCGTCGCGCGCGGTGGTGGCTGGTGTAATATCACCTCTAACCTCCTCCGCGCGTTGCAATCATGCGGGTGGTTGTTCCGAGTCATCTATTACGGTCGCGTATAGTCCCCGAGATTTTATCGGGCCACAATCTGGCAACAACAGAACTTTGAGGGTGGACTATCTGACCTAAATTTTATAAAGTGCGCGGGTAACGCCAAGTGCTGTAAATTATATACATTTTCTTCAGCGATAAGGAAAATATAGCTATTATATTGTTGTCGTTCGTATAAACACAGCCTTCTGAATAGGCACATTATTTAGATTTAAAATATAGGTGCCTATTCATAAATCAATTGTAATTTGAAATTTATAGTGATATATAATACAATTTATACAATATAAAACATTTTCATAAAGTCGGAATCGTATGGACATGGATGATCGAATTTGTTTATATGCAATGTTATAATTGCTTAAACATTTATATGATTAGTTATATAGTTGGAGTTGAACAAGGAAGAATGCTGAAGGAAAACGAAGAAATATTAGAAAGATGGAAAGAATATTTTGAAGAATTATTAACCTCAAATAACGACAAAGAACCAAAAACAAGAATTAGAGACAAGAACAACACAGAAGCAGATACAGAGAGTATCAGGGAACAAGAACTACTAGAAATAATAAGGGAATTAAAAATAGGAAAAGCACCAGGACAAGAACAGATTACAGCGTAAATGATCAAGAACCTGGGCCCGGTAGGTAAAGAAAAACTACGGAAACTACTGAACAACATAAGGAGCACAAATATCATACCAAAAGACTGGCAAACAGTACTAATCGTACCGATACACAAGAAAGGGGATAAGACGAAATGCTCAAATTATAGAGGCAAAACACTAATAAGTAGGGATGAAAATATTAGAAAAGACAATAAACAGGAGAATAACAGCAAGAATAGAACAGACACTAGAAGAATCGCAATTTGGTTTTAGGAAAGGAAGATCCACACAGGATAACATCTTCACAATAAAACAAATCACAGAAAAAATAACTACAAATAATGAAAACACATATTTAGGTTTCATAGACCCAGAAAAAGCCTTCGACATGATCCCAAGAAATAAATTATGAAAAATTCTGATAGAAAGAAAGACAGTCGAATTAATACAAAACATATATAACAACAACACCCATGCAATAATACACAATGGACAAACATCAAGAACATTTATGACAACCACTGGACTAAGACAAGTAGGCGGGCTCAGTCCTACATTATGTATCATATACATGGATGAAATATTGAAGAGCATGAAACCAGAAATCAAAAAAGCAAATATAGGTTACAAAAACATGCAAGTGGTAAAAATATCGGAAGGAGCATTCACTGATGATGTCGTAGTGATAGCAGAACATGAAGCTAATCTGCAGCACAACCTGAGTGTATGGAATAGGCATATAGAAAAGTATAATATGAAAATGAATTATAACAAAACAAAAATGATGATAATAGGAAACCGGAAAGAACAAATAAATATAAAGATAGAGCAACACAAAATAGAGCAAGTAGAACAATTCAAATACATAGGAGTAGCACTGACAGAAGACGGAAAAATGGAAGGTGGACTTAGAACAAAATAAACAACACAGTTAAAACATACCACGCATTGAGCAATATACTGATTAACAAAAAAGGGATCAGCAGAAGGACAAAAATAGAATATATAGAAAAGCATATATAGACCCATACTGACATATAGGAGCGAGACGTGGAAACTAACGAAGAGGGACAAAAGTAGAAAACAGGCAATGGAAATGAAATATCTCAGAGGAGTAAAACAAGCGAGAAGAGACAGTAAGAAATGATGACATCAGAGAAGAATTGGGAATTAAAGCTATAGAAAAGTATTTAGAAAAGAAACAACAAAACTGGTGGAACATTTAATTAGAATGGACAAAAAGAATGAAACAAAACAGGTATCGGAAGCAAGAACTGGATATAAAAGAAGAGGTAGACCAAAAAAACAGTGGGACAACACAATAGAGGATATATATATATATATATATATATATATATATATATAGAAAGAGTTGGAGAATTGACAAATTGGGGCCTCATTAAGTATTCCAATGAAATTGATGTATTAGGAAGTAATTTGCAATATATTTTAGTGATCAAAACTGTGAAAAATATAAATAAATCGCTGCTATATATGTCATCCTATTTTCGGTTAACCCGAAACCGGTGACTTATTTTTTTTCGACATTAAAAACCGAAAAAAGTTGTTTAACGCCAACTGTTGTTCCTTGCATATTTAGGAAGACAGTAATAATTTCGTACAAAAATCTATAAGTTGTCTTTAACTGCATTGTAATGACACGTTAAAACTTATTACAATGCAAATATTGACTGTAACAACATCCATTCCGGATTGCACCAACCCCAATTAGTTAAACAAACCTCGATAACGAATATATTTATAGCACAGGGTGAAGTGAGAGGACAGCTGCCTGGAACAAATCATTACTATATATACATATATGTATATATATATATATATATATATATATATATATATATATATATATATATATATATATATATATATTATTACCACTGTAATATGCAGTTAACCACAGCTCTCGCCTTATACATTCAATTTAATTTCAGGTGTTGATAATCTAGTGCGGTCTTTGGAGTGTAATTCAATTTGTCCCATCCTAAACTAATTACTGACAAAGATCTAGGAGCGAGCACGAAATTAGATTTGGTGGTAGTAGTTAAATTGAATAAATTTTGTACCGGCGAATTACAAATCTCAGCATTAAACATACAGAATTACTATATATATATATTTTTATATAATTACACGAGTAACCGTACCGACTAACTTTTTAGCCAATATAAATACACTAGATGAAACGCCCGTCATGGGGAGATTATTGTTAATTACAAAAAAATACTGTATACAATTAAATTGATTAAAACATAAAAAATGTACGTATGTGCAAACAGAAGTTTATGAAATGAGTATTAAGTTCAAAATGGGGTAGTACATGCGTAGCGCATGACAATCGTATAGGAAGAGATTGTGATATAGCCTCTCCTACCCGGCTCACCTACACGAAGCCTGAAAAGACGTGCTTAACCCTAGAAACCTAGCCTAAGGTGCGGTAACCAACCCGTATTGAAGGCTAGGTCAGGTCAAATGAGAGTTGGACCACGGGCTAACTCCTTGTCTCCGTGAAAGAAAAACTCGTTACGAATACTCTACGAACCAAGCAGAGAATAAAGGACAAGAGTTTGAAAATGGTCACGGAAAATGCAGGAGATCGACGAAAAACTGATCGGACAAAGCATAAAGGCACCTTACACGGTCAATAATACTGTCAGTCCTAGTACAGTCAGTCCTAGTACTGTCAGTATTTACTTCAATCATCCTTTTACATTTATCAAGTAATCAATTATCCGGATAAACATCAGTATTATCTTCATTCCATCATCACTATACCTTACACGATAAGTAATACTGGCAATATTTTATATTTGTTATTGTACAGTAATACTGTCATATTCTGAAAATATTGACAGTATTATTGATCGTATAAAATGTCTTATAGAGATAACTGCGCTGCAGTAAATTAGATGAAAATGACAAGGAGAAATATGTAAGAGAGTCGATTCCCTCTATTCTAGTGTAGTTTTTAGGGGCATAAGGAACCAGATTTATACTATCAAGATGCACTAATAAACTTCGAGCCAATTAATAACAGAATCTGCAAGATACGATTAAATGGCGAAATTTACAAAATAACATTCATAAATGTCTACGCACCAACAGAAAAAGCAGATGAAGCAACAACTGACGACTTCTACGACACGTTACAACCAGAATGCGACAAAGTACCCAACCACGACTTCATGTTAATAGTAGGAGACTTCAATGCAAAGAATTAGCAATATGTAGAATTGCGGCGGTAGCAAACCTAGGAGATGAAATGTAAGAAAACTTAAAAGTGTAAAAGAGAAAGCTAAATATCAAGAAGCACAATTCACATAAAGGAGGCGAAGAGGCGAAGGCGCGGTGCCGGTGCCGCGACAGGCACGACGCTTTCACGCCCCCTCTATATAAACATAGGGTACAATGCCCACTTAGATGATGAGACGCGGTTATTTGCCTATTGCTCTCGCCGTGCCGACACCGCGTCTTAGCCTCATCGCCTGAGACACGGTGGCTGCGAGGCGAGAGGCATAACTCTTCCACGACGCCTCTATGTAAACATATGGTGCAATATTCACCCCTTCACTGCATATGGACATCACAATCGTATGTGCGGCGTCTCGCCTGCACCTCGCCTACACCGCGCCTTCATCCGACGCCGCTTATGTCCAAATTGGGCCTTAGGAACCAATAAATATATAGATCAGGAAATACATCAAAAATAGTATGTATTCTAAACGGCTGAACAACTGGGAGAAACGAGGAGTGGTTTGATGAAGACTACAGACAGAAGATAAAACTAAAAAAAATTCATACGACTATTATCTGACGTAACTCTTAACGTAACGTCTTAATTAGTTTTTCGTGGACATCGGTCAAGGTAAATACTATGTATACCAAATGCGATATTGTAAAAAAAAGTTACAATTTTCTACAAAAGAGTATATTTTATATCATGATACAATTAGTGCTTTCACGTAAGTCCTTTCAATCGTAAAAGTCACATTTTACTACCTACTAGTCAATAAACCTTTCACGGCCTATCAATGAAAATTCATGTATTGTCTACGATAATGCGTTTATCAATAAAAACATAAGAAATATATTTTGAACATATTTTAATGAAAAAAACAATTAGCTGTGTCAATTTCTCAGAACTAGTCAAACGATTCAGGTAAAGCTGTATGGTAAACATATAGAGAATATTTATAAAAAATAATAATTTAGAATTAGGAATGTATACAATTTTGTTAATATTATAAAAAAAAATTGTTAAAATAAAAAAGTATTATTTCTTTAAAAAAAAATTCCCCAAATATTATGATACCTATGATGGATAAAGTAATATGCACTGGCCACTTCAGATTTTTAGTGATGTTTACGGTACTGTTCTCCTAAGAAACCAGGACTTTGCTGATATTAACTTTTTATAATTATTGCCTTTATCTATTATTATTATTATTATTATTTACTTACTCCTTGATGTGATGTTTACGTTACTGTTCGCCTAAGGAACCAGGGCTTTGCTGATATTAACTTATATAATTATTGCGTTTTTCAGGGCTGGCATACCGATTTTATCGTTAAAGAAACATTAAATGTGCAATAGGTATTTGTTTGTGCTACAAAGATAAACCAATAAAAAAATAATATATGTGAATTCTTATATTATCAATAAATAAATATTTAAAAAAAGTATTGCATAAGCATAGTTATGATAATATAATGGGCAGTATCCATTTCGATTATCTACTAATCTCTTGATTTGCAGTATCCGCATATATATTGTGAATAATTACTTGCGTAGCAGAAAGCTTAATCTCCTGTTCACATCTATACGCCCCCACATGGAAGTTTGAAATTACACATCGGCAACAAATGTTTTACTCCGAAAGTTGTTTGGGAACCTCAATCAAAATATATAATTGCTAAGGTGTATTGACATAATAATTAATTTCGTTTAGATACACACAGGAAATGAGCTACTTGGGTATATTATTACTAGTATTCAACAGCTTTATTGGATGTTCTTATAGCTGAATAAATAAATTTATTATCCAGAAATTAATTTTTATTATTTATCATGCGTATATTGCAATGTTCACATTACGATATTACTCTCTTTGATCGTTGATTGAAGGAATATTCTGTATCCAATGCTTTTATGTTTGAGTAAATTGACATTAAGCCCGTGTGACATTATCTAGTTTCTTATATCGTTTTCGATGCAGACACAAACTACATAGTGTCATACACACATGTAGAAAATGACATAGCGGCGGAATAATAATAAATTCACTTAACAATAACAACACAGTAATACACAATGTTAATTTTCCATTTAGAAATAGTTATACAGTTTAATATATCAATTCTTATATATAATACGATATAGGAAACTAGATAATGTCATACGGGCTTTAGACATATGTTTATGCTTAACATAGTTCTAGATAAAAAACACTAACTAATATATGTTTGTCATTCTCGTTAAATTGGTATGTTTTTGAGGTATATTCATGTTTTTTTTTCTGTTCACTGTGTCAAAAGCGGCTTTAAAGTCTACGAAGAGTTTTAATTGGACGCCTTTCTGCAGAAAGGAACCAATCCACCAAATTTTGAAGTTGAGAAAACAGATTTATATAAAGATTTATACAAAGATTTATATAAATTAAAAATTATCTATTCATCTCAGGTTAAATTTGGACTTCTAGTGCTTTAAAGCTATATCTATTTATGTCGTTAAGTTAAATTGTTTACCTTGAGTATGAAGGTAAGAGAAACAAACATATTTTGTGGGTTAGTTTCTTTCTGCAGTAAGGTGTCCAATTACAAATTTAATTTTCGAAGTATTTTCTAAGTGTCGCATGATCTTATATCATGAAATATTATATTAAAACTCTCCTAACTCAAGTCCTAGTAGTGCTTGAATGGTAATTCAAATCAACATGCATATTACAAACAAGTTAATTAATGACCACGCACAATTTTACATTGCAATTTTATAAATTTATCTGATATTTGAGGAAGAGTAAAGTGACATTATACATATATGTTTATGCTTAACAAAGATTTAGATAAAAATACTCTGTTATTGAAACTCGTAAATTATACACATTTGTAGCGGCACAGCTATATGTACGTTCTCTTTAATATGCATACTGATTAGCTGCTTAAAAAATCCCAATCGTATTTATGATTGTAATAAATTACTTGATCTAATAGACAATGATTATAGAGTAATAATAAATACATTGTCTTACGACACATTAAATTATAAAGCACATGGTTTTTATTAAGCAACATTAAGTTCTGTCTAGTTTACTAAGTTATACGTGTTTAAATTAGGCACTACTAGTAATTGGGCTTGTTTTCGTTTAGTTGAACCCTTTGTTCACCTATTTTAATCATCCCAATCAGGGGCTAGGGGATCACACCAGGATTAGAAAACCATAATTACCTGCAGCTCTTGAATACTAATTAAAATTGACATGTATATTAAAAATAACTTAATTAAAAACCATACATTATTTCACATTGTTATTTTTGAAGTTCAATTTTAAACATATTTTCAAACGGTAACTTGATTTGATTTTATAAAAAAATATATAGTAAATATTGTAATAAATAGAGTTAGGAGAGCTAACTCTAGTTATACTGCTTATTGGGTGGGTGGCTCCCAACCACCTACCAACCGAGTCTGGAGATGCACACGCAGACCTACAACCACAAAGGGACCAGCAAACTCCCTTCTAGAACAGCCGGAAGACGAAGCGGACACCCAACCACAAAGGGGAAAGACATTACGACACGCAGAACCGCGATATAGTGGACGAGGCAGAAAACCCGGAACGAGAAAAGGCCATCAAAACAATCGGTAAAAAGGAAAGCTACCTCGCCACCAGAGGAACAAGCAATGACACATCAAGGCAAAACGGGAGCGAGAAAAAAGACATCCGAAGAAAAGATTGCCCAGGAAAACGCACTTGAGGAGCTAGCCGAGGCTAGAGACATGGTCACCACAGGAAAAAAATAGGAACATACCAAAGGATGCGATAGCGGATGCGCAGGCACTACGGAGAACGAGAACATCACTGTACCACAAAACATTGACGCAGATGCGCTTCGTGCTCAGGTCCAAGGTAGACAATAGAAGGATATAAAAGCCGACAACGAAACGAGAAGAAATTCGACGGAACCTTCAGGCAATGAAAAATCGCTTGGAAGAGCACCTCAAGAAAAGGGACGAAAGACGAGACGATTGAAGAGGCAGTAACGCGTATCGGGAACTCATTTGAGAGCGAAACCATCTACGAAATGGCATCCACAATACTGGCGGAAGAATGGCTAATGGTCGCCTTCATCAAAGTGGCCCTGGTGAAAGCAAAGGAGATGAATTTTTCTCCACAAGTACACGTAGTCCGCCTACTAGACGAAGAGTACAGAGCAGTCACAAATGGACCAAAAGTTTGTCGAACAGTCCACGAGTTAACAGAGCTCTTCACGAGGTAGGATGGCTAGAAACGTCGGGCTGCAAGACAATTAGACAACCTTGTAAAATTGTAGCTACGGCCCGCCTTAACTTATCTAGAATCAATCTGAAATTATTGACCAACATACTAACTGGCCACTTCCGGCTAAACAAATACCTACACACGATGAGTTTGGTAGATAGCCCGTTATGCAGAGGGTGCAATGAAGAACTAGAAACAGCAGAGCATGTAAATGTCTCTGCCCAGCTCTAGTAAACACTAGGTAGCTAATACTAGGGGAGTGCTGGTCTAGTATGGCCAGCATTGGCAACTCACCCGCCAGAGTTCTTAAGCTCGCACGCAGAATTGACTGGTGGGACGAGTGAGTAGCCTGAAAGGGAGGTTTTACAATGGGCGCATTTTGAGAAGAGTCTGTAGCTATGCTACCCTGCAGCCAACTATCCAGAACTATCCAGAACTAACAGAGCAAGACATCGGGGAAAGTGAAGTAGCCACCATAACCCGAATAACTGAGGTCCTAATTTGTAGGGAGCCACACAAGAAGACGGTAGGACCAACGCCTATGAGGAAGTCCCTATTTGACGGGGTAAAACTACTCAAGGAATTAATGGAAAGATAGAATATGACGAAATCTCGTGTAGATCTCGCGAAACTACTCACCACCGAAAAATATTGTAGTACCATTATTCAGACATTCAAGTAAACCTAAAGGACAGCGATGAAGACCGACAGGAGGGGGGCCTTGCACAACCTGCACAATAGGGGCAACCATCCAAACCCCGGCACCGAAAACAAGCACGCACAAGGAGAAGACGGTCCTTACTCGAGGGACAAACATAACCGGCCAAGTTCGGATTGTCCGAACCGTGGACCACGGAATCAGTAACGTGGTCCGTATGGATCACATGGCAACGGGCACCTCCGCATCCGGGTAAGCTGACGCCGTGTGCGCGGCAATAACTCCATAAAAATACCGGTGGAGGATGCGAAAATGAGACGCCCAGGGGTAATCCTTCAGGTCCGAGGCCAGGACCATCTGACCTAGAACGGCAAAAGTCACAGAGAGGGCCCTACAAGGATCCGTCCTTGGCCCTCTTCTTTGGGACGTTGCTTTTGACGATGGACGTGGCCACAGTGGCCTTCGCGGATGATCTTGCTATGATCGCCCGAATATATGACTCCAGAGGAAAAACCAAACAGGCCGTCAACATAATGAACGAGTGGATGAGCGAAATGAACTGAGTATAGCCAAGAATCAAGTTGCCCTGCCTTCCACAAAGAGAGCGGGCATAAGGGGAGAGACAGGGACCACAATTCACATGACAGGAAAGACTCACAAGATATACGGATTAGGTACCTGGGGGCCGTTCTTGAGGAGAACGTTAATCACACGCCCCGGGTAATCCAAGCAACCTAGACGACCCAGCCTATACAACCTTTACATGCTACCCGGGCCACATTGATGACAGAGCTCGGAGAGGAGGTTGCCACCCTAAGTAGACTGGGGGGGCACTAATGTTGGGTAATGACATCAACTAGAAGGCTGTTGCAGGCCCGGATAGTAATGTGATGGTAGTTTGGTGATGATCTCCAAAACACGACATGATACACGACAAACATCGAATAATCGTGGACCTTATGATTACAATGCTATCTGCGTTTGCCAGTATTTGTGTAATTATTCTCATTTGTTTTCCATATACTTTTATATTTTTGTTTTGCAGAACCATGTACAACAGTGTTGATGAGAAGGCATCTTCTTATTTTACTCCTGAGTTTATTGATGTATTTTGATGTTCCTAGACCTGTTAGGACTACGGCGTTTGATCCCTAGATTTTTATTCTCGTTAAATTGGTAAGTTTTTGAGGTATGTTCATGAAAAACATGAACATACCTCAAAATCTCCTCTAGTGCTTCCATTCTGTTCACCGTGTTATACGCGGCTTTAAATTCTACTAAGAGTTGCAATTCTTCAAATTCAATTTGTGACGCAATTTCTAAGTGCGGCATGATGTTTTTTCATGAAATATTATATTAAAACCCTCCTAACTCAATTCGTAGTGCTTGAATGCTAATTAAAATCAACATGCGTATCAACAAGAAGGTAATTAATTAACACACACAATTTGACATTGCAATTTTATAAAATATGTCACCGACATGCGACATGATTTTATGCAATCATTTATTAAAACTCCTCTAAATCAAGTTGTTGCTTGAATGCTAATTAAAATTAACGTACATATCAAAAACAAAGTGATTAATCACCACACAGAGCAATTTTTAATTTTTTGGCGAATTATAAAGTGCAATATTTTTATGAAATAATCCATTAACACTAATAACTCAACTTGTAGTGTTTCAATATGAATGAAAATTGACATGCATATTAAAAATAAGTTAATTAACAACTGCTATATTAGAATTTTTTAGGTAATGTCACACTGCCACTTGATTTGATTCTACGAATCTATTAATATTCGCTTAAAACGACTTGCAGTCCCTTATTAATTAGTAATTTAATTATTAAAAATTAATTAAAATCGGCATGATTCTCAAAACAAACATCAATATTAAAAAAATGTGCGTATAGTAAGCATTTTATTGATATCTCAATTGTGCCAAATAATTTTTTTCGGATTTTCAAAGTACGGCTTTATAGAATAATCTATTAAAACTCTCTTATCTCGAGTTGTAATGCATGAATATTAATTAAAAAATCGACATAAATATAGAAAAGTGGCTAATTATTGACCAGAAATAATTTTGCATATTCAATTTCTCAGAAAAAAAAGTAATCTTGATAACTATAATCAAATTGTAGGGACGGCATAGGAACTACTATTTTTTAAATTTTATTTTCATTTCACACTTAGCAAAACTGAAACAATACATCAACGTTGCAATAAAATTAACGAATGTGCAAGTGCGAGACGCGGGCAACGTTAACTGAATCAAAACTTCGCGGAATTAAAACAAATTAGTGCACGCTGTACAAGTCACGGTTATTTACTGTCCCCCGACGTGCCTTTAGAACATAAATAAGTGTTCGCAAAGTTTTCAAATTTCGCCTCGCCTCGACTACAAAAACTTGAATTATTCAAATACCAAGTTATCGTTTCGCGGGCATTAAAACGGAATTCAATAATAAAAAAAACAAGAATTTAATACTCGCAGTTGTCTTTTTTTTCCCTGCAGCGGGAAAAGTTTGCGTTTACGGGCGCTAAGGGACGCCTGTCGCCGATTGCGCTCCCACCAATTTCGGCGTGTTCCCGTTTGAACACTCCCACGGGACTACAACAGCTTGGAGGGAAAAACGTAATGGGATTATTTTAATATGGTCCCTCCTTTGTTTCCTTTTCGTGTAACACGGCCAAATCCACATAAAAAATCTAATGCTAAACCCGAACTCCCCACTCAAACGATGTCGAGATTTATTTTTGGTTGACATCAACGGTTTAGGAAATTTCGAGTAAAAACGTTATTGAATTATATCAACTTTTTTTTTACTATAAAAGGACTACATAAAAGTCTAAATGCCTTATTTTAACGAATTCTAAGCAATTTTAGTGAGATGTGCTACTAATGAAATAATTATAGAATATAATTGTTTCTCATAAAACTTATATAACAATTTATATTTGCTATGTAGCATAACTTATTTTATTCTGTATTTTAAATGTATACTAGATGAAATACCCGTCGCTCAATGGTATATGTTGAATTCATTAATTCGGCAATTTTTTTGAACCGTATGACCACTATTTCTATACTTTTAGCCTCAAAATCCACTTTGAACTAGCAGCACTGACAGTACAAAAAACATAAATGACAGGTCAGTCGGGATCAAAACATTGTCTTTGTTTTTATAGTATAAGGATGAATTATTAGTTTATATATTTGTGTAGGTTTCTTTCATTACCTATTATTTTTCATGTTTTAATCGTTTTATCTTTTTAAATTGTTTTTAAAATGTTTACACTTTCCGTATAACTTGCGAGTTAAATCAGTTTATTTATTATTAATTATTCTGATAATTTGTAAACTGTATGGACGACTGTAATCTTTAGCCACTAGTAAAGAAATTAATGCTAAAACTGTACTCACAACTGCAACGACGTTGAGATTGATTATTGTTCATCAACATCAACGGTTTCGAATAGTTCGAGTAAAAACTTTATTAAGTTATAGCAAACAGAAAGGAGACTGCAGAAAAATCTACATGCATTAATTTAACGAATTCTAACCAGTTTTAGTGAGATCTGCTTCTGATGAAGTAGTTAATATAATTGTTTCTCGTAAAACTTGTAATTTATTGCACTTAAAGTTAACTGCAGTAAAAACGTGTGAAACAGGTTATTATTTTTATCAACTCATTCATCGCAATCCGACCCGACCTGAGACGTGCAAAGCAAAAGATTGTTTAATACACTTTTGAAATGTACATCTTACCTTATACTAATGAAATTGTTGTGAATTCAGGAGCTTACCTGAAACAAGAAATAATATGTTAGATATTTCTATAACTAAATGAATTGATTAAAATGAACTAATGCGATGTGCAAGCTTAGAATAAGATAATTTGACTGTCGTAGTAAATTCTACAAATATAAGAAATAATAAGTTTATACTTTCCTCTTTAAACATATTATGTATAATAATATCTGAGTAATAAGCAATGTGGAAAAATTAAATTACACATACATTATTTTATCTGAATCAAAATGAGCTATGCTCCCTTTATATAGAATACATAGATAAATATTTATTATTCGAATAATCTACGTTTGCAATTTAGATAGAAGTGCGATGTTTATTATTTATAAGGGTATCCGATTTCCTGAAATTCAACTTCAACTTAACAAATACTTAACAGTTCAATCTTTACTGAAGAGAGAAAAAACTTGACGGAGACTGGGGAACAATAACGATATCGTACAGGCTGCAGGAAAGGGTCTTTAGTGAAACTAGATTTGCTTTCAAGACATTTCTGTGATTTATTAAATTTGTTTGACTAACAAGCTTTTATTTTTAGCAGCGTCTCGAACGTCTTCATTTCCCACCATCGGCAATTTCGATATCCTAAACGAATTATTTAAAGCGCTAGCGAGGAGTGCCCAATGCAATCTCACAATGTGTACGGGATGATTGCAAAATCAGCAAAATAAATCGAATAAAAATGTAATATTCAATATTACCACGCTATTTAAGAACGTAACAAAATGGCAATAGGTGTAAGAGGTATCACGTGAGGACTGGAGGCACCACAGCGGCAAATTTAGAAATTTCAAACAAAAATTAGATTGAGAAAGCGGTGTGATCTTTCAGGGGGTACAATTTTAAATGTTTATAAATACGTATAAATCAGCAAGATCTTTTGTAATATATTTTTGTGTGTAAATAACATAATCAGATAACAATCTATTGGTCTTTAGTGGGACCGGCATATTCAATATTGCATAAACTCTAGACTGACTAAAAAATGTTCGCTTGGAACCTGTATAATATAGTATATAGCAGGGGTGGCCAATTTTGGGTAGATAAGATCCTACCTTTTATCTAAAAATAAATAAAATATGTCGCGATTGACTTGAGATACATACTAAGTTTATACAATGTATTTTAGTAAGAGCTATAGGCAGATAAGCGAAATATATGTTCAAACATACTTCATTTACCTTAAGTAGTTAAAACATTGCGAACGATAGACCAAAATTGGCTTAGCAATCGACCGATCGACTTGTTGGCCACCCATTGTATACAGTATCTTAATCGGTGTGGAAAAAGTCCTTCATCAATTGACTGAAGTCATATGAAAGTATATTGATCCTCATGGAGAATATTTTGAAGAAAAAAAAAACAATAAAGACAATAACCACTCGAGATATTGTGTGAATTCATCCTCACTAGCTGAGCTACACTGATGAGATCTAATAAGATCGAAATCTATATATGTAGATTGCTAAGAGGTGGATTCACACTTATATATGTTTTATTCGAATCAAATCACGAAATACAAAAGGCAGCCCTCGTATAAAGATATTAATTGGCAATAATTAACAAAATATGTAATACATTTAACATAAACAAGAATTTAATAATCCCTAGTATTACAAAGAAAAACATCCACTGCTTTCTCTTTTAGCAGCTTCATTATTTTAAGATTAATTTAGAATTATAATATTAATTTCAAACATACCTACAAAACAATAAGTTGCCTAAATTGTATACTACGAGAACCTGTAATTCATTATGTATTACATATTGTACTAATTAAACATCCCGTCTCGAAAAAGCACATCGTTGTTTACGCGATGTTATTGTGGGGCGACATAAATAATACCCGAGAGTCGAATTACTAAACACCCGACAGACTTAACAGCAGACTGTACGCCTATTATGAAATCCGGTAGACAATGCGACCTGTAATTCTATATTTAGAAGACATATATTGCTCGCTTCATTTTACCGCAAAGCGTTAATTAAATGGTACATGTTTTAGTATATTAATAATTTCGTAAACACGATTATAGACTACTACAGTAGTTTAGTTAGTTAAAATTATCAGGAGAGCAATATCAAAGTTTTACACTATACATATAATAAACTAAATATTTGCTGAGAACAATGACTCGTGCTTTGATTAGCGATTGGAACGAATTGGGAAATAGTTCGGAAATAGCTGTTGCAACAAAGCTGCACGCTTCAGTGGACAGTAATGTGTAAATAACGCATGTTCAATGGGTGGTTGCAGAAAGTAAATCCCAAAATATATTCTCAAATAGCTGCCATATCCTGATATATAATAAAGTTTATAGACAGAAATGCCAACGACCGACAGCTATATAAATATGGGTTTCTTTAATAATGTTTGTATAGAAATATTTCATTCTCTAAATAATAGATGAAAATACAATCGGGTTGAATATGTGACATACAGGTTATATGCGTATGGAAGTTATGTATGTGATAAATAAATTAAGTAAGCTGATTAATCGTTTGATATAAGCTTATCAGAAAGATTACTTTATGTAGACAATACTGTGAAGTTATAATTCTAATAATAATAACAACAATACTAATTTATTGATTATTGTAATTTAGCAGACATACGGTTCAAAATTAGACAGTTGATTGAACAATTAAAACATTAGATATATTTATTCTTCACTCAGGGAATCTACCAAATACAATACAAACATAGCTGCAGTAATTTAGTAGAAAAATAAAACTTTAGTATAATAAGAATTTACACTCGTCAAAGGTACAGACATTAGCTAAAAATATCGCATACGTAAGTAATTGCGCTAGACACAGGTTTCAATGCACTGAAATGCGCAGCGTAATTTTCTACAAGAAATACGATTACTAACTTCACCACTAATGTAGAGGCAAAAATATACCAGTGGCCCTACTAAATTGATAGCTCGTGCCTATCATTTTAGTAGCACCTGATTACTGCAGTTAAGTAATAGCAGCGACATACAAAATTATGCGAGGCAGGCAGTAACCAATATGATCAAATGAAAGACGCGAAGCTTAATTATAATAACCATTTACTTTCATCTTCCACATGAGAGCAAAACTTCATTACGAGCGCTTTTAATAATAATGTTCCTCAACCCTACCGATTAAACTGTTGATGTATTTTATATAGATACAGAATTTAAATATACTGGTGCCCGGTTGGGAATTATGGAAAATCTCTCCCATACATTATAGAAGAACTTGTAGCCCGTTGCAGCAATAGCTGCATTTATAGTTATTAAATAATTATGAAAATTTGAGTATGTAATATAATTAATATAAGAAAAAGTTCAGTACAAAGGGTCACAAAAATCGTTGTAGTGGTGATGTAGCAGTATGCGAGTTTTTACACATTCAGGTGTTTACAGCAGCTTGGTAAAACTGTGAAAGAACATGGCCAAGTAAAGAGAGGCATTTTAAATGTGGCTCTATTTTCCGTTTATACAACCACATTTCAAATGTTTCTCAATATTTATTAGATAGATAGTCACCAACATCGAGGTACTAAGAAGGATGAAAAAACTAGTTGACCATAAAAAACGGAAGCTGGAAACCGTAAAAGATATGGATTGTTACAGTATTTGCAGGGGAGTGTAATATGAGGCAGAGTGCTAGGCATTAAATGGATATCGTGATTGAAGAACTGTAGACATCAACAACAGGGAAATTCAGAAAGGCCGCAAATGAAGTTAAAACAACGACTAAACATCTTCATATTACACTATTATGTTTATAACAAGATGGTAGCTCATAGAAAATAGTGTAGTGTAGGAACAATTCCGACAAAAATGTTTTTCTGAGTTTACGTAGTTCGACGAGAATCATATTTGTTAAATTATTTTTGACGACCAGGCTCCCACTAGAATTTTTCTTCATTTTTGGACTATTTTGTTTATAAAAATATGCTAGATTATATAAAAAGTAGTGTGGTGTGGGAACAATTTCATTTTTATTTAAATTTAGTTTTACGTAATACGCATAAACTCGGAAACTTCGTTAAATTATTATTCCCAGTGCAGACCAGGCCAAACTCCGTCGAAAAGTATGCTTTATTTCGCACCATTTTGTCTATAACAATATGCTAGTTCATTATAAAAAGTAGTATTGTTTGAGAACAATTCCATAATTAGAAAAAGAATGCAACAATTCTTTTTTTTCTCCAAAACAAACTCCGATCAAAACGATTCTTCATTTTGTACTATTTTGTTTATAACAATATATTAGTTTTAAAAAAGAAGTAGTGTGGGAACTATTTCAAAATTATTTTTTTGAGAGTTTTATGTAGATGCGTCGACGTTAGGAGAAAAAAATAACTTAATGAATGTGATCATTAAATTATTTTTTTCTCTCGTCGAAAACTCTTCTTCAGTTTACACCATTTTGTTTGCTATTGGTAGTGTGGTGTTGGAACAATTTTAAACTTCGAAATATTGAGAATTGATCAAAGGGTAGAGGTACAAATCAATAAAAATCAAAAATTTCAAAATTGATTTTATCTTACCATACTCAATACTATTAGGGTGGCTATTAAAAATGCGAAAGTCGTTTGTGGATATCTCTTTCCGTTTTCGCCAACAACCCTTCAAAATTCGCAAAAATTGTTTGAAATTTCAGAAACACGCTTTTCGAACTGTAAACTAGAAGTCGGCACGACAAACACACAAAGACACTGAGTTTGTCGTACCGACTTCTAGTTTGTGTTTCTTTTTGGATTCAGGGGGTGGTTTTCCATGCGAGAACAGTATTATCCCTATTATGCCTCTATTATTTTTAACGTGATATGCGGAAAACCGAGAAATGATTAAGTAGACCTCAAAATTTAACAATAAAAGTCAAAAATTGAAAAAATCATTATAAGCTACCAATCAATACTGCTTAAGGTACTAAGTAAAAATACGAAAACCGTTTGTGGATATCTCTTTCCGTTTCCGACAGGCGAGCGACTAGGAATAGTTTCGTGGTCGACGTTTTGGCCACTCTGCCATAGACGATAAACAATGTGGATTCAGGAGAGCCAAGGACCTGATATTCTTGATAGGCAATTGAGCGAAAAATTAATAAATGAAAACAAGCATATCCATATAAGCTTCATAGACCTAGGCTAGAATAGGCGTTCGACATAGTGAGATGAAAGAACATATGGAAGTTACTAGAAAAGAGAGGAATGAATCGCGGAACAACAAGAAATAACAAGAGGCATGTACAAAAACAATGAAAATATAATACGATCACATAACAATGAGGAGTCAGACGCGTTCACAACAAGAATAGCGGTTAAACAAGAATACAACAAGGTACAATAGTATCGGATCGGGGACCATGACTTGTCCGACGAGAAACAGGAAGATTTCTCCCGAGGTGACAACGGAGGCCAGCGCCGCAAGCAACATGCCCCAAAATGGCCACTAAAGTTTTTCAAATCAACCTGAATAGCACACGACCTTCACCACCGACGCAGATGCATACAACCGTATGATCGCTAGCAAGTTAAACAAACAAAAAACTCATAGAGGGTACGAGATGGACCAGCAGTCAGGATGGTCTAGCGAGAATATGGGTTCGCGCTGGGCTATCCTGGGCAAGGGGACAATGCGATAGAGAATATGTCTCCGGTAGCATAACAGGATGTTGAGTATACTCCCTATACGCTTCTCTTAAGCGGCGACCCTGGACGAGATTGGCATATGCATAGCCGCGGACAGAATAGGAAGGTACTATAGGTTGGAGTTCAAAGAGCCATACTGCTGGCGAAGTGGGTAGCAATTTCGAACCTTCCCACTCAATGAGGCAAGACAGACGACATTCCGAAGAGGTAATTATGAGGACACTCTCGACCTAACTTTTTTCTCGGCCGCAGCCGTAATTAACATCGAGGACTGGCAAGTAATAAAGAAGGAAACCTTGAGTGACCATTTATATAGGTTTCCGCTATGACTATGCCACAAGGTGCCAATGCGTACCAATCCAGGTACAACTTCCGCAAATTTAAGAAGCCGAAGTTCATGAAATTTATGGGGCGAGGCACGATTGATGAAGTCATACATAATCCAGACTCCCTAGCTGCGTTAGTTACAAGGGCATGCGAGGCCAGCATGGCCCCTAAGGTTTACTGGTGGACCGAGAACATAGCGGAAAATATGTCTGCGCATAAGAAGGCTGATGACTCGACTGGGCGAACTCGTTGAGGAACAGGCCATTTCATTCTAGACAGGCAAAAAAGTCCTTCAGGATGGGTACCGGGCCTCTAAAAGGCATAAATACGAGGAAGTGCTTGCTACCATTGATGAGGATGTCTGGGGAGAAGGCTACAAGATTGTCTTCCTCAGAAGACTGAAGTCCAGAGCCACCTTGCCGAAAATGGAAGCCAACGTCATAGTCAGAACCTTGTTTTCCAGTGTCAGGTGCTCCGGGAGCTCCGGGAGCTTAATCTTACAGACAATTTACCAAGGCCGTTGTCTGAGGAAGAGCTCACTGCTGTCAGGCATCGGTTATGGTACAACAGAGCACCCGGACCCGATGGAGTGCCCTCTGAAATTATTAGAATAACTGCAGAGAAGTTCCCCGTAGCTACACTCTAAGCTCCAGGCCATTAATGAGGCACTAGATACAACGGTTTTTTCCGCTAGATGGAAACGGGCTAAATTGGTTCTAATTCCCAAACCTGTAAGCCTATGGACAACACGCCGCCAGATGTGGTCTGAAGGACGACGTGTTGCCCATAGGGAGCGTAACTGCAAACACCAAAGGTGAGGGCCTAGTAGAGAATCAGCATGGATTTCGGCGGAACAGATCCACCATTAAGGCTATTGTCAAGATCATGGCTACCGCACAGAAAGCTTACGAGGGTACATGGAGGACCCGGCATATATGTGCGCTTGTTATACTCGATATCAGAAACGCTTTTAACACAGATTCATGACCACTCATAGTGATAAGGTGCATCCAAATGGGAATCGATGAAAAACTTGTGAGGCTCATCCTAAGCTATCTGGAGGCGTGCGAACGTACATATGAGGCAGGAACAAGCAGTGGGAACTATGGAACTATGCGGCTTCCATTTCGAGATGGAGTGGAGCTGGTAGGATACGCTGATGATCTGGCACTAGTGGCAGTTGTCAGGACAGAGGGACAGCTGGTCTGGAAGGTGGATTGACAGCCTAGGCTAAATCAGCAACTGGATCCAGAGAAGCTTTCGTTTAGCATGGTTTATCATTGCTAATCGCCCCGTGGCGTGCAGTATCGCTCAGGTCTTGCAGTCGTGTACTACCGGTTGTAAAGGGCGAGGTAAAATTATGAGCATCGGAAGCGGCAAATAGAACAGGAAACAATAAGCCCGTACCATCCCAGAGTGATAAACGAAAGGCACTCAGGATAATACTATCCAACTATCCCTGGCCCCTGAGAAAACTGAGGCGATTTTGTTCACCGGCAGAAGACGAGTAGCACTGTTACAAATTTCTATACTAGGACAGCGGATTACCCCGAAGCTAGCCTCAAATACCTTGGTCTGATCCTGGACAAACATCTAAACTTTTCCGCACACGCACAGGATACTACCGCAAGAGCAGTCCTAGTGGCGACGGCCCTGGGCAGGATCATCTCAAACCTCCGTGGGCCAAGAGCAAGCTAGAGAAGGATACTTGCTGTACGGTGCCTCGATGTAGGCGGGTAAGATGCACGAGGACATAAAACGCAGCAAAAAATCGCTTTAAGGGTGCTTGTGGTAGTCGGGATGCCATCAATCGAGCACCTTGCCAGCGAACGGAAAATACTGTTCGGGACAGCACAGAAGGGAACTAAGGAGTGAAAAAAGACTATAAGGGATAGGGATATAACAAGTGGCAGAAAACCTGGGACGTCACCGAGGGAAAAGCTTAGTAAACTAAGAAGGTCATCCTTGACATAAGAAGCTGGGTGAGCAGGAAAGGTGGACTTGCACCTGACGCAGGCATTTACGCACATGGCGGGCCATTGCAACCTACATTAACAATATTCTGAGATTGAAAAAGCAAAAGAAACTCGACAGAGGAATGCAGCACCCAGGAACTAAGTACTGAGATCTAGAACCAGAAGGAAGAAAAACAAAAAAAACGTGTTAAAAAATGTGTTAATAGTATAAGACTCCTTCAACTCGCAGAAAAATTAGGTGGGTGTTTAGTCAGTGGGTCTTCACGCTGAATCGTGTACGAATCGGAAACTCCCCGGCAAAATGTCATCCCTTCCAAAAAAAGTTACAATAGTACTGGATGGGGCAATGAATAAAGCAAATGAAGATATGAAGACCATAAACGTGGGATACTAGAACATGAAACAAATACAGGTCTCAAAAATGGTGGTCGCAGACGACATGGCGATATTTGCAGAATCAGAGGAAGACCTACAGCAAAATATGTATATATATATATATATATATATATATATATATATATATATATATATATAAAATTTACTATCCGTTAGACGACATATACATAGACATACATTAACACAGGTCAAATTAAAACGCACTTTAATTAATGAATATGCTTCTAAATGCTGCTCAATTGAATAGTAGGCTCTTAAAATTAATAGCTGACGTAGTTCAACTTTGAATATCTTAATCTCTTCTATATTTTTTAAAGTAGCTGATAGTGCATTATAATGTTTTATCATAGGTGTCGGACTACCTTAAGTCTCACATAAGGTATGTGTAGTTCCCAGACCAGATCCTGTATCATGAGTATGATAGTGTTCATTTTTGGTAATGTCTGCTTATTTTGCTTCAAATATATTGATAATTTATCTAATTTATCAAATCTTTTGAATAATGGGTTGCTATGCTCTCTGGAAGAAGCTCCTGCCATGTATTTTATCACTCGATTTTCTATATTAAAAATTCCTTTAATGTGGCTGCTAGGTGCCAATCATAATAAACCATATGCCAGTAAGCTCTGAAATATGCCATTGTACGCTAGCCACAATACCTCTAGACTACATGTGGATTTCAAGTTTTATATTAAGTAACATGCTGAACTTAGTTTGCCACATAGGTAATCGACATGATCCAGCCATGTCAATTTGTGGTCAAGAAAAACTACCAGAAATTTTATCTGTAGAACTTGTATTGCATTTGTTGTTCATAGACATATATTTCGAGTTGTTGATGTGCTTGTTTTTAGTTATGAAATTAACCATGTTAGTTTTGAGTGTATTTACCACCAAGTCATTTTCTCTGCTCCATGTTAACAAAGATTCCACTAGTTCTGATTTCATTTTTAATTCTATATGATTACCTGTTGTTATTATCATATTGAAATCATCTGCAAATAACACAGTGTTGATCCTTTGATAGTACTCGGTAGGTCGTTGATAAATACCAAGAATAAGAATGGCTCAAGAATGAATCCTTATGGAACTCCAAAGCCGTTGGGTAAGGAACCTGATTTTATCCCACCAATTTCCACATACTGGGTTCTCTATATTAGGCAATTCTCTATCCACTTCAAAGCTCGACCCCCTATTCCTATCCTATCCAGTTTTTCTAGAAGCAGTTGATGATTGTCCATATCAAAAGCATTTGAATTAAAGAACAATCTCAGCACTGATTGTTTATTATGGGGTGCCTCATATATAGTTTCAAGCATAGAAGTTATTGCTGAAATGTTTGTCTGCTATGTATAATTATACACAATCAAAACTAATATGGTAACATAGATAATGTACATTTATACCAAGAATTGTCGACTCTAGTTTAGAATCACCACATTGATACAGCTTAGTGATGGGCACTATCAAATGAATTGGACCATCGATAGTAACTATAAAAAACTATCGACTAATAACTAATTCGAATAAAAATTATGGAATAAAACAATAGTAAAATACTATAGGATACAACGAAAAGCCTCACATCTGATGATAGGCTTATAAAGATAGAAGTTTATATTTACTATCGAATAAAAATAAATTATATAACGTTATATTAGAGCAATCAGTCAATGTCTTGATAAGCTAGTTACTGTTTACGGACTAATTGCGCTAATATTACTTGATATCGATAGTTTTTAGTTACAACTAGCGACAGTGCTCCGATAGTTTTTATTCGATACTGCCAATCACTAATTGATATAATTATAAATAATGATTGCTCTCACGTGGTTATTTATCATCTGATACCAAAAGTGTGATTGTCTTCACACTTTATCATTACCAGACATGAACACCAACGCCTCATTTAAACGATTCATATTCGGTACATAATAATTTTATGGGCCTTTCAGAGCAATTACGGTAACAATAACTGTAATTACGTTCACTAAGGACCGCAAATCTGGTTCCATTAAGATTTAAAAACATATAATTACGAATTACATAATTTTAAAACAAATTTATCAGTATACCCGAGTACCTATTGTGATTGCAGGTGCGATATCACACATATTATAATACAGACACACATGAGAATGATAACAATCTCAAGTGTTTGCACACTTAAAATCATATGGTACTGTTTACAAAATAATATGCTCCAATCATTTAAAAACACAGTTACGTCTTGTGATACTTAATAACAATAACAGTCATTTGCATATTTTTTTAAAACAACGTGCACATTTTGTTTATTAAATTTATGAATGAAAAGTATCACGCTGTGCGATTTAAAAGCCGGCAAATGTTTATTTACTAACTAATCTAGCATATTACTTGCGAACGGGCAGTCGAATTACAGCTGGTCCAGCCGAAAATTAAAACGAAAAAACATGATGTTACATACCTTCAGTTCTTGTAGATGTCAAAACAAAAGCTGCCGCAAAGAAACAAAACACAAAATTATATTTACAACTGCACTGAAAATTTGTCCGAGACATTTTTATAGGTAAACACAAACGAACACACGCGGCCGGTTATATTAAGCACATTTTTAAATATTTTTCTTTACGTATCTTATTTACGTTTGGCGTACTGTCAGATAGCTTCACAAATGCCCGACGCCATCTTACACGGCCATATTGAAATATCCGAATGCAAGTTTCGAGTGGGGATTGCGCGCCGGTAAATTGTGAACTCATTTCATACTCGTGCGACATCTACCGGTGGTTGTAGTAACTTTTTTTTACAGATTGCAATAAATTCAACATGTAGAGGGACTGAAGTCGTATGAATCTGTCACGTCATAATCATAATCTAAAATCCAATAAACATTTAAAATGTTCTAAATAATATAATTATTCATTTAGATTAATTGAATATAAAAATAATCAAAATGATAAAAGCAATTTTAGTGTTCAATAACCATGGTAAACCTAGGTTATCAAAGTTCTATCAATATTTTGTAAGTTTATAGGTTATATTGTCATATCAAATGTTAATAACTTTTATTTCAGAATGAAGATATGCAACAGCAAATTATAAAGGAAACATTTCAATTAGTATCAAAACGTGATGATAATGTTTGCAATTTTTTGGAAGGTGGAAGGTAATTTACTGAAATCTTAAGCAAATCAAATAATAATCCTGTTATAAATTTCAGTTTGATAGGAGGTAGTGATTATAAACTAATCTACAGACATTATGCAACTTTATACTTTGTATTTTGTGTGGACTCATCGGAGAGTGAGCTTGGTATTCTTGATTTAATCCAAGTATTTGTAGAAACATTGGATAAATGTTTTGAGAATGTATGTGAATTAGATTTAATATTCCATGTTGATAAAGTTCACTATATTTTAAATGAACTTGTCATGGGTGGAATGGTTTTAGAAACAAACATGACTGAGATATTAACTAGAATAGAGGATCAAAATAAATTAGAAAGTAAAGAGGTAAGTGTTTTGTGTGAACATATAACTGTTGTTTGTAATACTAAAATGTTTGTGTGATCCTCCTCTTTGTTTTAACCTCAGTTTTCTTGTAAATACTTCAGAAACTTTGTTTTGATGCACAGTTTAAGCTCAGCAGTGGTAGCTAGGCCTGTGATTATTCTGATAGATGTTGCCTAAATTGTTGTTAACTTGTATTTCATAGCATCACATACCTGTGGCAATGTTGATTTATACTTTGTTCAAAAAGGCACCTTACACAGTGGTCAATAATACTGTCAATCCTAGCACTGTCAGTATTTGCTTGAATCCTCCTTCAATATTTATCAAGTAATCATTTATCTGTACATCAGTATTCACTTCATTCCATCATTACGATACCTTAAACAATCACTAATACTGTCAATATTTTAAAATAATGAAAATTTTAAAAATGTTATTATACAGTAATACTGTCATTATTCTAAAATATTGACAGTATTATTGACAGTGCCTTAAAGTTGTCAAAAGTGACATTAATTCAGAGTTATGAATTGGAGTTATTCTGTAAGTTCAGACTGGGGGCCTATTCTGCAAGTTCAGTCTGGTCTGTTACCCATGGCAACCAAATAAGTTTAAATAAATTGTTTTATCATTGGTATGCCTCATGCTTCATACATGCTAGTGTGATACTGCCTTATGTCAAATGCTACAAATTTGTCAAGAATGAAAGGATAATACCGATTTCACTATTTTAATATCACTTTTGACCAATTTGTGACATTTGACTTACAGCAGTATCACACCAGCTTTCATGGAAACTAGGGCATACCAACTATCAATTGTTTATTTGGTGGCCATGAGAAACAGACTAGACTGCTTTTTTACAAGATCAGTCTGAACTTACAGAATAGATTCCCAGATATACTACTTTTCCTTGTTGTAGGGACTTTTGTGTAATTTGTTTCACTGTGAATATATGGTCCTGTATCTACTCTGATTCTTGTAGCATTTTATATATTATTGGTTTTATTTTTCTGTTCATGATTTGTTTATAAATTTGCATGGCTGTGCCTATCTCCTTTTTTGCATATTGGCACTAGCAGGGCCATTTACTGATCATTTGGTATTTGTCATTCAATCCACATCCTGTTATACCATCAAAGATATTCCATTCCTCTTTTGTCTAGGTTTTATAGTATTTCTGTGGTTAATGTGTCATATCATAGTGCATTTACATTTTTAGCTAGTCTATTATTATTGGAGATCTTTTTTTAAATAGATTTAATTTATTTAAACTATTTTACATCTTGATATATACAATATATATTTATACATACATTTATGTACCCTCATACAAGTTCTGTCAAGGCATGTGAAGGAAGAGCACCATCACCTCTGTCTTTTCTGGTTTCAAAACTAGTTCATTCATTCTGAACCAACTTTCGGCATCCACCTCTAAATCATAACAAAACACAGTGTTCTTCACTTTGGGACTTTTGGTCTTTGTCCCATCCCAGGCTATCAGTATTGAGGGATGTATGTAGTTTGTGGATTCCTTTGAAGCTATTTTCCTACTAGTTCTTAGAAATATTTCTTCTATGTATTCATTATGTTATAACCATCTGCTATCATCTCCATCTCCATTTTTGTCATTCAATTTTAATTTATCATCAAGAATTTGTTCTGGAGAATAACTTTTGATAAGATTTGCTATTTATATATCCATTTTTCAACAAATTCAATCCATTTCAGTTTCTTTGCTGTTCTTTCTAATTATTTTATTCTGTATCTCTTTTTATACAGTTTGTAACTTGCTATTGTGATGTTATACAGATAATTCTGCTATTTAGTTCTCTTTTCTTATACAAATACAAATATTAAAGAGAATTTATATTACTTACTATACATACTTCCTATGCTGACAAGTCTGCAACAACTACCATAGATTAACTAATGTTGTTCCATTTTTATTTATGCCCTGTCTGCATCTTTAAGATGTGTCATTTACATTTACTTTTATACATGTAAGCTTATCAGTGTGCATGGGTAGTAACAGTATATATATATATATATATATATATATATATATATATATATATATATATATATATATATATGTATATATTGTTACATAAAACATTCATATATTGTATGTATTTTTAAAATAAATATACTGTATTATGAAATTTTAGGCTGGTATAAGTGCTGCACCTGCAAGAGCAGTATCTGCTGTGAAAAACATGAATATCCCACAACAAATCAAAGATATGAAACTGCCTGACCTACCGCAGGCTATAAAGGATCTTAAATTCTGACCTCAAATGCCTTTAAACACCGAAAATCTAGATCATTCACCAACTTATGGTGATAGTCATTTGCTGCTATATGAGCCCACTACTGCGAAATACACATGAAATGAGATATTGGAAGGAATTATATTTGATTTGGGTTTAATATGTAAATAAATATTGTAAAAAGGTTCAAATTCATATTGATCATATAGATCTTTTAATTATACATTTTATATATCATATCCCCATGAAATCTAGCTTATTTTATAAATCAGGCTGCATGTCTTTAATTCTATGACAATGTGCATTATTATAAATATAGCGCCTTTATGTAAAAATTAAATTGTTCATGGCAAACAAACTCATTCCTGTATTTATTTAATAATAATTTAGGATGTATAGGTTTTGTTATAATGAAATACATATTTCTTTTATATTTGTGTGCATTATTATCATCACCTATATAATTTTATGTTTTGTTTGAAAAATCGCACTTGGTATACATGGATTCTCCCGGGCAATTTCCACCAAAAACGAATCAAGACGGAGTTACGTGAGGTAATAGCCATATGCAAAATTTGGTTTGAAAATATCTAGTTGTTTTCCGAAAACCTGCAGGAAGAATGTATGAGAGACGACGGAAAGAGGAAGATTTTCTTTTCTGGTGCTATTTCAAATCAACGCTCAAGGCACTCTATATTGGTTGGCCTTATAATCATTAAGAAGTAAATTTGTTCCAAGAACAGTGGCTTGTTCTTATTTAAATGTGTAAGAATGGCTTTATATAATGAATATTTAATATTTATCCAGTTTATAGCATTCCCAACGTAATATGGTACATGTCTTAAATTTTTCTTTAACCCTTTATCAATACTAATTCATGACGTCCATTTCACCCACTTGACAAATGGCCTACTAACTGATAGAAGGTGCCGTCTGGAGGCTCACGAATAGCAAGGCGCTAGGCTCAGATGGTATTTCACCATAGGCGGTGTAACTTGCAGCAAAGCTGGCCCCAAAGATGTTTCTCAAGGCCATGAACCAGGCGTTAGAACAAGGCGTCTTCTCACAGATTTGGAAGGACAGGCTCGTGTTCCTTCCCAAGCCAGGAAAGCTACTGGACAGTCCGTCGGCATACAGGCCGTTATGTATTCTAGACACTACGCGCAAGGTACGAGAGTATCTGATGCTAGGAAGGATCACCCCATGCACCGATGCTAGGAAGGATCACCCCATGCACCGATGCTAGGAAGGATCACCCCATGCACCGAGGCTAGGACTGTCGCCGTAGCAGCATGGCTTCCGCCCTGGCAGATCGACGGTTGTGACTCTAGAAGAGACAACGCAGGCGGCCAGAGACGCCAACTTGGGTACTTGGCGAACGAGAAAGCTCTGTGTACACATCACCATCGAATGGCTTAAACTCGGCGCACATTGGTACAATGCGAGGCTCTGAACATCCCGAGGAACAGACTCATTAAAAGTTACGTCAGCGACAGAAGACTGGTGGTAAGTGGGGGTGATGGGGGAACATCAAACACATGCGACTGAGTTGCGGCGTTCCGCAGGGGTCTGCAATATGCTCCACCCTCTACAAAGTCATATACGACGGCGTTCTCCTGATCGCTCTTCCAGACGGGTCCACGCTCATAGGATACGCAGACGACATTGCCCTGGTGGCTAGCTGCAGAAAGCAGGTGGCCCTGAGAGCGGTAGTAAACACCAGCCTGGAGAGAGTGAAGCGGTGGCTGAACAAAAAGCAGCTTAAGGTAGCCGAACATAAAACGGAAGCGGTGTTTCTTATTTTTAGAATAAGGCTACCAACGGTACCTTTCCAGACCAGCAAGACGGAGGTGACTGCAAAAGAAAGCCTAAAGTATCTGAGGTGCAGCTGACAAAGGCCTCATCTACCACCGACACATACAGGAGGTTGCAGGGAGAGCGCACAAGTGCGTGACAGCACTGACAAAAATCATGCTAAACATCAGGGGACCAGGGCAAATAAATCGAATTGATGATGGCTAGGGTGGCTGAAAGCATTTGCTCTACGGAGCACCGACATGGACATGGCAGATGGAGGTCCGATAGAGTACCGAGATCTGCTAGCGGGAGTACAGTGGAGGTGTGCGCTGAGAGTGTTAAGGGGATACCGAACGGTGTCCAGGGAAGCAGTCCATGTCATTGGTGGTATGCTCCCTATTGAGCTCCTGGTATAAGAAAGAGTCTAACGATACTAGGAGGCGGTGAGCACCCGGGAGTCCTGAGTAAGGACCATGGTACGGTGGCAGCTGGCATGGTCAGACACCAAAGACGAGGCCGAGTGGACTAGGAGACTGATCCCAGATATCGCCCACGGAGAAGAGGGGTATACCCTCATACAAGTTCTGTCGAGGCACGCGTAAGTAGAGCACCATCACCTCTGTCTTTTCTGGTTTTATAACTAGTTCATTCATTCTGAACCAACCTTCGGCATCCGCCTCAATATGCTGAGATGTCTAGATAGTGTCGGATAGATATGATCCTCTTATGGATAACGTCGATAAGTTTACTTTTTAGAAATAAGACAATTACACTTCAGTGTTCAGCGTGGTAGTATCGTAGCTCCCCAGATAGCTTTAAGTCGCAACGGACTACTTGTACAATTACTCTTATTGGTGTAAATTGTTTACGATTACATTGAAACGAAGATTTATTATTTAGTCGCATCCCCAAACACCATCCATATATGCTTCCATGTCAGTTACATAGATGAGAAATAAAAGTGGTCCTAGTATAGAAGCTTGTGAGATTTTTTGGAAACCGAATTGGTTGCAGGAGAATACATCATTATCCTCGATCAAAACTGTTTCGAAACATCTCCTCATCATCACATTAAAGCACTGGACTTAAAAAGCAACCCTGGAGCTCTTTTTTTTGCTGAAAAACCGCTCAATTATGGGACCAAATTTAGGAATTCGGTTTTGTATCTTTTGTACGAGTCGGATTGATTTTGAGTAAAATTTGTTAGCCAAACGGAAATTGAATTTATTAAATCTCAAATATTTTGCAAAATGTTATTCCGCACAAACACAAACCGTTGCGGGCAAAATTTCGCGAATCACCTTTCACAGTTTTTAGAGGTTTTCTGTGAAGTTAAGGTAAATACCGGGTGACTAGCTATAAAGAATTTTTTTAATTACATATTTTGAATAATAATCTGTTATTTAACATTATGTATGTGCATAAGAACAAACATTTTTTAATCTATAACTATTAGATACTTTACTAAGTAGTTATACGCAAAAAAAGTAGTTGGGAGGAAATTGATCTGGCGCTAGTTACGACTTTACAGAACAGTATTTTACAGATCAATCATAGTTATGCCTAATTATTTTCAACAATTTCCCCCTAATTATTAGATATTATTATGAAAAAAGTGCATTTATATTTCATCCTGTTAGCTAAATGCGCTGTTATAATAGCACTTGAATTAAAAATGCATCAACGATAAAAATATTATGATATTTATGTAATCCTTTGTCAGCCATAATATTTATGGTTACACTGAAAATACTTGTTAATATAAATTAAATTACCAGCATTTAAGTTTTTGTATTTTCATTGTCATTATAAAAATTGTTAATATAAAATTTAATTGCCGCAATATTGTCTCAATCTAAAGTTCTATAAACGATACAAAGAAACAAAGCAATGATTTAAATATTTTATATAATGAAAATTCGCTAATAAATAATTCCACCTGTGAAATCAATAATTAATATTCCAATACACTTATAGTCGGTTTCTGCCAAAATAAAGTAAATAATAGATTTTAGAAGACTATTTTATATTATATTTTGTTTTTCCAACCGTCCTCCTTTTGGGAGAACAATCCTCCTTTTGGCTAATGTCCTGCCATCCTCCCTCTTGCTAAAATGTCCTCCTTTTTCTCATTTATTATTATTTCTTTCGTATTTGGTCTATTTGGTGTATGGGATTTATTTAATTTGTCTTTTTAATAAACTATGTTGATATAATTTAAAAAAAATCTCACCTTAATTTTTAACCACCCCTAACCTAAGCCCCCTCACTGACCCGTCTTCCTCTTTAAACAAGAATTGTTGGCAATCTTATATAAATACCTTTATAAAATTATATTCTTTATGGTGACCAAATTAGTACTTAGAACTAAATGGTGAAAATGTGTATACCTCTGGTTAAATCCTAATCTATATCTCATATTATCAATATTCTGTTATAAATAACAACAAATAAAAATCTAAATAAATAAAGATTTGTATCTATGAATATTAAATTCAAAAACAATAATATTATAACAATATTTAGCAATGATGGACATATATCAATCTAAATTATAACAAAATTTGGCCAGCATAGAAAAATATTTCGCAATAATCGAATAATATTGTAACCAATATTGCAAACAAATTGTGCTCAATATTTAACAAGTTTACCCCCATATTCACCGACGTTCCATAAAGGCACCTTACACGATCAATATTACTGTCAATATTTTTGATTAATGACGGCTTTACTGTGCGATAATATGTTTAAAATGTTCATTATTCTAAACTATTGCCAGTATTACTCATCGTGTAATGTATATTAATGAATGTAATAATGAAGAAAATACTGATCTTTATCCGGATAATTGATTACTTGATAAATATAAAAGGAGGTTTGAAGCAAATATTGACAGTACTAGGATTGACAGTATTATTAAGGCACCTTACACGGTCAATAATACTGTCAATCCTAGTAATGTCAATATTTGCTTCAATCCTCCTTTTATATTTATGAAGTAATCAATTATCCGGATAAAGACCAGTATTCTCTTCATTACATCATTACTATACCTTACACAATGAGTAATACTGGCAAAATTTTAGAATAAGGAACATTTTAAACATATTATCGTACAGTAATAATGTCATTATTCTAAAATATTGACAGTAATATTGATCGTGTAAGGTGCCTTATAGACCGTGTAAGGTGCCTTATAAATCTATCAATAGCTATTGACCCCATAAGTATTCGTTGTTATAGCAACAATAAATACATTATGTAGAGAATGTAGTTAGTAGATTCTCTCTATTGGAAATACTGTATAATTAAACAAAAGGTGTCATCAAAGCTCAAATCGCAAGCGATATTCAAAGTGTTGTGACATTTGTTTTGGCATATTCTTACAATGACGTTGTAAATGTATCCATTCAATAGTTTATGGGACCTATAAAGTTTATGGGATGATGAATACGCGCATTAATATTGTGTCACTGTTTTGTCGTAATGTTATACCAATACAATATGAACTACTAGGTTGGTTTGAAGTAACAGTACTTCCTGTGGTTACTACCTAATCTAATATAAAATATATGCCATACCTGTTTCTTGTAGGTCTTCCTTCTCTTTCGTGGCTATAAAATAACGATAATACTGCACAACTGATTTATTTATGAATAGAATCATACAAAAAATTATTAAGATATTACTGCTAAGTAAGTATATGTTGACAAAGTTAAATACATTAAAAACAAACATTTAATTAAAACCTACAGATATGTAAACATGCACTTATAAAAGGCAAATATTTAAAAATTAAACTTGTCGCTAAAACGTTTACACAAACTATGTTCTTTTATTAAATAATCAGATCTTTGTTACTTATTTGCTTATGCAAAAAAGAGAATGTCCAGAATAGAACATTTCAGTTATCCTCAGGTTCCCGTTGGTCTTGAATAGCCTGCAAAACATATGATATTAATTATGTGTTTATACATATTATTTGTACTTACAAATGTTATATATACATAAATCGTTATTAACATATTAACAACATTAAATATTTTGTATTAACAATATATTTCATTACATAAAATTAATTACAATAGTTTTAAAGGGCTATTTACCCGCGGTCTTTCTGCCCGTGATTTGAAATATCAGATGTATTCTTAATTCGTTAATCTGTTGTGTCTGCCTGTGTGTTATTTCATGTAGTGTATTGTCTGGGTGTTGTGTTTACAAATATTAATATATGAGAAATAAGTAATGTATCAAAAATTAAATTAATAATATTTAAGCCTCGACACCCAATACGGGTATAAGAGGATAAAGATCAAGAATAATATTTAAGGTATATGCATTACTAAATGAATTAATATATTAGTATAATTTATAGTAACCTTTGAATATTTGTTACTTATTTGACTTTGAATTGAATTGATTTGGTAATATTTTCTTCTATGTAAGTCTGGCGAGTATATGCAAATACCAAATCATCTATATAGGCGAGTCAATGATTAAGTAATTACCAACAATTTAAAAACAAAAGAAACGATATTTATTTAATATTCATAAATAAAGACCTCAGTTGATCAACGAATCATTTCAACCAAGGAGGCAACATCTGACGGGCTCTGGTTATTATTTTTTTCACTCAATTTTTGTTTCCTATAAGTTTTCGAATCAACCATATGATAAATTTATCATATTCTTGATTCTCAAGCGTGGTAATAAATTTTTTTCTAATTTTTAGTTTTCGAGAATGTTGCCAAAGGGTAAATATATTCATTGCGGCCGGGCGCGGGAACCAGATAAATATTGTGTGATTAACCTGACGTCCATATTGCACATATAATACCATGTGTTGATTTTTAATTAATTTTAAGTACCTAGAGCAAAACGTGAGCTCAAGATTAATAATATGTTTTGTAACAGATTGGTAAATTAGTAAATATTATTTATATACTAATTATTTAATATTCAATTTATATAGTGATGCGTATAATTTTGTCACCGCAATTCAATTACAGCTATTCTACCAACGTATGATAGCTATTCTTATCATTCGCGTGTATAGAGAAAATATACCACATACGCAATTATCTTTGTATTTACGTCAAAGATTTGTATAATTAATCATTTTGTAGATAAAAATGTTTACTTACTCTGTTTCTACGTTCGCCATACATGGACCAGAATGTCACTTTGCACATACTTCTCTGGCCAGTGTTTTGATTAAATATGGAGCACTTATCGTATGGTGGACAGTATAGATGTAAACTCACAGCAGGTTCTACGTGCGATGCGTTTTCTACTCTATGAAGTCCCATAGAATCTAAAATACAATAATTGTTAAAAAAATATTATGTTTTCAACATTAATATTTTGCAAGGGAATATGGCTCGTCTTACGAGATACGAGGTCGGTTAAATTAGCGCAATGTTGCGAATTGAAATGATTACTACTCACTCACTACAAGAAATTTGACGTATTGGAAAAATACTTAATAAAGCATTATGATTATGGTATTTTCTTAAAACAAGAACGATTTATTTGTTATGATAGCATCTAATAGTAAATTACTTTAAAATGTGGTTTGATAAGAAATGTTCTTATTGTTAACATAAATAACACAAACAGTATGTATTTATTTTCGTAGTCGAAAAATTAATGAAGATGCAATAGCTGGCATTACTGAATTTGTTATGAGAAACGGAACCCACAAATAATTCTTGGGCATCTATATTCATGAAAACCTAAACTGGGAAAAAGAAATCGATCATGTGAGTCACTAGGGTTGCCATCTGTAAAATCACGAACCAAGGACACAGCTTCAAAACTTTATACATATGTTGTTATCAAATCAAAGAAAAGATAGTTTTAATTTTAATCTTAAATAACCACTATAGTTTACTGTACTGCACTGTACAGACGCAATAAATAAAAATATCATAAATTATAGTATATAATAACAATAATCTACCATAAAGTTAAAAATACATTAATAGATAAATAAAATCTATGAAAACTGAAATTAATCACATATGTAATTCACTGATGAGTTACTAAATACAGTATTCTTTCATCGGCAAACAAATTTCCGTACGTGTGTCATCTAAGTTTTTCGTACACATGATACATGCATGTTTCTTGTTTTTATGATGTAGTTATCACTTTCTTTTACTTTTGTATATTTGAATGCACAATATGCATTATCGACTGGATGTAACAGGAGATAAACCGCAAAAAAAACTTAAATATTTACAAACCTTTACAAAATTGGGCGCAACGTATAAAAACCCGGACAACTTCTAAAAACCCGCCCGGACGTCCCCAGACGCCTAAAACTAAAACAAATCCGGGGAAATCCAGACGGTGGCAACCCTATGTAAGTCTCAAGATTTATTAAATTCGCAAATGATCTTCCGATCTATCATCTTGAAATATGTCTTCAACTGGGGTGCGTTCAGTTTTGGATAAATATGATCCGACGAGGTGTTACGTCATAGATAGAACGCTTTTAGACCATGTCTAGGCGATTCGTCCGATATAACTGAACGAAATTTGGATCAATCGGACTTGATCGGACGACGAATCGAAACGCACCTCTGGTGATAATATTTCGTTAATGTCAGCTGGTATGATTTTATAAATTCTAGTTCTGCACCGACCGGCATTAATTAAGATAGATATAAATATAAAGCATGATGACGATAGTAACTCGCTTCATCAAAGGAAACATTGTTATTTTATTATAGCACTTTTTCCCTACAACTTTAATTATTCAGATTATCTAATTTAGCTGACCTTATTATTTGAAATAGATAAACAAATTGCCGATGATAATAATTTTTATTTGGTTATGTTATTCAAATTAGTGCATATAAATTATGATATAAAATCATAAGCGTAGCAATTGTAATCTGATTTTTCATAAATCTTGATGAAATTAATTAATCATTTATAACATACAGTGTAAAGTAAAATTGTTACCATAATACATTACTAAAATAATACAACTTATTTTTATAATTTTAGGTAAATTATGTATAAGTAAATAATAATTATTCATGAAATATCTACAAAAACGAATTACTCACCGTTTATGTAGCATACTCCATTCTTTTCTAATACTGTTCTACCTATTTCCTCCAATTCATCTCCCTCATTCTTAGGCCAAGCAAATCTAATTTCTTGCAAGTTTCCGTCCAACATCTTCATAAAACAATGTGAGTCGGCATGGTCATGTATGGACGATCCATGTCCTTCACCCCAGCATACAAGAATGAGATTGTATTTGCCATTGCCTGTATCTACAAGATTTCTGGTGTATCTATAAAAATAAAAATATAATAATAGCATTAATAAAGACAAGAATTGTATCAAATAATTATTAGTACTATTTCGGCGAAAAACAGGCTCGAATGTGAGGTGTATAGAAGAGGGTTGCTGTCGGGATTTAGAAAGGAAGGAGGGGCGAGGAAACTGATTTTCACGCTAGCGAGAATGGTGGAGGAAGTACTGGAATGCAAAGGGACAATGTATGCGGTATTTGTGGATTTGAAAGCAGAATATGACTCAGTTCCTAGTGGTATGCTAAGGAGAGTGACACGTGGAGGCATCTACGCAACAAATGTGAGGGTGTGATAAGCAGAATGGGTAGGTATTGCAGAAAGATGAGTGAATGGTTAAAATATGATGGAAAGGGCACGGAAATCTTCAAAAAGCTGGCGTGAGATAGGAAATGGGCGAGGGAACAATATAATTGTATTCATGTTAATACAATACAATATTTACAAACGTGAATGAAACAATTCCTCTACATTGAACAATTTAAAAAACAATCACTAATACTATAAACAGATTTAGCAAGATGCGTTCTTAAATGTATCAAGATTTTAGGTTTTCTGCGATAATTTGTGATATAATTTAGGGCCGTAGAAATTAATGCCAGTACGTGAGACAGTATATATAGTATTGTTACGTCTGTGTAAATAATGGATTCGTGGCAACTCATGAAACACTCTAATTTGAAAAAATGTCTAACCCCACCCAGCTCAGTGGCCGAGTATTTAGAGGCGTAGTCCGTCTCGTACTGAGCATTGGGGAGCCTGAGTTCGATCCCCAGCGGAGAGCGAATTTTCGCGAATCACCTTTTCAGAGGTTTTGTGTGATGTTAAGGTAAATACCGGGTGATTAAACTCCTCTAAGCTTCTCCCTTGACCGGCGGAAAAGCCCTATAAAGATAGAAGTTTATTTTTTTATCTAACCCCCATCGAGGCAGTTCCTTAACCGCCCAAAATAATACATATTTTATTATTAATAATAACAATCGTAGTATGAGTTGCATACATTACAATTATAAGGGATGAGGGTTATAGTTTTATAGTTATATTATTCTGGATTGATTTTTTATGTAAGGGTTATGCCAAATAATTGTTTTTATTAATTGACCCATTTCTCGGCAAAACCGAGATGTTTTTTTTAATAAAAATATAAACAATTTTGAATTTGAAATATTTCATGAATTGTTTTTATGGGATTAATTGTTTGTTTAACGATTACATTGTGTACTCAAATTATATATGTTTCGTTCCGCGTAACGTTGGGTAAATACTGCTTTTAATAAGATAATAATCAGTAGTAGCTACGTCAATATAAATATTTTTTATAATTATAATATAATTAAAAAATATGTTTTGTTCGTTTCCTTAAAAAATAAATCAATTCAATATTGTGAGATATATAAAAACATCTTCAACATGCGTATTCATTATTATCTAAACTATAACACTAACATTATTTTGTCATAAGGCTATGTACAAATACACTTAATCACATGCCTTATTGGAGGTCATGTGATTTACTACTATATACTATTAAAAACCAACAAAGAGAATGAGTCCATTGAATATTGCCTTATTTATTCTGTCCATAAAAGATGCACTGTTATTGTAATACGGTATCATTCACAAACGATAATATGTCCGGCAAAATCAATCTTTTATCGTACAATTTCAAATATGTTGACACAACAGCATTAATATCTGAAATGAGTTAGTTCAATAATTAATACTACTTACTTAACTTGTTGGCCTTAGTTAATCATGCATAACATCAATATAATAAATAACTAAAACTAATTCCACCTTGTTCATATTCATACCAATATGAACTAAAAATACCGACAATATATTTTCAAAACAAACAAAATCAATATTCATTTGAATATGAACAATGTCGATTTTTTATGTTCATATTCATATGAATATGAACAATGTCTAGTTAATGGCAAATATATTATTATTTGGCCCTTCTGGCATGTGTGTTGGAGCAATGGTACTTGTATAATAGAATAAAAAATTGTATTCATGGCAGCATCAACATATGTGTATTTTTTGCAATTAATGGGATCCATTAAGCGATATGCAGGTCGTAAAATATTTATTACCATTTATGTTTATAGCGAGCATACTAATTAAGATATATAATAAATACACGTTTAGTTACTATTGTTAGTGTTAATTATGCGTAAATTGTCAATTTATTAATTTTTTTCTTATCGCTTTTAAAGATATTTTAGACATACACATTTTTTAATAAAAAAAAGTTGGATTCTTGTCAGTAACCACCACGTATATGATTTTTCTTAAATTTTATCTTCTAACTAGACACAAATTATAAGCCATACAAAAGTAAAATTTATTTTATTGTATAAATTATTCAATATCAGAAAAATTAATTTTTATTCATATATTATTGTGAACAATTGTACAATATCAATTATTTTTTTGCTTACTCCATTGAGTCACAATACACTGAAAAGGACAACGCCACGGCTTACATCCGCAAAGAAGGATATCGCTAGAGGAACACAAGAGTATGACACCAACAGAACAACGGAATAAGTCTACAAAGGAAGAAATTACAAGCAAATTGAAACAGGATAGAAAAATCAAAGAGATAACATGTTGAACATTTTTTGTGCGTTGCTTCTCTGTTTCACCACATTTTTTTATACATATTTTTTATTGAACATATCCTAATTTCCCTAATTTTTTTCCCTATAAGCTGGGAAATTACTTAGAAAAATCAAAGAGATAACATCTCCAACATGTCTAACATGTCATCTCTGATTTTTCTACGCAATTTTGCAGCTTATAGGAAAAACATATAAGGGAAATTATGTTCAATAAAAAATATGTATAATAATATAAATGTTGTCTCTGTTTCACCATATTTTTTATACATATTTTTTGTTGAACATAATTTTCCTTATATGTTTTTCCTATAAGCTGCAAAATTGCTTAGAAAAATCAGAGATGCCATGTTAGACATGTTGGAGATGTTATCTTTTTGATTTTTCTAAGCAATTTTCCAGCTTATAGGAAAAAAAAATTAGGAAAATTATGATATGTTCAATAAAAAATATGTATAAAAAATAAGGAGAAACAGAGAAGCAAAAGCACAATACTTCTCCCAGGAATGTGTAGAAATAGAAGTATGTGAAAACAGAAACAGCACTTTTCATCTACACAAAAAGATCCAAGAGGCTAACGGGGTGCGGAACAAGAATCAAAGTACCAATAAAACAGGTATAAACGGAAACCTAATTACGGAACTAAAGTTGACCAGATGGAAAGACTAGATAGAAGAACTATTTACAGGTGAACGAAATAGAAATCATGAAGCGCAGGAGAAACTAACCCGGACCTTCTTTCGCTAAGAATGAAGTTGAGAGCGTAATCCAAACGGCCAAAGGCAGGAAAGCAACCGAATTCCCAACTGAAATTCTGAAATCCTAGAGCAGAATGCTATTAAATTATTAGTCCCTCTGTTCAATGATATATATGAGGGTGGAATAATTCCAGCAGAGTGGCTAAAATCGTTGTTTATCCCTATAATAAAAAAAAATCAAGAGCAAGGTGATCACGGCATTATATGTCTGATGAGCCACGCACTGTTGCTATGAGTCATAGATCAGATAATATACCCAAATATTGAAGAGCACATTGGACATTGCAATTTGGATTCCTCAAAAGCCTAGAAACTAAAGAGATACTCTTCAGCGTCCAGGTGACGCGATGCAGAGACGGAAACTGTCACGGCTTCTTGTGCCTTATAAATTTGGAGAAGGCGTTTGTTAGGGTTGATCACAGTGCTAAAGACAACTGGCATTCTCTATTCCAAGATAATCTTCTTTGCCCTATATATTATCAATGGGGACTTAGGCACCTTAGACAATGAGGGGATAAAAATGAACGGCGTATCAATCTATAATCTCCGGTACGCAGACGACAAATTTCTGATGGCGAATAGTATAGAGGGGCTTCAACTCCTTCTTGACCTAGTGGAGCAAAGTTCTGAGATTTTTGGTCTTAAGATCAACATCAAGACGACTTAACTCATGCTCGTGAGAGGCGGAACTACGGGCACGCTGAAACGAGTCAAAAAATTGAAATATCTAGTACAAGTGCTGAGCAATGACTCAGACCACTCGGTGGAAATAAAGACGCCGATCGAACCGGCAATATCCACATTCATACGTATGAAAATATCCTGTGGACACAACCTAAATATGAAATTGATAATGAGAATATATTTTCCTAGTCCTCATGTATGGAGTGGAGTGGAGTCGGTAAGGGTCCAACCGAGAATAAACTCGAGGCCTTGGAAATGTGGGTTTACAGACGAATGATGAAGATCAGCTAGATAGATTGAGTTATTAATATAGAGGTAATGTACAAAATAAAAAAATAGAAGGAAATTGTTAACACCGTGGAGATCAGACAACCATGTTATTTCTCATTTATATCTAGTAATTCAAGGAAAAATCGAGGGAAACGTGTTCCAGGCAAAAGAAGAACGTCATGACTGAGGTACCTTAGGTAATGCTTTGGACAAAAAATAATTGCACTATTCAGAGCAACAGTAAATAAAATAATGATCGCCAATATTCGTCGAACGGATAGGAGAATAAGATTATGATTGTCCTGCTTGATTAGCAAGAGCCTAAGATATCTCGTAAAAGTAAGCGCTTTATTAGAAAATAGTAATAAATGTTCATGGCTGCAAGTGTTAGACCGCGGTATGATTGTGCTAAACAACAATAGTAAAGTAGTAGAGTTTTGAGTTGACCATTTGAGGATCATTACTGACCATAACCATCGAATCTACAAATGCGGTTGAATGTATCTTATATATAACTTATTTTGCCTTGTATTAGATATTAAGTTTTCAGTGATTCCAGACATACATCAAAACCCATATACATTCAACAAGACATAGCCAAAACACATAATAATAATTTAGTTCTGTTGAAGTTGACAAATGATGGATGGAACATTCAATTCAAATCCCAGCCACCACATAGTCCAGACATAAATGTTTATTTTGTTTTGTTTTATCTTGTTTATTTTTCAGTCGATTCAATCGCTCCAGCACCAAGAGTCACCAAAAACTATCGACGAATTAATATAATATGTCAATGCATTAAGTAGAGATAAATTAGTGCCTTTTTGCCTCTTCAAACGTGTGTGCCGTCGACTTTGATGGCCATTGGGTGCAAAAATTACAAAATTCAACATGTACGAAGAGAAGCTTCGACTTGAAGGACGGTTAGCTATGTCGATGTGTGGTGAAAAAGCTCTTTCCATGGCCCGAAATTTAGTTTAAATGTATAAATTATTAGGTTAAAGTTTAAAATTTATTTATTTCTTGTGTATACAATAATTTGGAACAAAGTAAAAATAAATACTATAATTTGGGGCAGGGGGACTAGCATTTAATAATATTATAATCCATTTAACAACATAATATCAAATATAATTATTCATTATCTTCTCATTTTCGCGTTTAAACATATATGTTTCATCAAAAAATTCTGAAATGTATAAAATGGCTGTAAAATATGAGGTTAAATAGGTATGAGAGGACAAATGCGAGAGAGGTCTATAGAATACTGGGGAATGATAGATAAAAACAATTGGGTAAAGTGTTGCATTTATATGTATGCACCGGTTGGATGGTCAAGAGTGTATGTAGAAGAATGCAAGAGGGAAAGAAAGCGAATAGATAGTGATGGTGGAAGAAAGAATGGTTAAAATAAAATGCCAGGAGAGGCAGACCCTGATACATACATATATAGTGCACAATATGGGGAACATTGGGTGAATGATTGTGTATATCTGAACTGGACGGAGATTGAAAGGACCTTCATGAAAGATAGAAATAGATGCATGTAGGAGGGAGGGATGGGTTGGGATGGGAAGTTTTCAGAGGTTTTCTGTGAAGTTAAGGTAAATATCGGTTGATTATTCTCCTCTCCCTTGAACGACGGAAATGCCTTCACGAAAGATAGAAATACATGCATGTAGGAGGGAAGGATGGGTTGGGTGGCAAGTATTTGTGAAAATAATGGAAGACATATAATATAAGAAATCGGAGATAATTTTTGCTTATTTATTTAGAATGCATATATATATAATATATATATATATATATATATATATATATATATATATATATTGGTAATTTAATATTTATTTAATTAAATACACATATACATATGCTTGGGTAGACACAATTTATCTAACAATCCCGAATTTTATATTGGTTTTTCAGCTTCACGCAAAATGATTTTTTTTAAGAATAAGAGACTGTCCAGATTTCTAGAAATTTACTATGAGATTAATTAATTTATTGATATAAATTAGCAGTTCCATCTTCATTTCATTTCTCCAGTCCTAATATGTGTATAATATACGATAAAATAATGAATTTGTTGTGATTTCTCTACGCCAAACAGAATTGTTTGCGGCACTGTATTGCGCTATTATTTAAATAATTAATAATGTATATATCCATCAAAATTCCCGCATCTAATTATAATTAAGCATGTATAGTTATTAAATAAAAAAATGTTTCGCAGAATATTTGAACGAATTGAGTTTTGACCAAGTGAAAAGTATGTACACATTTTTATTTAAAATATTGCTGAACTTCATGTTAACAATATTACTCCTATTAGGAGCAAAATTTTTAAATTTAATGAGCAATAATCGCACATACTTAGACGTAGACGTATTTTAATTTAAGAAACTATTGTAATCTTTGAGATAAAATTACTTAGGGTGACGCGGTACTATTTTCCACGTGGCGAATATATATTGCCTCCATAAAGTTCCCACTTTGGATTATGTCATCAGTTATCTAACGATCCTGAATTTTTATTGCCGAATATATTAGTGATTTCTGGTTAATTCTGTGTGCAGCACAGGGCCGGGCCTAGGTAGTCAAAATTTAGGATATTCATAATTATCATTATATAGAATATTCAGGTAGGTTTCGATAGTGCATGCTCCGAGCCGAATTTGACCAGCCCTGAGGGAGAATATCTAAACTTCATTTGCTTTTCGACTATACGTTTTTTACTTTTGATCGCATTTTATACCGTGGCCGCCGGAATTACTCGGAATAGATAACGTCACACTGTTTTTTTAGATTAATCATATATATATATATATATATATATATATATATATATATATATATATTTATATATAGGTTGACGTGGTTGACGCCATCGCGTTTGCAATAGAGCAAGTGCTTTATAGACCAGTTATCTATGCATATTTTACGTTATCTTTTTATTGATACATTTTAAAATCATAAATTGATCTGAAAAATTCAAATTGTGAACATGTCTGATTTGAAGTCATTGCTGTAGGTTTGCCTGTCAAACTGTTGAAAGTAAACAATCTATAAATTTTGCATTAGTTTGAGTAACATTTAATCAATAATTGATAATTTTAGGATGAAAGCCGAGAGTAGATTGATCCCGCAGAAGTCGGAATTGCATATAGAACGGAATGCAATTAGAAATAAATTAGATTTATGTATGATATTTATTTGAATTGATGTTATTCCTGTAATCTATAAAGTATGTGAAAATCAATATTAAAACATTAATTTTAACCACCTTACGGTAGTGTTTTTCTACTTCTTTTTTCGTCCACTTTTTGCACTTTCAAATTTCTGTCCTCCTGAATAATGGGTGTGTCTGAGAAAAAAACCCGAATTAATGCAATACATTTTTTCTTCTACCCCCGAAATTTTTTTCGCGAAACTTACTATCAGAATCACTGCCCTACGGCATAATTTAAAGAGAGTTTATGCCGTAGGGCAGTGATTCTCATGGTGGGTTTTGCGAAAAATATTTCGGGGGTAGCAGAAAAAATTGATTACAATCATTTGGGATGTTTTTTTACACATACCCATTCTTAATAAGGACCAATTCATTTATGAGTAAGTTTAAATGCTCATGAAAACGCATACTGATTCAATATTGTTTAAGGTATGTACTTGCGAAAATCGTCAATATGTAAGATACTAAAAAACTAATAATTCGAAATATTATCGAATTCATTAAAAAGTTTTATGATTTTTCTAATAAATATTATCCAATACGTCAGAATGCAAGTTATAGTAGATCTATTTTTTAAAAGATATTGAATATTAAGAAATAGGGCAATCCCAAAGTTAATCATATATACTTTTCAAAACTCTCGTTAGTGACTCAAAATATTGCACATCCATATTTAATATTTGTTAATTTATCAAGTGTGATTGCAAAACAACATATTGCATCCATCATAAATGCGCGTTGCCACAGAAACAAATTCGTGAAAAAATGGCAGATAAGAAACCTTCTTTACCAATTCTTTTATAAAAGGTCATGTTTTATAAAACCGTATCTACTATTTATTTACGTATACACTACAAAAATTGAACATTAAAGATAATATTATACTAACCTGTATCTGTCAAATTTGGCAAATTTCCTCCAATCGGCCGGATTGGATTTGTACGCTTTCATTAAGTAATCAACAACTTCAATGTTGACATTGTCACTTTCAAATACCTTCTTCAGTTCCGCAATCAGGTCGTCGAGGGAGGAAACAATCGGCAAATTGTTCCCAAAATGTTTAATCAAATCAACGTCGCACTCAATGTCACTTTTTATCGTATTATTATAAATCTCCATTATCGCAGCTGTTTAACTGGCGATGTCCACAAATATAATATACTGAATTTCGTGCAAGTTGTTTTATTTAAAGCAAGAAGACTGTGTTTTGATAAGCAAGCGATATGCAAGGGTCATACGGATACGTTTCGAAATCGCAATTAATACGACTGAGGGGAATAATATTCGTTGGGCTTAAGCACTTCTGTGTCATATAAACAAAGCCATTGAAAAGAAGTTTACGCGATAGTTACTATCACGGGTGGTGGAGTGGATGGATTCTTGTCTAGACAATGCTGTTTGTACTTAGTTGTTGAAACGACACCGATATTTATATTAAACCGGCAAGCCGCACAAATTATATCCCGCGTATGGTTATAGCGAGTATTACCTTTCCGGTTTCGGTATGGCTATTGTGTTAACGTCGCCGGTATTTAAATCTACATCTGCGTGGTGTTTGCTCAGTGCAAACCCGATAGGTGTAATTATTTTCCGGGTACAGTAATTTATATATGACTGCTTTGGGATAATTGTTTAAAGACGTACCAAATGTGGAACAAGTACACGAAGAGATTTTAAAAGCGCAAATAATTTGAGTTGTATGCGTAACTGTAATGTATTGTTGTATGATGTAAAATAGAAGTACTAAAATTTAACATTAAAAGTGCATGATGTATTACTCGATGCGCGTATTAATTTTTTATTAACCATATCAAGTTTGAATTCATGTATATGTAGTTTACTAGGGAATATTAAAATATTCCCGCTTACTTCGCATTTTATATTTAAATATCTAACAATAATAATAATAATAATAATAAAAACATAGTTCAGTGGCGGAGAGGTTAGAGGCGTCGTTCGTCTCTTACTGAGCATTGACGTTCCTGCATTCGAACCCCATCGGGGCGAATTTACGTCATTCCCCTTTCACAGTTTTCAGAGGTTTTCTGTGAAGTTAAGGTAAATATCGGTTGATTATTCTCCTCTCCCTTGAACGGCGGAAAAGCCTCACGGCTGACAGCCCTATACACATACAAGTTTTTTTTAAAATAATAAACTTTGTATCCGGAATTATATATTTAGATGCAGAAACTCGTCATACTGAGTTCCTGCAATATATGCAGGAAAATACTGGATAAAGCAATACATTAACGAGTACCTGTCCTCAGATCATTTATTGAAGCACATTCTTACTGAAATACTGAATATTATATAAAAAAAACTTTATTCGCGGGATTTTGTCGCGGCCTTTTTTGTCGCGGTCTCTTTTGATGTGTCACGCTTCTAAACCAATATCATGAGAGGAAATTGTGAAGTAAATATCGGAAATTGAATATTAGAAGGCACCGAACGTAGCCGTCATTGTGATTCAGTCGAGATTTAAAGTAGCTGTTACAGGCTATCACAACTCTATTTAATAAGTGTCTTATGCAAGCAATCAAAAAAACATCAAAAGCATGTGATAATGCAGTCATCGTAATTATTCATAAGATAAGGAACATTGTAGTCTTAAAACTACAGACCAATTAGCTTTCTATCACACCTCTGGAAACTATTTACCAAAGTTCGTACTAGACGAGCCACAACCAAACTTGAATTTTATCAGTCCACAAAAGGCAGGTTTGCGAGCAGGATATGGGACACACGATAACCTCCACCATTAAGATCTTGATCAAAAAATGTGTTAAGTATAAGAAGTCACTCTTTCTAACATTTGTGGACAACGAACGTTGAATGCCCTCAACTCCATCAATTACAGCGAAATGTTCATAGCTCTATCAGACTGCCGAATAGACTATAGATACTCAAATACTCAAACATACAAGTATTAGAATACAAAGAAATATACGGTCTGAGTAGAACGTGGCGTTCGGCAAGTATATATGATCTTTCCTAAATTATTCACTACCCTTTTGGAGTACACATTTATACCATTGAGCTACATTTACTTGAGGTAAAAATCAAAACCACATACGATTTGCAGACGACGTGCTACTAATTCGAGCCAGTATGGACAAGGCAGAGAAGATGCACATAAAGCGTTGGCACTTCATCTAATATAGGACTAAAAAAATCCCCCAAAACACAATTCATGAATTTAGTTTCCGCCCGACAACTTTTGGTAGAAGGAAACGAAATTATACATGTTACATCTTACAAATACCTAGACAATCAAGCACATGAACTCGAAAGGAGATTTCGGACTAATGTAGTGAGCATATGCAAAACTTATACATATATTTAAATCCACTATCCTAATCTGCATCGCGGACCAACACACATTTTGTTTTATACATATTCACTATAAGCATTCGTTTTCGATTTCTCGCCTTTCCACAAGCCCCATCACATCGTCCGCCTATCCCCTATTATATGTTCCATATAATTTCTGCTACAAGCAATTTGAATGAAAGGGAGCTAATGGGGTAAAATCGACTGACATAGTATTTCATTCTCGACTCCAACGCGAAAGTTCAAGAAGAGATAACAGAAAATATGTGTGGTGCAATAAATATGGGGTCACATACACATAGTATATTAAATTTAAAATCCTTTGATGCGCCAGTTGGCGCAGTAGCAGGATAAGTTCACGGTTTGTCTTCAGCTTTGATATGGTGCGGCACAGTGGTCGGCGCGCATGCATCTGGGAGTGTAGCCCGCGCCCAAGGACTGTATATCACACACAATTTCATTATTGTAATGATTTAAATTTATCGCCAAATATCACTGCCAGATCACAATTCGATGACGCCAAATATTTTCCTTCACCGGATTTTTCGTTCGGTCACAAATCAAAAATATTTGCATTCTTCGGACTAGCCGTATGAAAACATTTGTGATGCAACATCCGCTTGTATACAGTTCTTGAGTAGAATAAACACATTCAATGCAGCAACATGCGTAATAGTTGAGCAGCTGGTAGGTGTGAGATCCCACAACGTTCAAAGGAAAAATTGGGCGTAGCATGTCTCCAATGTGCTTATGCAATTTCAATTTACCTATGTATACAGTCATAGGTTTTTGTAAACTACCCAAGGACTGTATACAAGAGAACATAGCATCGCACATGTTTTCCTTCACCGGATTGGTCGACGAAAAGACTAATGGCGAAGGAAAACGTTAGTCGTCATCAAACTGTGATCTGACAGGGATATTTGGCGGTAAATTTAAATATCATTGCGATCGCGCCAGATCGACTTTGAATATTGGGCAGCACGACACGATCGGGTGAGAAATTAGCGGCAATTTTGTCTCTTGTATACAGTCATTGGTTTTTGGGTACTAAAAAAAAGACCTTTATTGGCATTTCCCTCACTGCCCCTCCACATCACAAACCACAACAAATATATACAAAAATAAAAATACAATATAAATAAAAGTACTACTCCGCCAAAAATTACTAATTACCCCCATCTATCGCCGCTCCCTTTGCCCTTGCCACTTTCCTCTCCCACGTCAGCCTCCTGCAGATTTTCACGCCTTCCCCATCCTCGCATAACCATTCATTCAGCTTTCTGCAGTCTCCCACCCACTCTGCTTTCACACCCTCACATTCTTCGCTAAGGTGCCACCACGTGTCGCTTCCCTTACTACACAGCGCACACGCGGTGTACCCTAAACCCATCCACACTTTCCTCCCTCTCTCGTCTGACCCACACCTCGCTCTTGCCATGCATACCTTGTCCTCCCTGCTCCACTCACCCCTGGCTAAGTAACTCGAGAGTCTCCCACTCACTTGCCACTCTACGTAGCCAGGGTTGTAAGAGTTCTCATTCATTCTAGTCTGCCGTTCTTGCCACTCAATATCTCTCAATCTCTCTATTACCTCAGTTCCTAGGCTTCCCATTTCTCTCAGCTCCTCCTCTACCCACACCTCAGACATACCCACTCTTTCATACATCCTTCCTCTATCCTTTCTCCAACCACTCTCCGTTCTACTCTTACACCTCATCCATACCTCCCGCACCAGTCTTTCCTCACCCAATTCCTGCAATCTTTCTTCAAACTTCACAACCCTTACACACGACTCCCACCACATACTCATACAATTCGTCTCCTGCAACAGCACTGCTCTTGGTGTCGACCTTTCGAGACCCAGCAGACTCTTCAGGAGCACACCTTGCTCTATCTCTATCACATCCCACTCACGCAATCCCCACACTTCCACTCCATACAACAGAATAGGTTTTACACACGCATCCCAGATCTTGCACGCCATTACGAGGTTACCGCCCTACAACCTCTCCCATTTCCTTCTCGCTATTCCCCAAGTCATTCTCGCTTTCGCTTGCATACTTTCCACATGCACCCTAAATCCTCCTCCACTGTCAAACCAGAAACCCAAATATTTAAAGACATTCACTCTCTCAATCATCCTTCCCTTCCATTTCAGCTCTTACACTCTACCCCTTCTACCCCTATTCCTAAACATAATCCATTTAGTCTTCTCTACATTCACTACTAGCCCTCTCCTATCCATGTACCTTCCCATTCTGTCCAACATCTCTTGCATCTCTTCCACTCTCATGGCTACTAATACTATGTCATCCGCGAATGCCAGCATCCCCACCACGACCCCTCCAGCCTGTCCTCTCCCCAGCACCGCCTCCAACTCGCTTGTGTATAGATTGAACAGGAGGGGGCTTAGCGGGCACCCTTACCTTACACCCACATTCACCCTAAACTTCTCAGACACTTCTCCATTCACTCTCGATTTTGCCCACGTCTCTTTATATATACTTCTAACCCACTCCACTCCTTCCACTTCCATACCCAATCTATCCATACATTCCACCAGTTTCCCCCTAGGAACTGAGTCATCCGCCGCTTTCAAATCCACAAACACCGCATACACTCTCCCTTTGCACTCCAACGCTTCCTCCACCATTCTCGCAAGCGTGAAAATCTGTTCCCTCGTTCCTCTTCCCTTTCTGAAACCCCCCTGGCATTCCGGCAGCAGCCCTTTTCTATCCACTTCCCTCGCTAGTCTATTTTTCACAGTTGTCATCATCGCTTTGTATCCCGCATTTACAACGGTAATACCCCTATAATTATTTACGACCGATGCTGCTCCCCCTTTGTGTACCGGGACCACCACCCCCACACGCCACTCTTCCGGCAGTTCTTCCTCACTACTCCAGACTCTATTCAAAACCTCCAGTAACTTATCTTTTCCTTCCTCTGTTAATCTTTTGAAGGCCTCTGCCTTCAGCCCATCTTCCCCCGCCGCCTTTCCCAGTTTCAGCTGCCCTATGGCCACGTCGACCTCTTCCCGCGAAAACGCCTCCCTTCCTACCACCGGTCTCGGACTCCCTAAATCTACCTCTGACCCCGCCATCTCTCTACAGCTCTTCTCCCACTCTGCCAGCTCTATGCTAACGTTGCCCTTTTTTACGCTTCCCCTCAGAATTTCCCACAACCCTTTCTCTGTCACACACTCCCTGAACCTCGTTTCTACCTTCTGCAACTCCTCTATCTTCTTCCTCTCGCAGGTTCTCTCGAACTCCCTCTTCGCCTGATTGGCCCTTTCCACTTCACCTCTCCCATTTCTCCACTTCGCCATTGCTCTTCGCCAGCTCGACTTCTTCACCCTACATTCCTCGTCAAACCAACTCTCCCTCTGCCCCCCACTCTTCTTCTTCTCCAATGCAGCCACCATCACTCTCTCCAACTGGAGCATCGAATGCACATCCTCCCATTGGTTTTTGGATACTACCAATTCCACAAAATATTTAAATTTACCGCTAATTTCCCATACGTTTGTGTCTGTTACCCAGTATACCAACCTAAACTGGCCCGATCGCAATGTTATTTAAATATGCAGCCAAATTTTCCACTACATTGGTCGACGGAATATGCTATGTTCTCTTCTATACAGTCCTTGGTCCGTTCCCACGTTACAGTAGTATTCACGAGGGAATTTAAAATAGAAGACGCCCGAATTTAAAACACACCAGATATATTTTATTGAAATTTTGATACCAGCATTCATGCACTGCTGTCATTCCGTAAATCTTTTGTGGTTTAGATTAGATTATATAGGAAATTTTAGTTCCAAAAGTTCCGGACGCAAACAAAAAAACATATAATTGATTTCTCATTTAATCTCACCAAAAGTCATCATCCCTCAGTATCTACAAATTTATTAGATTACCGAAATGGGGCATTTTACCTCGGCCAATCCATATATGCGACCTGATTAGGCCATCGGGTGAAGCTCCTAAGTATGGATCTACTGAACCGAGAAATCGACCGCAATTCTCTATTACTTTCGACTCATGTTTCGGAAATTGGATTTGGTTGCATACAAAGTTGAATAAAAAATTGTTTTTACATAAACGACACAATGATTTTTATTGTTTGCTCACCTGTCCAAAGAATGATTCAGTCAACCTTTTCGATCTCCATAGTAATGTATTGGCTTGGCGGATACTTCTACCTCTTAATCAGATTTAGTTAGAGACTTTAAACGACTTTTCGGAAAATACCTCGGCAGACAAGCATGCTAACAAAAGCAATTATTTGCCATAATCGTCATTGGATAGTGGTATGGAAATTCTTCTATTATGTGAGTGAACATTATATTGGTTTTTACACCATGCTCTCATATTACTTTTTCTCTTAATTTATTTTGCAATTTCTTTGCCAGGGAGACTGCCTGTTGATATCTCAACACGTAAGTGAAGAGTATGTGAAGATATACTACAGAAATGATCCTGTGAAGTATGATTTTGTTAAAACCAACGTTAACAGTGATAATAACAGCCTCACATCAAGATAGTATTCACTCTCTTAACCTTTGCTTTCTTTGCATTTATTTGTTTGCCTTCTTAAATTTATTTATTTTTTTATTATGCAATCTAAATCATGCCAATTATTGAGGAATTAAAATACTATAACGCCTATTGATGTTTGTACACTAAGAGACACCACCAAACATTAATTGACAACGCGATAAAGGGGGAGAAAATAAAAAGATAGTAGTCTATGCGTAGTTGAAGCAAATATCAAATGAAACGTCAATGTAAGTGATAAATTTTCGTATAGATTTCGTTACACGCCCGACAAATTCCAATGGTAAGGGATTGCCTTTATTACAAATTTCTTATCGGATGATGCGCATCGCGTGCCTCGACTACTTGTTTGAACGTTGTATAAATGGGAGTTGCTCAGTCAACAGAGTATGAGTCAGGTTCAGAAATACAGGAGGATCCCAACAAACTTACTAAGATAAGTGAAAGTATTGGATTATTTCGCGCTGCAGAAGATCCTATACTAGATAGTACGGACTCTGAAATTACGTTAGAAGATCCTAAAATAAAAAATAACACCAAGAAACAGAACAGGAAATCCTGGTCCCTAAATAAACTTCAAACATCAAACACGAAAACTTCGAAATCAGTTGGGCCCGATGATTCTTTAAAATCTGATACACAATCAGAATTAGTTTTGACGTGCAAATCGCATTGTACGGGCGCTAAAGTAGATTTTAGTTTAGATTCAAGCAAACACGGATTTGGAGACGTTTCAAAGAGTAGAATGAGTATGTCTGATGGCGTAAACAATAATAAGGTTATTTCTACAGAAGTGATGCAAGACTATCAACGATTTTCGAGAGAGCCTCCGGAGAAAGACCAAAATCAAACAAAGTGTCCAGTGCCACACAATATGAATGGTTGCTGTCGCGCCTGCTGTGTTCCATTGCAGAAGAGATTAGAAAATCACGATAAAAATATATACTTGAATCGTTGCCCGAGACATTCCAATTTTGAACATAATGGCTGCAATTCCACAAATTGTCCTAATAATCAGAAAACAAGACAATCCAAAAGTTCAACGTTAAATAATAAAGGAAAACTTTATAAACAAGGGCCTTCTAGGGGATCATCGCTGGAAGATAAGACACAAATACCATTACCCCCTCCGCCGCCTAAAAGGTTCTCACATACTTTAGAACCAGACGCGAATAATCGTCCATTCAATTCCGTTAATCGCAGATCTAATAATAAAACTCAAGATAATCACGAAGGTAATAAGCAAATGTACAATTCACATAATTATAACTACAATAAACAAAACTATAAACCATATCCATACGAAGAACCATCCGATCAAAGTTACACAACACCAGATGAATGCTGTGGGAAATGTTCCGGATTCGAACAATGTACCCGCCATCGTGGATGCAAATGCCAGTGCGCGTGTGTTTCCGATAGCTACTATCATGATTCGCTTTCCGATGATCAAGTAAGCAACGAATCAGATACAACTGATTGCATGCATTTGGCATATCAAAAAACAGGCGAATATCCGGAACTTGTCGACGAATTGGAAAACACACTGTCGCAGAGAAATCGGTTGCGCGTCCAGAAGACAATGCAGCAATTTGAAATACTGAGTAAACAGAATAAAAATTTGGACAAACCTATATTTGACGATGAAGAAACTTTATATAATGGACGACAAAATCAGCGACATCAAGTGTCGGATAGTAAACGTTGTAAATGTCAGTGCTGCAAAAGCCCTCCAGTAGCAGCAAACAATAAGCAACAAGGCGATGGTTTCAAATCGCGCGCCAGTTCAATCATGAAAAGAGCTGGTTTTCAACCAACGCCTTTTCCGCGTAGTTCTGGGTATGTTGAAAAGGTAGCTAGATATATGGATCCCAATTTCATAGATAAGCCGCAAAGATATTCTAAAAATTCTTCTCAGAATAACGGGAATGGAAGCTGGCAGATGGACTCCAGAAAAAACGAATGGGTTAAAGTTAGCAGTGATACTCAGTATGATTTTGAAAGCTGTTACCCTCCTTTGCCGTCTACTCCAAGATCCAGGGATGGATATGATGACAGGCAACCTCATGGTGAATATGCAAGAAATGCCCGTATGAACCGGCCGTGTTCTTGCAATAAATGTAATGGATGTACTAGACACAGTAGGAGTTAATGCTAAATGAATAGTTTTTAAATAAATGTGATTTTTTTTCGTTGTGTAAAGCATAATATTTTCATTTAATTTACTTATGATCTTCTAATCGTATGGAGGATTTCTACTTCAAACTGAGTGTAAGCTACAGTGAAGGTCTGCCGTTTCCGTTCAAGTTGTATCCATTATATGCTATTAAAAAATGAAACATGCACAGATGCGTAAGGACAGATTACTAATAAGCGTTCTTCGGTTCGCAATTATGTGGACTTTGGACGACTTGGAAGCATCACGGCAGGGCCGGTAATAAATAGTTGGTCGCTCGCATGTAAACATATGTTTGTACTCATGTCCTAAGACAAGTCATTTCCCGCATTGATTTGGGTGCGGGAAATACCACTTCCCACACTAGTGCGGGAAGTAACCAGTGTTGCCAACTTAAAATTCGGTACTAATGTAAATGTGTATTTATAAATATGAGAATGCATGCAAGTACACAGTACACCTTTTATAATTCAAATAGCATTAAAAATTCACGATATGGCACTGAATAAATACAACTTGCCTTCCTGCACTATTAATGTAAAGTACTATTCTATAGCTAGACGTCCCGATCGGAAATTGGCGCGGCTATACCTTTGGCCGTCGCGTTGCGCGTCCGCTACTTAAAGCTATTAGACTATGAAATTTCTTAAATTTAAAAAGTTATATTACTTTTCGACAAACGGTACTGCTAAAGCCTAGTCCAGACCTACACACACTTGCAGGCAAACAAATTTGCGTGAATTGGTGTGTTGGACGATATTACATATTACACAATTCTTATTAATTCATTAGTCTGAGGTTGAGAAGAGCAATATGGCCCATATACAATATGGCCCCCGCTTTATAATGATTGTTTTAACAACTTTGGTATATAGTATATACTATCGTTGATTGAAATATTGCCTTTCAATCGATGATAATATAGAATTATTAGCCACTGCCCATAAAATACGTTTTTTATTGCTGTCCACATTTAGTTCAGTTATCAAGTTGTTTATGGTTTAGAACTTTTTTGACATGAATTATGTGTGACATTTTCTGTTATGTGGGAATTTACTTATACTTAACATAGGCATTTGTGAGGTCTAGATAACGCTTTAGAATTATTTCAAAAAACAATTGTTTTTCACACACGGTGTTTATTGCATAAACACCGTTTTTTCAATATGTAGGAAATTCCGCATATCTTTGATACTAAGTGGTTTAAAAATTTATAATTAGCATAGCATATGCTAAAACTATGTCAATCGTGTCACTATCGTCTATTTGCGTTTGATCCGTATATTTTTGTATCCTAACAACACACTAGAGAGAGTTACAGAAATGAAATATTTTGGGATTCTTCTAGATAAATATTTAAATTACAATAGTAAGGTTAACTCTATTAGTAAACATATATAAAAAAATATGATTCTTTAGCAGACTAGGATCATAAACTATTTCAACGAAAATATTATTATATAAGGCAATTATACACCCGCATTTTGAATATTGTTCTTCAATTCTACAAAATGTGAATAAAGCAAAAATAAGTCAGTTGCAAAAATTACAAAATCAAGTAATATTTTGGGGTGTAAAGTAATATTTTGGGTGTAACATTAATAGATAAGTGTATACCTACACTTATCGATTAATGTTAGAAGTATTACATTTTATAAGTATCAAGCAGTATATTACTTTTAAATTCCTGGACTTATTCCGTAAAATTAAGAATCAAATCGTACTAAGTTATTTATTAAAAAGTTATAATATTAAAAATGTGCATAAATACAATACTAGAAATGAAAGCTATTTTTTGGCTGCAACTCAAAAAAAACTATATATGCTTAATAATATTTAATAAAATAACACGAGATATAAATGTGATAATTATAAAAACATTAAGTATAGTCTTACCCATTGTATATTAAATCACATAGTACATTTTTAATTATTTAATAATTACTTTAATTATTTGAATATTATATATGTGAATTGTAATAGGTTATGCTAATAAACGTATATTATAATAATAATTATTATTATTTGAATTTACACACAATATCTCATTGGATCTACGAGGGAGGAACTTCATCCTACCCCTAAAAATGTTCGTACGATGTGAGACGTCTGTAGTATCACAGTCTTCTGGATGGTATCTATTAGCTTGTCCTGCATGCCAAGGTCTTCTAGGTATTGTGTGAGCTTGTTTGATACAACGCAGGTTGCACATATAAGTAACGCTATACATTTTACATGCTCAATTTTCTAGTTATGGTTAAAGCATGTTCAATAGCCAAATTTTTATTTTTAGTAATTTTTTCCGATTCAGTTCTCGCTATGTTTTGGGAAAGTGAGAAGGCTGCTTACTCTCCCAACACATCGATTATAAGGACTTTCTTTGATACTTTCAATATCTGGCCTATTGTGGTCTATGGTATAATCTGTTATGATTGGTATGTGCTAGTGTAAAAGGCAGCTATCCAATTCTAGTACAGGTGCAGGATCATATTTATAATAACAGGTAGGATTTTGGATGAGGTTGTGGTTTTGTGCAAGTCGGGTGTGGATTACTTTTGCCACTTGATTGGGTCTGCCCTGGTAGCCGAGTTAGGTAATGCTGGACATTCAGCTATGATATATGGTCTATAGTTTCGCCTGGCTGTCGGCATTTTCTGCATATATCTGCTACCGCTGCATTCATGTTGTATTTAGCATCGTTTTTCGTATTGATTACTGCATCCTGTATAGCGATTGTAAATCCTTCCATCTCTGGGTAAAAATATCCTATCAGTCACCATAACGATTTCGTCTTATCAATATTCTAATATTCTCCTTCTGCAGTAGTGCTACCTTCCGTGTAACACTTTTGCTCTCCAACTGGCTCTCAATTCCTGTTGTTGGATCTTTGCAACAATATGCTTCCAATATCCTAGATTTGGTAGAATATAGCCATTACCTTGATATTTGTATGAGTTGTTCTGTTTTCAGACCTACATATTCTCTAAGTGTGCCTGGTCCCTACACAGTTTGCTGTGAGTGTAAATAAGGTCCTCATTCTATTCTAGGGAGATTTTGGGCTGATTGTTCTGAATTTTATTAATAGCCTTCGTGTGAGTACCCAGCTCCCAAAAATCTATCTTACAGTACATGAGAATCCCAAAAGAATATACTAGTATAGTTACCACGCATTAATTGCAGTTGTTAAGTTTCTCGCATTAAAATTGAGTAACTTCATTAGACGGTATCTGTATATTATCTATTAACTCTTTCTTAATTTTGTGTTATCTACTGACCGATGTTGTAATATGCTAAGATATTACATTACTTCTTCAGTAATTTATTTGCTGATATATATACCTTTCATTATAGTTACTGTGGCACACTTGTCTACACCAAATTCCATGCGAATGTCGCTGCTAAAGATGTGATTAGCTTTTATTAGTGACTGTATTTGTGTTTTGCTTTCTGCGTAGATCTTGATGCCTAAACAAAAGTTGGATTGATCTGAGAGAGAGGCGGTATTCATACTATTTAGTATGCATGATAGCGGGTAGAGGACGAGAATGAACCATGGAAGAGGAAGATGCCTTTGTTTATGTTCACGATGCCTAACTTTTCTACTTGTATGTGCATTTGTTTTTCCATTTGTTCATTAATGAACCCAACACTGTTCTTATTTTTGAATAGATTTTGTATATTTCTATCACCTTCCTCAGCCTTTTTAGGTAGGTAGTAGTCTATATAACACACAAGAGGTTATTGTTTATCTTTAGTGATTGTTTTACGATTACTGTGTCTGTTACCAATTGTTCTTTGCATAAAATGGGGATCGGCGGTATGCTACTAAAGATGACCCGTAGCTACCTAGAGGGGAGGACAGTACAGCTTACCACCGTGATGACCAACATCACCAAAACACTTACGTGCGGAGTTCCACAGGGATCGGCGCTGGGACCAACACTGTGGAACATCATGTACGACGGCGTACTGAACCTTACACTACCGGAGGGGGCCACGATCTGGCACTGGTGGTCGTGGCAAAGGATGTGCCGGAGATCCAGACTCGAGGGAACGAGAGCCTAGCACGGGTCTGCGAATAGCTAGCAGGGAGTGGACTCAGCATGGCCGCTGAAAAGACGGAGGCGGTCATGCTGGTAGGCAGAAGGCGAATTGGACAGGCCTCCTTTATGGTCCAGGGAAAGACGGTCACTCCCAAAGAGTCCATCAAGTACCTAGGCATCAGAATTAACCGGGGATTGAACTTCGCGGCGCACGTGGCAGAGGCGGTAGGAAAGGCAAGCCAGGTCACAACGGCTATTGGCCGTCTAATGCCGAACATTCCAGGGCCGCGGGACAAGAAGCGAAGGATGCTGGCGCGAGTAGCTGTGAGCTGGAGATGACTGTAGAGAGGACGAAGAATTTTATGGGAGCGGCCCAAAGACGAGCGGCCCTCAGAGTGGCAAGTGCCTACAGAACCACGTCCAGGGAGGCAGTGCTCGTGGTGGCCAGCAGCATCCCCATCGACCTCCAGGCAAGGGAGCGAGAGAAACTGCACGGAAGGAACAGGGAGTTGACAGCCACTAACAGGGCAGAGGAGAGAACTGAAACCCGAAGGCTATGGCAGGAGCAGTGGGAAGGCATTACCGAGCGAGCTGCGTGGACCCGGAGGCTAATCCCGGACGTCGAGGCCTGGACGAGCAGAAAGCACGGGGAGGTCAACTACCACCTCATCCAGGTCCTCACAGGACACGGCTGCTTCCGGTCATACCTCCACCGTATGAACCGGGCAGTGACGGACATGTGCAGTTATTGCGAGACCGCAGGGATAGCGTGGAGCATACCATCTTTGCATGCCAGCGATGGGAGGGACAACGATCGGCTCTGAGCCGGCGGATAGGGACCGAGATAACACCAGACACTATGGTGCCGCTGATGCTGGAGGATGATGGTAAATGGAAAGCCATCACCCACTGCATCAGGGAAATTATAAACCGTAAGGTAGAAGAGGCGAGATAGGACGGAGATCTACCCAGGCCTGAAGTAATGCGCGAGCGGTCCCGGGCCTGGCGGTGGAAAGAGGTGGGGGTTTAGCTGGTAGGTCGACTCAAGAGAGTCGGAATCCAGCACATCCCGGGGGAGAATGTCAACAAGGCCCCCGGGCGTCTATGAAGATTCCCCCCTCATGCAAAAAATAAAAATTAAAAAATAAAATTAAAAAAATTGTTCTTTGCATCCGTAGTAAAGAAATTGGTAACGAATACATAGTTTTTGTTCGTTGTATATCAGTTTCCTGTCTAAACATATATATGATGTCACAATTATTTATGCTTTTTACGTTTATTGAAATACAATTATTTATGCATGACTCGTGAGATCTAATATGAATTCTTTTAATTGCATATTCCTATTAGTTTATAAAAATGTTTAGTGTAGGTAATTCATTTTTTCTTCTACTATCGTGCCTAAATCACGAATGCACTGAAAAATGATTAACCTGCTACAAAAAATGTACGATCTATTGTTTCAATATTATTATCAAATGGTTGAATATTTTTCATCCATGTCAGTTCTCAGTATTTTATTGTTAATTTTTTTAGCGCCACATAGAAATAAGTTGTTTTTTTAAATTCTTTAGATACCCAATTTAGGTTGTCATATTTTAAGTGATGCAAACATTTTTTTGACGTATAGCTTGCCTGTTTTGCTCGCCTCATACGTGGTAGAAACAGTGCCAATTATTATGGGGTTAGTTTTTTCAACGCACTGCCTTTCCATATACAAAAACTGCCTCTAATTTCATTCAGAGAGCGCGTAAAGGACTAGCATTTTACTCAAAGGAAGTGTACTTCTCTAGTCTTAGAAATAGTCATACATGTATGTAAACCTGCAATATAAAATTGTTTATAAATTCTTCCTATATATATATATATATTGTTTTGACGAATGCAAGTATTACAAGTACTATAAGTATAATAAACAAATTTGATTTGATTTTAATTTGTATTTCTCTTCATTTGTCATTTATATTTTATGCAACATGATGGTAGAAGTATTGCTTTTTCTATAAATCATTGACTCTGTTCACAAGATAAACTTAATTAACGTAATTGTGTAGGCTTGAATATATAATTAGACAAGCGTCGTATTAAAAAGAATAACTAATCTAATCATTTATTGGTAAGAATTTTAATTGTTTGGACTTATTCCCGTTAAAAAATAAATATACATAGTCCCTCACGTCTACTTGAACATTTTCAAGCTTTAGTTTAGTCTACAAAACATATATATGCCGGTTTGTTGTATTTTATCACTTTCTCTATGACCTGCCTAACCATGAAGATGGCAATCATCGATCGCATCTTTCTAAACCCTTGTTTTTCTTCGCTTCTTGTAATATGGCCAGTAATCTTTTGCCGTAGGATACGGGAGAATAGTTTCATGGATGTGTTTAGCAGAGATTCCATTCCATTCCATGGTAGTGAGCTGGGTCAGAAGTACTTCCTTTGTTGAACACTGGTATAGTTATGCTGCTTCTCCACACTGTTTGTCACTGTTTGATGTTTTACAACTGATAGAATTTTGAATAGATTTTGAAACTTTTCTCCAAAATACAGCATTTTCTAAAACTTTGATATTTGGCCTTTGTCCCTATAGCTACCATTATAAATTTACCATTTGCATAAACTATAGCTAATGACACAACCCTATAAAACTATAGTATTCGATGCTGCAAATACAGGTTTGTAAATATAATAGAATGATCCGCCTTTTACAATACGCATATGCTTCCTATCGGCGGCCCTAAACAATGAGGAAAATTCGATTATATCGGCAATAGCTTTCCACTCCAAATTGGCACTTGAAAACTGTTGAACAAATAAATAACAGTTATTCAATAAATATTTATCATAAATTATCAACTCACCTCTATAGCCCTTTGATATAATATTTTAAATATTGGCAAACATGTTTTAGGTTTTAGAATTCCTAGAGCTTGTGCGTTTACTGAAAACTTCAAATCCTTATAATTTGGTCCAGTTGCTAAGAAGCAATAAACATTTGTGGGATGATATTGCTTCCCTCATATTCGTATCTTTTTATCTGAATACATGGTGCAACGAAATGTATTGTTCTAAATAAGTATGTTCATTCATTCTCAAATAATTCCTATAGTCGTTTATGGATATAAACGCATTTATTTTAATAAATTAACGTGGGTGTACTAAGATCGGTTCTGTAACCATGTCTATTTTATTCGTTTTCTGTCTAAGGAGCTTTGACCATAACATAAATACCTATTGCAGTTGCTATAATGCATATAACTCTTCATAGTCCATGTTTCTGCACCAAATACTTCTAAAGAAACAATGAACTAAATAGTCTTTGTCCACTCAACTGGTCCCAAGGATATAAGGATCCATGATACACGGATCGTATTTCCTTCTGTGTTCTAGAAACAAACAAAAATAATTACCATATGTAAAATATAGTAATATATGTTAATGTTCACTATTAAAGAAACAATCACTATACTTCGATGCTGCAAATACACGTTTTTTTAAAATTATCTATTGCAACGGCATAATGGTGTTCGGACGGCTCATTAAAAAGTTGAATGGTAATAACTATCTTAATTGTCATTATTATGATTACAACTATGTGGTAGCAAATTAATTTCGTACTATAAATTGCACTGAATCATAATTTATGTTTGATAGTTTTTCGTTGATTCTTGAGAATGCACGCTGTCACGTTAGTTGTAATCGCGGCATTGGCCATCGTTACACATGTAAGTTTGATACTATTTTATACATTGACACATACATGGTATAGTCCTGGGTTTCAGCTAAAATGCTAGAATATTTTATTGTCATAATTAAATCAGCTTGAAGACCGGATTAACTTTATTACATGGTGTAGATTTCTTGAGATTAATTGGGAATATCCCATATCCTAATGTTATCTTTTATTTATAGTAAACATGGATAAGTCAGCGTGTTATTTTAATGAACATCATGAATTATATTCTAATTACATTCCATTACTAAAGGAAATATAGATCAGCCATAATGCATCCGTGTAGAATATGAAATCACAGGTTAATCTAGCCTAAAGCCGTGGTTTCCTAGGAAATCGGTGCCATTAAACAGCCCGGTTATGATCTCATGCAGATGTGACATCAACAACAGTTTTTATGAGTTTCTAGGCAGCAATTTAACATACTGCAAACCACCAAGATTAACGGTTAAGGTGGGTTTATACAGACATAAAATAATAAATTAGATAGAACGAATCAGTGGAAATACAATTTTTAGATAATTTAAATTGAAAGTTAATGAGTTGTTATAATTTCATGTTGAAACAAAAAATATATTCATAATCGTCTTATAGTTGGTTGTGCTCAAAACAAATTTTGTCAGTTTGTTTCTGTTAGTTAAGTTAAGTTAAGTTAAAAACACAAAGATTAATAAATCACTCCTGCCTAGAAGAAAATATGGAAGGTATAATCAAAATAGAGAAGATCGAAAAGCTAAATAATTGACTTGTAACCATCGCAAAAGAGTTCTTACTGCAATATAAAATAGGGAACAAATAGTGTTGTTAACGAAGCTGCAACCAAATGAAACGCTTACCTGTGTCGATAATGTACAGTCTCTCTTGCCATAGGCCACAATTGTTGAGTATACCATCATTTGGGACAAAATAATAATGGAATTGTAGATCATCATTTGAGAGGTGGTACTTATTTTGTCACAACAAAAATATTCTGTGAAATAATCCTCAAATATTGACTACTTATTTATTATTTTATTTACATATGTGTTATTTATGTCACCATAAACACACCTTTTTGAATTAAAATGACAAGCAATGTTCAGTGCAAATATTCATATTGATATTAATAATTGTTATTAAGAACGATGTAGTGACGTTCAAATTACATCAAGCCGGTAGATTTAACAGAACCGCTTTCTTAAGAAACCAGTGCTTTAATGCCTCCTGAATATCGCATTGTAGAATCTTATCGTTTTAAGATCATATTTCGTTGTTATTATCATAATTCCAGTAAAGGCTGTAAATTATAATAATATTGCCACCAACGCTACGTTGCGAACCGACTATGAAATAAATATAAATGGCATGTGCTTCTTTAATTTCTCACTTTTCTATCTATGAAATATTATATTTTCGTTGACTCGTGTTTGCATATAACTCAGACAGAATTGATATGCCTTGGAAAAAACTATTTAATCACTTTATTAAGATACTAGATACAGAAGATACAGAAGACGACTTCTTTCACAAGTGACAGTGTCAGATACTTACTGTCTAAAATAAGGGATTTGTACCCGCACCCACAGCATCTTAGCGAAAATATTAATTCTATATATGTTTATATCTGTGTATCTTAATCACGTCAGGTGTTGAATGTAGAATGTTCATGTTGGCCAGCCCTTCAGAGTTTTTGGCATATTCACGATGATGTGCAAGTATCATCCTGGGCCTTTCTAATTATGATGTTCATCGTACTTGGAACATGAATTTGCTGATTCCATTGAAAATATATGATCGTACATCAGACGTACTCCCAGTTCGCGTCTTATTTGTCTGTCCATAACCATGGGTTATTTAGGAACCTTCTGATCTTATTCTGGAATCGCTGAAAACGTACCCAATACAACTTTGTCAAGCTTCCAGCTTAGACAGGAGTAGCGTAGGTAAGTTTCAGTCTTAGCACTGAGCTAAAGATTCTCAATGTATTTCGTAGACTGTGAACACTGTGTCAATCGACTAGGGGAGATGACCTGCCAGCGGCTTATCTGGTTCTCACCAGGGCATCTTTAAGGTGTGCATTCCAACTCAGCTCTCGTGTTAGGATAAGACCCAAATACCTGACAGAGTCACTCAAAGGAATACCCTTATCAAATAAAAGAATATCATATCCATACGCGCCAGTAGAGTAAGGTTCTCTATGACGAGAGACCCTTCCCCAGCCGTACTTGGAAATTACGATGCTTCAGGTATAAATAACAAGGCGGATCACATAGTCCGGATATTCATATTGTATGAGTTTGTAAAGCAATTTGTTGTGTCATACTTTATCCAAGATTTTCTCAACATCAAAAAATATCGCAGCCTGGGATCGCTTCATGTTAAAACCCTCCGCAATGAATTCTACTATTCGGAAGAGGTAATGCTGCGTAGAAAGGAGAGCACTGAAAGTGTGCTGCTCGGCATGCAGTATGTTTGCGTCGGTAAATAAGCGAAGAGGGCTAGAAGAACCCTCTAACGAATGTAGGCCGAACGGGCGGTTGTTTTGAGGAAACTTACTGTCGCTGTCTGCTTTTGATCATCACGATCGTCGCAATTTTGCATTGAGAAGGAAAGTGCGCCTGACTTTACGGACATAGTCGATATCCATGTCGATATAGTGCAGTTCACATTGCCTTTCAAAGTCTCATGAGTCGGCTTTGTCCGTTTCTGTACATACTTATTTCGCACGGGAGTGAAATAAGACACAATGAGCGTAGCATTGGGAACAGATTCTGCGGGAACTTCTTCCAGTTTACCATCTGGTTTACTAACATGTCTAGTTAAAATCGCCAGCCATGATTAGCCTAGGGCTACAAGATTGAATTATGTCCAAATCCGCGCATAGTAATATTTTACCGGAACTATTGAAGCCGTGATAATTACAGACCCTTTCTCGTCAATATTTATTGTTATGGAATTCGCTTCCAGGTTCTGTAGCAACGTCAACTCTGTAGGATTCAGAGACCTGGTATATTATTATCTTTGACCGGCCTTAAGGAACGTTTCGCAGAACGTTTACAAGAGGTCTTGGTTACCTCCTAGCTAGCTTAAAAGGAAAGTCTCTAGCATTCTGGTGTGCTGGCATTTTAAGGCGCGGCGGCGTTTAATGTGACGAGCAGGTTGAGACTGTCGCTTTCCTTCAGAGATCTCCCTTGTGATTTGCGCTGCGATATATGCATTGCGGCGGTCGATGCACACTACATTTCATTCATTGGGGCCAGAATGAGCCGAGGGCATCTGAGGCGGAGATTGCGCCAGATTCGTCGTGGTTTGGAGGCCTTGGTAGCCTAAGAAGCTGGAGGTGACTGTGGGGTAGACGATAGCTGAGGGGTAGAAGGTGCCAGGCGCAGTGTAAAGGTTTTGGACGCAGACGGCACAATTTTTGAGGTAGCGCTAGCATAAGCCACAGTTCTACTCCTATTTTACACCCTTATAAATATGGTGAAGGTCAACCGATCTCCGCGGACTGGGGTGAAATCTTACACATTGCAGACAATTGCATTTCATTCCGGTTTCTTCTCACCTTACTGCGCATTGTATCCTACTATGGGTTATTAGACCGAACGACGAAAAAATCTCCTGTACTAACTTTAAATTATAATTGCCCAAAATTTCTATTACACATATTCTGACGATACAGATATAAATTACGTGACCGGTACAGTCATACAACAAACTATACAACTCGATTAATTGACAACCAGTTTTAACATCCCATGTCAATGTTCGCATAACGCTAATAATGTCAGGACATTGAGATTGTTGCCACCATATTCGTTAGGAACAGAATTGGTGATGAGCTTTCATTCTTTACTTTTCCATCCATAAAACGTTATATTCTAGTTCAAGCGCTAATTTCAAGATCTGATGTCAGAGTTGTTCTCACTAATAGTCGGACTTTGCGCATTACCAGTATATTACTATCCCAAATTAAAATTAATTAGGTGTACGACTATCATTTCTGACCTTTATAAAATATGATATTCTTGTTCACGCTCTATTAAAAAGGATCCAGAAAAAACATTATTTAAATTCGTACTAATCTTTGTAGATGTTTCTATGCAAACAAATTTGCAGATTAAACTTTACCATTTTTCACAAAATACTATTCTGTATTAAAAACCACAATCTTGTAAAATATTTACGCATAGCGTTTACGCAGATAAGAGTTTTTTCCACAATGCGGGGCATTTATGATTAAGAGAAGGAATTTACAATGAAATGTTTTGTGCCCATATAAAGCCGTCAAAATATATATTGTAATCCATTTTAGCAAAGAAAAATGGAGATAATTGAACATACGGTTATTGTATTAGTTTCGCTAGTGTATTTTATTGGAATTACGCTGGTACGTATTAGAAATCTGATGATTTACTATAGAAGCTTTTAAGTTTTTGGGGCTCTGGAGTTGACAAATTAGAAAGCCCTAGGTCCCCGAATCCACCTAAATATACTTTTAAACTGTTTTATTACACATTTTTCGAGAAAATGTGATTCATTATAAAATGTTGCTTAATCTCTAATAGTAATTTGCGATAGATTATCAATATAATGTAGGTCGATCCGGGGAGACACTATAAAAGACAAGGTAGACTATATCATTTGTTGTTGGGATACAATTAAACAATTACTAACACACACATACACATACACGAACACACGATGGAAGGGCATGAAGATTTCCGATTACGATTATCCAGTTACAAATTGTAAGAAAAGCAGTAACTACTAAGACTAAAAGACATGGCAATGTTTTAAATCAAATGACCTGTCATTTGTTTGTGCTATCATTGCAAAAAAGGAGTCGTGGGTTCGAATTTTCGCCAGACTGGTACATTTTAATTAATTAAATATACTTTTATTGGAGTTTAAAGTTGGCTATAAAGGCGAGTTAACAATAGTCCGTTATACGTGTTAGATAAATTATTACATCATTCCCTCATATATCCTCTTTAGTTATAGAAACGTCACACATTATGTGTCAAAAATTGGCAAAAGTGACGTTTGAATCACGGATTAAAGGTATGATGGGAATGTGTTTTGTATAATCCAGAATGAATTATAATCCTTAAAATAAGCTGTTTTTGCATTTAAAAGTTATACTCCGTCCGGAGAACAGTGATTTCACTTAGTAGATAATACTTTTTCAGCAATTACAATCCTGAGCAAGAGCAATACATATACAATAACTCAAAAATTAAGATTGGAGAACTGATAAAGAACTCTATGAATAAAATTTAAATTAATAATTAATTTAATAGTAAGCACGGTTTCTACATGTAGAAACTCCTCAAAGGCATCGTCATATTAAAAAATGTCTAAAAACCTGGGGTACGATCTCTATATATTATTTTATATATTAATATTTCCAATTCAATGGTCTACACGTATCATGGACTTATAGCATCACCAGATGTTCAACGTATGTCAACGCCATGACGTTTACGGCGCCGACCTACCGATGGCTCTGCCGGTAAATTTATGTCGTACCTATTATAATTGCTAATAAAATGATGATAATTAATAAATGCTAATAGCGTTAACTAAAAAAATATTGTCAACAAATAACTATGGTCAAGTATATAGTTTAGATCATTTACCTTTATGAAGTGATGGGTGAATATTTGACATTTGAAATAATAGCGATATTCATAGCTTTCGCTCTAAAATCGATCGCTGCCCATGGTTTACTAACAAAGCTGCACTTTGAGCGATAGTTGACGTTTTTTCTTCTTCTTCGTGTGTCCTGTCCTCTTAGAAAGTTGGCCACCATCAACATTATCTGTGTCTTGTGAATATTTCTTCTATTTCTATTAATCAATGCTAATAGCGTCACCTAAACAATTATTGTCTAAAAATAACTACGATGAAGTGTATAGTTTATACCATTTACCTTTACGAAGTGATGGGTCAATATTTGACATTTGCAATAATAGCGATATTCATAGCATTCGCTCTAAAATCTATGCCCATGGTTTTCTAACAAAGCTTCACCTTGAGCGATATTTTGTTGACGTTATTTCTTCTTCTTCATGTGCCCTGTCCGCTTAGAACGTTGGTGACCTTCAACATTATCTGTGTCTTGTGAATAGTTCTTCGGAATAGCATTGTGATACTAACACCAAGCCACTGACGTAATTTAACGTTATTTACACATCACAAATAACGTTTTAAATGTATATAATTGAATAACTCACTATAATTACAGTGACTTATAGCATTATTCAATTATATATGTTAATATATATTATTAATTGACTTTTTCATTATATTGATTATTAATATTATTGTAATGTCGTTCTCTGGAGAAGTATATTTATTTATATACATGAAAAACTTTTTTGTGACGTAAAAATGATATCAAAGATAGCCGGTTTTACGGCAGGACTACCTAGGATACCCAGGGGAGCGATTATAATTTATAATGTGAGTTCGCAAAATGGTAGATTTTCGGTTTACTAACCTTAGAAAACACTAATAAACCGAAATTCCATAATTGAACGAACTCAAATCGTGAATTGTCCCTTGTGGGGCGACAGTTAAACGTGTGGTATTAGGAATCGCACCCTAGGCCAATAGAAAATTTACTTGTGTGTTTGTTTTCATACATTTAGGTTGCTGTTGTGGCATGAATTGTTGTCAACTTTGCGTTAGGCATCCGACTTAACATCATATAGTTAAAAAAAATCGTGGACAATACCGATATTAATCGTTAAACGTTAATTTAATTGTATTTTTTCACAAGTGTACAGAAGCGGTGACTCTCCAGATCCCAAATGGCAAAATATTGGGCACCAAAAAGTACACCGTCCCCAACAAGAACGCCTACTACGCTTTTAAGGGATTGAGATATTCGGCGCCCATGGAGCGCTTTAAGGTATGTGTAATTGTTTAATTAGGATTCGATTCTATAAAGAAGAATTAACTGTAGCCTATGGTTATAGATAGATGTTGCAAAAATTTTACCGAAGTTTTTATATTACAACGTCGCTCATGGATTGGAAATTAATGGAGTTAATATACTTTTATGCAAAGCAGACTAAAGGGCCATTCACAATAAGCACGGTAGTTGAATATCTATAAAAATCGAGACGTTCAGAGTTGGGCAGGCAGTAATAGTTTCACTGCTAAATGCCAGAATTTTGTAATCTGTACAATCTCGCTTGTCGCTACGTTACCACTACTACACTTATTGTCCATGGTCCTTAAAACTACCAACAAAGATTTACCAATTGACCATTTGCTATATAATACATGATTTCGTAGTGTTCTTATCAGATTGGTTTTCATTGGTTTCTCAATAAAGGGCCTATAATTGTCAATATTTATATATTTCAATAATGGCTTCTACAAAAACATTTAGGTTACCCATCATCCTGTGATTATGCCATTGTCGTAGAGTTGGTTACCCTTGTTTAAGAGTAGACGTGTACGCATCGTTTAAGTATTCCCGGTAATTTCTATAGAGATAACGCAGAGATAATAAATTGCGTTTATAATTAAAAGTCAATGATGACAATTTACGTAAAAACTGGGGAAAATAGCCCCTATATTTTATTTGTTTACAGGTGGCATCTCTTATTATCTATTAGTTAGGTATACTCGCCAAATAAGTATATATTTTAAGCTCCCGACAAACGATGTGGTGAATATGAGTGAACGCCTCGGCGAAAATTTATTTCTCCATTGTGTGCAAAATGTACCACCTACAAAGCGAACGTCCACGAACGCCAACATTTGTGCAAACACTGTGCTTGCAATGTTTATTATGTTTATGTGGTTGATACGCGAGATTAATATGTATGTGGTTGATACGCTAGTATACGTTAAGTTGTTCCGATAATAAACTAGGAAGAGAGAAACATTTAAGGTGCAACACATTCTGTGTTATTTCCCATACTTTTGCTTTTATAGAATAATAGGGTTTTGAGTTAACATACTTATGAGGGCGAAGATGGCAATATATACCTGGTTGATGTTAATCTCTGAAGTGGTAATTACTGACACAAACCCATGGTTGAATAGAGTGGCTATATTTTCTAGTTTTCAGCTTTAAATAATTTTAGCGCATAAATAAATCCGATTTTTGCTTCAGCTTTCAAAGCCAATTGGCCCATGGAAAGGCGTGTACGATGCACGGCAGGATAAAGGAATGTGTCCTCAATATATTCCATTGCCTGGCGAGCGTGAGGATTGTCTATTTTTGAACGTATTCACGCCGAAGGTAATTTAAAGTCAACGCTACAAATCATTATTGATCAATTCACTTTAGTATTGAACAAATTATATATTTAATTTTCAAGAGTAATTCGGTTAATTATATTTCAGTTGCCAAGTTCCAATCAAGAAAGGAACCTAACAGTAATGTTTTGGGTTCATGGAGGCCTTCTAGTTACAGGTAATGGTCTACAAAAGAATTTTGGGCCTGACTATTTTATAGACCACAATGTTATAATAGTTACCATCACTTACCGACTGGGTATTTACGGTACGTATATGTAATAATAATAATAATAGACTTTATTATCCAAGAATTTAGTAGTTGTAATACACAGATTTATAAATATCAATTAACAGCGTGCAGAAAAGGCGAGGTTCCGGTATATAGGTGTTAACCAATTTCTTCAAATTAAATTAAATTTTGTAATAATTATATCATTATGTAACATATTTGTTATATATTTGTAGGCTTTCTTTGCGATGGCAAAGGTACAATTCCCTGCAATTTAGGTCTGAAGGATGTTGTGCTTGCAATGCAGTGGGTGAAAGAGAATATTCAGTATTTTGGAGGAGATCCGGACTCTATAACTGCTTTTGGCGAAAGCGCTGGTGCTGTAATGATTTCGTATTTAACAACATCTCCATTAGTTGCTGGAAAAGGTATATTCGTTTTATATTACCCTTTTATAGTACTACAGTATTCCCAGTTAAAATACTATAATTAGGTCTAATTTTTAAATTTTGGTTTTTAACGACCGGTCTATAATAATTTTAAGTTCGGTTAACTCATTTACTTTTTGCGTTTTACGTTCAAGTTGGCGAGTTCTTTTTTATATAATTTAAGGTAAGTGTATGCTTAAATAAAATAATTAATAATTAATAAAAATAAAGTTCAATAGGCTATTTTTCTTTTTCATTAAGGTGTTTATGGTGGCAAAATAATAAATAATATATAATAAATAAAGTCATAAAAACGCCATAAAAGACGTTATTTAGGAACTAACAAAAAAATCTTTACTGGTATTATTCCCTCTCTACTGAAGAGGGTGGTTCCCTCGCCCACTTCTTCTCCCACGTCAGCCTTTTGCAAGTTTCCCATAGTGACAGCTTAAAACAGCTTGAAAACGATCCGGTTCGAAGGACCAAAACATGTGAGCTCTTGAATCCGCTTGTTCGAAGATTTAAAAATGTGACAGCTTAAAATAGCTTGAACACGATCCGGTTCGAAAGACCAAAGATGTGACATTAAGTAACTAAAATCCCATTTCACAATTTAATTTTGCAATACAATAATTCTACAACAATCACAGAGCACAAAGAGGGCGATGTTCACCTTGCAATAGCTCGACCATATTTATCTCTATCACTGTTGTTTACTGCATCCCTCGTAGGTATCGAGGGTTATATAGCGCGGGGATTTCCCACGTACCTGCCACTCTATATACCCCGGTTTATATGAGCCCTCACTCAATCTTTCCTGTCGCACTTGCCACTCCACACCTCTCATTCTCTCCGTGACCGTTCGCATGCTTCCGCCTCTTTGTTTATCATCTACCCACACTTTACAGACATACCCATTTTTCTTTAAACGCTTTCTGCCCTACCCCTATTCCTCATCCATTATAACACCCGCACTAGTATTCCTCCTCCAATATGGATATTGATATGAAAATTAGTAGAACTCATTATTATTAAATCGTTTTATTTTAATTACTATTTTTTCACAGAAAAATATTGATTTTTATTATTTTTCTTTAGGATACTTCAAGCGTGCAATTCTAGAAAGCGGCAACAGTTTGACTCCCTGGCTTGTGCAGAGGAATCCTAGACGGAATTACGATGCCTTTGTACTAAGTGTAGGATGTATACGATTAACAGCTGAAGCGACATTAAACTGCCTCCGTGAAAGAAGCGTACTGGAAATATCGGCCGCGACGTTTGTGGATGTAGGAGTTGTAAGAACATTTATTTCATTAACACAGCGATTTTTAAATATTTCTTTGTAAACCAATATATGTTTTTTAGATTCTATAATTTATGAAAATTATACATACTAGTCTTATTCGATGATTCCAATGACGTCTTTAACTTATATAGGGCTCAGGGCTCTAATTATTTAGGGGCCTCCACACTTTTATAATAATAAAAATATTTCATCTGCTTAATGATTTTAAGATTAATATAAGTAGAAATTAAAACTCATAGGAATTATATTTTTTGGACATTAATTTATTTTATAATTAAATGATAAACTTATTTCATATGCTTCGTCACAAACCAAATATACTTCGTTGACGTTTACTAAAAAAAACGTATGTCTTTAATTTTCATGATTAACTGTATATTTCTGACCACATTGGATTCATAAATTCAAGTTGCTAGTTAGACCGACAATTCAATGATTTTCATTTTTCTAGTTCTTCCAATCATTTGCATTTTTCTTGGTCCTGCTTTAATAAATCTTCATTATAAAAAGAAAACTTCTATCGTTATAGCTAAAAGCCTAGGGGATGTTCTGCTAGTAACGTAGTAGACGGTCAGAGAAATGTAATCAATCGCCCGGTAACTTCACAGCAAATCTCTGAAAAACTGTGAAAGCTGATTCGCGAAATTTTTTTCACAACGGGGTTTGAACTCCTTCAACCAAGCAAAATTTAGCATTTTGAACAACTATTGTTCTCTGAATAGAAATCACCGAGCTTAAGTGAATGCAACAGACATAAACGCTCTATCTCGCTCCCCAATGCTTAGTACGAGACGGACGGACTAACTATTTGCCGTCTGACCTGGGTCCCGCATTATTTTCCGAATTCTCGCCGAATGTACATAATAAATTTTCTGAAAATCATTTATTTGTGATCACTTCGTTCAAGTTATTTTTGTTTAAGAATTAATGAATAATAACAACTCAGTTTGTAGTTTCCTGTTGATAAAAAACATGCTTATAATTTGGTACTCTCTTATATTCCTTACTTTTTGCATTTATTCCACTGCTACTTTTTAGTTTAAAATAGCACACTTGTATAAGGCACCTTACACGATTAATAATACTGTCAATATTTTAGAATAATGACGCTATTACTGTACGATAATATGTTTAAAATGTTTATTATTCTAAAATATTAATAGCATTACTTATCGTGCAAGGTATAGTAACGATGGAATGAAGAGAATATCCAGATTACTTGATAAATATAAAAGGAGGATTGAAGCAAATACTGACACTACTAGGACTGACAGTATTATTGACCGTGTAAGGTGCCTTTATATTTCAATAAATTCTTCCATGAAGTTTTCTATGTGCAAACAATGTGCTATGAAGTAACTTTTTTTTTGTATGGAAAATGTGTGTCTCTTATACAATAATAATCTACTACAATACTCTGAATGACAGGACTATATTTCTGCCAAACGTTTACTTTATACTTGTATGTGACAGATAAAACATACACCAAAACGCTTGTTGGAAGCTTTCTTTAGGCTTTGATTTCCTAGGGGCTGGTTTTGTGTGGAGCGTAGTATATTTCACCATAATTTAATAAGCGGTTAAGCTTAAATACGATGCATCGGGGGCACTTATAGAGAGAGCTCTTGGAAACCATATCCATTGTAACCATTATTTGTGTTTACGGTTTACGGCATTTTCTACGAAACCCGCGCTTAACTACGTTTTCTTCTTCCAGTGCATATCGACTAATGGATGTTTGCCATGACTTTATTTTGTCTCTGTCTCTTGCTGTGTGGAAATGTTCTTGGACACTTCTTAGGTCAGTCCATTCTCAGATATTTAGCCTTTTGTTTTCGGCCTATTCCTCTTGCCATCAATCTTGCAGTGGATAGAATTATAAAGATTATGTATTTAGGATTGCGCTTTATGTAGCCGCAATACTCCGCCTATCTTCGTTTTAGGTTAGTTAGTTCGCGATATCTTCGTATTCGGGCCAATACGATTTTCAGCATGTCGCGAAAAGTTCTAACGCTTCTAACTTGTTCATAATCGGTGGTACCATACCGATTATGAACAAGTTAGAGGCGTTAGAACTTTTCGCGACATGCTGAAGTCGCGACGGCATCATTAACGATGATGTAAACTATGTTTCGATGTTCCTGTCTATCGTTTCCAGTTTAGAATATACTTCCTCCAGTTTTGCGGCATTGGCCAAATTTCTTCCATCTTGTTTCTTCAACTCCCATTTCTTCGATGACCAGACGACATTGAGTTCAATGTCGTCTGGTCATCGCTTGGATGGTTTTGTCAAGTTTCCCTGCTTCTAATGAGCTTCGGGTATCCCATGTTCCTATATTAAGGTCTTGTCTTGTGTTTGATTATGTTTTTTCGGCTACATGCAAAACCGTCTCCCTGGAGATCCGATCGGGGAACTATTTATTACTCCGGTATGTTTTTAATTGAATGACGTCATCATGATGTGATGCTAAAACTAATGGAGGTGGTTTCTTCATGAGATGCGTCCTTGCCAGTTAACTGTGGTGGTTTGCGTTGACTGTCGATCCGTCTCAACTTAGCATCCATCATCAGCGCTGCTTCGAGAAGGCGCGTATGGTCTTTTGATATCCTAACTTAGTACTGCTTGATGCGTTGGATTTGCAGCTTTGATCTGAGTATTATTCGATTCGTGTCCATTACAATGTACTAATGGCCCTCTCCACGTTTCCAAGTTATAAATTAACGTGTTAAAACTGTATCTGTTGAAGCATACACCACAATGCAAATCCTAATTCTTACGCTATCTAGTCATATCGACTGATATCTGTAACTAAAATGTACTGGCATGTATTATGCAAGTCATTAGTGGCACAATTGAAGATTGGTATGGAGGCATAGGGAAATGATTTAACATTATCGCAACTATTCATGGATGTGGCGTTGCGTTATTCTATATGTTAATTATGCTTCTTCCAGTTGTCTGCATTAAAATTTAATATAATGAATGGAATAACATATAGTCTTGTAATAGAGGATGATAAACCTGGGGCCGTAATCGTGGAGGGCTCCTATAACCTCCTTTCCAGAACAAAATCTATAGATGTAGAACTGTTCGTTGGTACTAATTCAGAGGAGGCGCTATTCGGAGCACCATGTAAGTTGTCAGTATATTTTTCATATCTTAAAGCAACTCAAGCTAGTGGGTAGTCCTGATTACCTAGGAAACGGCACTGTAAACGCGACCATTTGTGACCTGGGCCGACCTAAGATATTCGGCGCCCGTGGATTACTAAAATAATGCGCCTCTCTTCATAAGAGATATAAATCATATATATTAAATATATACATACATATAATATTTTCTACTTCATTTAGAACGGATTATTTCGTTATTCTTATCACGAATAAATGTAACTAATAACTAATAATAACAACAAAATTTAACACCAGTAAAATATGCGCCCCAAAAAGGCTTGCTCCCCAGAACTACGGCCCATTTAGCCCTAAGGTTGACTTGTTTGTCACATCAATTGTACATCTTAAAAACGTTATACTAGTATTTTATAGGCCCTGTCCATTTGGCTACTACTAGTAACTAGTAGTGACACATGCTGACGTCACGCTCATACTAATAGTATAGCGTGACGTCAGCATTTCTCACTACTAGTCACTAGCTGTAACCAAACGTAAAGGGTCATAGTTTTTAGGGGAAGTTTGGAAGATGTATAATGGAATTTTTGTAATGGTTATGTCTAATAAAGGTTTTTTTTTATAATATTTTATATTGAGTAACTCACAATAATCGAAGCGGTTTACCTCTAGAGGGCATTCAGTAGTTCTCCACAACTGTGGAATGATTGCAGGAGTGACAGCTAAAATGCTGCACAAAGGTTCCATACAAGTGCACTAAGTGCAGCCTGCGGAGAAGCTCCCAGCAATTTTATGTTATTTTAAATCATCTCAATCAACAATAATTCACTGTATGTACTTACTTAAAATACCTTTATTAGCATATTCTGATATACAATACAATTTTCACTTTACAATACAATATAAAAAACCCTATGATACAAGATGCTCTCAATACAAATTGCTACATTCTACGTTATCCCGAATTTCCTCTTCTCTTTACAATTCTGCTCATTATCCCGCTGCCTCTAGAAGGTTAGAGGCAGCGGGAGAATGAGCAGAATTGTAAAGAGAAGAGGGAATTCGGGATAAGGTAGAATTCCAGTATAGACTCCGCACTTGACCCCGTGTCGCACTCTGTCCATCTCATACCTTTGTATACTCTCCAGTATTTATCCCCTCCACATACTTTCCACACTTTCTTACAATTTTGGATCAATGTATATATTCTATAATAACTGCCCTGGCTCTATCTTCCTTTACCTCTCTTGTGGATCTACTTCGCTTAACCCTTTCTTTCACTACCTCCTGTAGCTTCTTTCTGCTATTCTTCGTCACCTCCCTTTCTGACATGCCCACGCTCTTATAATTCACTGTAATTCATTATATTGAGGTGTACCACTCTCTCGGAAGCCATATTAATTTATATACGTGAAACGTTTTTGAACCGTAAAAATGATGACAAAAATGGCTTAAAGTATGGCTTCCTAGGAAACCAAGGACTTACTCATTGGCCCGGTGTGCGACCAACCTTCTATTGAAACATTCTTATAACGTCTTATTTAACGTTTTACAGATGTGAATATATTCAGACCAATATTTATCGAGGTGGATCTATGCAGGGACATCATTGTGCCGGTAGATATGTATGCTTCGCAAGAAGATGCTGATAATCATGTAGCACCAACACAAAAAGTCCTGCTGTTCTATCAGCGGTGGCGAAAATCGTACGGGTATGAAACAATTAATTTTGAACTTTTTTCATAATATATATATATTTTATGAACACAGAGTGGATTTTTGTCTTAAAATCGTTCTGTAATGAATCAAAATTTCACACTATTTATTTTAAGCTTTGTCGGAACTACCAACAAGAGTGGTTGTCATACAAAGATACAATATATAAAAATATTTAGTATGTACTATAAAAAGAAATGGAGTTGCTCAAAAAGGCACTTAAAGGGCACCTTACACGGTCAATAATACGGTCATTTCTAGTACTGTCAGTATTTGCTTCAATATTTATCAACCAATCAATAATCCGGATTAACGTCAGTTTTCTGTTCAAAGCATCAATACTACCTTACATGATCAGTAATACTGTCAATATTAATAGCATTATTGACCATGTCAGGTGTTTTTTATAATAAGTCGGGAAGTAGATCTAAAGTAGATGTTAGCCATGGTAATTGTTTGATGCACGACTGGGTTGCGATTCCGGACACGACCCGTTCCGAAACGTGTACTCGTTTGGAATGAGTGATGCCAGAATCTCATCAAAGCACATCAATTCATGATTATTATACATTGAAACACTAGTACGGAATTCCATCACTGAACGAAGTCATATCGAGAATTATCCGTACTTTGCAGTGCGATTTGGACAGGTAACCGTATACGATCAGACAGAGTAATATCAAGAATAACACCCCTGATGTCATGTTTATAACGAGGCGCAGGTGGATTATTATTAAAGAAAACATGTTTAATACTAAGTGAATCATGTTTGTAGTGATTAATTCATAACATTAATATTGTTTTAGTACTCAAGTGATGCTATGATTAACAAAGCGCATCGAGAATATTTCACACTACTGCAAAATAAAACGAAGTCGTACTGCTATGTATTCTCATACTCCAGCAAAATGGGACTAGATGGTATGGTACATCATAAAAACTATACAGGTCAGTTTCTATCTAGAATATCATTTTGTAATTAATTAATTCTTCTTGTTCGTGGGCTATATCCGCTTACCGAAGTCGTCTTCTGTACAGAAAAAGGTGTTTAGCTGTGAAACCCCACGCTGGCCAATCGGGTTGGGGAGTTGAGGGTGCGTGTAAGCTGAAAAGTATTTTGCTTTATGAAATTTGAACTCAGGATCTTCAGCGCAACAGCCTTACCGCTGCCCTACTTTTAAAAATTATAGAGAATCTGAATTTTTTCTACCATAGGTGCAATTTTGACATGCAGTCATTATTATATTAATTTATAATTAATTTACTTAGAATTCTAGAGCTAATATACGCAAACTGAACACTGACCGGAGTACTTTTATTAGATCAAAAGTGAAGTAACATTCTGCACAGTTATGACTGAATTTGTTATTTATATACACGTTATAAACAATATTAATGCGGTAAATTTCAACAAAAACCGACACTTATGAACAGTATCTGGACGCAATACTGGCCAAATCCCTGGAACTACCCGTAAGGGCAGTAAACGTACCTGAAAGAGCAATTCTAGGGTTCAATCTGTTTTTATGAGGATCGTTTGCACTTACACCATTCTACTTTTATTTGTTTTTGTTATAATGGCATACGTAACTTTCTTAAGACTGTACTCATAATGTTCATATTTTCCCTGAAAGATAGACCTTGGAGTGAATGTGTACTATAAGATGTATTATTACTTGCACCAATAAACCCATTAATATCTAATTGCGGTTTTATAATAGTAGCTATTAACACAAATAATAAAAATAATTATAATTTACAAGGTTTGGGCAGTGTTGCACATTTGGAGGAATTATATTACATCTTCAGGTCACATGACAACGACAACAAGAAATACGTGCCACAAGCATACTTGGTGAGAGAACGCATGGTGCGAATGTGGTCGAATTTCGCCAAAACAGGGTAAATATAGCACTACACCATTGCATAAACATCATTTTCTCATTATTTGGTTATTGTAAATGCATATTATTGTGTTAAATACTTAAATATTTAGCTCAATCCCCAGGACGCCAAACGACAACATAACATACATACGACACAACGAATTATCCAACACACTTTTTTCGCACAACACGACATTCGGTACACATCACATCGATAATTGAAAATATGTCTAGCTCAGATCTTATTTCGATGACGTACAACATTTTTACAAAATAACCAAATATTCCTAACGACTTATCTCAATGAGCCATGCCTTAAAGGTATTTCTACCTAATTTTTAAAGTCATCCATAGAAGAATCCATAGCAAATGCGAGTAATAAATATATCAGTGATTCACAATTTAGCTTTAGACGTGGTTTTGGTGCAAGGGAGGCTTTATTAGGCATGTAGGTCATAACCCCACGATGCCGCGACGTCAAGAAGAATGTATACACTTGCTTCGTTGATTGGGAAAAGGGGTTTGATCCATAGCACGATAAGATGATGGAGACCTTGGGGAATAGTGACTGCATATTGTATTGATATCGTGTAGCGTCGTGGGGTCTCACGGTTGTCTATGATATAAAATACTTTGTAGTGCATTTTTCTTTTTATATATATATTATTTTTGTAAAAACTAGCAATCCTACACCGGATCCATATGACGAGGTTCTTCAAAACATCACATTACCCACCGCATGGATCGATGGAACAGACATAAACTGTATTGATATAGGATACAATTTACAACTAATTAAAAATCCTTTTGAGAAGCCATATCAAATGTGGAAACGTCTCTATACAAAGTATGGACACCCAAAAGATTCGTATTAACACAGATTAAATAATGTATATGCTTCTTTTATTCAAAAGAGTTTTAACAATTTCAAGAATTAATTGTATTTAAATATAGCGATTAGCGAGTGTATTATTGATATGATATGTTTTTTTATTCTCTCTAATATTCCAATCATCTTTTAAACGAATTGTATGTAAAAAAAAATGCCATCGTCACATGGTTTTATCATTATGATTAATCACTTCTTAAATTTAGAGACTCAAGTTTACCATATCAAATAGTGATGAAAAATTATATATGTAATTAGTAATCAAATTTTAAAATTATAATAACAATTTGTTTGATAAATGTGTTTGTAAATAATGCTTGTTTCTTATAAAAAGAGTTTTCGACTGTGAACGCGCTATAATTATTATTCACTACTAATTTACATAACGAGAACTTGAATTCAAACTAATTATACTTTGCTGTAGAAATATGTTTGCAACTAAAGTACGCTCTATTGTACGGTATTTCTAATTTCTAATAATAAATATAATGTTGTTGCATATTTTCCGCCACCTATTCAGTTATTTTCCCTACCAAACCACAATACGGCGGAGTATTTGGTGAATTCAGGATTAGCCATTGTTGTGTGATTGTCTAGGTATGCCTCACAGGTACCAGAAAAATGCATGTACTGATTAACTTTAACGAGTGGCAAGTTTTTCTATTTATTGTAACATGCATGGAATTTAGAAACAAAATAGTGGCTACCTATATAAGGCATCAACGTTTTCAATATGAAACATTCTAGTAAAAAAATATAGTCATGATTAGGGCGGTTGTTCTATTGAGTGTGGTAGTAACATTTTTTGGAACCATTCTGGTGCGTAATTCGAATATTATATTACTTTTGATTTACTATTCAGAAATTTCTATTAGCAGTAAAATAATATATAAATTAAGTTAAAACCGAACTTCTTCAGCTTTAGAAATTATATTTTTTAAATCTTTATCAGTGCGCAGAAAATGTTACTCTCCGGATTGCGAATGGTAAAATATTGGGCATACGGCAGTACTCTCTACCTAAAAACAATGTCTACTACTCCTTCAAAGGATTGAGATATGCGCAGCCAGTGCAGCGCTTTAAGGTATTTTATAATTTTTCAATTAATTTATGGATTATATATATATATATATATATATATATATATATATATATATATATTACAGCTTAATACTTTTCATCCCTACAGATATCTAACAATAACAGTTAAATTAATCATTATTTCCTTTAATACTCTTAGTTACTTGTACTTATAATATCATCTACTATGCCATAATTCTGCCCCATACATTGTAATACTTTTGAAGGTGAACTCTATATGTTTATGTATGATCTTTCATATTACCACCCCATATATACCATAGCAGAATTACCGCTATTACCCTAGTCTTTCTACATGCATATTTTAGATTCTCATATACACTGTCGCCACTTTCAAAAAAGAAACCCAAACTTCTTACCAATGGATATATTTTCACCTCCCCATTTGAATTCTGAGTCCATTGCTGTTATGTCCCTTTCAGTGAATATACACTTTCTTTTCAGAAAACTTTCGTGCTGTCTCAATCATTTCTCTCACTTTTGCTTCCGCTCTCGCTAATAATACATTACCTTCTTTCTTCCTACAACGATTCCTGCCAATGTCCTCCTTGCAAACCCGGCTCTAGATCAGCAGGAAACTAATTGAACAAACACAGTCTCACTTCAAACCTTTTAGACTTCCATTCAGCCACCTACACCCTTCTCCAAGTTCATTCATATATACGCCCCACGTGTTCGCACATCTGCTTAGGGATATCTACATTTGCCATGCATTCTACCACTTTAGCTCTATGCACCATGTCATACCCGGCTCTGAGAACCACAAACACCGCAAACAGTTCCTCAACCTTTTTGTTTGATACTACATCCACCACGTATTTAGGCGTACACAGATGGTCAGTTGTCGATCTCCCCTTTCTAAACCCTACTTGCCTTTCTGATAACAATTACTTGTCCTCTATTATTGTGTCGAGACGCTTCTGAATTTGTGTTGCAAAAACTAGTGTCGACAGTACTCGCTACCTAAAAAACAACGTTTACTATACCTTCAAAGGATTGAGAGATGCATATTGCAGCGCTTTAATGTGTTATGTTTATTCAATAAGTTGATCGGTTGGATGTATAAACAATCATTAGAACTAATGATCATAATTAATTCATAGTTATTGCTTTGTGACTGCTTATCTTTCATAAATCATATTCGGACAATTAATAGGTATTATACTAATATATTAGTAACTATATATTTATTAATTTAACCTAATTACCTAATGATATCGGTTGTTACAAATCAATAAGAATAAAATACTTATGATTGTTAATACTAATTATTGTTTCTATTACTTACTCGTGGCGACTCTACAGGGATCTTAGAAAAAATATCATTATTAATTTTTCAAAAATATAGATTAATTGGTTGTCAACTTAAAAAAAAAAAAAATTCCACTTACAGAGATATAGATATAAAAATAGATAATCTGAAATAAAGGAAACGAATTCGTATCAAGCCCGTTCAGTGGCCTCGTAGTTGGAGACGTCATCCGTCTCGTTCTGAGCATTGGCGTGCACTAACAACCCAGCTCAGTGGGCTAGTGGTTAGAGACGCTGTCCGTTTCATTCTGGGCATTGGGGTGCGAGAGTTCAAACACCGTTGTGGGCGTAATTTCGTGAATCGCCTTTCACAGTTTATCAGAGATTTTCTGTGCCAGCTGAAAAGCACTCGGGCTGATAGCTATGAAGACAGAAGTTTTTTTTTGAAAGGCTAACGTATTTTATTGCTAAAAAACGTTTTTATTTCTTAAGATATGTATAATGAAGTAATGTAAATTTCCCACATGCGATATTTTAAGTATACTGAGCTACAAAAAAAGAACGCAAATGCCATATAACTTTTAAAATAACACAATATATTCATTAGACCTTCCATAATAGTTAAACATAATTTAACCAAATATATTGAATATTAGTCTTCTGTAATTTTGTTGAAGGATAAGTTTAGCTCATGTTTAGTTCCTAGGCTTGTTTTGGAAATTATTCTTATAGTTTTAAAAATGCCCCGTGTTTGTCAGCGTCCTCAGTATGAGCAAGTAACGTCATTTAAAAGAGGTATAGTCTTTCGTATGCGATGATGCCGAAAATTGAATCGAAGCGACTTATTTGTGCATAGGGCATAAAAGGTCTGGATCGAGCAGATCAGTACTATATGATGCAATTAAAGACCCTGTAGAGACTAGGTCTGTAGGAGCGAATTGGACGAGTGACCTTAAATGTAAAGTGTCGATAAGACCAGTTTAACGTCGAATCCGGTTCTCCAAACTAATTTCTTATCACACTCATTTTCGACTTCCTCTCACCTGAGAACACATTTATTCAAGGCTTCTATAGTCCAGAGAAAGAACAGGGATCTTGAGTGGAATGAGCCTGTGTTTACTAACAAAATCAGGTTTTGTTTATGGCGGCCAGATGGTAGATTGCGTATTAGAAGGGTAAAAAATGATTGAGGAATGCTTTATTTTCAAATGCGCCACAATTGACCTCTATCGGACTCTAAAGCGACACCTGGTGTCTAAAAATTGAGGTCCTGAAATGGTGTAAAATTCAAATTTACATTGATTTTGTATGGTGTTTCAGATTAGATTACAGTTCATTCGATTAATGATTCTTCACGTGTATGGTCTCGTCGTGTTTGTCTCACTTTCCGCTATCAGATTCTAGTCGGTTTCTGAATCTCACTACTCGTTACAAGTTGCAAATACTAAATTTTCATGGACACATTTTGATGTTTATTCGTTGCTTTATACGGTACTGCCAATCAACCTATCGCATGCGATGTTGCCACTGTTCCTGCTATCGCTCTAAGAGTATTAGTATCAGTTCAGTAAAACGATATATATTCCAATTCCAAGTTTGAATCAAAATAAAAAGAGATGAAGAAATGTAAAAGTCATCATTAAACTCAGGATCGTCATATTCACTGGAATCCACAAATTTAATTTCAATGCCCATAATTATAGTAAACACTAGAAACATAAAACAATTAAATACGGCAACAGTGTATATATTCTCAATGTTGGTATAGCTTCAAAATGTGTATGCAACCACACATAAAATAACCTAAAATGAGACAGATTGACAATAATTTGGCAAAAAGTGCTGTATGAAAATTAATGTTTTTCTATTAGTAAAGGCAATATTGGACAATAATTGTAGAGTCTCAGTATAGCCAAATGTGGGACGAACACGTTGGGCACCATCTGTGCAAACTCATTATTGCGAGAAAGTATAAAACGACCATTGAATAAAATTCCATGTAAAATGTGTCGGCGGCAATTACCAACGAAATAAATAAACCATCAGATTTTATGGTAGTGGATTCTTACATATTAAGACCATACTGTTAGAAAACAATACTCTTACAACAAATAATCAACGGAAATTTAAATGATTCAATAACGAAAACTTGGCGCCAAAAGTATATGTCACCTTTCCACCATTTCGGGCCGGCGCGGTGGCGCCCCCATCGGTCATTCTATAGGTAAATGGTATAACGCCTGAGATTCTGGTATGGGATAGCATTTCCCATAGACGTCGGTCACATCTAGCTACCATTGATGCAGATTGAATGCTTGTAGATATTTTGACCTAATTCTGAAACCTGTTGTATTACCATATTTCACCACGTCCTTGGAAGCATTTTCTGGAAGATATTCCTTCAAACAAATAATGTGACCGTTTTGGTTTGCTTCGATAGATCTCCCGATTTATCCTCCATAGAACATGTGTGGAATATTCTAGGGTGGAGATTGCAATCTCTATAACATCCCCCAAACACCTAGGAATTTAGACTCTATCAAGTTGAGATTGCCATTGGTGAATGAGGTGAACTAAAAACATATATCACCTAATAACCTGCATTTGTAGATGTGTGGCGAAGTGTACAAAGTATGCGAGGAGATACTACACAATACTAATTTTGTGGTTGTTCTTGCTTTTCAATTTACTTGAAATGTTAATCTTTATTTAATTATTATATAGGTAATAAAATCTGAAAGATTCAGAATCGTACGATAACTAACTCTGGGCACTTTTTTTGGCGGGAAGTGTATATTTAACAGATGATAATATATAACTATATAGGTGCATACAAGTTATATAAACCGGCTTCATTTTAAGCCTGTCCAAATCCAACTTTGGATATTTGACATCAATAAATATAATTACATTACCGCACATGCAGTTATTTTAGAAATGTCTGTTGCCTTATTTCAAGTGTTATATGTTTCTTTAGGTTGCGACACCAGTTCGTTCATGGAAGGGCATATACGATGCTCGAGAGGACAAACCGATTTGTCCACAATTGGTTTCATCGCAGGGGGAGCAAGAAGATTGTCTATTTTTGAATGTATACACTCCAAAGGTAATTTAAAATCAACATCATGGTAGATGATTTATGTAATTTATTAAGTCTTTATTAATGAACAGCAAGTTTTTTGAATTTATTTAAATCAGTAAGATTAAGTAGCTCAGTGTTACTGTTGTCGGTCCCAAGCCCGGATAAAGCAAAAGAGCTTGTAGGGTCAAGACAACGATCTGCCCTAAGTAAATGGAAATCAGAGCTCACAGAACCGAAACTATACCTTAAAACCGGACTGATCTAACGACGATGGCACACGGGAGAATAAGGACTAGAAGATGGAAAATAGAGATATACTAATCTTTGCAATCTGGAACATAAGGACGCTTCACAATAAAGAAAAGGAAACCCGAAAGGAGTTAAATGGCCAGAAGATGACATTTGTGCTAGCCAAAAAACAAACAAAAACGAAAAGGCCAAAAACAATACAGTTACTATCTGGTAATATACAGGGGAGTAGAAAACTACGAATCTGCCAAAGGAGTAGCCCTAGCAATCCTAACTAAGTATAAAGGCTGCATAGAAAACTGCCAATACATATCGTCACGTATCTTAAGCGTAATAGTGAAAGCAGTAACTGTGAAGATAAATATAATATCGGTATACGCATCAGAGGACAATAAATCAAATCCCCAGCGAGAACATTTCTATAACCATGTTCAGAATACAATCGAATCGTTATCACACACAATTGGTCCTTGGTCACTTTTACGCCCGTATTGGCAATGAAGGGGTTCGGCAGCGGTCCAACGAAGTCGATATAGACGAAATAATGATTGGCCCAAGAACGATCAACGAGTTAAAGAATAGACAACGCTTACTTTGTCTACTAAGACTCAAATACACTTAACACAAGGGAGCAGATATCCACAATAGATTAACTACTAACCAACAACAATGTATACACTCATTCTAAGTGCAAGACATATGGACATTGAATTCTGCCAACGTGGGCAGCAATCACAGTCTTCTGCTTGGAAAATTAGAACTTAAACTAAAACAAACAAAAAACAAACAAAAAATACACAGATGCTAAAAATTTACATGGAGTCGCTCTGGGACGAATCAATAAAAGCACACTATCAGCACAACATTAAAAAGAAAATAGAAAATAATCCAATAAAGCCAGTAGAAGACATAAATATTATTTGAGAAAAACTAAAAATAAATATAGGAGAAACAGCCACCGCAGCCCTAGGCGTCCGGGATGTAGGAGAGGTAAACAAACAAACAGAACACCATGGGTTTGCATTTGTTTTGAAGTGGAGAAGTTCAAAGCACAAAGGAAGGTATATCTTAAATACCGTACCCTAAGAACCCACCAATCATATAAATAATACAAAATAGTACGCAGTGAAACAACAACTTTGGTGAGACATATTAAGAACGTCCACTGGGAAAGCTTCTCCAAAATAATGGATTGTGATTTTTATGGACTTATGTCTGTATTATTTCTTTGGCCATTTATCAGATCACAAAAAAGAGAGGTGAGTGAACCCACAGAGACTAGGAATATAGACAAACTACGAAGATTATAACCAACACATTCACATACAATCACAATCAACACTAGTATATCCCTGTAAGACGAACAGCAGTGATTCAGATCAGTAAAAACCTGCACCAAGGCCATTTTCGTTATAAAATAGATAACTGAAAAATCCGATGAATATAATAAACTAGCAAGCATGTGCTTCATTATCCTGGAAAAGACGTTTGACGGCGTCAAGTTGAACGATGTAATACACCTTCTCTATAACAGGCAGATACCCTACAACCTAATCAAACTAATCGAAAATATGTACAGGTAAAATTAAAATACAACCCAAGATCAACGAGGTAAGTACTAACAGACCCGATCCTAGTAGAGAACGACATACGGCAAGATTCCATAAGCCCGCTCCTTTGTGACCTGGTCATGGACAAGATAATATGTATGGAAATTTAAGGATTATAGAACGGGGAAGAATAACGTCACAATTCTCTGCTACACAGACGACGCGGTGCTGTCGGCAGAGAATGAAAACGACCTCCAGAGATTACTTTATAAGTTCTATTGCACAGAAAAAGTCTTGTGTCTATATCCACCACAAAAATAAAATGTATGACAACATCGAAAGTGCCCACTAGGTGTAAATTAGCCATAGATAATATAATACAGCAAGAGATGAACTTGAATTTGAATATTTGGGAATAGAAATTTCGATTACGGAGACATTGAAGTGGACACTCCAAACAATGAAAGCGACAAGAACCTCAGCGTATCTAACCAACACAATATGGAAAAACAAATATATAGGAATCGAAGGCAAGTCCATAATTTATAAGGCGGTAATAAGACCCATAATGACATACACCGCAGAGAGCCGACATAAATAGCTAAAATAAAGAGGATACAGGAATAGGAGAAATGTAAGTATTAGGCAGAATTGCCAAGAAATCATTATAAGGCAGAGAGAAGTGAAAATATCTGAAGAGAGTACAGAGTAGAAAACATGAATGAATGGGTGCTGAATAGGAAACGCGAATAGAATGAGCAGATAAGCCTAATGAATGGAAAAGGACTAATAAACGTAGCAAGCGACAAATCACCGGGAAATCATAGTAAGATCGAGAAAAAGATGGAGCAACAACACCATCGACGAAGGCTACGGACAAAGAAACGAAGAAAAAAAAGCAAAGCAGCATGCCTGAATTAAAAAAATAAAGAAAATGATTCATATATAAGAGTCTAAATCGTCTATTAGAAATCTATAGGTTCAAATTTCCATCTTGTTAGATCTTATCAGTGTAGCTCAGCTAGTGAGGATGAATTCACAAAATCTTAAGTGTTTATATACAAATTAATTCAACTTTCACTCCGGAAAGTTAGAATTCCATCCGGCGGGGACCACAATAATATCTAATAAGAGATCTGTAAATTAATTTACGCTAATATATTTTATAAGATTGGCTTTGAGCTGAACACTCCGTTCTAATACTATTCCTACGAATGACACCAATAATAATCTTGATGGCATTCGTTTGAAGAATATTATCATACGGGTGTGGGGTATTAATTTTGTAGTTCCCGCCATATGACGTTCTAACTTTCTTTATATGAGAATTGCGCATTCTATCAAACTGTTTCAGTTGCCAAGTTCTATCCAAGAGACGAATTTAACAGTAATGCTTTGGGTTCATGGAGGGGGATTTCACTCCGGCGACAGTCTCCAGAAGCATTATGGGCCTGACTATTTTATGGACCATAATGTTATAATAGTCGCTATTAATTACCGAGTGGGTATTTACGGTATGGATCCTTCATTACATGTGAAGATCCTTTGATATAAAAATATGTGTTTTATTTATTTGCAGGTTTCGTTTGCGACGGCAAAGGCAAAATTCCATGTAATTTGGGTCTGAAGGATACCGTGCTTGCAATGCGATGGGTAAAGAAGAATATTCAGTATTTTGGGGGCAATCCGCATAATATTACTATTTTTGGTGAAAGCTCAGGTGCTTCAATGATATCGTATTTGATAACATCTCCATTGGTTGTTGGTAAAGGTAATGTTTAGTCTAATATTTCCAAGTACATTAAGTATAATATGAGTCTAGGATTGATTTTGAACATATAATTAACATCCAATTAATTTTGTTTATGTGTCACTTTTCTATGAACGGAGCGATAACACATTAATAATATATCATCGGGGAAAGTTGAATACAGTAAAATAATAATAAATTGACTACTTTTGAAGCTTAAGCCAGTCTTCAACTTCAACTATCCAATTACATTTCTTAAATAACATTTTTACCAATAAAGCAACATTGTCATGCGGCGCTAATTAATTCTAGTTGCTCTATCCGCTCCAAGTGTCCATCATAAATATTCAAAATGTTACAGATGATATATTAAACATTAAAATAAATAAAACTGTTTCTATTTACTTGTAGCCAAATGCTTTCACTCAAATAACAGTGACCAGAAAACGCCATTGTAAATTATTGTCATCTCTATAATATAAAAACGAAGACAATGTTTTGAAGCCGACACACCTGTCAGTTATAACTGTGTAAAAGTGGGAGTCAGGTTCAAATCCCATCGACGTAGTATTTTTTATGTTATTTAATTCAATATTTAAGTGGTTTGAATTAATAGCAACCTTCTACGTAAGGGTGCGGTTTTTTACATATTAAAAATTATTTAATTCATTATCTCACGTGGAATAAGCATTTCACTATTTTGAAATTGATTCACGAAACCCCGCCGAATGACGGATATTTAACCTAGTTATTTTAGAAACACGTTGCGTTTTATAATTAGTATCTTATGTTACTAAAACTAGAAGTAATACAAAATGTGTGTCCTCGTATGTTTTAGGATATTTCAAGCGTGCAATATTACAAAGTGGTAACAGTTTGAACCCGTGGGCCATACAGAGGAACCCTGAAAACACCTACAATACCTTTGTAACGAGTGTAGGATGTTTAAGTCTTATAGCTGATGCCACTCTAGACTGTCTTAATGAAAAAAGCATGGGGCAAATATCGGTCGCGGCAGTAATCACAATAGGAATTGTAAGAATGAATATATGCATACTATATATTACTAGCCCAAAATCACATTATTATTAGTATATTGTTGAGCAGTGATATTATGTTTTGCCATGGTTTACCTATATACATATGTATATATATATATATATATATATATATATATATATATATATATATATATATATATATATATATAAATATATATCAACAATTCATTCATTATCAACATATGTTACTTTACAACACATGTCAATAGAAATTTCATAAGTGAACAAACTCAAATCTTGAATTGGCCATATTATTATGGTCATATTATGAACGATTGCAGTAAATGAACAATATGGCAGTGCCATGTAATATTTTTAAGAAACAGTAAATATATATGGTGCTAGAACTACTAGTCATTAATTCTATTGATTAATTGCCGAACTGCAGAGATGAGTTCATGGAATCCACAATAAGTGTCAGAATACCCAACAATGAAATAAGACAAATGTGTGAAACACTGGACATAGTATGATAGACGTGACAGAGAGGGCGAGAAAGGAATTATGATATCAACAAACTGCAATACACCAGAATTGCAAAAATCGCGAGACGCGGAAAGTCACACTGCCCCTAGGCAGGCCACCATAGAGATGGACGGACAGCTGGATGTCGACATTGCAAGAAACTCCCAAAAAACAATATATACACATTTAAGTCAAATTAAATATACTCCTAATATTTCCCCCAACAATTTCCCACGCTAGCCTCTTACAGATTTCCACGCCTTTCCCATTCTGTCTCAACCATTCACTCACTTTTCTGTAATCCTCTACCAACGCTGCTTTCGCTCTCTCGCTTTCGTTGCAAAGGTGCCACCATTTGTCGCTACCCTTACTACAGCACACACACAGTCTACGTCATCCACACTTTCTTTCTTGTCTCCTCTGACCCACACCTCGCTCTTGACATTCACATTCAAATTAGATTACATACTGTTGGGTCACATTGACAGTGTGGTTTAAAAGGTACCTTACATGATCAATAATACTGTCAATATTTAGAGTAATGACAGTATTACTGTACGATAACATGTTTAAAATGTTCATTATTATAAAATATTATCAGTATTATATTCGTGTAAGGTAAAGTAACGATGGAATGAAGAGAATACTGATGTTTACTCAGATAAATGATTACTTGATAAATATAAAAGGAAGATTGAAGCAAATACTGACAGTACTAGGACTGACAGTATTATTGACCGCGAGATGCCTTTATGACTAGCAGTGTAAAACACATTATATTAAATGAGTGAGAAACACACTCCTTCATTTGTTTCTCTTGGAGCCTCACACATAGATATTTTTGTATAGTGGTTGCATATTTTAATATATAACTTAACCTTCTATGATTCTTTAATTTCATCATATTTCTTACAGTTATCCGTAATAAAGCTTAACGTTCTGAATGGAATTTCATACTCTCCTGTAATTGAGGATAACATAACTGGTGCGGCAATAGTGGAGGGCTCTTACAAGCTTTTTTCAGGAAATACTACTCCAGATGTAGAACTGTTTATTGGTACAAATTCAGAAGAGGGGCTGTTTTTTGCAAACTGTAAGTTTTCACGTGTTTTTTCGGATGACTTAATTTGAGGTGAATGATTTAAATAACATACCATTCTTGCTATAATATATCATATATTTTCATTTAAGTTATTAGTAATGTGAATGTGCTCCATATGTTGAGAACACGTTTTTTTAGATTCAATCCTATTAAATATTTTCATATCTGAACGTTTCACAAATTACCCAGTTATACTCTATAACCAAGCTAATTATTATAATAAACATAATTTCTCCTACATATATTCTGTTTTATAGCTATGAGTATTTTAAGACCTTTTTTTCTGGAGATGGATCTATGCAGGGATATCATTGTGCCGACAGATATGTACGCAACAGAAGAAGCTATTGATAAGTATATAGCTCCCACCATATGGAAATATTACTTCAACGGGTCGTTATTTGCACTAGCAGAGGACCAGAAAATAATAAGGGTATGTAGAAACGAATCATTAATTTTTTACTTTGCCTATAACATAAAGTATGTAATCGAGAAATCGTCGGGGTCGACAAATCTATAGCTTTAGGCATTTTAAAACCGATTTTCATCAGTATCTATCTACGTCATCTCGATTAGCTGCTACAATTACAAAAATAATCTCACAGGATACCTATGGCTATCCTTAATGGTCGATTTATTTGTAACCTTTGCGCTTGAGAGTTGGTAATTTTCCGTTATGCTTGATTTATCATTTTTAGTCTCGTTTTTATCCAACATTGATGTAATACCTTTTTCCTTATGATTTCCCAAACGATATTAAGTGCCGAGTTCTGTTGAATTGAATAGAAACCAGAGTTTTATGATAAGGTTCACACCCAGGCCAAAAGTGCTTTTGCTGACACCACTCATATTTAATGTGTACTTGCGTTGCATCGCAATTCATGATAATTATACATTTGTACAATTAATATAATGTATAATGTAATGTTTGTTATTACAAAATACTAGTCAATAGAATGAACTAAAATCCTGAATTGGTCGAATTTTGGGAATTATTTTGACCGGTCATTTTACGAACGAGTACGCGTTCCAAAGGTCTTATCACGTGTATTTAATACTTGATTTTTAGTTTCTTAGTGATAGTATGTTTAATAAACCATATCGAGAACATTTCACGTTATTACAAAACAAAACGACAACGTACTGCTACCGATTTTCATACTCCAGTAACATTGGACTGGATAATCTACAACACAAAAACTATAGCGGTAAGTTTTCTTACCATATAATATCATGCTTATATTGGATTTGTTGGTTGCTTAACAAGTGCAACCCAAACCTTATCTCATTTCTTAGGTTGTGACTGGAATGAATTAGTAATTAGCTATTAATTTAAAAGCACTAATATAAAAACAACACGTAAATACACAAAATATAAATACATGTATATATGTAGGCCCTATCCCCATGACCTCATACGCATGTTTTTTATTCAAGACATGATTGGTCATGGCAGAAACTGAACATAGCACATGAATAATTAAAACTAAAAACTTCTTGGCATATACCTTCAAGCATCAAAAGTTTCGATCGATCAACGGCTTTTAGGTAGTCAATCAATGCGATTCTGATAGGTCTTACACAAATGATAGAAATAGTATTAGGCTCAGAGAATCTCTTTGCAGCATTCCACGCTCTTGTGGGATCTGGTTGGAGACCTCATTTCCCTTAGTGTTGACAATTACTCTAATCACATTGTATATTTTATGCTGTTTAGTTAATAAAGCACCTAGCTCCTATGGGGCCTAGAGTTAGGTGCTTTATTGATTAAACAGCATCCGGGCCACCATGATAACAGTGTGTTCACTGCAGAAATCAGTTGATTGTAGCTTTTTATCGATTTAGGTGTCGATTCGTCTTTTTGTCCTTTCATCTCATACATTGTGGGTCGGGTGTTCAGTATGGCTTAAGTAAAGGAGAAAGGCCACATAAAGATCGACAAAATTCGCATTATATTAAAACTGTAATCATTTCGACGACTTTTTGGGAACCTGTCCGAAAATAGTAGACCCTATCCCCATCTCTTACTGCTGTCTTAACATATGCAAAAAGTGTATTGCTATAAATTATTTACAAATTTATTTGTATGAAATTAGATTTTGCAAGGCATTCAGTGGACAAATAAAACTTTACAGCAAAATCTATAGATCATGCGGTTTATCGCCAAATATCCCTGCCACATCACAGTTCGATGACCATAAATGTTTAGCTTCACCGCACTGGTCGACCGAAAATGCGTGGTGCTCTTGTATACAGTCCTTGGGAAGAACATAACCAATATATGGTTTTCATGCAGCGTTGATATCATGTAGTGTCGTGATAATAGGGCCTTATATTAGTATGTAAGACACATAATGAAAATAATTATAATTTTCTAGGTTTGGGCAATGTTGGTCACTCCGAGGATTTATATTACCTCTGGAGGTCATATACCAATGACAATAAGACGTATGTTCCTCAAGCATATTTGGTGAGGGAGCGTATGGTGCGAATGTGGTCGAATTTTGCTAAAACAGGGTAAATATAGAGCACCATATATACTCGCAGCCATAAATAAATGAACACCCAATAAACGTCGATGTATTTTGATGAAAAGAAAAACGTGGATTTTATTCCTTTTAAGAAACGATGAAAATTTCAGGAAGATACAATAAAGATTATTTAAGTTAACATATACAATGAAACAAAAACTCTTTCTTTTCATTTGACATTATATGTAAAGCATATTTGTAAGCTTAATACGTAAACACATTAAAGTTGAAATAATGCCTTCTGTACGACAACGTCCAAATTTTCATCAGTTAACCGAGTTTGAACGTGGCAGAATAATCGGTCTACGAGAAGCCGTATTATCAAATGATGTTGCCGCTCGCATGGGGCGCAGTATCACTACTATTTCCCTATGTTGGCGAAGATGGTCAAGAAATAATGATGAACGGCGACTTTTGCATCGTGGACGTCCTGATCATGAAGATCGTGTTCTTGGGCTCCTGGCTCTTCGAGATCGTTTTTCATCATCAAGGGAAATTAGTGATAGATGGAGAGGATTCATTGATCATCAAATCTCCTTACGATCGACGTATCGAAGAATTCGATCTTTTCGGCTCAGATCATACAGATCATTGCTTTGTTTACTTATGACTAGTAATGACATGCTGACGTTACGATGTACTATTAGTATGAGCGTGGCGTCAGCATGTGTCACTACTAGTCACTAGTAGTAGTCAAACGGACAGGGTGTAATGGTATGGGAGGCTATCTGCCATGGAAGCAGATCTCCTCTAGTGGTTATACAGGAAACATTAAATGCAAATCGGTACATTAACAACGTGTTTCAACCAATATTAGCCATATCTCCAAGAAATAGAATATCAAATTTTTCAGCAATATAATGCGCAACCGCATATCGCAAGTGTTGCTATGAGTTTCTAAATACTATTATGTAGATCTGCTTCCAAGGCCTTCTCGTTCACAAGACTTATCACCAATCGAACATGCTTGGGATATGGTAGAACGGAGGATAAATGATTTACTGCCACCCCCAAATAATGTAGATGCCCTTCAACAACGGATTGTAGAAGCATGGGATAGTATACCTCAGGCTAGCATAGATTCGCTGATTTCAAGTATGCCTAACGGCTAGCTGAATGTGTAAGAAACAGAGGAGAGTCGAGGCATTATTAGTGTTAACAATACTTGTATCTTGCTGAAATTTTCATCGTCTTTTAATAGGAATAAAATACACATTTTCTGAAAAGTTCATCAAAGTACATACGCATGCAGCATTTAATGGGTGTTCATTTATTTATGGCGGCGAGTATATATTGAGAAATTCGTTTCTTAATAGGAATAAAATACACGTTTTCTGAAAATTTCATGAAAATACATACAAATACAGGGTTTAATGGGTTTTCATTTATTTCTGGCGGCGAGTATATATTAGACCAACTCTTGAAAATAATTGTAATTTTATTCTAATTTTTACTTATTTCGGCGATTTAGCATAATTTAAATGTAAATTCCTTGAACCCAATTTGTATATAGAAAAATTTAACTTTTAAAAACAAATGATACAACTTTCTCCCTAGGAAGAAAGTTTAACGCCATCTGGCGACACCACATCAATTAACAATGCACATACATTAACTTTTGCTACTACGATGTATAGTTCTTAGAAATTAAATCCATTATTTCATTGATCTATTCTTCGAACGCATATTGTTAAAGAATTGCCAAAATCGCCCAAAAGGTTGAAGATTTAGCCCTAATTATATTTATCACCATTTAGTAATCCAACACCGGATCCACAAGACAGCGTTCTGCAGAACATCACATTACCCACCGCATGGATCAATGGAACACATATAAACTGTTTAGATATAGGCTACAATTTGAAATTAGTGCAAAATCCTTCTGAAACCGGGTATAAAATATGGAAACATCTCTATGACATGTACGGAAACCCGAAAGATACATATTAAGGATGAAATACAGATGGAATATAATATACTTTAAATATACAATATGAGTTATAACTGGAAGGCAAAAATTATATTTTATCTACAGCTTCGAAATCTAAGCTAAAAGGCTATTTCAGCTTAGAATTCAATGCAGCATATGATATTTCCTTTTTGTCCTCCAGTTATGAAGTTAGTATTCTAGGATTTTAACTCTCGGCGTAAATTTATTTCTGTACACTATAATATAATGTTTCTTAATCCCTGTAGCCCCTATAGTTTCTGAGGTTTGTAATTTTAAATTCATAATGTATTTCAATTGTGTAGTTCTATCTAAAATATCTGATGTGGGCAGTGCAGACTATATTATACGTATCATAATAATTAAAGGTATTTTTTAAGAAATAATATTTGATCTTACCCAGCTCAGTGGACTAGTGGCATTGCATAAGATTCCTTCACTCCATGCTAGTGGTTAGAGGACCGGAGTGAAGATATCCCCTATGATCCCATCCTCTATACCGCGCGGAGCCGTGGGTCCGCGCGCACGGCAGATTGTTTGCGGGTCTGTACTGATCAATTGGGGTGACCAATAAAATCCAAATTTTGAGGAATTCTTTATTAATGTCTTGCCGATCATAATATATATATCTAATTTTTTTTAAATAATTTTTATAGGCGTTTTTGTATAATATATGTTGTAACGTAAATTATAATTTTTGACCATGATGCACCATGTTCCTGGATTTGAAAAAAATTGCCTAATGTTTATAACAATATGATAAAGTAAAATGAAAAGTCTGTATACCACCGATTTTGTTTTTCTATTTTATTTTTAATTTTAAACTTTTACGCTCATATCTGGATATTCCTATTTTAGAGGCTGAGTCCATAAAAAAATAATGCAACATATTTTGTTAAATTTATTTTTGGATCTTGGTTCAGAACATATCAGTGCATCAGATGGCCGAAGGAAATTTGGAAATTTTGATTCTAAGTATTTTTTTTTTCGGCGACTACTTTGTATATAATTATTATTATTTTTGACCATGATGCACCATGTTCCTGGATTTGAAAAAAAAATGCCTAATGTTTATAACAATATGATAAAGTAAAATGGAAAGTCTGTATACCACCGATTTCGTTTTTCTATTTTATTTTTAATTTTAAACTTTTACGCTCATATCTGGATATTCCAATTTTAGAGGCTGAGTCCATAAAAAAATAATGCAACATATTTTGTTAAATTTATTTTGGATCTTGGTTCAGAACATATCAGTGCATCAGATGGCCGAAGGAAATTTGAAAATTTTGATTCTAAGTATTTTTTTTTCGGCGACTAACTTGTATATCATTATTATTATTTTTGACCATCATGCACCATGTTCCTGGATTTTAAAAAAATTGCCTAATGTTTATAACAATATGATAAAGTAAAATGAAAAGTCTGTATACCACCGATTTTGTTTTTCTATTTTATTTTTAATTTTAAACTTTTACGTATATAATTATTATTATTTTTGACCATGATACACCATGTTCCTGGATTTGAAAAAAATTGCCTAATGTTTATAACAATATGATAAAGAAAATGTGGCAAGTCTGTATGGCGCGCGATTTTTGTTTCTATTTTTTTTTTAATTTTAAACTTTTACGCTCATATCTGGATAATCCGGTTTTAGAGGCTGAGTCTATAAAAAAAGAATGCAACTATTTTGTTTAATTTTTTTTTGGATCTTGGTTTAGAACATATCAGTGCACCAGATGGCCGAAGGAAATTGGAAAATATTGATTCTAAGTATTTTTTTATCGGCGACCAAGTCGAATATGTATCATTATTATTATTTTTAAAATTCACTGGCATACAATTGATTTGAAAAAATTACACAATATTTATAACAAAATGACAATTAGAAAACGGAAAGTCCCAACCCGAGCACGTTGTTCCTTCTATTTTATTTTTATTTTTAACTTTTCCGCTCCTATCTGGACGAGGGCAAAGTCAAAATTATTTAATTTTCCATCATAGCCCACGGAGTTTTTTTTTTCAAATTTTCACTATAAGTATTTTGAATGAATTGTAATCCTTAAAGTAGGGAGTTTATTAATAAGTAATAATAATTCCAATCGGACATTGGAATTACGCGCAGCCATTTAAATGATCAAACTACGTAAAAGGCCTATAAAAATATATAAAACTGGATCCGTGTCAATCTAAAAAATACTTTGTGTAACCACTATTGGATTAGCAACAAATAGTGAAAATTTGAAAAAAAAACTCCGTGGGCTATGATGGAAAATTAAATAATTTTGACTTTGCCCTCGTCCAGATAGGAGCGGAAAAGTTAAAAATAAAAATAAAATAGAAGGAACAACGTGCTCGGGTTGGGACTTTCCGTTTTCTAATTGTCATTTTGTTATAAATATTGTGTAATTTTTTCAAATCAATTGTATGCCAGTGAATTTTAAAAATAATAATAATGAAACATATTCGACTTGGTCGCCGATAAAAAAATACTTAGAATCAATATTTTCCAATTTCCTACGGCCATCTGGTGCACTGATATGTTCTAAACCAAGATCCAAAAAAAAAGAAATAGAAACAAAAATCGCGCCCCATACAGACTTGCCACATTTTCTTTATCATATTGTTATAAACATTAGGCAATTTTTTTCAAATCCAGGAACATGGTGCATCATGGTCAAAAATAATAATAATGATATACAAGTTAGTCGCCGAAAAAAAAATACTTAGAATCAAAATTTTCCATTTTCCTTCGGCTATCTGGTACACTGATATGTTTTGTGTTAGAATCAGTAAAAAAATTAAACAAAATATGTTGCAATATTTTTTTATCGACTAATCGGATTATCGAGATATGAGCGAAAAAGTTTAAAATTAAAAATAAAATAGAAAAACAAAATCGGTGGTATACAGACTTTCCATTTCACTTTATCATATTGTTATAAACATTAGGCAATTTTTTTCAAATCCAGGAACATGGTGCATCATGGTCAAAAATTATAATTTACGTTACAACATATATTATACAAAAACGCCTATAAAAATTATTTAAAAAAAATTAGATATATATATTATGATCGGCAAGACATTAATAAAGAATTCCTCAAAATTTGGATTTTATTGGTCACCCCAATTGATCAGTACAGACCCGCAAACAATCTGCCGTGCGCGCGGACCCACGGCGCCGCGCGGTATAGAGGATGGGATCATAGGGGATATCTTCACTCCGGTGGTTAGAGGTGCCGTACGCTCTTACTAAGCATTCGGGAGCGAGAGCTGTGTTCGAAATTTCGTGAATCATCTTTTTCAAAAGTTTTCTATGAAGTTAAAGTAGCTTTTTCTTGACTAGTAGAAAAGCCTTCAGGCTGATATATGTTTTTTATTTAATTTTTATAATAATTTTCATATTTAAAAGTTGTTCATTTATCTATAGCTCATAAATTATAATTGCTCTCGAACAAAAGCATGAAACGAAAGGCTTTATTCCATTTTGATCAGTAATGATTTTTCATGAAATTAGAGTGGAAAAAACTTTGTAGGGCTATTAGATGATGGGCTCCAGAAAATTTTAATCACCTGATATTTACCTTCACTTCGCAGAAAACCTCCAAAAAACTGATTGCAGCAGCCAAGTCATTAGAGGAACCATCCGTGTCATACTGAATATTAGGAAAAGAAGATTCAAGCATCATCACGGGCGAATAATCGGTGATTTGCGATTATTCGCCCGTGATGATGCTTGAACCTTCTTTACCATATATTCAGTATGAGACGGATGGCTCCTCTAATGACTTGGCTGCTTAGCTGGGTCGAATTAGAGTTATAATTGTAAAATTTATAATAAACAATAATATAATTTTAAAATAAAATACTATGCAACAATGGTTTTATTCTTATAATTTTATAACGTCAAATGAAAAACATATAACAGTAATAATAAATATAAACATTAAATTGTAATATAACTGAACTATAACAATGCAGTAGTTTTATTTCGTTGAAATATATTCAAAATTCTTCTAAATATATTCGGTTTGGTACTTTTAGTTTTATAGTTTTTGATCGGTTCGAACTTCATATGTCTGTAATAATCTCGAATCCTTTGTTTGTATAAATCCTCATTTGTGCGCTGCTTTTGTACTGCACGTGACTTCCTTTGTCTAAGAGTATTGCAATTTACACCATCCACATCAACATGTTGCTCATATCCAAGATTAGAAATCATGCTACTAGTAGACGAATCTGGTTCCAATATCGAAATGTCATCAGACATGTAAGATGTTGTATATGAGTTGCTGTAAAAATTACTGTACGGACTACGGACAACTTTAACCGAAGCCACTTTATCGTATAACGACGTTGCTGATGAATTTGTTTCTATGTGTTCGTATTTAGAGTGTTTATCAAAAAATAACGATGAAATAAGAGAGGATGATGCAAGTGATGAATTCTGTTTCATATTTCTATTAGATTTTGGTTTCCTAAAACTCTCTCTTCTTGTAGTAGTATCTCTTGGTAGTGTTGACCGGTTATGTACCGACTCGTTAACAGTATTAAATATAACAGAGCTTTTGAAAAGCCTACAATTACACGACTTCGGTGATGTAGGAAAAGATGTATTTGGACAACTACAGGGTTTAGTACCTTTATCTAAAAAGTCTAAGTTCAGTTTAGGTACATCAGGGTGAATGTTATCCGAATCTGCGACAGTGTCATATTCGTTAATAAAACTAGTCTCTGCTATCATACTGTCTGTTATATACTCGTACGATGTACTTGATGATTCTATTATACGGGGAGATTTTATTGCTTTTACATCGTTATTATTTGGCGATATTAATAATGTCGTTGGAGTAGATGGAGGTGATTTTTCATTTTCAACATCATCTCCGCTTGTATCCGAAAAACTGTCTATCGATACACTTCCAGATACATCTGAGATTTTTTTATTCGGAGCATATTTATAATTATGTACCGCATGTGTATCGCATTCTGTTATTAAACTACTACTGGAGTACATACGTGTTGTCGGTAATGAGTCTTTATGCGGATTTGAGCTTACTGATAACGATATTTTAGAACTTGATGGGCGAGCATTTACGTCTGGATTGGCATACAGATTTATAAGAGATGGTGATATATTACGTCGATTTTCTAAAGAATCATCTTCGTATAATTCAGTTATTACACTTGATGTTGAATCATAGTCATCTGTATTAAATTGATTTTTTCTTTCCGCCTCTAAATTGTTATCTAATTCGTACAACGAAGTATATTGAGGTATATTTTGTTTTTCAATGTCTCTATAATTGAAGTTCATAGGTGTTTCACTAACTCTTGTAATATCTTTGTTATTTTGATATGTATACGAATAATCGGTAGATATGTCTGTCTCGTAATACGAACTATAATAATCTGAGTCTTTCTGTTTATCAGGTAATAATTTAGTTGCATCTCCATCATCATCCATTGTATCACTTTCATCAGTCTCATATTTATTCGTATTACTTTGTTTTTTAGATTTTTTCTTTTTGTATTTCTTTTTCTTAATAACATTTGGTTTAATTTCTGCTTCAGACGAATCTCTAAAAATTTATAATGTATGAGATGCACAAATTAGACCTTAACTCGCTTGTAATCACTGCACAATTTATATAATTTAAAAAAAAGGTAGGTGTTAGCGATTTAGAATATTATAAGATTTACTCAATTCTCCTGTAAAGATTTTTTTTTTACAATCGATAGACTGATAATTTCCCTACTATCGATTATACGACACTTTTTATTTGAGTGTCAATCATCAATTTTCAATTATCAAATATTTAATATACGGGTAGAAAACTTTATTCAGCATCTTTAATCTTTATGAAATTTTTAATCTCATTGCAGTGTGAGTATTTCTAAATGTACTGTTTATAAAATGTAAAGGTTTTATGTAATTTGTTTAAAAAATAATCACGCGTAATATAGAGTTATTAACATACTTTTCTTCACTAATATCGGACATATCCCCATATTGAATTGGATCCATACAAACCGTACACATATTTTGCAAATCTATAAAGCATTGTTCACAATACAATCCTGGACAATTAGGTGTTTGACATCTAATAGGCTTTTTTGAATCACTTTCTCTGAAGACTTCTCCGCATAACAAACAAGCTTCTTGTTTTTTACTCCCTAAAATCCATATGCATACTTTCCACCTAGAAAATTATTTATTTTGATTAAACTATTAATATCATCGTTCTTAAGTAATTGAATACTTTACAGATGGGGTTACTCTAACAAAACATAATAATTATGAACTAACACAGTATATCGCAATGTGAGATTACAAATGTAACTTCCAAAAACAGTTTTTGAGATAAATGCATTTTACAGATTGTAATAATTACAGTAGGTTTACCATTGAGTATAATGTTATCACATTTTTTAAAATAATAATTTGGTTTATTCAAAATGAAAAAATGCATTAAAGGAGCTTTAAAATATACATAAAATCGTTAAAATATACCTAAGAAGCGTTAAAATATACATAAGAAGCATTAAAATATACATAAGAACAAAAACAAAACCAAAACCTGAAAATTCATTTTGGAAGTTACGACACTTGTCATCTTATAGTGCGATATATCAATGGAAGTAAGAATTATTCTAGAATTATTTATGCTCACAATATAATTACAATTTCAGTACAACTTACCCTCGTAGAGGGAAGTTAAACGCCATCTGGCGGCACCACATCATTAGCAATGCACACGCATATGGCAATAACCGTCAACATGCTCATGTTATCAGGATCACCGGGTAGTGCCCTCTAGAGAATAAGAATAATATTCCAACAGAGTGCTTGAGATATCAGCACAAAGCCAATCGTATAAAACATATATAAGTGTGAACCCACCCTTAGCAATCTACATATCTAGATTTCGATCTTATTAGATCTCGTCAGTGTAGCTCAGCTAGTGAGGATGAATTCACACAATATCTCGAGTGGTTATATACAAAAACAGTACAACTTACCCTCGTAGAGGGAAGCTAAACGCCATGATGCATGTTGTCGGTTATTACCATATGGGTGTGCATTGCTAATTGATGTGGTGCCGCCAGATGGCGTTTAACTTCCCTCTACGAAGTTAAAGTTGTACTGTTTTTGTATATAACCACTCGAGATTTTGTGTGAATTCATCCTCACTAGCTGAGCTACACTGACGAGATCTAATAAGATCGAAATCTAGATATGTAGATTGCTAAGAGGTGGGTTCACACTTATATATGTAATTACAATTTAGTTAATATTACTTATTTTTGATAACAAACCATATAATGAAAACATCTCTCTAAAATAGATAACTTTTTGTATACTAGCATAAATCTACCTTAAATTTGCTCTCAGATATTCAGCAAGTGTTATTTTTGTTATCGTCTTATCGCTTTTTACTTTTCTGCGCAATTGGCGTCGAGCGAACTTTAAGAATGAGGAACGTGATCGGAGTATATTGTTATACAGCCAAATTGCACGTTCTTTTGCTCTTAGTGGATAGTAATAACACATTACAGAGTGTCTAAATCTCAAACCATACGGTTCAAAGATAGCTAAGAACCAACACAGTACTAAAAGAGATGCTGAAATAAGAATTAAAAATACGGGTTAATAGTTTTATGATATATAAATATAAGTACCAATTTGAATATATCGATCATAATCAGGAGGAATCGGATCTGGTAGGCAGGGTATAGTATCAATTTCTAAATTGAGACCTATCGGTTGGAACGCTTTTACAATTCCGCGTAATAGGCTTGCAAGAAATCCTTCACCTTCTATATGCATAAGTGGCTTGCTGGGCGCTGCAATATAATTACTATAAATTATTTAATCGCAATAGTGTGTATACATACTTTCAAGTTTTGATTGGAATCTACCGTAATAACGTATTAACATCATAATCCAATAAAGTGAGTAATCTGTAGCCATGTGCGTTCCAAGTTTTAATGTTGCCATAAGAAGTACCATTGCTGATTTTGACAATTGAGATTTTTCCTTTTTTACCAATCGCAGGGAACTAGTCTAAAATGATAAAAAGGCGTTTGAAAGCACAAGTAAAACATAATTAATATATAATAGAATTAACTTTATATGATTATTATAGATAACTACATAATAAATCAAAATTACATTCTATTATAAAATTATAAAAATCATAATGTGGGATCAAGAAATATTTTAGTAGCGATATTTAATTTACTTAATTATATATACCAGAATATTATAAAAAATAAAAATATTAGAAGAATAAATCTGAAATATGTATAATCTGAATTTGAAAAATAGTGTAGTAATTGAATATCCTCTAAAATACATCTAAAAAAGTTGCATCGGCCGGGAATCGAACCCGGGCCGCCCGCGTGGCAGGCGAGCATTCTACCACTGAACCACCGATGCTTGGAAAATTTATTCACTTTACTTAGATCTGCGGAAAATTTGTACTGAATATATTTTCCTTTTAAAGTATAAAACCATAGCGTTCATTAATCAGAATTCGGCGTTTTTACTGCTCGATTTTCATAGGTCGTGCTCTCAAACAGGTAATAAATAGAAATAGACACTACGGACAAACCGTTCAGGGGTAAACCTGAGAAACCCGAAAGGTCGAATAGGGAGATTCAGCGTGTCTGGCAGTGCAAGCGAGCCGCTTGGAATTCAGTTCTTTATAATTTTCCGCTGATCTCCGCAAAATTAGAATAATTTACAAGCATCGGTGGTTCAGTGGTAGAATGCTCGCCTGCCACGCGGGCGGCCCGGGTTCGATTCCCGGCCGATGCAAACCTTTTTCTTACAGAGGATTAGGAAACATGATGCAGGTAGACTGTTGCGGGTGCAAAGAACAACTCCTACAGATTTAGCTATTTTTGACTAGTGTGCTATGGGATTTATCCAAAGGAGTTCAATAATAAAATTTATATCTTTCTTTATTTAGAAACCCCACTGTACTTTACCCTGAATGGTTTTGTTGCACTGGATTTTTAAATATTTAAATCTAAAGATTATAAGCTAGACATATAAATATCAAAGGAAATATAAACGTTGTAATTCATATTTAAAATATTTGTTAAGATATTGAATAGCTATAATTTCTAAATAAGAGCTAAAGCGTGAATCGCATTGTACTAGATTCGTCAAGAAATTTGAACAAATCCCTAGTTTCAATTGTCATAAAGTTTCTTTCAAGTAAATCAAAATAGAAGTGAAATTCGCGTCGTGTTGTTATGGGATATCTTCAGTTCGTACTATTACCAAACACGTACTAAGCTTGTCCTGTTTTTCTAATGTTCACGATTCAAGTTACAGTTGGAACACTCCATTTCATCAATTAATACCCTTTATTAGAATTGTTGATATGCGAAAATGCGGAAAATCGTTTAGAGAAATCGCGTGGCATTTGGATAGAAGCGTTTTGTTCATGTGTAATGCATGGAAGGGATTAAGAAGACTTGTACTATACGTCAAAGTGGTAGTGGTCGTTCACAGTAACGTAACAGCGAGAAGATAAACTTATTCATCGTGTTGCAATTAGAGACCCTGTGGACACTTCTCAGTCTGTAGAAGCGCATTGAGTGAGAGCTCTTGATCATAGAGTGTCGATAAGAATAGATTATCGTCGAATGCGGTTCTTCCAACTCATTTCTTACCGACCTCATTTTCTCAATAGGGAATACATTAATTACAGGCTTCCATGGTGCAGAGAAGGAATAGACAGGGATGTGGAAAGGAATGTGGCTTTGGTTAGTGACGAATGCATGATTTGTATATGGCTGTCTCATAGTTGATTGCGCAGCAGAAGGGCAAGAGGTGATCGATGAAAGTTCAAAGGCGTCACACTGGTATAACTCTTGCAGTTATACCATGGACGTCGATCACCATTTTAATTGAAGGCATTTTGAATGCTCGTCGTTACATTGACCTCATTCTAGAACCTATTGTATTACCATATCTTCACCACATATTTTAGCAAGATAACGCTCCTTCCTCCCGTATACTGAAATAAGGTCCTTCAAACGAATAATATAAATAGTTTTGCTTTTGTCCGCCAGATATCCTGGTTTATAATAGATTATTATCCCATATAACATGTGTGGCATATGATAGGGCGGAGATTGCAACCTCGTAGCATCCCCCAAATACTTAAGAACACTTAAGAATGTAAACAGCAAGTTTAGATTGCGTGGGACGGGGTGAGCCAAGAACATATCGAGCACCTAAGGCTGGTCGTCCACTGCAACGGTAAAAGCGCGTTGTTTTATGTTTCTAGTGTTTACTGGAATTGTGGGCATTGAGTGCATTGAAATAAAATTTTTGCATTCCAGTGAAAATGACGTTCCTGAGTTTGATGATGACTTTTATTTACATTTGATAATCTCTTTTTAATTTGATTCAACCTTGTAATTGGAATATTTTCTGTTGTACTGAACTGATAGTATTACTATTAGAAATTTAGAAAAGTACACTATAACGATAGTAGGAACAGTGGCATCATCGCATGCGATATGTTCATTGGCAGTGCCGTAGTGTATATTTATATTTATGTAACTCCAGCTACAACGCCACCAAATTAACATCAAAATATGTCTATGAAAATTTGGTATTTACAACGTTTAACGAGTAGTGAGATTGAGAAACCGATTAGAATCTGATAGTGGGAAGTTGCACAAACACGAAGAGACCATACACGTGAAGAATCATTAATGGAGTGAACTTGTTATCGATGCTCGGCGATGAAGAGGCTCACGCAGCCCGGGTTTTACCTACCCTACTGAGCGTGGAGCAGGGGTAAGCGGCATATTCGCCGAAACGGTAACATCCTAAAGGCGTCGGGGACGTGGCGGCGTCGAGGTCATGGCGGCGTCGAGGACGTGGCGTATTCTCCTATAGGATACTCCACGGTGTGTCCATTAGATAATTAGTTGTGGGCGCCACTGCGTATCTGCGGGCTTGCAGATTGGTGGTGACGCTTCTGCTCCGGGGTGCATCTGGTCGACTCCATGTTGACTCAGGGAGGCGTATGGTTCGTTATATTATCCAATATAAAATGCCCCACGAGTGCCAATTGTTATCGCTCGGCGTCGATGGGGTTGGTGAAGGAAGCTGCAGTCCGTCGCCGGGGTCAGCTCTTCGTAAGACAGGCACGGGGAGGGTTAAAAACCGTCAGGCCGCCTTACGGGGAAGATAGGATAAATGCTCGGCGTCGAGGATGTTCTTGAAACGGTTCTCTGAGTCGTGGTGAGGGAGAACCGTCACAAGAGGGAGATGGGGCACAATTATCAGTGTAAGCTGATAGCTGCAAGGGAATAAATAGATCCTCCGAGTCTTGGCGAGGGAGGATCGATTTACCAAAGGTAAACAGTTAAACTCAAGTATCGGTTTCAAGGCGATAGTCGGGTAATACGAATCAGTCCTGTCTTGGTGAGGGAGAACTGACTGCCGGTTAGGGGTGCGTGCACGTTATTTATAGGGGCGAACGGGCCCCCTACTCTTAGCATCCGCTGAAGAGGCTCACCCAGCCCGGGTTTTACCTACCCTACTGAGCGTGGAGCAGGGGTAAGCAGCATATTCGCCGAAACGGTAACAAACTGTAATCTATTCCGCAACACCATATAAAATCCATGTAAATTTAAATTTTACACGATATCGAGACAATTTTTAGATACCAGATGTCTCATGCCAGCGGATAGAGGTCAATAGTTAAACAAATACGATCGAAACGAGTGGTTTCAAGAATCATACCCCAGAAGAATTACAAATACAAATCAATAGAATAGCAGAAAAGAGTGGATATCATGGTTGAAGAACCTAAGGCAATGGACAGGAATGACACCAACCGATTGTTTAGATCAGCGGCCAATAGATGGGCCATGGTAATTGCCAACGTCCAATGAGGCTTTGGTACTCCAAGAAGAAGCGCGGGACGACCACAAAAGAGATGGACCGACGACCTGAAACGAACTGCAGGACTGAGCTGGTACAAAGAGGCACAAAATCGGGACAAATGGAAAATGGGAGGCGTACACCCAGAGGGCGGAAAACAGCTAGCAAAAAATGAAATTACTCATTATTAATTTTGTGGTAATTCTTGCTTTTCAATTTACTTGAATTGTTAGTCATTTATTTATTATATTGACAATACATGTTTAACATTTCAAAGTCCTAAGGTATCTCTATCTGGGTGCATTCTTTTTTGGGGTGGACAGTGTAGTCTATTTATTTCGACAATATTAGTTATAAATTGTAAAGAAATGTCAAAATTAAGAGTGATTATTTTCGCGACAACAATATTTTCCTTACACTGTTCAGTAATCGAAATTTAAAAAATTCTCCCCGGCGGGGAATCGAACCCCGGTCTCCCGCGTGACAGGCGGGGATACTGACCACTATACAGCGCACGGTGAGTCACTATTCAGAGCTTTTTGCAGCGGCACCAGACTCCACTTCACCCTGGTTCGATGAGTGGACGGAAGTTATACGCCGTTCGGCCCAACACCCAACAAGTTTACCTCCAACAATCGAAATTGAAGCGCTAATAGACGAAGCCATCAAATTCACAGCACCATGGAAGGCCCCTGGAGATGACCAGATTCCAACGAGCCTATACAAGTGGTTTCCGGCCGCACGTTCGTATGTATGCGAGCATGTTCACAGATGCATCAACAACAATTATCTACTCACAAGAGAAGACGTTGGTGCCAACATGGTTCTTCTACATAAAGACGGCGATACCACGGACCCCAAAAACTACCGCCCAATAGCACTCCTCAACACAGATTATAAACTGGTAATGAAGGTCATCCATAAGTACACCCTGAGCAAGCTGCCCACCGACCTTATTCCTGAGGAGCAGCTATCAAGAGCCGGAATCTGGGGCACCACCCATGGGATGTTACTCGATAAGTCAATAACTCAAACAGCGAGGATGAACCGTGCAGAACACCACACCGCCTGGTACGACTTCGCTAAGGCGTTTGATAGCCTCAGCCATACGAAAATAAAACAACTTGTAGATGCACTGCCGATTGCCAACTGTACCAAAAACTGCGTCAAACGTGCGATAGGCCAGTGGAATGTCAAGTTTCCCTCGAATGGACACCATCAACAAATACCCGTAAAACGAGGGGTGTACCAGGGAGATTCTTTCAGCCCACTGATCTTTGTGCTGGCGACGGCAGGAATTTTGCGTAAACTGACATCGGACCCAACCGTAAACAAGGCATCCGGAGGTAGGCACTTTGCCATAGCCTACATGGACGACGTGAAGTGCCACGCTCCAAACATCAAGGCGATCAAACGTATGACAAAAGTAATCGAGCAATACGCGGACGAACTCGGGCTCACACTAAACAGAGCAAAGTGTGGCCACTTTTCGAGAAAGAGTAACAATGGGGATCAGGACTTCCTCCCCGAGGTTTCGAGAGGCTACAAATACTTGGGGGTCATACAACTTGAACGCGACACGCCGGAGAACCACGAGCGAGTGGAAAACAAAGTGCTCGAAAAGGCAAGTAAAATCTTCCGGTCCCACCTCACCACCCACCAGAAGCGGATTCTCTTCAACTCTAGTATGGTCCCAGCAGCAACATACATTCTGGGAAACGTATATCCGAACGAACGCGTCCAGGGAACACTACGAAGATGCAGAGAGCTCGACCAGAAAGTTAGGCATCTTCTCGTGCAGGAGAATATCAAGACTAGGCCAACATCGAATCAGAGAGCGTATCTGCCACCCGCCATCGGAGGACTCGGCTTTAAAAACATCGAGTTGGAAACGGAGATGGTGTACGTTCAAAAGTACGCATATTTAGCTACACATCCCGAGCTATCAGACACGTACGATCGGTACAGCAAACTCAATAAAGCCGGCTGGCGAACTCCCATCTCTGAATTCAAATACGTCCAGGGAAAATACAACCTACCCGATTTGAAAACCGGAGAGGACAGGAAGAAGTATGTTATAGCCTGCAGAAACGCCATAAGATCCATGGACACCGAGGCAAGGAAGCGTGACTGGGCCAAATCAATGACTTACCCGAAGTTGGTACTTCAGAACGAAGCATCAATCTCGTTCCCAGCAGCCACCCACTACGCCACGGACTCGGCCAAACTCAGCCTGTTGAACGCCGCCTCAGAAGAGCAGCTCTTCTCCCTCCGCGCCGCGAACCAGAGTGATGAGAGCCAGACATGCAGGAAAGGGTGCCCGGAGCGCGAAACGGCCTACCACGTCACCACAAGTTGCAAGTCAGTGAGCTACAATAGTCGCCACGACTATGTAGTCTATTGGCTCCTAAGACTACTACTTGAGGTGACAGGCGCTCCTGACGGCATCACCCAAAACTTGCAGTTTGGGAAAGCAGTCCTTAACGCGGACTATGAAACAGACGGGCAGGCCTATAGGATTAGGGCTGGACAAAGTATCCTCCTTGAACGACGCCTCCACCACAACAAACCGGACGTGATGGTACAACTCCTAGGTCCAAAAAAGAAAACCATGCTGTTCGAGATTTCAGTCCCACATCTTCAGAATTACCACCTACAGGAGGGCATCAAGAGAGTGAAGTACTCTAAAAATTCAGTTGAGAACATCACCCACTTGAATTTCAAAACCATACACCGAGACTTTAACCTCTTGACTGAGCTCGAGCATAAACACCGGTGCCAGGCGGAATTGGGACTTCTCATTATTGGTTCCTTCGGCGAGGTTATAAACACATCCGAACACCGAAATCTTCGCCGAATGCTCAAAGACCTAGGAGCCAGCGAACACCAGAGCAGCACAACCATCAGGAAAGCAGCCTACAGCGTCACCACCCAAACCAGCCAAATCCTGATGAACTTCATCAAGAGAACTGGCCCCCTACCCTAATACAATTGTGATACGCACCGCGGCCTAAATCCAACCAATATCTTAACGTGGTTGCGACGCCCGACTTAATCTGTGATATTGTGGGCACTCTACTTGCCCGACATGAATAAAACAACCATGTAACCAAAGATCTGCGATAGCACATTTTAATTATATACACAACCGGTGTTAACTGTGATGCTAAAATGTCTAAAAATCTAGCCATTTGTGATATTTTCAACATGTCCATGTTTGTTTATATATTAAATCTGTTTACCTTAGAATAAGAACGCTGTACACTGATACATTTTAATTGATGAATGATATAACACTTTTGTATGCCATTCTATAACCAATAAAGAGATATACTACCGAGGACTTGTGACGATTTCTTACCAAAAAAATTGAAACTAATTTGAGTTTTTTTATTAAAAGATTTATAATTTGCCATTAATTAAGAACCATTTATGATGTATGGTATTTAATAAAGTAAAACATAAGTTTATATTATAATCATAACGCACGTTAATACATTGATAATAGGTGTTTGAATGATGCATGATTTATATCAACTACGAAATTTGAGGATGTTGCTTTTCACTAAATAAATCAATATTAACTTATATTTGTTGTTGATAAACGAAGCAACTTAGTGACATATCAGAGAGGGAACATCTATATTTTGACTTTATAAATTTCATGTCGGAAAAGCTGCTTTCGCAAAGATAAGCTTAAGCCTAGCTTACTTCAAGTATTCGTTGTAAATAACGTCAAAATCCGCCGCTTTTAAGCGACCGCTCTTCGAGGAACTTCGAGTACTTTAACGACCAATTCCACCACTTAAGCGCTAGAGGTAGAATTGGTCGTTAAAAGTACTTAATATCTAGCTACCATACTAAACAGGGCTGCCAGAATGTGGCGATTTTCTACATTGTTGGTGCATTTGGATATATAATATATATACGAGGCATATCCAGAAAGTAAGAGTACTGAGGCTCTCACGGTCGGAGGGATTTTATTTTCATCATGTTGGCCACACGGCAGTGTAGCCTGACTCCTCCCCTTTGCACCGACACCGGTTCGAGGTCAGTACGTTGAGAACTGTTGACACGACAACAAGTTTCGTGAATAATGTCAATCCAATCTCCCGCCAAGTGCGAAATACGCGGCGTCATCCGTTATCTCGTTTGGAAGGGAAAACCTCCATTTGAGATTTATAATGAGGTGAAAATTGCATATGGTGATAAAGCTATGAATCGTACGAATGTGTACAAGTGGTGTCGCGAGTTTAAAAACGGTCGTACGTCTGTGCATGATGATCAGAGGAGCGGAAGACCTTCAATTGTGACTGACGAAATTGTGGAAAAAAATGAAAATGCGCTCCGTGACGATCGCAGATTGACTGTGGATGAACTTTCTGCGATGTTTCCGCAAATCTCCAGATCTCTACTACACGAAACAATCACAGAAACCCTCGGATATAGGAAACTGTCCGCGAGGTGGGTCCCAAAACAACTGACAGACCAGCACAAGTTGAATCGAGTGGAGGCCGGGCAAGAGTTTTTGAGGCGCTGGAAACTCCATGAAGATGAATTTCTCCGCTCCATCGTAACTGGAGATGAAACTTGGGTAGCACACCACACGCCCGAAACCAAAAGACAGTCTCAACAGTGGCGTCACACCTCTTTACCCTCCGCCAAAAAGTTCAAAATCACAATTTCAGCCAAGAAAGTCATGGCATCCGTGTTTTGGGAATGTCAAGGCATAATTTTAATCGAATATCTGCCTCAAGGGGAGACCATCAACTCTGCAAGGTACTGTGAGACCTTAAAAAAATTGCAGAGGGCGATTCAGAACAAGAGGAGAGGCATGCTGACAAAAGGAGTCTGCCTGCTGCACGACAATGCCAGACCACACACGGCCAACGCCACGAGGGAACTGCTCGCCTCGTTTAAATGGGATGTCCTGAACCATCCCGCGCATTCCCCTGATCTAGGATCTTCAGATTACTATCTCTTTACCTCCCTGAAGCTGCACATGGGTGGAAAAAGGTTTTTAACCGACGAGGAGGTAAAGGAGGAGTTGGAGAAGTGGACGAAAGAGTTGGCGAGAAACTACTTCGAGGAAGGCATCAAAAAATTGATACCTCGCTACACCACCTGCATAGAGAGGAATGGCGACTATGTCGAAAAATAGCTTTTATTATGTACTAAAGTTTCACGTAATTATTTTTTTTAAATAAAAAATTTTAACACCTACAAAAATTCAGTACTCTTACTTTCTGGATATGCCTCGTATATAATATAATAATATTTGTCACTTGACCTTTTCTCTTTGCTACTAATAAATAAAATAGTGATATGTATTTTCATTATTTTGTATTTGTTAGTATTTTTTCTGCTTATAAATATATAAACCATTATAATTTTGTATTGAAGCTAGTTTTGTTTTTCACTACCATGTAATCATGAATATATGGCGTTATTTAGTTTTTGGTTTTAACTACTTTTGGTGATAATAAAAACCTACGTCAAACTTTCAAAATCTCGCAGCTCTGATCCTAACGTAAATAGTAGGGGATTTTGTGATTAAAGTACCAATGATAGCAGCTCGTACAGTAAATAAAACATGTTTATTTTAATATAATACACGTATAAATATTATACCATAGAGTTAGTTTTAGATTTATTTACATATTTGAATTATTATTAATACGATAATAATTACTCGAATACATTTAATGAAAAATTTTAATGCCAGTTTTTTTTTTTTTGGTTTAAGAGACCCACAAGTCCTCGGTAGTATATCTCTTTATTGGTTATAGAATGGCATACAAAAGTGTTATATCATTCATCAATTAATATAGTATTAGTAGTATATCTCTTTATTGGTTATAGAATGGCATACAAAAGTGTTATATCATTCATCAATTAAAATGTATCAGTGTACAGCGTTCTTATTCTAAGGTAAACAGATTTAATAGTAGTATAGTGGTCAGTATCCCCGCCTGTCACGCGGGAGACCGGGGTTCGATTCCCCGCCGGGGAGGTTCTATTTTTGTTAAACATAGTAAGTTTGAAAATAGCAATAATCTATATATATATATATATATATATATATATATATAAACACAGGAGGTTGAATTATAATAAGAGAACCTGACGGACCACACCATGATTACAAATCCAATGATATATATTGCATAAATTTTACATTTCATGGTCTCATGTACCTGGGTTTACATATAAGGCAGTGAGCGCAAATGTGAACTAACTTCATACAGTCCATTTTCGTAGATCCGACGTGGACGCCGAGCTAGAGGACTAAATTCTTGCTTAGTGGTCATTCTTACTTACCGTGAGATCTCAAGATTTTGGTTTAGTAGAAAAACAGGAAAAGTATTTTACAAATATTTAGAGAAAATAGGTCATTGAAGCTGCCAGAATACCGCTTAAAATTACTTTATTAAATAAAAAGTGGTATGGTTAAAAATTCATTGGTTGCGGTTTGTTGTTCAGAATTATTTCAGAATGTATTACAAATATTCAAATGATAATTTACAATTATTTAACAAAATATTGAAAAGATGAATTCCACATTGATCACTATACTAGATCTACTGTCTGGGATAGACATTCTATAAATTGATTAAAACAGAAAGATTCACTTATCCCCGGATTCGCCACATCCCATACATGTTAGAGGTCCCATAAGCTATTGAATGTATAAGTTGAAAATGCCATTATGACAGAATTGGCTAAAATAATTGTCAACAGCTTGAATAGCGCTTGTGATTGGAGATTTGATGACACATTTTCTTTAATTTTTCAGTGTTTCCAATAGAGCGAATCTAAAATAACCGCATTCCCTAGATAATTTATTTATGGTTGCTATAACAACGAATACTTATGGTTATATATATATATATATATATATATATATATATATATATATATATATATATATATATATATATATATAGCGATTGATAGATTTATACGTTGGTGAATACGGTACGGGTTAGTATGCTAAATTATGTATTATCGTTGATTAATATAAACGAATTTGGCGGAAAGGACACCTATAGCCGAATAGAGATTATTTCTCTCTCTATAAACGAATCAAGACAATTACTCACAATTCTGTCATTGAATTGCATGTTTAAATGTGTATTATAGTGTAAATTATTATAGTGATAAATATTTATAATAATGTTTTGTCATAAATATGGGTTTTATTGATAGCGAACTATCCTATAGAAACGACAAATAGTAAAATGCAAAAGTGGACTAAGCCACAACAAAATTAAATCGTTCAATATGTAGTGAAAGTTGGTTTTGTTTTCAAAATCTTAATTTTATTTAGTGATGCATGCTACTGGATAAGAATACAAAATCTACAACTTGTACAAAATTAAATTATTTTAAAACTATTTTCATTTTGATATATATATATATATATATATATATATATATATATATATATATATATATCGGGGTCCACTTGTGCGTTCAATATTGGAGCATCGTTTTATATGTGAAAATTGTCAAATTTATGTATGAATCATGGATTGAATATTGACTTTTATCATATAACTAATAAATAACTAATAATTATAATATTAAGCCAGCTTAAGTTATTGGCCCATATAAAAAATAATAAATTAAACAATTAAACAAAAACTCACTGTAACATATTCTTGGCGCTCTCTGTGATTCAATGGCAAAACCGTTTCCAATCCAAGCTGGGCTCTTCTCAAATCGATTTTACGAAAATATTTACTTATAAACTTATTATCAAATCGCTCATTTGTTAAAAATTTATGTCTATAATAGATGACTCTATAAAAATAATATTCAAAAACTGCACGTAAGAATAAATATAAATATGATTAACTTACTTTACGACCATAAACGTGAAGAATAAACTTGCAGCATTGCTCATAAAATCAAATACTTTTATCAAACCAGCACTTCTTTGTTTTATTTCGGTGACAATGCCGGTGGTGATATCTGCCATGGACTTGGAGTGGTTACTTTCAAAATGATAGGAATGGGAGAATTTTATCCGCACATAAAACATTGTACGAACGTGACGAATAAATTGTTTCACTTCTGAAATTTTATTAATAAAGAACCGAATTATAAAATAAAATAATACATCATGAGACACACATTTTCACTAGATATAAAAATATGCGCATTAGTAAAATCATTTAAAGAAACGCGTTAAAATTTCTCAAGAAAAAATACATTCATTTATGTTGCAGTATAGAAATAATTGTATTTGATATTTTTATAAATTAATATGAATATATATATATATATATATATATATATATATAATAATAATAATTCAAATATGTAAATAAATCTAAAACTAATTCTATGGTATAATGTTTATACGTGTATTATATTAAAATAAACATGTTCTATTTACTATACTGTATGAGCTGCTATCTTTGGTACTAGTCACAATATCCCCTACTATTTACGTAGGATCAGAGCTGCGCGATTATGAAAGTTTGACGTAGGTTTTTATAATAATAATTGTATTTGATATTTTTATAAATTAATATGAATATATATATATATATATATATATATATATATATATATATATATATATATATATATATATATATTCATATTAATTTATGTTGAAATCAGTCGAAATGCGCGTATACCAAGTCTTCCAACTGAGCTATACAGTAAATATGTAGTAAACATGCATTTGAGACTTAAATATATAGAATTTTTTTAGCATCCCTTCTTCTTTAAATAAAGACCAATAGTGACATGCTGAGGTGCTACATTTTTCCGGTTCTCTTATATGGCATGGATGACACTTACCGACATTATGTTAATACGTCTAAATGCATAGGCGTTTGCTTAGAATCAGCTGGGCGGATAGAGTTTATCACTCTAGGGTTGTTCAACAATGAATGAACAAAGCAACTGAAGTAACCAAATTAATAATTAGACATAAATTGGAATACTTTGGCCATATTATCACACATCGCGAATACAATGAATCACTACACCTCATCATACATGGACACATAGACAGTACGACAAACAACAGTGCAGCTTTTCCAAGCAGCCGTAGACACAGCTATTATTACTATAACTATAGATCGTCGTGAAATTATCGAACTATCGCTGGTTGTAATACTATCGAATACTTATTGTCTGTATTCGATAGTATTACAACCAACGATAGTTCGATAATTTCACGACGATCTATAGTTATAGTAATAATAGCTGTGTCTACGGCTGCTTGGACAATCTTTCAAGAAATGAAGGGGCGGTATAATAATTAGTGTTAGGTACTACGAATAAAAATGATCGAATTATAGCAAGTTGCAAAATTAACAATCAAATAGAAACTATCGATATTCAAAAACATTTTATAGTACCCAACACTAATAATAATATCAGAAGAATAATTTTTTTCGTTAATACTGTAAAACCCTACATGGGAATTACCTTTAGCATGTGTTGTGGTTTATTGTTATTTTTTTAGGGTGAAAATCCTAATTCTCAACTCAACTCCTCTTTTATAAAGTCTTCAATATAATACCGAATGTAGTTGGATTTAAGGAATATACTTACTTTTTACTATTGCACTCACTGTATCCTTAATAAAATCAATAATCATGCATAATATATCCAGCGGTTTAACTAAATAGCAGACACTCTTTACCAAATATGTAATATTGCACAACCAATTAAAAAATGGTCCTAGTTTGGCATTACAGTCCGTAATGGCATCCTCGAAGACTTTTTGACACCTCTCAAATGGCGTTCCAAGCTCCTTGTTACATATGTTCATAATTTTGGCTATAAAACTGAAGGCTTCTTTTATTATTTTAACTGAAAACACAAATATTAATTACAGGGTTGCAATACAGAGTGTTAAAAATAAGGTAGGTAACCAACTTATCCCAAATTGATATCGGGTCGTATTAAGCCAAGTTGGAAAAGATGATGTTCATATGAGGATGCATAAATTAATATGCATGATATGGAAAGAGGAAAACTGCCCAATTCTAAAAACAACAAAACCATCTTTTATGTTTGTTACTCTTATTTTCTAACACCCTGCATAGTTTTATAAGGACATACTAAGTGACATTATAATTCTTTTTATAGTTAAAAGTATTTCTTTAATTTTCACCACAATCTGCTTGACCACTTTTACAACAGATTTAATTGCATCACGTATGGCGTAGAATGGTTTCTTTATAACATCCAAAATTTGTCGAACAGCAGCTTTCAATTGTTCCTATAAAAGTAAAAATAATAGACAATATGATGTACAGATCTATTGTGGAGATGGCAATGCGTACGTGACCAAAATAAATGTGAACTATATTAGCCAAGTTAGTCCTAGTTATTTGATTTCCTTCGGCAAAGTCTAGAGGTTGTTCAATCAGATCTTGCACACATCAATAACAATTTCTTACTTAAGTAGTCATATTCTTGTTATGAACTTAATTTCATTATATGTTTTAATTCAGTACAATAATAATAAATGTTATAAGTTCAGTACAATTATATAATTCGTGCAATAAATAATATAGATTCGTTTATTTGTTGATTTAAATTTTTATAAAACGGTAGCTAAGGATTAAATATAGAGGATCTGCCACTATGGGCAAGGGAGGGCGGTATAATGCAACAGGGACATGTACCACCACATATGCGCTTCGTAAATTCGATATAAGAAGCGTAGCACATAAAAATAATGTGTGAAAAATGGTTTCTTCATAAAAACTAAGATACAGACTGTACCTCCCTGAAATTGTTTCTACCAGCTATGTTTGAGACAAAAACTTACAAGATTTTGTTTTAATAAAACTAAGTACACAATTAAACATATATATTTTCTGCATACCTGACCACACGCCATTGATTCTCCTAATATACTCATATTATTCAATGTATTTTTAGCAGGACCAGTAATCGCCAATATGTAAGCATAGGCCAACAAGGCTTGTCTGCCCTTCTTTGAGAAAAATTGCGGCAATACGAGGAAAACAATACATCTGCAATAAGAAAACTGAGTTTACACACGACTAGTTTGGAGGTTACTTAATTTATGCAAATTAATTAGGATGCATGTAATTGCAATGAATAATTAATGGTGGTCTAGATTGAATGGCTCAAGTAATATATTTAATTAACATAAATGTTGACTACAACTACGTAGTTCTGTGTGTATGTGATTGCAATGCAACAATACTATATAACAGGGGTGGCCAAACTTTTGATTACTTTGGGCGCCCTTTTTTTAAAATAAATGGCGGTCTACCAAAATCGTATTAAGTAATCGATGTGTGGGACGGGTATCAGGGATGTATACATATCAGATAGGCGGGCGACTAGGAATAGTTACGCGGTCCACGTTTTGGCCACTCCTGCTATATAAAACCCGTATGACATTATCTAGTTTCCTATATCGTTTTATATATAAGAATTGATATATTAAATTGTATAACTATTTCTAAATGGAAAATTAACATTGTGTATTACGGTGTTATTGTTAAGTGAATTTATTATTATTTCGCCGCTATATAATTTTCTACATGTGTGTATGACACTATGTAGTTTGTGTCTGCATCGAAAACGATATAAGAAACTAGATAATGTCATACGGGCCTAAGAACATTATTCATTATATTTTTATGCGTTCAAACTTTTAAACTATACTAAAACATACTGCCCAATTTTTAATGTTTGTACAAATAAGTAAATAATAAATTTATAATTTAGTTATGCTTAAAACAAAGAACATGAAATAGTCTGCATTATTTGATATGGTGACTATTTTAATCTGGGATATAATCATCTATTCTTACTTATACTTATAAAAAAACTTCTAACTTTAAAGGGTTATCAGCCGTGAGGTTTTTACGCCGGGTTATACTTATATTTTATTAAAAATTATATTTCATAAATTATTCTTACCTAACATGGTAACTAAATGTAAGGCTCTAGTTACATTTTTATCAAATAATAATGGGGATAATATAAAATTCATTTGTAAAACAAAGAACAAGACGAAGTGTCCTATTTGATATTAGAGGCTGCTTTTATTTGGAGTATGATTTGCATTTTATTAAAAAAAAGATTTATTTCATAAATTCTTCTTACCTCACTTTGTAACTGAATGCCAGGCCAATGGTTAAAATACTGCCGAAGAATGAGCACATGATGGTTGCCGTGGACAATTTAAAATTCAGTTGTAAAACAAAGAACATAAAAAATATATATGTCAAGAAGAATCCCCCAAGAAATCCTGCAATGCTTTTCGCAGTAAAATTTTCACACGTGCCCTCATGTTTAATATTATAACAAAACTTATAAGGACACGAATGTTTAGGGAAAATATTGCATCGTTTACATCGTCTAATTACATCCACACAGCGCCTCTGATATTTCTGCTTTAGGGTTAACTTAATCTTATTCCCTTCCGATGCACTCAATGCGGCTTCCTTCTCCTTCAAAAGGGCCAACTGGTGGGTTCTTAATTGTTTTGCGGTGCATATTAATTTAAGAAACATTACACTTTTACGGGTTTTAAAGCACGTTAGTAGTATTTTTTGGCGTTTCTGTTTAATTTTGTCGCTATGATACGAACAGTCACGTTTTATAAGTCGACTTTATTTTATTGAGAATAAAAATAGGATTTAAGTTCATTAGCAGCCGCTTAATATGACCTTGCCCTCATGATTACTGATCGACGTTTGGCTTTGTATTAGATTAACAATGGAAATTAGATATCTTTATATCAATTATTTTCGACTATCAGCAAAACTTGAGTGATTTAATTATTGGCGGTACAATGTTTTTTTTTTAATAAAATATAAAATTTGATAGGATTTCTTTTTATAATACGTTTAATTTTCGACTGCGCTTTGAGATTTTTTTTCGATTTATTGACCTTAATCTAATGATTATTAGTAGTGATGGGGAGAATCGAGAACTTTCTAGCATCGAGAAGTTTTTGACGTTCAAGACGCACGTGGAGAATATGCAAATATTCCTCACAAATTTATTCAAACGTTGTTCTAGCCATTATCAAGATGTATGCAATAGGTATATATGTCCTGGGAAGAAATACCCGGTATAGGTAAAGGTCTTTTCCTCAAGTTTATTCACATCCAACATTTACTTGAAATCACTATTTCTTTTAATATTCATCTGACTCAATCAATTTACATATATACTGACTTTCATAAAAACGCAATACACACAAAAGTTGTTGGTCAATTTTAATAAAATTTTCACAAAATGATTAATATATGAAAATTAAAGAACAGAAATTAAAAAAAAAAATTCTATATGAGTTGCTCCACTATGATCTGTTATGCACTCATTTAAACGGCGGGGTACACTGTCTATCAAATGATTATTTTTTCTGCAGTATTCAGCATCCTGGATCCAGAATTTGATGACATTCTTAAAAACAATTTTCTGTTTCGTTACTCTATTCTAGTATGCGGGTACAGTAAAGTGGAGTAAGAGGAAGATACAATAATGGACGCTGCGAATGCAGTCAATAAAATTGTATCCGGCGATAAATAGATGACATTGACATTCTGCATCCTGCACCTTCAATCCTGTCTATAGCAATTCTACCGAGTTGTTAGAAATCTATCTCCTGTAGTCCAGATCCAGGCCGGCGTTGTTGAATCCCTTCATCGGACCATCTGGACCAACATCTTAACACCATTACAAAATCACGATTTATACGAATTGCACCATCACTAAACTAAAGTCCAGCCTCTCTCATATCAATTATACAACCATGTTCAAAATCATTTGGTTGCCGATAATTTGCACGTTGACGTTCTATTGGCATTCTAAAAGATTCACAAAGCAATAGTGGACAAACTAATCGAAACATAGATCAAGACACACAGGGTTTACCTACGAGCTACGTGGACAGGATAGGGGATCTAAAGCTGGTGGCGTGCTACCTTTCCCCAAATTGCTGAAGAAGGCACGCCACGGAGTGGCTGCACACGCTGGAAAGAGCCATACAGGCTATGATCAGGCAAGTGGTCGTGGCGGGCGACCTAAACGCGAAGTCTCCAGCATGAGGTTTCCCAAATACAGACACACTAGGGGAGAAGCGTTAGTGGAGGTGGCCTCTGCACTCAATCTGACAGTCTGCAACGAGGAAAGGATGCCGACCTTTGAAGGAAAGAACTCGGAATCCTTTATTGACATCACCCTGGCATCAGCGCAGCTGGCAGGTAGTTTGCGAGGCGGGAGGTCCTAACAGAAGACACCCGGGCGATCATCACCACATGTCGCTCAGGGTGGAAAACGTAACTGCCCAAACACAGCAAGAATCAACCCCTAAGACCAGAAAGTGTGTAGTTGAGAGAATGGACAACGACCTGCTCAATACCAGTCTGCTAGCCATGGCAATAACAACGGACAAGATAGACCCGGATGACATGGCAGACAAACTGAACACGAAACTTCACGATAGCATGCCAGACTCCGATACCGATTCGACCCAGCACGGCAACAAAAGTACTGGTGGTGCCAGCAGGAGGCCGACGCGAAGTGAGAGGCCAACATAGCCAGAAGGCGAGCCCAACGAGCTCGAGCGGCCAGAACACTGACCGAGCTTCCAGGACTGCTATTGAACACTGCGTATAGAGTACAGGCGAACGATCGAAGGGAGCCAGAAAGTGCTGGCGGAAGCTCTGTAGGGAGGTAGAAGAAGACCCGTGAGGGCTTCCTTACAGGCTCGCCATGAAAAAGATCGGAGTTCCTGGTGAGGTTAGAGCAGTGATTGCGGCGCTCTTCCTTCCAGGACAGGACATCAACAACGGGACCCCTAGAAGACGAACAAGAAATGCCAGTAGAATGACCATTGGAAGGAGGAGGAAGTACTGGCGGCCCTCGGGAATCTCCTGGAAAAGAAGTAACCGGGGCCCGACGGACTGACAATAAAGCCATCAAGGTGGCACCACCGGGGATAGCCGGAACACTAACGAAATTCGCTTACGGAAAGGAATCTTCCCAAACGCGCTGGAAGACGGCCTCGTGTGAATCCCAAAGCCCAGGAACACGCCAAACGATCCCGCTTTATACCGCTCGCTCTGCCCCTTGGTCGGGTTTGAAGGTCTTTCGAGAGGCTAATCGCGGACCGTCTTTCTGAGCCCATCGATGCTGCTGGAGACCTACACCATCGGTAGTATGACTTCAAACCGGTCCGGTCCACAACGAAGTCGATACTACTGTAAGAGGGGTGATAGGGAGGCCAACGAGGGATACTCAAAGCAAGGACGACACTGCATGATGGTCACCCTGGATATTGCGAATGCCTATAACACGCTGCCATGGAAGAAGCATCATGCAGGCATTGAGGAGCAATGGCATACCAACAGTCCTAACGAACGTGATAAGAGGATATCTCGCAGACAAAGAGGTGATATATGAAGCAACAAGGCAGGAGGTGTCAGGAGGGGTAACACAGGGCTCAATCCTAGGCCCATTCCTATAGAATATACGCTATGATGGCGCACTGAACGCACCCTCCGGTATGTGTGCGTTAACTGCCATCGCATTCGCGGACGACATGGCAATAGTCGCCCGCTGACACGACCTGGAGGAAACCGCGTGAGAGGCAGACAGACCGAAGTCGCCCTGCTTTCAACCAAGGGAGCGGGTATCCGGGCCGTCAAGGAGATAGACATGTTCGGAGTGATGGTCCCTATCAAAAGACACACAGTCACACAGTGCAAGTTTTATAAACCTCCATGAAGGCACGGAGGCGGCCTGGCGTGGCTATTCCCGAAGGAGGCCCGGGCGACCAAAAGCGAATACTGCTAGCGACAGTGTGATCTATGCAGCCCCAACCTGGGCTGGAGCGACACATGCAAGACATAGAAGGGCGTTGCGCACCAGTTCGATTAGGATCACCAAGGGCTACAGGACGATGTCAAGAGACTCGAGCGAAGTCCTCCCTATATGACACCAGCCGACCTTGCGGTGGAAGAAAGGACCGAAACGTGACGTAGGATTAAAAGTGACAACAAAGAAATGACATTAAAAAGATATATAGAATTTATTATTCAACTCAGTGACCGAGTGGTTAGAGGCGTCATTCGTCTCGTACTGAGCTTTGTTCGAACGCTATCGGGGCGAATTATCACGAATCGCCTTTTACAGTTTTTCAGAGATTTTCTGTGAAGTTATAGGTAATGAAATGGCGAGAAACGCCGGGCTGCAAGCAATCAAAGGTAGCAATTAAGCAACCTTGTAAAATTGCAGCCACGGCCCGCCTTAACTTATCTAGAACTAATCTGAAATTATTGACCAACATCCTAACTGGCCACTGCCGGCTAAACAAACACCTACACACGATGGGTCTGGTGGACAGCTCGTTGTGTAGAGGGTGCAATGAAGAACTAGAAACAGCAAAGCATGTAATATGCCTCTATACAGCTCTAGTAAACACCAGGCATCTAATACTAGGAGAGTGCTGGCCTAGTATGGCCAGCATTGGCAATTCCTCACCCGCCAGAATTTTGCAGCTCGCACGCAAAATTGACTGGTGGGACGAGTGAGTAGCCTTAAAGGGAGGTTTCACAGTGGGCCCATTTTGAGGCCTAAGTGTCTGTAGCTATGCTACCTTCCAGCCAACTATCCAGAACTATCCAGGTAATTAAATTCCTCTGAGCTTTTCCCTTGACCGGCGGCAGGGCCAAACGGCTGAACCTTATAAAATGCAAGTTATTTTATTTGAATTTGATCATTATTTTGTGTCATCAAAATAGCCATGTTTTGATAATTTTATCAAAATCACCAACTTCTGTGGGTTGAGTTTTTTTATGAAATGCAGTGTAGATATAAGCGACAATTGCAAGAATAGTTGGTAGTTATTTATATAAGGAAAGAAATAAAGTTATTATTATTTTTTATTGTGATATTTCTAGGCCGGTCAATGTATATATGGGTGAAAATCACAAAATTTGTTATGTTACGGAATAGACTTTGAATCTGCATTTATACGACCAAGCCTATAGGTTACACTATTTGACTGTAAAATCTATAGTAGATTATAATTTTATAAACGTAGTTTATAATTTTATAAACTACTATAGATTTTATAATGCGCAACCAACAGATTTTTAAACATGGTCTTAAAATAATCAGGGGCCTTCATAAAGAGGATTTCCGCAAAAATTATAAAAATTAAATTAGACAAATATATTTTCGCTTTAAACACGATTACAATATTTACACATACGTTGTAAAATATACTGATATTAAGAGTTAATATTTAATATGCATAATTATTATTTAAATAAAGATAAGATATATATATATATATATATATATATATATATATATATATATATATTCGAAGTCAGAAGAACCAACCAAATTTCAGGTTTAAAATATATATTCAATAATTTAAATAAATCAAAATAAAATAAAATAATAACCTAATTAATCTCAGATAGTGAGAGAGGGATATATAACTTAAAATTAGGGAACTGACACTAAACCCGAACCCGAACCCGAACCGAAACCCCGAAAAAACCGGTACATTTGCAAAACTTGAATTTGAACCGAATCTATGTTCTTCAAGGTGAAAGAGTCTGAACTCGAACTCGAATTTTTATTTATCAACCTTTAGAAATTTATTGGAAACTTATATGTTATATCGCATATTAAAATTATTCCAAAAATTGCTACAAAAAAAATTCAATATGAACAGTTAACAATTGAAGATTGTTATGGTTTATGTGTAAGGTGTTTGCTTGAAATATTTTAAATTAAAAGTGCATTGTCTCATCGCATTGTCATATCAATGAAGACCAGAGAGCATAAGTTATTGAAAAATCCTGCAATTTTGGCAGGTTTGTTTTTAGATACTAGGTATCAGATTATTTTATCTGAAGAATAAAAAATAAAAACCAGATATATCTTCAAAATGCTTGGGAACACATTATTAGAATGAATACAAAATCAAATGAACAGGATATATTTGCAATTTCATCATCCGATGATGATTTTTCTTGATGCATTGGAAAACTTTTTAAAAAGCAAGGATTCTGTTAGGAAGACTATAAATATAAATAATGAATATGAATCTGATATCATTGATATCTCATTATTAATTAGTAATTACAAAAATAAAAAAAGACTGAATAAAAATAAATGTGTTATGTTAGCTTACTGGGCATATCAAAATGGTCTAAAGTTGCATTCGCTATTCCTTATACGCAAGTATCAGTAGAGAGATTGTTTTCATCTCTAAAATAGAGATTATCGGAACAGTTTAAAAGAATTAATGTCGTTTATTTTATTATATGTTGTTTATTTATGTAATACATCATCTAGCAGCACCAATACCACACATCTAAATTTTATTTAAAGTTGATAGGAGAGAGAAAATTGATTATAAAATGTTCATTGGAGTAATTAAATTGCTCCTGGTTCAAATAAATAAAATATAAGCAATACAATAAAAAAAATATTACTTGTTGTTACAGTAAAATAACTCCAATAAACATTTTATGATCAGTTTTTCTTTCTCTTGTCAACCTCAACTAACATTTTAGATATGTACTGTTGCTGATTAGGCGACGATTTGTATTTATTGACTTTGAGTTTTATTAAACCTGAAACTGAACCAGTAGAAAAACAGCTTATTGAACTCGAACCTGAAACTAAACCTAGATTAAAATGTAAACCTGAATATAAACCTGAATCTAAATAAATGTAAGTTCAAGTCCCTGCCTAATACTACAATAAAATGTAACTATTGCTTATTGATCAATGACTCCAATAAAAACAATTTTAAAAAAATTACAAACTATGAAAATGTATTACAAATAAATGTAAAAAAAATCAATGTATTTATTTATTCCTTTATTCTTGAAAAATATATATTTATAGGACGATATTTCTTCTTTTAGCACAAAGTTACATACTTTATATATACTTATAAATAAAATTTATTTGCATAGAATAATTTATTAAATATTTTATTTAAACCCATAATTATGTGAATATAATATTATTGAGACATTTAATTGCTATTTACTATAAATCAACTAATTGCATAGTAATTTTAATGTAATATCGAAAAATAACTGGCGTGGTGACAATTGATTAAGTGTTAACACCGTGGGGAGAGGGAAGAAGCCCTATATAAGGAAGCACAATGTCACTTGTTGATCGTATTTGGCTTCAGTTGTGCACACTCAGTGGAAATATAGTACGTTTCTACGAATTTTGCCGGAAAAAATATCAGATACAAATTCATCTTTAAATAAATAAAAAGGTACTAACATTTAAGAACAATTTAGTGTATAAAATAAGTTTTAGTGAACTAATAATTTGGTAAGTACAGAAATTGCTATTAAATTACAATTTCGCTACTGACCGAATACAAATAATAATACATTTATTGTTGTTTGCATTTAATTTAGTTGTCTATTAAAGCAATAAATGCAATTATATTGTTTAGGTTGCAATTCAAATATATTTTTGTAGGGAATTTTTCAAATTATATGTATATACATAAATATATTTTATTTATAGCTAATTTATTGTGTTATAATCTTAAACTGCTTAAGAAAGTGTTGGGGACATTGAGGAAGGGAGAAAGTTTTTTTTTTAAATATTGTGGTTAGTTAAGAAGACGTGTAAGATTTGTAAGTTTGAAGGTTTCCAATATAAATCAATACATAAACAATCTTATAAGTTTATAAATACTTTAATGACATCATAATTATATTATCTTAATCTTAAATTATTTCATATGTTAACACAAAAGTGTGTCCTGTTTTGTGTAAACATATGAAATAATGTAAGATTAAAGTAATATCCATGTGATTTCATTAAAGTAAAAACCTTTAGAAACACCCTTAGCTTTTCTAACATTTGAAATTCATTTACGTTGCAAGTAAGTTGTGGAAAGTCGCTAATGTTTAATTTTGTTTTAGGAAAACAGGGAACGCAAATGGATGTGGACGAGTATAGAATTAGAGGTATGTAGAATATAATACGTACATGTATTACTTACTTAAACACCATACTGTTATATTCTTCAATGTTGATAAAAATTTCTGGCGTACCTTATATGCTATCTAGGGTATTGTGTACTATTATTGTTTAAATTTATTTATAGACATTAATACAATAACTAAACGAAATATACATATGCATTGTGCCAGATATGTCCATAATTTTGTTTTAGAATTTTAGAAAAACATAAACATATGAGGTTCATAACGTCTTATTGATTATATTAGTTGAATTTTATAGACATTAATATATATATATATATATATATATATATATATATATATATATATATAAATATATCCATGTTCCAATTAGCCGTTAAATCAACATTTAAGATATTTCGGTTCGACTCGGTTCGATTTACACATTAACGTTTTTTGACGTTTTTACGTTTTCAAATTTTCTCATACACATATACATACACACAGTCATTTTCCTAAAATAGTCTATTTCGTTCGGACGTTCATTTGGAAACGTGAGGTTTCAAGGAGGTATTTCTCCTCCGAAAACAATACATCTTTTAAAAAATCTTTTACCTTCAAAATGTATATGATGTATAATAAAATTCCTCTACAACTCAAAACTCACAAACGAATGATTTAAGATTGCAATGAAAAAGTATCTACTTGAAAATGAGTTTTGAAGTTAAGCCTTAATATGTTGGTAGATTTATTGTTTATATACACTGGCGAAAGAAATTAACGCTTTTCACTTTTAATAATTTTAAAATCAATGGTTAATTTTTTATTCTAACTGTGATTATTGGGATTTAGTTTATTTTGTATCGTATTTCTATTCTAATCTCAGTCATTTGGATTTGCTTTAGCGGTGTATCGAATTGTAAAGGTGCTTACAATAATGAGTATTTGACTAAGACTAAGAAATTACCTTGCGTTTCATGCTTATTTCCGCTGTTATCACTATGTTTAAAGTTACATCTTTGTTATATGATTCCATTAAATCTAAAATCCAATTCAATATTTTACACTATTTACTATATGATACTACACAATTAAGATGGACAACTTTTGATTCAATAAACTGTCTTTTCAAAAACGGCATTTAATTGTTATCTGTAAGAGAATGTAAATATACTAATTAAATTACAATACATTACTATTTCCTTTACTAATATTAGTTCTTATATTAGTAAAGGAAATAGTAATGTATTGTAATTTAATTAGTATATTTACATGGGAAGGAAGGTATTGTTATCGGGAATAAACTTGAACTGCTCATTTCTTTGCGTTTCATGACTAATATAGTCGAAATAGTCTATTACTTATATAAAGATGATTTTGTTGTTACAAAGAAGCGCATGGAGATAACAACTGTTAGTATTATGAAAATAAACTAAATATTCTAATATCAGCGAATAGTTTCTTATTTATTAAGTTACTCATCTTGTACTACTTGCCTCCATTGCATTAGTAAACAATAGTTACTGTTAGATTTGACTAATATTATTACTTTCGTTTCTACAATCCATTTACGCGTTGGCCTAAATAGAATAGATTGTAGCAGCAATGTCAAATAAGATGTGTAAACTGAATTTTATGCATCTATAAAACGGAATTGATTTTATTGACTTTAACTGTTCTTATTGGGTAGAAATCTAAATTGACTGCTATTGGTGTGTCTGTATATTGTATTCTGTTTTCAAAACCATAGGCAAAGAGATGGTTGATTATATCGCCGATTATTTGTCAACCATCCGCGATAGGAAGGTGTTTCCCCATAAAAAGCCAGGGTTTATGCGGGACATGATCCCCGACAGTGCTCCAGTTGAGGGTGAGAAGTGGACTGATATATTTCAGGATGTTGATAAAATTATAATGCCCGGTGTTACGCATTGGCAGAGCCCACATATGCATGCTTATTATCCGGCGTTAACTAGCTATCCGTCAATTTTGGGGGATATGTTAGCTGATGCTATTAATTGTATTTGTTTTACATGGGTAAGAGATTATAAAATAATCTCCAATAAAATACATGTGTAATCTAATAATTATTTTAGGCTTCCAGTCCTGCTGGAACTGAACTAGAAACAATTGTAATGAACTGGCTTGGTAAGATGATTGGGCTGCCAGATGATTTCTTGCATACACGAAGTGATTCTGCAGGAGGGGGCGTTATACAGGTATTATTATTCTTAAAAATCTACATACCTATATACTGATGGATAGTATCGAGTAAAGCCTATATAAACCATCGATAATTGAGAAACTATTTAGATAAAAAACAAACGAAATAATCGAAAAGTGTAAAATTGTATCCATAGTAGCAGGTTATCAATAGTTATTATTTCTTGTCTGACTATCGTTTTTAGTGGATAGTTAACGATAGCTTCTATTCGATAGTTATCGGGGGTACATACACAAGAAGTCATATCGCTTCTAGCTATTTTTTTTTAAATTGTTGTTACCACGTTTCAGAAAAACAATATTCAATATCCAATCAATTATCCGGATAAAGTTCATTATTCTCTTCATTCCATTATTACTATACATTACATGATCAGTAATACTGTCAATATTTTAGAATGATGACAGTATTACTGACCGTATAAGGTGCCTTATAGACAGTGACGTGCGATGGGATTTAAGGTGTGCAGAAAAAATCACATGAAATTAAAATACATTAAAATTAGTAATTTCTGAATTAGGTAGTGGTCGAGTAGTTAATCTGGTTTTTATTCTATTTAATGCTGAAAATTGTCTCTCCACTGTAACAGTAGAAAAACAAATTGAACATTTAACATAGCTAGGCGATTTACTAAATGAAATCTCTTATTTATGTATTAGCTCAGTTATATTTTTTAATGCTTGAATCAGGGCAGTGTACTACACGTAATTCATTTCTTAGTTTGCCAACATCAACATATTTACGATATGATTTCTTTAAAGAGTTCTCTTGATTTTTCATAAATCATAAAAAACTGAAAAGTTTTCGCTTCATCCATACCATAAATTAAAATTGAACAGTTATCCATAACTAAATTTTTTATGATTTATGAAAAATCAAGAGAACTGTGAACTCTTTAAAGAAATGATTCATTTATTTGTTATTTATAACTAAAAAGTCCTTAATTTTTATATTTTGAGAGAAATTGGTATTGGTATGCTCTAATAACACGTTTTTTTTGTTCTTAAATCTATTTTACATCTTAATAATATAAGGATATAATTTTATAAATTAATTAGACTTTACAAATTATGTAATTGTTTAGCACAAAATATACAAAACTAACGACAAATCTCAACTAAATAATAAATGTGAAAAATTATTTTAATCCATGAGAAATTAATTTCAAGTACTAAATCTGTCTTCCCGTGAGTTTCCGCCACTGTGGGAAAGCTACAGTAGCTTTTTTTTATCGATAGCTGGTAAGCTGGTAAATCCCACGGTCTGTGTACTCCACGGACTATGGATAAACCCATACTACCTCATCAGTAGTTGAAAAGGATAACGCGCACGGTTATGGTTTGCTAGATTGACCAAGATGTTTATGTATCGATAGAATTTATTCGATTTTGATTTTGACAACCTTCGATAACTGTTAACTTATTAGTCTATATGTATATTTAAATATCATTGATTATAATTTAAATAGACAACTACAAGCGAAGCTACACTGGTATGTTTATTGGCTGGAAGAACACAAGCAATAAAACAATATCAAAAACAATATCCTGATGTACAAGATGCAGAAATAAATGCAAGATTAGTTGGATATTGTTCAGATCAAGCACATTCGAGTATTGAGAAAGCTGGTATTATTGGTTTGGTGAAGATCCGGTATATTGAATCTGATGAGAATTTGTCAATGCGTGGAGAAATGTTATTGGACGCTATAAAGGGCGACCGTAAGCTGGGACTTATTCCATTTTGGGTGAGTGAATATTAATTTTATTAATTATATAAACTATAGCCTACACCGAAAGGTAAAAGGCAATTGATAATATATATATAATAATTATATAAACTATTATAAATAATATTTCGAAAACATTTAGTGGAATCAACTTCACAGCTAGCAACGATTATATCTAATTCTTCTATAAATGAAACATGTGCCTATATACATAAATGTCTGTTAAAAATAAGGTTTCATTAAATACAAAATTAATTTAGGACAACTAATAACTAAAGGTTATGTTCCTAAATGAGCCATTTAATTTTCTTACGCCCGTTCTCATCATGTTCTGTTAAAGTACTAAACTGTCTTCTTACTTGGGTTATGTTATTTAATGTTTGCTCCTAATTATTCGCATTCTTTTAACTTTGCGGATTTTTGTAGTATATTATTAAAACATATATAGAATGATTCATCAAATAGCTCATAAAAACTAGAAGAATCAACAACACTTAAAAGCATCCTATCTTTTATAAACAACAACTTTAAATAAGTAGTCTTCTAACGTACTAGAAAAAACTTGTATGGTCACAAAGTTATGTAAAGAAAATACAAATAATTTAGAGGGAACGGAAATAACATACACCAAATCATCAGAATATCTAATCTTTTTATCGCTATTCCTTTTTTGCTAACTGTATTGCATATAATTTGCCCAAACTGTAGCTATTTTATAAGTTAAAGATATTACAAAGAATAGTGAAAAAAATCGGAATTCCAATTTCAGGAATGGGTTCTTCCATATTATGTCCCTTAAGCACCCGGATATTCTAGATGCTTTATCGGTTTGGTTCTTTACCTCCGACGTCCTGTCTTGACGGGCGGATATTTCTACCCCTAAGTACCTAAAGGACATTACCTGCTCTATTATTACGTCGCTAATGGCCAGTTTGCATCTTGTGGGCTCTTTTGCTACAACTAGTGTTTTTGTCTTCTATGCCGCAATGAGCATATTGTAGCGTTTCGAGGTTAGGTGAAATTGATGTAGTAGCCTCTGTACTCCATCCTCGTTCTCGGATATGATTACTGCGTCATCTGCGTAGCACAGTATTGCTATTTCTCATTTACTAGTTCTGAATCCATGCCCCGCGTTTTTTACGTCTTATTATTTTGTCAATAATTAGGTTGAAGATTGTCGGGCTTATTGAATAACCCTGTCTTATTCCTGTTGAGATCGGCACTTCCTTGGATAAGCTGTTGTTAACAAGTAGTCTGGTCGTTGTGTTGGTGTTTTCAACGTTTTCAACGTTTCAATGTTTTCAACGTTTCTAACGATTTCTTCCGGAGTATTGCCCTGTCTCAATATGGTTGTAATGTCATTTAGCCTCACTCGGTCAAACGCGTTGGTTAAATCTATAAAGCACATATACGCAGGTTTCTCGTATTCTATTGATTTCTCTACTATTTGTCGGATGACGAATATGGCGTCTGTTGTGGACCGATTTTTTCGGAAGCACTATTGTTCTTCTCGCATGGGTATGCATTCTGAGATGATGTTGCAGATGATTTTCGTGAATAGTTTCATAACGGCACTCAGGAGAGTTATTCCTCTGTAGTTTGCTGGTTGCTTTTTGTCGCCCTTTTCGAAGATAGGGATAGTGATGCTTTTCTTCCAGTCAGTTGGTATGGTTGTTTCATTTAGGATCTTCTGGTAAAGGCTAGCTAGTTGTTCGCTTAGTGGTTTACCTCCATATTTTATCAGTTCGTTGAAACCTCGGGCTTTCCTGTTTTTTAGCTCCTTGATGTATTTTTCTACCAGTTCCTGGTTGATGCGGGTAGTTGTTTCTGCCATTGATGGCGCTTCCTGATGTTGTATCGTATCATTTTCGAACATTTGTTTAAAGTGGTTTATCCATACCTCTTCCGGAATAATTTTTGTTGTTACGTATTCGTTGACTTCGCGTTTTCTTCGACGGATCATTTCCCATATCTTTTTTTGACTGCCGCAGAGATCATGTTCCATGTCCGCAGTGAAGGTTTCCCAGTATTCGGTTTTTATTCTTCGTATTTCTATCTGTACTCTGTTCCTTGTATCCCTGTAACGTAGCCACTCTTTCGGCGTTCTGTTGTTTAGGTACCTCAGGTAGGTTTCTCGTTTTTCTCTTGCCATTTGTTTTACTTCTGGCGTGAGCCATTGTGTGTTGTATTTCTTAGGGTTTTTGTTTATCCTCCTTCTGCCTAGTGCTTCATTGGCGGCTTTCTTGATGTGTGATTTTACTTTTTTCCAACTGGTTTCCACGTCGTCCTCGTCCAGAATTGGCTGCTCTCTGATCTTTTTGGTTAATCCTTTTTCCTTCACGGTGGAGTCACTAATGGATTCGATGTTCAGTTTGTCTACATAGATATGTGGTAGCTTCTTTTTCAATTGTGTTGTGAGTTTTGTTAAGACTAGTTGGTGATCTGATCAAATGTTCGCTGACGTTAGCGAGTTGACGTTACGTCAATTATCTGACTCTATGTACTGCTCTATTCGAGATTATATAATCGATCGTGGATGAATGTTCTTCTGTGTGGACCAGGTTATCTTGTGTTGTGGCTTGTGATTGAAATACGTATTATTTATTCTCATCTCGTTTTGTGCACAACATGTGGTGAGAGTTTCTCCGCTGCTGTTGACGTGTGCTTCATTGAAACGTTGTTTTATGCCATCTACGATTGTATTACCAATTCTGGCATATATATATATATATATATATATATATATATATATATATATATATATATATCGCCCGGATCTTCTGTTCCGTACGTATTTTGTCGACTTCGGTCTGCAGATACTCGTAGAAGGTGTCAATTTCCTCTTTTGCTACTGTCGGGAGCGTAAACGCTGATAATATCTATTTTGTCCCTGCCGGTGTCTAGGACTACTCTGAGGATTCTTTCACTGACGTAGAATGTATCTTCTGTATTCTGTGTGAATTTAGCAGACCTACTCCGGCTGTGGCTCGTTTGTGTTTTTCAGTCCCACAATACTTGAGTATGTATCCTTTATATATAAGATCGCCTTTCCCTCTGCGTTTGGTTTCTGATAATGCACATATATCTATTTTGTGTGTTTCCATCTCTAGTAGAACCTCCTGTTCTCTCCCGTTCCAAGATCTTATATTCCAACAAGCGCATCTTAATATATTTTTCCTCTACAGCTCTTTTTTGTGTCTCTTTTTCATATCCGTGTCTATAGCTGAGGTCGTCATCGTTGTATCAGGCTTGTTGCTGGTTCTATGAGGTTGTGGGTTGTTTTACTGCAGGCAGGCTGCTAACCTCACCTGCAAACCCTCCTCCTTTATCCGGGCTTGGGACCGGCAACATCGTCACTGAGCTACTTTGTTCACCCAGTGAGATGCAAGCGGAGTTACCTAGATTAACCCCTACATTTAAATTCCCGCCTCATATCTCCATAGCATGAGTTAGGATTAAATTTAGGTAGGAGCGATATTCACAAAAGCTGCGCCGCAACGTACCGTTCTCGTGATATCATGGTTTCGCACATGTTTTTATCTCAATATGATCTGTATATATAATAATATAATTTCATTATTCGACTACAAGTATTGTTCAGATATTCTTTGGCGATTATACTACTATTTTATATTGTGTAAGAAATTATTCTTAATTAGCTCATACACGATTTTTGATTCACTACAGTGACGTGGGGTTTTGGACTTTACATTTTAAGACTAAAAGCCAAACATTAATTTATTATTATGTAATTATTAATTTTAATATGAATCTATTATTATTTTTATAATCTTTCTACTACATTTGTAGTGCTTGTTAATGATAGTATTATTCTTAATTATGGTATTCAAATCTATTTGTGTTTTTATTCGAATTTATTGCTTCCACTAAAATATACTGTGCTGATAGATCCCATCTGGCAGCAGAAAGTTGCATTGGTATTAATTGCACCCTATGGGAATCCTTACGAAAGGATTAGAGTGTTTTTAAGAAGATTGAACCAATTACTCATTTGTGGAAACCGATGATACTTGATCCCTTCTTATACTGCCGCCCTGTTTATTTTCTGCATGATTTCTTACTCCTACTTAGTTTACAACTAATCAATACGGGAAGTCATCAATAATACACGGATAAAATATTTCAGCTAGAGATATTCAACCAAATAAAACTATAATTGTTTATTCTTAATATTTAATTGAATATTATTATACAATATAAATATATTATTATTATATTTTATGATGTAATGTAATAAGGATTAATTAATATACACACATCATAAAATATATGAAAATTGTATAATATAATAATATAGATATAATATTAAAAATAAACAATTATAGTATAAATTGCTTGATTATCTCTAGTTGAAATATATATATATATATATATATATATATATATATAATGTGTGTTATTATTGACAAATGTGAGGCTATAAATAGGTAAATGCAAATTCTCTAAAAATTTGGGAATCGAATATATATATACAAATCTTACATAATGTATTAACAATGATTTTACTATTCTAAAAATATTTAATTATTAATTTCAATGTAATATAAATAACAACAAAAATTTAATCACCTGGTATTTACCTTAACTTAACAGAAAAAAGACTGAAAATTATGAAGGTGATTCGCAAAAATTTGCCCCGATGAGGTTTGAACTCTGGCTCCCCAATGCTCAATAACGAGATGGACGTCGCCTCTAACCACTCGACCACTAATATAGGTCGTAATATAAATATAATTACGAAAGCTATAGCAAAATAAAGTAAAAAGTAGGTTGTAAATTTGCTCACATATGTATTAATGAAATAAGAATTTTAATTTTCTATTTATAACATTTTTCAATTAAAGTTGGGTTAATAAAATAATAAAACAAAAAGTATAGTCAGCAATAATGAATCAAATCACAGAGATATTTCCTTCATTTCAACGGAGGAGCTCGAAAATGGCTAGAGCTTAGCCGAAACTAGTTGTGTAACTGAAGTGTGATAAAAAACAAAGTAAAAAATCTTTTTATTTATCCTTTAAAATGAATTATCACAAAGTAGACGCCTTAATAATCCAATCATTTGAACTTATCTGTTGTGTCTTATTTCTACATTTATTTGTTATTTCTTTTTGTGCAAATTGCTACTTCTTAAGGTGTGTTTATAGTGATATCATTATCATCATCATTGTCAGCCGTTTTCGTCCCACTTTTGGGCAAAGGCCTCCCCCATGTGTCTCCAGGCTATTCTATCTTCTATGCGTCGTGTCCACTGTGCACCTGCAATCTTAACGATATCGCCCTTCCATCTGGCTTTAGGGCGACCAATACTTCGTTTGGCACTTTTTCGAGGTCTCCATACCGTTGCCTTCTTGGTCCATCGATCATCTACAGTTCTCATCAGGTGGCCAGCCCATTGCCACTTCAATGTAGCGATCCGTTGGGCCACATCTCTTACTGTTGTCTTGGCTCTAGTCCACTCGTTTGTCCGCCTATCTGCCAGTGTAATGCCCAGCATCGATCTCTCCATCGCTCTCTGAACAACTTTCATTTTTTCCATGTTACTCTCGGTGAGAGTCCACGTTTCGGATCCATACGTGAGAGTTGGCATGATGCACTGTTCAAAAACTCTAGTTTTGAGGTGTTGAGGATAGTTACTTTTAAATACATTGTAGAGTTTTCCGTTTTTCGCCCCAAGCGAGTTTTTTCCGTCGTTCTATTTCGGAGGTTTGAGCGTCTTTTCCAAAAGCAAGAGAGTGACCAAGATATATATATATATATATATATATATATATATATATATATATTCACCCACAACTGCGATAATGTCTTGCTGGATGTGGATTGGTGTAAGAATTGGTCTATTTGACATCACCTTAGTTTTTCCAATATTCATTTGTAATCCTACGCCTCTCGTTGCAGAACTTAGCTCCTTTAACATAAGTGTTAGTTCTCTATCATGTGAAAGAAGTGTTATATCATCTGCGAAGCGTAGGTTCGATAAATATTCTCTGTTTATATGTATGCCTTTTGTCTACCAGTCTAGTGTTTTAAAGGCATCCTCTAGGGTGTTGGTGAATATTTTGGGCGAGATTATGTCCCCTTGTCGGATTCCGCGTTTGATTGGTAGTCGAAGGTATGTACTGTTAAGGATGCATTTTTGTACATATTTTTGAAGAGTCGGACGTTACGGTAATCGATCTTGCATCGCTGTAATGCATCAATTTGTGCCCAGAAGTCCACTGTATCGAACGCTTTCTCGAAGTCGATAAAATCTAAGTATAGAGGTTGGTTGTATTCTTCAGTCTTTTCCATCACCTGTTTAATTGTATGGATGTGGTCCATGGTGCTGAAGCCTTTTCTAAAACCCGCTTGTTCCGGTGGTTGGTGCGAATCCATGAGGTTGGATATTCGATTAGTTATGAGTTTCGTTAGCAATTTATATACATGAGATAATAGCGAGATCGGTCGGTAGTTTTTTAGATCTTGCTTGCTACCTTTCTTGTATATTAGTATGACGGTAGAGCCGTTCCATTCGGATGGTATCGTTCCTGTGTCTAGACAGTGGCTAAAAAGAGTCTGTTTTATTAGAATTGGTCCGCCTGCTTGCAGTAACTCCGTTACTATACCGTCATTGCCGGGTGCTCTACCTTTCTTCATGCTCTTTAAAGCGATCTTGATCTCGTTTTCATCGATCTCGGGAATATCCTCAGTATAATGCTTTGCTAGCTTTGCTCTTGGTTCGTTTGCATTGATGGTTGGTTTCTGCACTTTTGAAGAATATAAATCCGTATAAAATCGTTGGATTCTTCGGAGGATGCTATCTCGATCTGTGATTACTATTCCTTGTTCATCTATAAGCTTTGTTAATTGTCTCTTACCTTCGGAGATTTTCTTCTGAAAGACTTTCCTTCCTTTATTTTGCTCGATTACTTCTAGAATAGAAGCTTCTTTGGTTTTAGAAATATCCTTCCCTACATGCTTTCTTATGTCTTTATTAAGATATCGTAGTTCATCGGAAGTCTTTTATCGTTTCGCTCAACTAGCAGTCGTTTTATAAAGTCTGTCAGTTTTGAGGGAGGTTTGTTGTTGTTTATAGTGATATAAAATGCTAAATATAAATTTGTGATTAAGCCTCCTCTAATGACACAACAACACTATAATACTATAAACTGTTTAGAGGTAGGATGCATATCTAATTAACTTCTATATTCCGTGACTGAATTCATCGTTTCGATGTATAGCGTATCCATATTCTAATATTCTTCTAGCTATTCTAAAGTAATATAATGTTTTCAATTTTTTGTTTTAATATGTTTAAATTATATTGTAATCCTAATACATACATATAGATATTAAATTAGTATTTAAGTTTTGATTAATCACAGTTGATTTCCAATTTATAAGCTTGATTTTAGCTAAATCCATAATAGTTTCCCATAGCCAACTAATTCTGAATGAATACATCTCATTTTTTATTTTGATCATACATCTAAACTAAATATTGTATAAATGTATACAATATGTATTACTAATGTATTAAATAAAATGTATGAATATTTTACTAATTTGAAATAAGTATGTTTAAAATAGTATTTTAGTAACTGATATATTATGATAACAAATTCTCAATATTTTCAAGGTATGTAATACACTTGGAACAACCGGTGCTTGTGCATTTGACAATCTTGAAGAGGTGGCTGAAATTTGCGAAAAAGAAGAGTTATGGCTCCACGTTGATGCAGCATATGCCGGCAGTGCATTTATATGTCCGGAATATAGGATTTGGATAAAAGGAATTGATAAAGCCGATTCTTTTGTATTTAACGCATCCAAGTGGTTAATGGTTAACTTCGATTGCACGACTATGTGGTATGTAATAATAATTAATACAACTTATATAAATTCCCCTCCAACAGGATTTACGAAAAAATATATATCAACCGAATTTCCACGTCTTCTATCAGTATATAGTTACTGATAATACAATAGTTCTCTGAAAGAAATGGCATGTCAAACAATATTTGTAGTAGTCTTATAATATTCATACTCGCTTGGGTTTTTTTTAACTAATGTATCGTCGGTATTGAAAAGGCTTTATTTGCTGTTCTCAAAGCTTTTATATATTACTATTACCTTTGTATTTTCTATTTTGATTGTAATCTCTATAGATAAAAATTCTCGGTTTATTTTATCGGGAAGATTTTATAGATCCTTTTCGATTATCGCTAGTAACTGTGTCACCGATAAACGAACGTTTAATATTGCCCAATTGACTCCCATTGCTTCGAGTAGTGCTCTGGAAAAGATATGTTTGGAAAATATTCTGAAACAAATAAGCGTTTCAGAATATTTTCTATTTGAGACAATATTGAGACGATAATAATAAACAAATAAAATTGTTAAATCATGAAAACGGCATCATGGTTCGTTGAGCAACAACAGAAATAAAATCATTGCAATAGATTGATATGTATAATTTTAATTCATTTAAATAGGGTCAAGAACTCCAATGCTCTTCATAGAACCTTCAATGTCGATCCGCTATATTTGAAACACGAAAATTCCGGCTTAGCTATAGATTATATGGTAAGTCAGTAAACCTACTCTCTCATAAATAAAAACAACATAATACGTTGGTTTCAGCACTGGCAAATTGGACTTAGCAAAAAGTTTAGAGCACTAAAATTGTGGTTTGTAATTCGAAACTATGGTATTACTGGACTTCAAAAACATATCAGAGAGGTAAGATCATTATACGTTCATATTAATTATCAGAAATATGATGTAGTAAGTTAAATACAACATAATATTTAATTGATTTCATTTGATTCTTGATTGTGTTGTATTTGTATTGCATCAAGTAAGCAATCTTCATGGTAGCTTTTTCCCTTACCTAGATATCTCAGACATTTATGTATATACAACTTCACTAATTTATATAAACAAATTTAAGGCAATATTATTATTTCATTAAAAAATAACTTATATAAGATTAAATATCTAATTTATATCCAGTTCTACATACCTTATATTTAATAAAATATATTGTTACTTTATCATAAGTATGGATAAAGTGCGGAAAAAATGTCCGACAGAATTAACACTTTACCCGTGTTATTGTTTGCTGAGTTTTTGAATGAAAATATCAATAGTTATAACAATAATATTATTATATATTATCAATTGCCTTTTACCTTTCGGTGTAGGCTAACAACAAATGCAATATAACTCTTAAGGTTTTCATTTTAGATACACGTCGTCGTATTAAAGGAATCCTAATGTCCGGCAAGCAATTCTCATTATATTCTCATTTAGATTTGTTTCAAGGTATAGAGCCACAGTCCTCAAAGCGTCCTAACTCTGAACCGGACAAATTGACTAGATAACAATAATATTATTATATATTATCAATTGCCTTTTACATTTCGGTGTAGACTAACAACAAATGATTTACAATTACAATTCAGGAATGCATACAGATTTGGGTAACAATCATGAAAATATTTATAAAAAATATGGAAAATTAAAATATAAAATAGTGTATTTATTATTAAAAAAATCTATTTGTTAAAAAAAAGCAGCATAATTAATAATTATGATACGTATGATTACCTAGTGATATGTCCAATAGCCACATTATATTTTCATGAAATAATATCTGGATGGCTTTATTTTGTGTCCCTTTTATGAATTTTATATTAACATTTATAAGTATTTTAATGAAGATAAAACGTATGCATGATATAACGCTCGATTAATATTATTTGAAGTTGAAAATGCGCATTTTTGCGTAGCATCAGTCAGAGCTGAACATTTGGTTGTTGTATTTATTAAGTGTCCTTATAATTTAAGTTTATCAAGGTCTTGATAATATCTCTTTATTAGTAATAAACGTTCATCTCCAGTACACATAGTTAGTCTCTTCTCTAGTTACTATTAGCTAGTCTATTGTGGTATGGATGTGTATATGTATATTACTGTATGTGATTATTTAGGGTACATTACACACACATTATTTTTATTACTACATTGGTTCTAATATTTGAATGTAAATAATATTAAACATATAAATGTAGATACATGTAAATGAAGGGTGCGACTATAAAATAATATCTCCAGTAAACATAGTTAGTCTCTTCTCTAGTTACTATTAGCTAGTCTATTGTGGTATGGATGTGTATATGTATATTACTGTACATGATTATTTAGGGTACATTACACACACATTACTTTTATTACTACATTGGTTCTAATATTTGAATATAAATAATATAAACATATAAATGTAGATACATGTAAATGAATGGTGAGACAATAAAATAATATAATGTTAAATTATGTTTTAGGGTGTGAGGTATGCACAGAAGTTTGAAGCACTGGTCTTATCCGATTCCCGCTTTGAAATACCAGCAGCAAGACATTTGGGTCTAGTAGTATTTCGACTGAGGGGTGAAAATGAACTAACTGAAAAACTCTTAAAGAGATTAAATAATAGAGGCAATTTACATTGCGTACCGGCGGCGTTGAAAGATAAATATGTTATACGTTTTACTGTTACGTCCCAATATACTACAAATGAAGATATAATTCAAGATTGGAAGGAAATTAAAACTGTGGCAAATGAAATATTTAACGAAATGGAAACCGTAGTTATTGTACCCTCGAAAGTCAAAGTTCCACTGAAAGGTATGATTTTGAAAGTAGAATAGCTTTCTATTTCAATCAATATTGTGATCAATTTATTTATTACACCTGTTTTTATTTAATTATTATTTTATTGGATATAATAGATTATAGTGGATATCAAGTTGAATCCTATAGTAATCTATTCTACGAGATCGCCATATCTCGTATTTTGAAATAATACGCAAATCCAGAAGTATATGAAAATTATGAAATTCGGGTACGCGGGATAGTCGATTGGAACAAAATGCATTTGTTGTGATGTGTTACCACAAATAAGGATATGTTAAAAAATTAATATACTATTATATAATATATTTTATGGGGGTTGCTGATGAAATACATACACATGCATAACATAGGCAAACACAATTGTTTACAGTAACATTTCGCACCACATATTATGGCCGGAATTCTTCACTGACTAGAAGTCATCAGTAAATTTTTATAATACAAATGCGGATTTTAGTGTATTAAATTCTTCAGTATCAGTCTTTATATGTTCGTTTTCATTGATTTCACGTCTTAGTATAAATGAAATTTAAATTTTCAATTACTTTTATGTTATTTTATGTACATAGTTATTTTATTTTGTAGTATGCAATTTTTTGAATAAATAAACTTGAATTTGACCTAGCTAATTAAATGTATACTTAATTAGTTCCTCATAAGCCTTATTTAACACTAAACTTGAATTTGACATAACTAATTACATTTATCCTCAATTAGTTTCCCCTAAACTTGAATTTGACCTAGCTATTTAAATGTATGCTTAATTAGTTCCCCATAAGCCTTATTTAACTTGAATTTGACATAACTAATTACATTTTCCTGAATTAGTTTCCCCTAAACCTTATTTAACTTTAAACTTGAATTTGACCTAGCTAATTATATGTATACTTAATTAGTTCCCCATAGGCCTTATTTAACATTGAATTTGACATAACTTGAATTTGACATAACTAATTATATTTATCCTCAATTAGTTCCCCCTAAACCTAATTTAACTTTAAACTTGAATTTGACCTATCTAATTAAATATATACTTAATTAGTTCCCCCTTAGCCTTATTTCATATTAAACCTAAATTTGACCTAACTAATTGAATTTATTCTAAAGTAGTTCCCCCTACACCTTATTTAACTTTAAACTTGAATTTGACCTATCTAATTAAATATATACTTAATTAGTTCCCCCTTAGCCTTATTTCATATTAAACCTAAATTGTCCTAACTAATTGAATTTATTCTAAAGTAGTTCCCCCTATACCTTATTTAACTTTAAACTTGAATTTGACCTATCTAATTAAATTTATCCTTAGTTCCCCCTAAGCCTTATTTGATATTTAACTTGAATTTTGCCCAGCTAATTAAATTTATCCTCAATTAGTTCTAGTACTGGGTATTTAGAGGAGTACTCTAAAATATTCTATTTAGAATTTTGTAAGAATTTGTATGAAATGGCATTGCCAGAAATAAAATATTATTGTTATTATTATTTTCTACCTATTATCAATATAAATCAAAATCGAGTACCTTGAGATACGTTCTGAGATAAACGTTCTGAGAGATACGTTATGAGATTTAAGACTAATAACACAAGGGAACTTTCATGGAAAAAGAAGCATAAGAATTAGAATATCTTGACTCGCACCATGTAACATTCTTTTGAATTCGATTTTTTGTTTTTTTTACATGAAGTATTTAAACAGATCTTAGTAATATAATAATCTAATATACAACTACAAATCGGTAAAATAATGTGAACACGGGAGTCATATTAAAAAAATTAGACACAAAATAGAAAAAAGGACATTTCCGGTAATAGTACGACTTTATTATACCCATATCTTAATTATTATAGAACATTTTTACATCATTATTTTGTTTAAATTGAATGTCTCCTGTTTGTTATTTAGGTTTGTATACACATATTTTTTTTAATATGCAATTATCTTTTCTTATGGTAATAATTAATAAAATTTAATATCTGTGGCTATTTGGCAGAAGCTGATTTGAATTAAACAAAAATTTCCAGTAATTTCCATAGATTCCCTCATTAATAAATGGGATGTTTCTTTATTAATTTGGAATTGTTATAACGCCCGACTTTCATTTCCATATGTAAATTTTTACTTTTATAACACAGAAAATGTGGTAATAGTTAAGTAGAATAATTGAAATGCACATATCAGCTATTGGCAAATAGGCATAGATATCATTAATGCAAATATTAGAATCTTAATTTGTTACAGCTACTAAAGAAATTAATGAAAGTTTTGGAACAAGCTTACTACTAGCAAATTCACCTATGTCCCCGAAAATTGTTAACGGGAGTTTTGCTGCAATTTACGACCAGGGCGATGTTTTAGAGGAGTACTCTAAAACATTCTCAAAATTCCGATTAGGAGCACCCAGCAGTCCATGTAAGAGCTAACTGCATGTTTCTATTATAAACAAATCATCTGTATCATATTCATATAACAATATTTTGTACGAATGCAATATAACTCTTAAGGTTTTCATTTTAGATACACGTCGTCGTATTAAAGGAATCCTAATGTCCGGCAAGCAATTCTCATTAGATTCTCATTTAGATTTGTTTCAAGGTATAGAGCCACAGTCGTCAAAGCGTCCTAACTCTGAACCGGACAACTTGACTAGTGACCCATTACTGGAGGAATCTGATGATATTGGTTTATAATTTCAATATATTTTTCTATGACGTAATCATTTTTAATATTTTAGATGATACTTCTGACAAAAATGGCCATTTAGATGTACCAGAGCAAAAGCATCAAAGATCAAAATCTGTTGATCACAATGTACCTATTATAATAAGCGAGGATTCGCAAAAATGTAACAAATGTGGGCATGAAATTAACAATTAAACTCCTGTTAATTTTAAATCTTAATTAATAGTAGTATATATAAATTCAATCAATTGTTGTAGTTGTCAATAGTAGAGAAATTATGATACAAGTTAAATGTATGACTTCATGTAAAAGGGGTCATGAGATAAAAAATATAATTCTATAGCGATTGTAGTAGATGTCGAGTATTTAAATAGGTTAAGATATTATATTTACATTAATACGCATAGTCCTGATTGCACCAACATTAAATTATATCATCTAAAAGAAATCAAATGAATGATTAAGAGAATTAAGACAGTTGAGTAGGCAGGGCACTTACACTGTACAGTAATTTGTGATGTTTTCGTTTAACATCGCTGTATCTCTCCAAGTTTTGCGGTGTCATGTACGTAGAATTGTGCGTATCGGAAGCGTCTTGCATAACAAATAGAACAAGGGACAATATGCCCGGAGCAGGACACAGTGATAAACGAAAACAGTTTTGGCTAGGTGCAACGAAATATTTTTTTAACTTTTATTTGCTACCTATTCTTTGGTCTATTCTTGACTTTAGTTAAGGTGCATATTATAAAAGTAAAGATACGCAAGCTTCGATGGAGTCTGAGACAATACACTTCAGAGAGATTCGATCTCACAACTTTTGGCTTTTGTGGCCAGCGTGTTACCAGTTACACTACGGAGAGCGTAGCCAATGACAAGGATTGTCATCTCGTGAGCCATTATCTAAAACACTCCGTCGTGTAGTTTGTACCACGATGGAGTCGAATGTTGGAGACGTGGGTTCAATTTCTACCAGATTTAAATTTTTAAGAAATACTAATTATACACACATGCCTCATGGCCTCATGGCTGAGAGCCCTATCAATATTACACATTCGTTATTTTTCAGATTTAATAGCAATGCTGGGTTTATTTGTCTAATCATTCGTTAAGCTATATTGTTTGTGATTTAACAACAAAATGTTGCACAAATAATTGATTAAACTTGGCTGATCGATAATAGCCGTCTTTACGGACATTGGTGCAATTCGGAAAATATGCAATGAACTAAATTATATACTATACTAGGAAGCATACGTTAAAACTAATTTACAAGTTATAAGTTATACTATTAAATGAAATCTCTACTTTCAGAGTTAGAAACTGCTGTGAGATGCAATAATCTCAATGTATTAATGATGAATGTATTATAAAAATTGATGTGTATGTGGTTAAAAATTATTATTAGAAAATAAATCTTGTTCGTGTTGCATTCATTTTTTAACTTTTATTCATGTAGTTAGATAGGATATAAACAGGACAAATGTAAAAACAGTATCTTAAGAAATTAAAGGGTTTAGAACGTTTCAAAGCCGCCATTTCATCGCTACCTTTCAAAATTGTACAATTAGCCAGTCCACATTTTTCAAAAAATATTATTGCAAGCGTCATGGCTTTGGCCTGGCACTATGTAGTAATATTGTTTTCAGACGGCTACGCTTTAAGTGTGGGATCCCGTCTATATTATTTGCATTGCAACGAATAATATTATTGTATTAAGCTTATTCCACTTAACGGCGTATTTTTCTTATCTATATTAGATTAAAAATTTGTGACCTTCCGTGACCTATACCACTGGGCGTTCTGCAGAGCTTGCGTGGTCCCCGGCATGTCTTAAAGGTCTTCTGTGAGCTCTGTGGCTAACAGATTGCAAAGCCTCAATGCCAGTTCTTTCACATGTTGGGATGGTCGTTATAATGGGATGGTCGTGGTTTACCATTCCCGAGTTCGTTGGACCGCACTATACATAGCGCACAGTGGCATAGTATATGTTTTGCGGTGTCTTCCTCTTCCTGGCAGAACCTACAGAGTGATTCTTCTGCCAGGCCTATCCGTGTCATGTGCTTGTTAAGCCTGCAGTCACCTACTAGGAGACCTGCTACCATTCTGACAGTTTTCCCAACTTGGGTTAGTAAGTCTTATGTGAATTTGGAGCTTCGGCCTATTACGAATTCTTATGCATGTCTCTGCCCTAGCTGGTTTTTCCACCAGTCCAGAGACTTTATTGCCATCCATTTTTCCATTGATGTCTTTGTGATAGGACTCCGGGCCGATTAAGGGTTTTAGTGCCTCTTCTCTGGCGAGTCCGTCTGCCTTGTTATTGCCTCGAATGCCAATGTCTTCAGGCTCCTACGCTATGGCCAGTTTGTTCTCAGGCAGGGAAACCTCTGGGTGCTGCCAAGGAGCCAGGCCCGTTTGGCTTGCTTAGTCTTAGGCCACCATAATACTGATATCATGGGTCTTACTACCCTGGTGTATAGCCATAGGGTCATTTTGGGGTTCAGGACCCAGTTTTTCTCGCATTTATTAAAAAAACTATGTGAGTAAAAGTGGGCTGGGTGGGCGGTCCCCACCAATTAAACTATGTTCGTACACTATTTTAAACGACTTGAAGTCTGTACTACATTGTTTCTCACATTTTTTTTTTACGAATTATTCGTAAATTCATAAATTAAATTAATTGATTCATAGAAAGTAATGGATAATAATGTAGTACAGAGTTCAAGTCATTTTAAATAGTGGACGGGCATAGTTTGATTGTGTGGTTGAAAATTTACATTTATTATCCTAGGAAAATTCATGTTTCAATGTAAATATGACCCCCCACACAATATTTACATAGGATACAAACCTAACTTGAAAATATATGTGTAAACCCACCTGTTAACAATCTACGTATCTAGATTTTTATTTTGTTGGGTCTCATCAGTGTAGCTCAGCTAGTGAGGGTATAGAATATTTCACTACTCAGTGATCCTGATGGCATGAGCATGTTGACGGTTAATTGATGTGGTGTCGCCAGATGGCGTTTAACTTTCCTCCCAGGGAGAAAGTTGTATCATTTTTATAACTTGAGATATTTTCTTTATTGAACATCAATCGTTACATAAACTGCAGAAACAATGTCAATTGCAATACAGATTTGGCAACATTAATATATTTTATGTTATTATTAAGCAAAGCAACATGCACTGTTTATTTATTTAAATCAAAGAATAATATTAAGTACTAACAATACGTCGATATATTCGCAAATGCACACCTGATAATAATCATACAATATATTAATTAAAAAACAAATGATTGGTACAAAATAAATATTTAATACAAATAGCGTACAGATATAGGAAGTGGCAACATTTTCCTTTAAAGAGTTTTCCAGGTCTTACCTTAGGCCCTCGATTGACTTAAACTTACAGACCTACTATCTTAAAATTCGATGTAATTTAATTCATAATAGAAATATCAACCTGAAAAACTTTTACAGTTTACGTTTATATAGTTATAGGTATATCAAATAGTTTTAAAGCAGTTATATTAGGAAACATTTTTGAACTACTATGAGTTGTAGAAGATATTTATGCGATAAATTTGTTCTTTTTTCAATTCATGTAAGTACGGTTTATTATATTAAATTTATCGCAAAACATGATATTTTTTTAGTAACATTGATATTATATTCACACATCTACTCTATATTTCTAAAATAATTCCTGGAAATAGTTAATCAGAATGTTTATATTGGAAAAGTTTCAATAGAAATATAAGTAGTTTGAAAAATATTATAAATTATTTATATTAAAATATATCAATGTTTTTATCTTAATATTTTAAAGTGATGTTAATAGAGAAATAGTTTTTTTTTTTATATTGACTATGTAATAAATATTGTAAACAATTCTAGTAACTATTTCTCGATATGAATTATTACAGCTCAACGTACAAATATTTTAAACATCTGATATATATTTTGACAGATATATATATTTTATATGTATATGTATAAATAACTCTGATAAATATTATTTTTTAACAAGATATGATTGTGCAAGGGAACAGTTAAAGTGTATTATATTTGGACAGATATATGATTTCGCCTTTTCCACTTTCTTTCAGTTATTTTTTTTATGACAAAACCTATATCAATAATACTGATTACAGTTACTTTCTCCAATAGATATTACATTGAATAAATAATTTATAAAAGCATTGTAAATTATCTTCTATTTATAATTATAAAATATATAGTTTTTGCTAATTATTTATAATGGACTCAACTCAACGCTTATGCCTTACTTAAAGTCTTGTTTAATTGGTGTTTCATTTTATAATATTTTAGTAATTTTTTTTGTTTAAGGCAGAGTTCTGATGACTGAAAAATATCAGGGACTAAAAACTAAAAATAATTTGTTCGTTTACGATCGCAACTAAATGTTTTTCGTTTTCCATCTTTACGTTCTTTCTCATACAAAAATTAATATAAATTATTTTTCGACAAACGAAATTAAATAACGTTTAATATATTACGATATAGTTACATTAATCTTGATATGATATAAACGCGATTATCTTAATCGTCGTTTCTCCAGATTTATTAGCCTAAGACACGTGAGAGTGCTTATTGAATGTTCTTAATTTAATTAATATATGAAAATATCAGGGACAAAAAACGAAAAATAATTTAAAGGATAAATAAAACGATTTTTTACTTTGTTTTTTATCACACTTCAATTACACTTTGCAACTAGTTTCGGCTAAGCTCTAGCCAACTAGTTGCAAAGTGTAACTGAAGTGTGATAAAAAACAAAGTAAAAAATCGTTTTATTTATCCTTTAAAATGAATTATCACAAAGTAGACGCCTTAACAATCCAATATTTGAAAAATAATTTGTTCGTTTGCGATCGCAACTAACTATTTCGTTTTCCTTCTTTACGTTCTTTCTCGTAGAAAAATTAATATAAATTATTTTTCGACAACCGAAATTAAATAAGGGTTAATATATAACGATATAGTTACAGTAATCTTGATATGATATAAACGAGATTATCTTAATCGTCGTTTCTCCAGATTTATATAATGTTATATAAAAATGTAATGCATACATATGTAATGTGACCGAAAGGCCCTTGGCCGATAGCCGAAAAGAAGATTGATTCTCTATGTTAGTAACAGTAATTTAACTCTTTGCAACCTTAAATAAAAGAAAATCGGCAGATTTAAAATTTGAGCAATATACTATGAATAATTAGAATAATAGAGATATTTTTTTACTCGTAAAACATCTTTACGCGAATTCCACCAGAACTCCATCTTTAAAACAAAAGAAGTTTCCAATTCAAGAACCAGTAATTTCATAATGATTCTGGAAATTATATTGTTCGGTTGTCACAATACAATTATTTAATTAAACATTTAAGGTCCATTATAATTTAAATCCTGAAACATTGTGCTAGGGGTATTATGTAAAATTGGCAACGATTAAAGGGATCAATGTTGGACATGAATAGGGATTTTAAGCGGAGGCCTCCTCTTCCTGATTGTGTTTCGCAATCGCTAATAAGATCATTGTCAGCTCCTTCCTGTTGATTTTGCCGTCTTGATTGTAGTCGACGCCGCGCAGAATGGTTTCCTCGAAATCTAATAAATCTTGAGCGTCGTAATCCTACAATTAAAAATGTTATTAGCCAGTTTTAATTGGCCTGAGACTCGTGAGAGTGCTTATTGAATGTTCTTAATTTAATTACGTGAACAATGTCATGATTAAAAATGTATACCACTTAATAAAACGCTTCATGTAATGTAATGAAACGTTTTGATTTATAAATTCATAAAAATTGGCAATAAGATTGCTTTTTTGTTTGTTTTTCTTTACAAATGTCCATAGAACTAACGAAACTAAAAATTATTCTATTTTACGTATTTGTCTAATAAAAACATGCAGTACGACTCCATTTACCTATTATTCCATATTATTAGCTATTATTCACATATCATAGATAATATATCGCGTAAATTTTTAAACTAAGATATATGGATAACAGTAATTGATATGGAAATAAACTTGATTTTTTGATTTATGAATTCAGAAAAATTGGCAATAAAATTGTTTTTTTGTTTGATTTTCTTTACAAATGTCCATAGAACTAACGAAACTAAAATTTATTCGATTTTACGTATTCATCTAAAAACGAAAACATACAGTGCGACTCCCTTTAGCTATAATTCCATATTATTAGCTATTATCCACATATCTTAGATAATATGTCGCGTTAATTTTTGAAACTAAGATAAAATGGATAACAGCTATTAATAAATATTAATAGCTGTCTCTTTTTAAGTTATTTCCATATGGAAATAACTAAAAGGAGACACTGTATATTTTTGTTTTTAGATAACTACGTAAAACGACCATGTGAGTTTTATAAGAAGCATACATTCTTATAGAGAATAATGTTTCCAGGAAAAATGTTAATTAAAAAACATTAACTCACCTTTATCCAACCTAGCATAAAGCATGAATTGTACAAGATTCGCCAAGAAACTTGAACAAGTTTCTAGTTTCAAGTATTCATTTGCCATTTTCAGCTATTATAACCAATCATGTACTGCGGATGCCTTTTATTCAAAACATGATTTAGTAAGTAAACCCAGCTCTACGATAGCTAGTAATTATTCAACCATCCCGTAAGCGCCGAGACACTAACCTCGATTCCGTCAACCTCAATCAATCCTCAACATCAACTCACAACTCCCTGATACAAACTCCTACATTGAACAACTCGTTAAAGAAGCATTCTCTTTAAAGTCCAGTCGAGATACTGTGTGAATTTATCCTCACTAGCTGCGCTTCAGGGGCGAGTTCTAATAAGATCGAAATCAAGAAATGTAGATTGATAAAAGTTGGATTCACAGTTATATAAGAATTCACCCTCAGCGTTACAGGGACGAGATCTAGCAAGATCGAAATCTAGAAATGTAAATTGCTAAGAGATGGATTCACACTTATATAAGAATATCGGTGTTTTAGCTTCATATTTTATTTTTATAAACCCCAGCGTCATAATGGGTTAACACACAAATAAAGAAACAAGGAATTTAGGAGGAAGCACCAGTAATATTTACTAAATGGACAGTGTCTTTTCTTTCTCTGAATAAACAAGAGGTCGTGCGCATGACGTCCAGATAATCCACCAAATATCTGCCAGAATAAGCAGACTCCTCTTACTCGTTCCGAGTGGAAAAGCTGGCAAGAAAAAGGGCTGCCGTGTGTCCTGGTGATGCGAAATCACCTCCAAAAAACGGATGAATCAATAACTGATTAACGGCGGGAAGATGAACTCGTTACCGGGATAAACAACGCACTTCTTTATTTGGTTTAAAGAAGGGCACTCACTGGTCCTGGGGGATGAGACACCGCCGCCAAAGACAGATGAATCAACAAGTAAACGATATAGAATCATGCAGTTAATTTGAAACCACCTGTTTATTCTCTCAAGAAAGCATTATGACCAACCAAGTGTAGCGCCGTGTAAGGTCCGGGATGACAAAGGTGAAATTAGATACTCGACATATGGGTGTGAGAAAACAGGCATACATCGAAAAAGGATTACTGGATGACTAAAAACTGACCTGCAACTGCGCAAAAACCATAAATTTGGCACATGGTAAGTCCATGGCCTACAACAAATAGGCCAGGGTTCAGAAGGACTGATAAGAAGAGAAAAACGATGCTTATAACTTTTATTTTTGCTTGTTCTTATTTTATATATTATTTCTTATTTTATATCAGCATAAACACATTTTAAGCTCGGTTGTATAAAGACGAGGTAACTATAATTCGTGATTATATTTTTAGATGTAATAAATAAAATAAATAAAGAAATAAAATAAAATAAAATAAATTATTCTTAACTTTCCATTTCATAGCATCGTGTACCTCTGTTTATTTAACATGATATGAAATGAAAAGTTAACAACAATTTATGCAACATCTAACAATATAATCAAGGGTTATAGTTAATTCGCATTTATACAACTGAGCATTAGACTTTAAAAAAACATTTTTCGCATGAAGGAATATGAATATTTTATTAGTATATGATATTAATCGATGATTTAGTTTCGTAATTCACAAAAAGCGTATATAATTTTCAGAATAAATTTATTTAAACAATTAAATAGAGAAATTATTTATGACTAACCATAGCATTACCATTCCGAAAATGTGTGTCAACAATATTAAATATTTAGCTAGAACTACGTACCTTCTTCACAAGTTCCAGCAAGTCTTTCAAGAATCCTCGGAGTTCCTCATTCTCTATTGTGCCATTATTATCCTAAAAGATGAATTATCATAATAAATATAATTTTTGTTTAAGGATTATTCCCGCTGGACAAAATTTGTAAAAGAAGACGCACTGAAATGTTAAAATAATCACATACAATAAATACAAATACATAGTTGCGCTGATTGAAGTATTTATACCTAATACTATTATACTACAACGGTAGTAGTTTTATAATTTTTAAGTGGCTATAGACCTTTGGGTGTTTCTGTTGTGTGGTAGATGTATGTATATGTGAGTGTTAGGTTAGGACTTTCTATTTCAGAAAATCGTCCCCTTTCTAAAGTATACCCAATATTTCAATCAACTTTATAGTTAAAAATGTTGACTGGCTATTGACCTTCGGGTGCTTCTATATATATATATATATATATATATATATATCCCCGAGTTAGTGTTATGTGTTATTAATTGTATCCCAAGAACAATTGGTACCGAGTACAGCAGGGATTTGAACCCGGGCCACTCGTTTGGTATGTATAAATTAATACTAAATTAATATATGTAATCTAAAAAAAAAACTTGGTATTTCATAAAAATGTAAAACATATAGGATATCAAATAATAAGAGGCTATGCGGTTTGCCTCTTAATATTTAACATAGCCCCGAATCGGTGGCATCTCTCTATGCATTATCGAATGCTCTAATCATTATTTATATATTTGAAGTTATGTAAAGCAAAGATATACTGAATTGTTATGTGTCGTTTTTCTTCGTTTATTTAATTTAATAATTTACAACTTACATCACCAAAACTTGTTAATATGATTTTAGTATGTAGTATTGAATTATATCAGGAAACTTTTAAAAAAACAAAATCAACGAATCAAAACAATTAGCAACTAAAAGAGATGCCTCATATACATGCATTCTGTTAAATATGACAACTTATAAATTAAAAATAAACGAACCAAAAGATATTGCCACTAAAAACGATGGCACATATAGCATTCAGTTTTATAAATTTATAAATAATAAAACAAATGAAAAATTTAAATATAAATTAGCATCTAAAATTGATGTATCAATAAAGTTTCCGTCAATTCCGATATTTTGATATTTCAAACATATAAATATTTGAAATCGAAATTTATTAAGAAGATGTATTCATATTGAATCCTTCTCTTATCTCTAATTGTTGTTGGTATAGCTGGAGATCCTCAGCATTATCGAGTAATGATTATAAAAGGAATCAATTACAATTGATGGTTATGGTATAGAAATAAATGATTAAGTATAAGAACTAGTATTGACAGTACCCGGACAAAGTAGCCCGCGGCCAATATAGTCCCGACAATATAGCCCCCGATAAAATGGCCGCGACTTTATAGCCTGCGACAAAATAGCCCCCCGACAGAATAGCCCGCGACAAAAAAAGCCCTGTCTACTGTTATTGATGAATAATACAGGAAATTCCATAAGCAAATTATGTTACGTATAAATAGGGAGCCCCCCCGCCAATACAATATATCTAACCTCAGCTCAATAGATCAATAAATTTCAACGAAAGTGAATTATAAATCAAGTATTAATAAACGTTCAGGTTATTATATAATAGGTATTAAATATAAAGTATTGTAATAAATCATATATTGTCGCCAACCAAACCTATGTGTTACTAAAATTACAATAAATATAATAAGCAACGAATAAATGTCCTGCTTTATCCATCAAAACAGTATTGGGGGCTATTTTGTCGGTGGGCTATTTTTCCGTGGGCTATTTTGCCGGTGGGTAATTTTTTCGTGGGCTATTTTGTCGGTGGGCTATTTTTCCGCGGCCAATTTTGTCATTGGCTATTTTATCGGCGGTAAATTTGTTACGGGCCACAAGTAGTTACAAAAGTAATGCACAGTAGAAACTTATATTAAATATTAGAATTCATTCATTGTACCGTTTCATTCACTATTTGAGCTTGTGAAATATTTGAATTATGCTACACGTGTTCTCTTTTAAACTAAATCGCCTCAAGTAAGTCAAAAAGGCAATAACATAATATATATGTGCGGCAATTTTGCAACGACATGACAATATAATTGGACTTGTGTTAATTTAGACAATGAAATTATGACAATTTGCTATCAAAACTCATCATGATATTGAGTTATTTAGTAATGCATTACATTTAAAATGTCATTGAAAACTAGTATGGTTTTACTTATTTCAGGCTGATATCGATGTAAATATTATTTTAAATATTGTTCAATAGTTCTATTAATCGATTGTAAATATTCAAAAGAACTTTTAATTGTATCTAAATATGCTAAAAACAGCCTTGAAAATAATAAAATAATTTCAGTGTATTTTATTGAACAAATTTTAAGGTGATTTACACACGTTTTTAGAGCCATTATCGTCTATTTTTTCTTCAATAATATACAAGTTCGTCATTGAAATTCAATGAAAAAATAATCCTTCTTGATGTCAAGTTGGCAAAGCATTGTTTAAATAAATGCGGTAAGAGCAATCAACATTGACGTACATATCCTTTTAATAGCTAAACCAAACCCGCAATTATATTGAAGGAAGGTTTATTAGTAAATTTACACCGGTGTCTCGTATACGTGCCTGGAATAAATTTATATTATACAAAATAATGAATTGGAACAATCATATTACATAATAAATATGATGTCATGTCTACTTAATTGAATTGGTAACACCATACCTATATTTTTTTATCACGCTATTACACATTAATCGCTTTATGGATCATAAACAGATACTCACCCTATCATATAGTGAAAACACCCTCTCAATGTCGTCCTTCGTAAGTTTTGTAGCGCCCTAAAACGAACGGATGTTAACATATTGCGAATTTTTATTTGCACTCAAAACATTACTTTTTTTATGAGTGTAGTATGTTTCTGTGTAACTACTCTGTATATGTAGAAGCAGTGTTCATGAATGTATTATTATGTGTGTGTATAACTGTTTTGTACATGTTGGTAACCAGAGTGCAAATGCAAAGAAAGCGTGCTTTTAAATTGAAAGGGTGAGGAGAGAACATGCAGTGCATTCTATTCATGCCTTAAAATGCCGGATTTCTATACAACCGTCTTTAACAAAGGGTTTTAAAGACCATTTAAATTGTTTTTAAAACGATGTTCTAGTTTATATGGGATTTAATTACCATTGTGCGCTATTTAATATATGTAAGGTCTAATAAGTACAATAGTTTAAGTCCGAATAGCAAAGCTTTTAATGAGGTAGTGTGGAACATTACAATTACAAGTTAAGACTAGTGGTATTGTGGAAAATAATTTTTCGTTCATGAACTATACTGTGTTACCAATATTGTACGGTTAATTTCTTAAATAAATGTCACCAAAAATAGCCAATTTAAGAAATAGATGGTTTAGCATTCATTTACGCCCGGTTTATCCAACGAATCTTAACTAGTTTAAGACCGTCTTAATAATAAGACGGTCTTAAAGCGTTGCACCAATCAAAAAACGGATCTTAAAACGATAAGACGGTCTTACATTGTAAGACTAAGTAAGATCTAGATATGTTTGGTGCAACAGAATAAAAATTTAAGACGTGTTTATTTATAAGAGGAGTTTATATAAGACGAACTTATATAAGACGAGCTTATATAAGACGAGCTTATTTAAGACGAGCTTATATAAGACGAGCTTTAAGATTCGTTGGAGAAACCGGGCGTTATTATCGTACGAGTATAAACCATAATATCGGTACAAATGTATAGTCATATATATATTTATTTCTTGTCATAGCGCGAACACCACAAACCGCGAATTCTTGTAAATGTTCTTTAACTCAATGATTCAATAGAGTAGAATAAAGCGTGAATTACAGTGTCCTAAGTTCGTCAAGAAACTTGAACAAGTTTATATTTTTAGTTATTTATGTTTACCTCGTATATTACGAGGTAAGGCTAATCATGTCTTGAATAAGACATGCACAGTACGTGATTGGCCATAGTACGAGCTGAATATAGCACATAATAATTATAACTATAAACTTGTTCAAGTTATTTGACTATGTAATTCACGCTTAACGTAATTTTTTCTTTAGAGAGAATGTTAGACCGTCGTCTGGCGGGAACCACTTTTATTTCGTAGTTGCGCAAAAATCAATAACATATTTCAAACTAAATATTAATGTATATTTAACTACTACTAGGGCGCATAATAAAATTAATATACCAATACAACTACGTGGATTTATAATTATGAGTCTCAAAAGTGGTATTACGTCAAATATTACAAAGCTGAGTAAATATGATACGTTTATTAAATTCAATAAGCATACGTTTGGGTGATTTGATTAACAATGTAACAACATTTACTTATTTAAACATCGAACGTTATAATATTTTAGTTTGTTTACTTACTTCTAGTCCTTCCTAGCGAAAGATTAGCGACAAAGACAGACAGATAAAGCCGTGCAACATACATTTAAGAAGAATAATTATCATTGAGTGAATACTTTGGAATCGTATATATTTATTTAGTATAGATTAAGGCTATTTGTAATTATTTTCCCACTAGGCTACGTACAGTGTCTATATACAGTATTAAGAATTTAATAAAATAACAGGTTTTTCATTAAAAAATATTTGTTATTAAATATTATTATATATATATATATATATATATATATATATATATATATATATATATATATATATATATATATATTTGTTATTACTATGTTTAATATAACTCTTTACATCGTGTTTTAAATGTGGATTTTGCGTATTATTTCGTAGAATCCGGTCAACCTAAAACACTAATAATAACGAAATATTCTCATTTTATTAAGAGAAAGATTGTGGTGATAAATGCGAATCTAGTATCTATAAAGTTGAAAAATGTATGGTCGTAAAATATTTTTATTTTAAATATCTTCATACAGAATTAATCAGGTATTTATATAATAATATTAATTCAGGATCGTTAGGTAACTTATGACACAGCCACAGGTGAACTGTATGGGCGGAATAATATTCTATAGTAAATCTTATTTTTCGCGTCACATTAAAGGCGTTTATCTTACAAATTACAAGTGTTTTTGGATTAATAGCTATGGATTTAATTCCTACAGGTATGTGTAGTTTACTCATGTCGCTTTTTAAATTAAAACATAGCTCCCTATAATTGTTCATGAAGATTAGGCATTTTTATATAAGATTGTGAACATATTTATTTTCAATTTTTATAAATTCGCTCCAACTCACTGTGAAATATTTTTTATGTAATAACCATACATTTTTCCATTTTATATGTACATATAATATAATATATTGAATCATAATAAGCATTGATTTGTTCGAGAATTTTTATATCTATATAACCATACATTATAATATTTTTGTGCAAATGTATTACTTGCGGAATAATTTATTTTTGGGATTTAATACAGTTATATTAATATATTGTTTTATTTTAGTTACTGTGAATATTTTGCGTCGCGACTGCAGTGTTTTGTATTTATTAGTGAATAAAGCAGTTTATAATTGTTTTGATAAAAACTATTTATAATACATTTATAGTAAATATTTTGCTTATTCATGCTTAATTTACTTCATCAAAATTAATATATTTATTTATTTATTATTAACGGTGTAAATAGTGTGTAAAAGTAATAAAATGTTGTAGTATTTAATATTTTTAGAGCTATTTTGTATTTGTCACAAAAAAGCGTATATAAATTACCCCTTAACTGTGTGTCTAATTTTTCGATTATAGAAAAATGTCATAGAATGCATTCTTGAATACTAAATTTTAAAATTACAACAATCTTGTGATTTGTCGGGAAAAGTAATGCAATTTCACTTGAACTGATTTGCGAAGCAAACTGCGCAAATTTGAATAACGTGTTGAAAGGCCATTCGGTATTGATTTATCGAAATTTACCAATTGCAAATTAATATGGCAGTAATGGAATTATAAGTGAAACATGGCGAATTTGAATACTCGCACTATCCGACCTGATGGTTCAGTTATAACAGAGACTAAATTTCTGCAGTCGGTCCCACTTTATTTCATTACTGAAAGGTCAATTATATCCAGATAGTAATACACATAGAGACATAGCTCGGCGTTTTCTAAATTATAAACGAATTTAGGTTTATCATGGTGTCATCATAATTGTCTCTAACTGTATATAACTGACTATAACTGAATATATCTATATGCTGTGTGCAGATTATTATTATGACGCACGAGGATATAATTTATTATTGGAGACAACGGCAGTTTTAAATTTAACTAAGTGAATAATAACATTAGAACAACTCCGATATGACTAAATGCACTTTTTGTTATTTTTGCCAAATTTTAATTGAATTGACTAAATAAACTATACATTTACCACCTTTATAAATCTTGTAGTTAAACAGTTAAGGCAGTAAATGTATAGTGTAATGCAAAAATGTCATACCATAAGTATAATAATAATATATAAATATCACACTGTAAAAAACTCTTCGAGCTATATCTAAAGCTAGACACGCCAATAACCCACTTTTTAATCCCCCTAACCGACTCCAATATTGTAAAACAGAAATCACCCCGATTAATGAGAGATTTTTAACAAGAAAATTTCGTTTGAAAAAAAATTGAACTAATTGACCAACAGCTTATCCCATATAACCTTCAAGAGAATTTCCATCACTCCCTCTAATCCAATAATGAAAACTAAAATATCAAGATTAATATTACTAATAAGATTAAATTGAAGATAATAAAACACCAATATAACTGTAGACACATACAATTTTCATCAAAGAATTTCTATTTATGAAATAGTTTTATACATATAAAGGCCGTTGCCTTGTCTATGGTTGCCTTACTGACATATTTCATATTTTCATTTCAGTTGCCAATTTTTCTATTTGCACTTTGATATAGCACCCTCTGTAGTCATAATAACTAAATTATGAATTATTATTATAAATATAAATATAAAATACTCAATTATTTAATAGTACATATATAATTAAATTCACTAATACTGTATATATTGATAATGTGTAACAAATAAAATTTCATTTTCTTATTATTATAGACAATTCCCGAAAGTATACACGTAATGATAATAGATTTTATTAATTAATTTATAATATTATATTAGTAGACAAAGCATGTAATTTTAAATAGATTTTTATATCGATTTTATTATTTATAGTTATAGTTGTGCCTGCAAGAATTGTATGTGCTTGACAGAAGAATTATCTATCGTGTTATCAGTCGATTCTAAAAGGGTGAAGGGATTTAGAAATGCAAATAGTAGAAGTTGAATAAAAATGTTCGTCTCGTTGAATATTTTCTGTAAATGTTTAAATATGTAATATTTACAATAGAAATTATAATACCTGTCAGCTAGCAGGCCATATTTCAAATGCTTATACATCGAAGTTTAATACTAAAATATTAAATTTAAGTTTAAGTTTAAAAATACGTGCTAAATGTCGGATTAAGTATTTTTGTGGCCCTTTCTGAATCATATGACTTTACTGGGTCTCAAAAATTGTAATGATTTGATTTGAAGCAATTTGGAAAGTTCTCGGGCTTCTAAAAATGGGAGCGGGGTTAAGGTATCGATAACACTTGACTAGATACTATCGATAATCTCACCAGCAATAATAAAAAAGTATCAATAGTCCGATATGTATGGACGGTCCGATACTATTGACAAAATTTACCGCTGCGATACATCTCTTACTGGTAGTATAGTCGATACATAGACAATTTCAATTACATATAAATAAATCATTTTTCTTCCATAAATACAAGGTTTTTCGGAGTTAATTTGGCAGTATAGTCAATCTTAATTATGAACTTTTCACTAAAAAAAAACTTCTATCTTTATAGGGCTATCAGCCGTGAGGCTTTTCCGCCGGTAAAGGGAGAAACTCAGAGGAGTTTAATCACCCGGTATTTACCTTAACTTCACAGTAAACCTCTGAAAACTGTGAAAGGTGATTCGCGAAAATTCGCTCCCCGCTGGGGATCGAACTCAGGCTCCCCAATACTCAGTACGAGACGGACGACGCCTCTAACCACTCGGCCACTGAGCTGGGTACTTTTCACTGTATACCCAGCATCAACATTTTCTTTCCATTGTTTAGATAGATTTCAACTATCAATAGTACAGTAGTTTTCTGACTATTAATAGATCTATAGAAACTTAGCCCTATTTTGGGAATTTCACATACATACATTATTCGCGTGCCAGATTTTCTATTTTAATCTATAAAAGTAGGATTTTTTCTCAGTTGCGCTGGCCATATGGTAGCAATTTTTCCATGTATTGAAATTTTGTTTTTTGTGACAGATCTCTTTTTAATATCTCCACAAAAAGTTTTTTGGAGTCAATTTCAGAATTATGAACTTTGTTATGTATAGCCAGCATCAATATTTTGTTTCCAGTGGTTTAATATATTTTCAACTATCAATAGTTCAGTAACTTTGTAGGTATTAATAGTTCGATAGTTTGTATTCGATGGAGCTGATTAAATTAAAACCCTATTTTCGGAATTTCACATTCGGTGCAATCTTAATTAGGTGGTCAAAATAACCCAGATTTAAATCTCATACATTTCTACCGACACAATAAGATAACATGGAGGAAAATTAGATTAGCAACATGGGCCATCCAAGGATAGCGAACGATGGAGAGCGAAGTTGTAGAAGAGTGAACTAAACATGCATCTACCCGTTATTACTGAGACTAAGAAGAAAGGCTTTTGCACAGAAAGAATAGGACAAATATAGCACTGTTGGAGCATTTTCAAGAAAGAGAAAAGAGCACGAGCACTCCTAGTAGAAGTCCTACTAAAAAATAAATGGATGAAACCGATACAATCCTGGGAACTTCTAAGCGAACGGGCTATAAAGTTAAACATCAAAATATACGGAAGATCAGTAATCATACTAGGGGTATATGAATCGATAGAGGACAGCCAGATAGCAGAAAAGGAAACATTTATATAAACACTGCAGGAAGAAATAGAAAAAAAAATCATCCGAAGAACTCATTAATTATAATTGGGGACCTGAATGGTACAACGGCAGGGAGACAGTACGGTCGGACCATTTTCAGAAGACGTGATAAATGAAAATGGAAAAAGATTGATTGAGCTCTGTGAACTAAATAATCTTAGGACACTAAATGGGTTTTTTAAACACAAGTGGATTCGTAAATATACCTGGATTTAGGAAACAAGACAACTCAGATCGATTATTGATTACATCATTGCAAAAAGAACAGCTCAATTATCTTAAATGATGTGCGAGTTAAAAGAGGCGCAACATGTGGAACCGACCATAGACTCCTAATAACCGAATGATATTTGCATTCACACAATCTATAAAAGCCCAATAGGTAACAGAAAAAACATCTACTGAAGAAAAAATATAAAATACACCTAAGGAATGACTCCAGAAATCTATACCATCGAAGCCTAGACCAGAACTTGGAAGAATTTAGATATGAAAGCTTATAAGAAACATACCAGGCAGTAAAAGAGAGTATAAAGGGAGCAGTAATCGAGGCTTCTGGTGCCTACCCATTTTGGATGTTAGCGATCATCATTGCGATTCGGACTTTACTGGCTCTGAAGAGGCTCGCCGTTATTGTGTTGAACCATGTTTGCAGGTTCGTCAACCAAGACGTTCCTCTCCTTCCTGGTCCTCTCTTTCCTTCCATTCTGGCCTGCAGGATCAATTTCAACACTCCATATTGTTGACTGTTCCTCATTATGTGTCCCAGGTATGTAGTAATGGAGGCACTGGCGAAATTACACCAAAACGGCAGAAGTATAAAGTAACTATCAGAGAAGAAACCAAAAGATGCATCGTAGTAAAAAGGACCTATACAAGAAGTATTTAAATAGGAAAATAGCAGACTTAGAGCAAAATAGAGTAAAGAACAAAGAGGTCAAACAAAAAGTATGAGAACTGGCAAAAAACATGTAATAATCACGAACAGTATATCGGAGGAAGAAGGAATTCGGAATCATGGCAAATTCTTAAAACACTGAGGAATAATACGAAGGAACGAACACGTATTGCATAAGTATATACAACCAGTAAAATAGGAAAAATATATACAATAAACAATACAACACTGAGGAATAATACGGAGCAACGAACACGTATTGCATAAGTATATACAACCAGTAAAATAGGAAAAATATTATAAAGAATTTCTGACAGAATTCCACCCAAAGTTTGTGGAACAATGACACGAACAAAACGAAACGGATAACAATGATATAGAACCAACTGAAGTAGAACTCGCAGAGGTGAGAACAGCGATAAAATCTCTAACGAATAAAAGATCGGCATGACCTGGAGGAACAACAGCAGAGCTTATTATTAATGAATCCGAAAAACTACTCCGAATCATACACAGAATGTTCCAAAGAGCTATAAATGGTGATTTATAGTCGGAGGCTGCTATAACATCTATTTTTTAAAACGGAGACAGGAGAAAATGTGAGAAGGGATTTGTGTGTATATGGGAAAATTATAAAACTGGAAGAACAAATTAAGGGCAAAATTGTAGAGGACCAAGCAAGCTTTTCAGCTAGAAGATCATGCATAGACATATATACCATACAACAAAGTGATAGAAAAGAAAATGGCAAAAATAGAGGCATATACATGGCATTCGTATACCTAAGAAAAGCCTATGTACTCTAATGTCTCGATAGCCAAGAGGAAACTGTGGAAAATCATAAGACAAATATCAAATACGTTGATTGAGACTGTAAAGCGACTATATGAAGGTAGTAGTATGTGCATCAAAATGGTAAACACAACCATCAAAACAACCAAAGGCCTCTTTCAAGACTGTTCCACATCACCAACACTATTTATTATCCTAGAACAGTCGATGACACTATGCAAGAGGAATTGTGAAGGGATGGGCACACCAAGCAGTCTATTCTGTAAGTTCAGCTCGGACTGGTAAAAGATTAGACCGGTCTGTTACCCATGGCAAACATACCCATATCCGCCTGTATACACTAATACACTAAGCTTCGCAGACGACCAGGTCACGGTTGAGGACGACCTAAGATTTATGTTAGGAAACCTAGAAGAAGAATGCGCGCAATTAGGACTTGATCAACTTCGATAAGACAGAATACCCAATAAAAACAAAAGAAGAAGTGAAATACCTAGTACTAGACGAGAATAGAGAGATCAAACAAACAACAAACTTTAAATATTTGGGACAATCTCAACAAATGGAACAACGGAAGAGAAAATCAGAAACAGGACAGAGCAGACTAGAACCGCTATAAAACAGGTCCTAACTAAGCTAGCAACCCAGTACTATGGAGCAAATAGATCACTATAAAAACAAAAACAAGAATCTACAACACAATAAGACGTAGAATAATGACTTAAGGGGCCGAAAACTGGGTGATTAGTAAAAAGCGCATAAGGAAAATACTAGCAACATAGATTGAATTCTGGAGGGGAAGCTGCGGCGTAACATGAATGGATAGAATCACAAATGAAGAAATAAAAAGAAGAATGGGTGTAGATACAGATACACTAAATTACATCCAAGAGAAGTGGTCCATATTATCCTTATTTTTCCTGTGTTATTAAGTCCTTTTAAACTACATAATATTTTAATCATTGTTTTTTACCCTATTCTCATGTTCCGATCAGGAATTACAAAATATTTAATTAAATGAGCTTAATTTTAGTGCAACTTGTCATTGAAAGTGGTGGAATGTGAGTTAATTATCTTATGCATGTTTCATTATTTTAAAATTATGTACCAACAGTGTATAAGCATTTGAAAATGAACCTTTGTGTAAGGAAATAGAGAGATTAATTTTAATTAATTATTAAGAAACATACCTTGAACATTTGACGACACAGAAAGTTTTCTCGCACTGGAAGTAACCTGAAAGATTTAAATACAATTAGAATTGCATTAACTTAATTAAATTAAAAGGACTGTAGCTACATTTCGTGAATGTTATTCTAAACGCTGACGTTGTAGGTGTCGAAGCTAATTAAATATAATTAAAAACATTACTTATTAATTTCAGTAATATCATAATTTATTGCATTGTGTACAGCTACTGTGTTTGCTACTGTTAAGCTTAAATTGGCCGTTGGTAATAAATCAAGTCTATAAATCCCTATTAGAAGGCAAAAATATGATTAGTACTATGTTTTAAATATAGCAGCCACAACCGAAAAGTCTATACTTAAATTTAATAGCCCTTTTTAAACTTTCTTTAATACAAGAATGTAGCCTACACCAAAAGATAAAAGGCAAATAGATAATATATATATATATATATATATATATATATATATATATATATATATATATATAACTTGAATGGCAGACAACAACAGTGATTGCTCTATACCCGTCATCGTTTTATTGCAATCTGTGCAGCTGTGCCTGCCCCAATTAAACTCAAATTGGGCGTTGGTAATAAAACAAGGACCGGATGTCGATAAATTCCAATTAGAGGGCAACATTATGATTATTTTTATTTATAAAACAACACTGCTCTATAGGAAACTATTGTTATTGCGAAAAGATAGCAATACAAATTTTACATTTATTTGTCATGGCATGTCATGGGCACTATAGTCGAAATTAATTATTTCTAGAATATGTGCGTAGTTTCCACATAAAATGTTTTAAATCGCGACCTAACCGTACAAGAAACGAGTAAACAAATAAATATCTTAGAGCCAGTTGTTCAATAGCCGGTTAAGGGCTTTGTTTAGTCGTGGAATAGCGTTCAATTCGGTCAAAATCCACAATATATGTTATCCCGTAGTTTATACCAAAGATAACATTATTCTCCTGTTAAATGCGCATGGTACAACCGTACAACGTCCCATATGTCAATATCTTAAACTTATTTCACGAATAGCCCTAATTTCCGGTTAAATATCAATTGTAGAACCAGCCCTAAATTGGGTTTAAGCTGTTTTACCGACTATTGAACAAGTGGCCCTTAGAGACACAAAATATGAAAGGAACCTAGGATACGAAAACTTAAAGTTGTGATTATTATTATTATTTTTAAAGGGGATTTTTAATAAATTAAGAGATATTTATGTCACCTTTGATCAATATTCGCTAATAATAATCCGGGTGAGTTTTTTAACAAAAAAAATGTTAGTAATCAAAATTGAATCATTTCGAGTGGGAATTACATTAGCTTTAAAATTAGTTCTCCACCCTTAGGGGGTGTAGAGGGGTAACTTGAAAATCTTAAATGGGAACCCCCATTTTTTTTTATTGCGGATTCGTATTCTATGGCTTCTATGGATTTGTCTGATTTTTTTTTCGATTCATAATATTTAGCGCTATAATCGACAAAATTTAAAACAATTTTTTTCTTTTTTTAATTACATTTTTCTATAAGGGGCTAATGGTGGGGAACTAATTTTAAAGCTAATGTAATTCCCACTCGGGATGATTCAATTTTGATTACTGACATTTTGTGTTGAGTGCGTATTTTTCGAGATATTTGAAAATTTCAGGTGTAAAAACTCACCCCGTATATTAAAACTTTATATTATAAACAGATGTTGCTTTACTGGACACAAGGATAAGTTTCAAACCGCCAATATGCCACACCCTTATTAGTGCGGTGTCTCAGACACGAGTTGCAAACTATTCCGAAACTAGTTTGCGTGTTGTTAGTACAGAGTTACTACTAAAAAAAATATTTTCCTAAAAATATGTATAACACATTGCTATTAAAAAATGTATACGTGCAATAAATTGGACCTAAAATGTAATCCGGTTGATTCATTTATTAATTTATTTACACGGATACCATTCAGTATTATATTACATATACAAACAGTTGCACACTAACAATATAATAACATTCGTATATTTTATTGTATATTGTATTGATGCACACTAACAATATAAAAACATTCGTATATTTTATTGCCTGCATAAATTTTTTAATGGCAATGTGTTATCCATATTTTTAGGAAATTAATGTTTGTGGTAGTATAACTATGTAGTAACAACTAGTTTCGGAATTATAAGCAATTAGCAACTTGTCTGAGGCATCGCACTAATAAGGGTGTGTGACTCAATATTATTGGATCATATTTAGTCCTAATTCACGCAGCTGTAAATATAATTAATAATAAATTTTAAAAAAAATGTAATATAACTTACTTTGCCATCTCTGACAATTGTAGTCGGCCATCCTTGTTTGAGTCAAACACTTGCAGCTTGAATTGTGAAAATTATTAATTTTTAGTTTAATTGTATATATGTACATACCATTGTATCGGTGTATTCGATTAATTTATCTTCTGATACGTCGTTGATTTTCTTGGCCTCTTTTAGTAGATCCCGAAGGAAGTTCTGCGAATAATAATAGTGAGCGACTTCAATTGAATAATTATTCCCATTATAAAAACAACATTATAATTCAAGGTTATGAGAAGTTATGGGATCTATTAATTTTAAAAGAAAGAAATAAAATAAAATGAAACAACCAACATATGGCCATCGATACCGATAGCCCGGGATGGGACAAAGCCCACAAATCCCAAGGTGAATACAGAGGGAATCATGTTTTGTTAGACATATGAACATATTTGTATGTATTTGTATATATAAATATATATATATATATATATATATATATATATATATATATATATATTGTAAGTGAAAAATACAAACTAATTATTATTAAATTGGTTGTATAATTAACAATAATTACCACAGTTGGGAATATAAAATGAAAATTTAAAACAAAAGTTATAATAGATAAAAACAATAGTACAATAATGTATCCCCTTAATTGTTGTAATTATAAGTACAACGAGCGATAAACAAAGTGTTAATGATCAAGAATGTTTTCAGGGTTATTTTTAATAGTAAAGTGAATATGCAAAATGTAAGTCTGCGCTTTACGTTTGCCCATGTATATGTTGTTAATAAATAAATTACTTAAAGCTTAACCCTTAAATGCATGTTTTTTTATTAAATTGATATTAAATAATAGTTGTCCACTTGCTACAAATCATAAGAATCGCCATTTATTAGCAAAATCATAAATCATATGTATGCAGATATCTATACAGATTTGCAGTTTTAAAATAACGTTTTTAATTAGGCAGTGAACATTTTAAAAGGTATGTGGCAGTATGTATTTAAGGGTAAGGATGTACAAATGAGGCACCAGAAGAACGTTATTATTTGTAATATTATTGCATCTTAAAAACAAACAAATTTCCGTGAAAAACACAAAATGTGGTACCAGATGACGATTATAACAATCCCACTACTATTGAACGAAACTTATTTTGTTTAAATTAATATAGATTATAATAAGTTCTAACAACAATTTTTTAAAATTTATATATATATATATATATATATATTCATTTAATTTTACCTTCAATTCATCTGCTTCAATATAGCCGCTGCCATCTGTGTCATATTCTCTCCAGATCTAAAAACGGACGTTCATGTATTGCTAGTTTGTTTTGTATATGATCTATGTTTATAGGTCACAGCATTTTTATTCTATCACTTTCTCCTATACAGTGCGGATATACTTAGATTTCTTGGTGATCTCATTTTAAAATTAGCAAAAGTGTCTGATGCAGACACTTTTAACCTAAGTATTGGTGTATGATAATCTCTGGTCACTTGGATATCAATTACCAAGAATTCGTATCAAGATTTCATTACACTCACCCTAAAAAAACTACCATTTTTATAGAGCAGTCGTGAAACTTTCCCGCCGGTCAAGGCAGAAGCTCAAAGGAGTTTCACTTGGTATTTACATTAACTTTTAAAAAAAACACCGAACGGTGATTTGCGAAAATTCACCCCGGTAGAGTTCGAACTCAGGCCAATGATTAGTATGAGACAGACGACGCCTCTAACCACCCAGCCACTAAGCTGGGTCACTCTCCCCATTACAACAGGTCTACTATTTATTTCTTTCAATTTAATGATTTTTTCATGATCATGTGATGTAACTTATGTGCCACTACTATTGTTGTATGATAATGTCAGCTTTTAAATCTCTGGGTACTTGGATATCAATTACCAAGTATTCGTATCAAGATTTCATTACACTCTCCCTAAAAAAATTACCATTTTTATAGGGAAGTAGTGAAACTTTTCCGCCGGTCAAGGGAGAAGCTCAAAGAAGTTTCACCCGGTATTTACATTCATTTCTAAAAAAACTCCGAAAGGTGATTTGCGAAAATTCACCTTGGTGGAGTTCTAGGGCCAATGCTCAGTATGAGACAGACGACGCCTCTAACCACTCAGCCACTAAGCTGAGTCACTCTCCCCATTACAACAGGTCTACTTTTTATTTCTTTCAATTTAATGATTTTTTCATGATTATATGATGTAACTTATATGCGACTACTAAATAAACACGTTACAGTATGAAACAAGATATTAGCACTAAAATTATATTATTTGACTTTAGGAAGCTTGTTAGTATATTTTTCCAACTATACCCCATTTAAATCCTATCATATTACACTTAGCTTTGATACGACTTCAATTTAAACCCCGTTTATACCTACGTGCCACTTGAAAAACGTATATTGCAAACCTTCATAAACTCAACGCTGGATTCGAGTGGATTGTCGAATCGGAAGAGGAGCAAAAAGTTCTCCTCCATTGGCAATAGCTGGGCGAGCTACGGGACATAACATTCAATTATTTTCATTGCAATAAAACCAACCCCAACCTACCTCTCTTATATCGATCTTTCCGTCCTGATTGTCGTCGTACGCCTCCATGAAGCACGCTTTCAACTCCACGAGCATCTCATCAGATACAGCCTGAAGTTTTTTTTTAAATAAAATTTGTTTATACTGTTACTATTCGTAAAAGTAGGAAACACAAATATTTGTGTTGCAAAGCAAAAGGAAAATACTTACTTCCGGGGATATATCCGTTACGTTTGCACTTGCCACGAACTCCCTCAAGAACCCGTCAAGCTCAGTTCCCTCGATGTAGCCGTTGCCTGTAGAAAGATATATAGTAGTATAATATATACTTCAATTGAAATTCCTGGGACGGAGCGATTTGTTTTAAGATTTAAAATTAAATCCCTGAAACGTTAATTTAAATGTCTAATATATCGTGAAAACAGTACAGTAACTGCGCTAGATATATAGTTATATAGCTAAATTATATGTACTATCATGAAAACAGTATAAGCGAAGATTACAAATAAATAATATCAATACAAAATGCTATACATTAGGCACATTTGAGTGCAGTATACAACAAGATCTATATTAAACAGTTTGATTGTTTACCATAATAACAGGTGATTATAATTTAAAAGCTAAATGAAATTTCTATATTTGCATTAGAACGAATCTGGGAAGAATATACTGTTTCTACTTCAATCCCGATACAGAAATAATGGATATCGTCGTGCCTAACTGATCTACAAGAAGTCAATGATGATACAACTAACCCCCTAGGAGGAAAGGTACACGCCATCTGGCGGCATCACATAAATTAGCAATGCACACCCATATGGTAATAACCGTCAACATGCACATGCCATCAGGAGCCAATTTTGTAAAACATATATAGGTGTTAATCCACCTCTTAGCAATCTACATATCTAGATTTCGATAGTAAGGATTAATTCACACAATATCACGAATGGTTATATAGAAATATTATACAACTAACCCCTAGGAGGAAAGTTAAACGCAATCTGGTGGCACCACATCAACACATTTACACACATTTGCCATATGGGTGTGCATTGCTAATTGATGTGTTGCCGCCAGATGGCGTTTAACTTTCCTCCTAGAGAGTTAGTTGTATCATTTTTGTATATAACCACTCGAGATATTGTGTAAATTCACCTTAACTAGCAGAGCTACATTCTATGTAGATTGCTAAGGGGTGGATTCACACTTATATATGATTTATAAGATGTCAATGGTAACACAATCGTCGCTGCCGCATCCACGTGTAGAACCACAGAGGGAAAGAACTAATTGAAGTAATGAGACATTGGGACCGGGCTGTAAGGCGAGGTAACTATAATCCGTGATTATATGTTAGATATTACATACATGATAGTTACCCTTCCAGTTCATAGCATCATGTACCTCTGTTTACATATGGCAACGTCGCACTATATGTCAAAGTTGTCAAAACTGACAAATTGGAAATGAACTCGAGACTTATCTGGCTTATAGAACCGAGCCCTAGGTTTCGAGATAGTATCCGATTGCCAACAGTTCACTTATATCGCTTATAATGGGAAGAGCAATATAGACTTGACAGTCAACTCTAACATACATAAATTTGTAATAATTTAAAAAATGCTATAAGGATGCACCAAAGGATCATGACCAAAACGATCACGAAAACAGATAAATGTACAAAGAGTTACGGCTCATACATGTCTGGAGCTACTTAAGGGTAAGAGTATATCAGAATCTGAAGTATTAGCTCAAATAATTTCCGAATCTGTTGACAATCAACAACAGATTCGAAAATTATAAACGGTGGTCAAAACCTTGGTTCGATGAAGAGTGTAATATCTAAAAGCAATACATCTGCTGAACAGTAACTACTGTTCTGCGTACCACAAGGCATGCAGGGATTACAAGCAGATGAAAAATACCCACAACGAAAGTGCAATTCTGAACAAGCTACTAGAGGTAGACTAGAAACCGTGGAACATGCTTCTGAGATCAAATATAAATCATCTCCTAGGTTAAGAATGGGAAGAACACTTGAATTAGCTTCAAGTGATCTTCCCATTCTTCTCCCACAGCCCAGCAACGTGAAGAGTGCAAAGCCACAAAAGGGAATGTTAACTAACTAGCTCTATAATTCGAGTGTGTCTGCAAATTGAAGAAAAGGACAGCATCGCCAACGAGGACGATATGTGAGAAAATACGGAAACAGGGCGTTAAAGGGAAAATATATAATGAATTGGAGCACTTTCAACACAAACTTCTTCTAATAGAAATTCTATCATTGAACGAACTCAATTCATATTCTGCCAAATTCTGAGTTGCGATATTGATGAAACGTGTACACGTTCGCAACGTGCGGTTAGAAATTGCACTATGGATATTGTAGTTGAACCAAGTTGTCACTTACCATCTTTATCGTAGTGACTCCAGACCTCCATAAATTGGTTGGCAGAGAGTTTTTTGAGTTCCCTGGAATCCGGGTCTCGATACTGCCTCATGAAGTTCGTCGCCTTTTCCAAATTCAGCCTTTTGTTGGCTTGAGGATCTGCAGTTGTACTCATTGTTGCTTATCGTACCTGCAACAAATTAATTCTATAAGAATTTTTCGATTATTTTGAATATTACCTAAATAGTGTCAAGAATAGGAAACACATGTAGCACTTTTCAGATTGTGTACCCCGAAAAAACCTCTTTAGTACCATTTACAGGTGAAGGAACTTAAATAAGATAAAAATACCGACGCTGTTCGACGGAGAAATACAAATGGAGGGACAAGTTAAATATCTAGGTGTAACCTTAGACTCTAAACTGACATTCAAGCATATGACAAATATTACGAACAAAGCCGTGAAAGCGTTCTGGGTATGCCGGCGAATGTTCGGAAAAACTGGACCAAAAATGGTGTATTGGTTCTATAGTCGGGTTATAAGCCCCATTATGACTTACGCACCAACAATCTGGTGGCATAAAGCCTCAGACGGGGTAAGCAGGAGAATACTAGGCAAAGTGCAAATAATGGCCTGTCTAGGAATATCTGGGGCAATGGCAACAACCCCCACCGCCGCAATGGAGGTTATATTGGACCTGCCTCCACTTCACATCAAAGTGGAGACAGAGGCCAAGATAGCAATCTACAGAACTAACGCCATGGGGAAGTCATACGACTCATTCATAGACCACATCCTAGTGTTAGGTAAAACCGAAGAATACATTCTAAGATTGCGTCCCGACAGGACAATAAATACACTTCACATGATGAAAACCAGATAGGGCAGAATGGCTATATGCAAAAACTCAAAGGATCAATCTGGTTTACCGATGGATCTAAATCCAACAAAGGAACAGGAATAGGAGTGTATGAGAGCAACTCGGCAGGAGGCACAAGAATCCGGCTTCGCGAGCATACCTCCGTGTTCCAAGCAGAAATTATCGCAATTCAATGCTGCGTTAAAACTCTATTGGAAAGAAACTATACTAAGACGTAAATCAATATTGTGACACACAGTCAAGCAGTGCTGAGAGCTCTAGACTCCAGCGTGAATAGCTCCAGAGTTGTCATAGAATGCATTGAAGACCTGATTATACTGGGAGCCCGAAACAAAGTAACACTTGTGTGGGCAACGGGACATCAGGGAATCAAAGGCATCGAAAAAGCGGACAAATTGGCAAAAGAGGCTAGCGAATTAAAATTCATTGGCCCCGAACCAACCTGCGGGATACCATATAGAACCGCAAGGAATAGCTTGAGAAAGCACCAAAGAAACCGCCACAGCCGATACTGGGAAGCCCAAACTGGAATGAAACAATCGAAGAGGTTCATTAAGGCTCCCAGTATGGAGGTGACGGAAGATATCCTAAAACTAAATAGAAACCAACTAAGAAATGTCGTAGGACTCCTAATAGGACACTACACATTAAATAAACACCTGACCACTATGGGGATAGACCAATCACCAACGTGCAGAGGCTGTGGAGAAGAAGAAGAAACTTCACTACATGTAATAACTAACTGCGAGGCATTTAACTCAGGCAGGAAAAAGCTCTTTGGTTCAACGCGAATGAACCTAAAAGAGCTCCAAGCTCGCCCATTCACGAGACTTCTGGACTTCATTGAAGACACAGAGCTCATGAATGAGGAATAGTTATAGACACTGCAGGAAAAAATATATATACAAGGCTATAACGACTAAATGCTGCATCAAACCAAGTGGGACTAAAGATCAAAAACCCAGCTACTGACTAACCTTGTTCTAAGTGAGAGTATAACCATAGACGGAGTTGAAATCAAAGAAACGACATCATACAAACACCTAGGACATAAAATCTGCATTCACAGAGGCAATCAAACATGTGAAATGTTAGGACACATAGGACTAACGTTGGCAGCATACGGGAACCTAGAACATGTATCAAATCAAACTTACCAACCTATTTGAAATGAGTCAAACCAGTGCGTCCTCCCTGTCCTAACGTACGGTGCAAAGACCTTAACACTAACAAAGAAGGTTGTGAATAAGATCAAGCTGACACAGCATACAATGACGCTATCAATATTGGGAATATCCCTGAGATCTAACACAGAATTTCGGAGAAGAACTAGACTAACAAACGCAATAGAACGAGTAACAGTCCTGAAGTGGAATTGGACAGGACACATTGCCAGAATACGAGACTAGATGGATTCGACGAATTCTGGAATGGAGACCCAGAGATGATGCCTTCAGAAGCAGAGGATGACGTCCACCTTCAATATGGTCTGACGACATTAGGCCGATTCATACAAATTGGATGCAAACGGCCCAAGACCAATCGTTATCGTTATATAGAGCAATCACGGGAGGCCTACGCCCAGCAGAGGATAGGCTAATTGATAATCACGATGATGATGATGATGTTCAGACGTACCAATATTAGAGCGGCACTATTTGAGTTACAAATAACATATTGAGTGTAATGAGTGTACAAAAGATTCAGATATGAGATATTGAAAGAATTACACTAATAAACGAATTTACTGCTGAGGTACAATCACCTTAAAGTTGACGATTCTCAAAAAATTTCAAAAACAGTTGTGTGACATCATCTATCAACATCATAGCGAGTTTCAAATAACATATTGTGAATCGCTGCGGCTTATCAATTACTCAGCGAATTACACTCAAAGCATAATCTATTGCAGAGGTATTAGCGCCATACTATTGAAGATTATTTAAAAATTTCAAAAAGAGTTATTTGACATATTTATTAAAATTATGGCGGCACTATTTCAGTTACAAATAAACTATTGGATGTAATGAGTGTTATTGATAAGAATTAAAAAGAATTACCTTCACAGACTAATATATTACAGAGGCACAAGCACCATAATATTGAAGATTCTCAAGAAATTAAAAAAAAAAACAGTTAAATATTCAACTAAACTAAGTGTTCCATATTATAAAATTTCTCGATATAATGAAATATGTTGAAATAATTACTCTCATAACCTAATCCCCTTTACTTACAATTTGAACATCGATTATTACGGAATCTTAATAATTACCCATATATCATATGTTTGTAATCTGAACACCGTTCCATGCAATAATTATTACTTAAATTAATTATAAATTAATAATCTAGTGCCGAAGAACTTTGAAGAATTTTCAAAAACATTGAAATATTGAGTATATACTAAGTGTTCAATAATATGATATGGTGAAATAATTACCCTCATAACGAAATCCCATTCACTTACAATTTGAACATCGATGATTATTATGGAATCATATTAATTGCCAATATATCAAAAGTTTGTAATCTGAACACCGTTCCATACAATAATTATTACTTAAGTTAATTATAAATTGAAAACATATTGCCGAAGGATTTTGATCGAAAATAATCGGAAACGGATTATGTTTCCACAGCCGGCGGACACACTGTATATCCTTTACCATAAAATTACCATAAAAGAAAAGCTGATCGCAACGATTTCATGCGTAAATATATGATAATTACATATTACTTATTTAATCAACTATGATTATCACACCATTCAAGCAAGAAAATTATCAATTTAATGCAATGACTAAGCAAATGCATGTATGAACAACTTTATAATATTATACAACAGTATAATTTATCTAAACTGCACATCTCTTGTTTAATAATAGACTGGTAGTATATTTAAATTAATTCCTTAACTCCTAATAAAATTTTGATATAATAAGTGTTCTGTTGTTGAAGTTGCAATTTGGAGGATTTCGTACAAATTTGTTTTGCCACACAGATTGAGTTAAGTATTCGGTCACATTATATTACCGGATGATGTATTTAGTTTTAAACGTTTCTATAATCTTAGGAAAATTCATAGTTAGATAGATACGACCTCCGGCCCTATAAACTTCTGTATATAAGGACCCGCAAGTTTCAAATTTAGTATTATCTTCGAATAACTCCAACAACAAACATCAACCAACATGAAGTGCTTCGCAGTAATATTGATTGCAGTCTGCATGGTGTACAAGGTATGATAATAAATAACATATAAATTGTCTTCATTTTCTGAATGCAAATCAATATATTTTAAATGAAAATTTCAAATAAAATAAAATCACATATATACATATGACTTCACATCTTAGCAATCAACACATCTCGATCTCCATCAGTTTAGACTTTGTCAGTACAGCCCAGTTAGTACAAATATATACATAAATTAAAAGCACATTTGAATTAGTTAATATATATAAATTATTTGATTAATAATAAATAAATAAAAACACTTTAGTTCCAATAGTCAAAATAATAGTTGTATTAGTCATAACATATAGCAATATTAAAGTAATTATAATAAAAGTAAACTTATTTTATATATAATATTAATAGAAATAAAATTAACACAAACAAGGACGTAGATATTCAGATATTGGTCAGTGATTACTGTTTACATAATTTTATGTTGACTTAAACCTAAATCATAATTTTCGAAAATAAAATTAATGTTAATTAAGTCCAATATTGTGTCTGTATTCTTTCTATAACTCTAACGTTAGCTGAAGGTAACCTGATAATTTTTCAATAATATTTCCATATCTTAAGGGCCTTAAGCTTGCCAATGTCTGAATGTATGATGAAATAAGGAATTATTATTGAAATTAAATATCACTATTAGACAAAAATATAGCGGTATTTGACGGATGAGTAGAGCCAGATCTAATCTAGATATCAGAGGTTGGCCTTAAAACTAAAACAACCGGTGTACAATATAGTTACACATCTAAAGAAATAATATTGCATTTTAGAGCCTGATACAACATATTACGTACTTTTCACTTTATAAAATAACGCACATATTGATACATATGTCTTTTAAATTTAATTTAATTATAGTATAAATGTTATTGTATCAATCAGTCATATTGTATTACGCTTATTCTGTTAGGGAGTGTGTGAATCATTATATACAGTAATTTTACAATGTGACTGAAGTATTCTGAAACTACTAGATATTTGACTATTTTATAGCAAGACAAAACATATTTTTTTCAAATATTGGATTGTTAAGGCGTCTACTTTATGATAATTCATTTTAAAGGACAAATAAAACGATTTTTTACTTTGTTTTTTATCACACTTCAGTTACACTTTGCAACTAGTTTCGGCTAAGCTCTAGCCATTTTCGAGCTTCTCCGATGACTGAAGACATTGTAACCGATCGCTCTTTATATAATAAAAAAAAGTAAAACAAACAATTACACAGAAACATCTTAACTAAAATATATATAAAAGTGGGCTGGGATGGGTTTTCTAAAAAACTAAATTTTTCTTTCACATTACAACATAAAGCAAATACAGAAGTGTTGCAAAATGTAATTGTATTGCAGTATACATGTTTATAAATCAGAAGCATTGTAATATCGCCCACTCACCAATTGTTTTTCGAATTTCTAAACAATCATTATACCGAGAAATTTTATATTACTGTTTTAATATTTTATAGCCTTATAGATAAATAAGATTCCTCTAGATTAAAAAAACGCGATATAATACTTCTATTCTTTTAGTAGACAAATTTAAAACAATTATATGAAAAAAATTGAATATATGATTGTAATTTTTCGAAAATACTAGTAAAATTTAGGCGTTTTAAAAAGTTTGTACTTTTCGTCCATATAAATGTTAATATTGAGAATTAAATAAGGGTTTTACTATCATTTATAATTTTATATAATTATTAGCTTTACATGTTTGTCAAACAAGACTCTAATTAACTATTTATTTATAATTAAATATTACTAATAGGTATATTGTAGAATACTATTAATTGTAAATTATTTGATTACAGACATCTGCCATTGATGCAAATGTGAGCAAACAGGCTTGCATTCGTAATGCCAGTGTAAATCCGGCGATGGTGGAGAAGGCCTATAACGGCGAAATTGCCGACGCGAGGGAATTAAAATGCTACTTCAAGTGTCATTACGAGAACGCTGGATACATTAACCAGAAAGGAGAAATTCAGGCAGATAAAATGAAGACTAATCTTCCAACTGGCGTGAGCAAGGACGCGGCTAATAAAGCGATCGATCTGTGCAAGGACCACAAAGGAAAGGACGCCTGCGAAACCTCATATCTGGTTCAGAAGTGCTTGTTGAATAACAATGTTAAATATTAAATTAACACGGATTTATTGTAACATAATAATATATTTACATGTAAATTTTACCAATAAATACTAGACTCATTAGGATGGGATATACCATCACACGTAAATGCAAATTTTATTTATGCACCTTATTACACACCGCAAATAAACGTTAATTAACATCTATATAAAAGAGACCTTGATTTCTAATTGTATAACAATCAGTGCCAAGTTCACCATTACTACTCTATGTGAGTCATGCGTTTAAATCCAAGAAAATTAATTAAAATATTAATGTATGTACTTCATGCACATGTGTTATTTTTGTGCCATATGTAAATATTGTCTGTATTTGATGGACATAAAATAAGTCATTTACATTCTATTTGCATTATCATACGGAAATTGCTTTATAATGAGCTTTCATCCACATGCATTTGGCAGGAAATCTAGTGGAAATGGGCTTGATATGAAGATACGTAATGCACTCTGCAGATGAGATAATGGATGACAATTATGTGCGCACACGAATTGTTGCAAATGGAAAGTGTATTTTCATAGTGTATTTTGAAATTGTTACTACGGAATCCATATCAGTCATATAATATTCATTTAATGGGTTTCAATTTAATTGATGTTAGCCGATATATGCCGGCATTTTCAAGTTTAAGACCATATCATCATGTGCATGGTTGTAACTGATTGAGTGGTAAAATCCCTCAACGTAATAATTTTTTAAATAACTTTTAAAGAATTTTAATAAATATGTTCAAAGTAAATATATCTGAAAAATATCGATAAAACAGAAAATTAGTTTCAACATTGTCCAAATGCCGGTTTCCAACATATCTCGTACTTGTTTATATCTTATTATTACATTACAAATAATAAACGAATGTGCAAAATCTATATATTATTAAATCATTGTCTAGATGGTTAAAAAAGTTGTTTGAAATTACAGACTGAGAGGATATTTTAAAATGGTATAGTAAGTATTTTGTTACATAATTTAAATACTTGTTTTTTTTATAAACAAGTAAATTGCTCTGGATTATACTGAGAAAGTCCCTGAATAATTTGTAAAACATGTGTGTATGGGATAATAAAATGTGAGGTCAATCATTGAACTACTTCTGCATATGGACGTTTTAAATGATGCCAGTAAATTATATTGTTTTATTTATTTATTATGTCTACGTTTAATGACAAATATTAGTATACAGAAGGATGTTATAGAATGAACACAGGTTGGCTGAGGTTTTTACATGAGGAAGGAAAAGAAGTGAGTGAAATTAGGTTAATAAAGCACATAAAAGCAGTGAAATGAATGTCGAATTATAATTTAGTTATAATAAATAAATAAAACGAATTTTTCTTTGTTTTTTATCACTTGTTTATTGCTGTTTGCGAATATTTTAGAGCTGAGCCGAAATTTATTTATTATAATGAATTATCACAAAGTAGATGCCGATTCAATCCAATATTTAATTTAGTTATGTTTGTAATGGAATGTCAAAAGGGTTTATGTATATTGTTATATAATCGGCATGGCTAATGAGCTTTTATTATTATTTTTATCTAATTGTTCTTTATTGTGATATGTTAGAAATTAATTGATTTTGTATTTTTTCTGTTTTGTTTTATTTTTTATAAATTTTAAAACGTAAATATATTGGTCCTGGGCACTAGTAGTTGTGCTGCTTACAGGTACCAGGAAGGGGTTAACTATCTAAATAAATTATAGTACCTTATAAAAATAATATAAATTCCACCAATAGACTTAATCAAGAAGAAATGTTATTTATATTATTTTTTTAAATATTAATTATCCTGGGCACCATTAGTTGTACCGCTTACAAGCACCCGGAAGGGTTTCGTAGATAAGTAAATTATACTACCTTATAAAATTAATAGTAATTCCAGCAATGGATTTATTTCAAGATGAAAACAATATAGATAAGTAAAGGCTGACATGTAGCCGCGCATGAGATTTATATACATTATGCTATGTGTTTTTATTCGTTTGTGTTTTAAGCGATTTTTGTGAATAATTATTGAAATCTTATATGCAACTTCGTTTATGTAGGCGTTTTGAACTTGAATTTAACGATCCTTGGTAGTTTAGGTCACGGTTTGTTTAGATTATGTAAAATTTTAGTAGTTCGCAGACCACCGGCGTATACGTGACCTTCCATCCTTTACGTATCAATACCGGTTCAATTCTCTGAAATTTTATAATCGTTTTAGGATATATAGAGAAGAAAGTAAATCATTATGATAATTATATATGTATGTATGTATATCCTATAAATTCCGTCTAGGAACATAGGACCCAGATCGCTTCCTACTATGCTACTGGGTTTGTGTGGTCTGATTTTTACGTCGTTTGTATGTAGCAGGGCAACTACTACGTCGCTTGATAGTTGTAGATAGTTGTAGATAGTTGTAGATAGTTGTAGATAGTTGTAGATAGTTGTAGATAGTTGTAGATAGTTGTAGATAGTTGTAGATAGTTGTAGATAGTTGTAGATAGTTGTAGATAGTTGTAGATAGTTGTAGATAGTTGTGAATAGTTGTAGATAGTTGTAGATAGTTGTAGATAGTTATAATTAAAATTATGGCACTATATCGGTTTAAAATTGTTTTAATTTTAAATTGTTTCAGGTATTATAGGAAAAACAATAATTATATGAGATAAACTGTATTCAATATCAAATCAATTAATAACGATTATTTTATGCAGTATATTAGCTGAATATATTGTATAAAATTTTATTTAGTAATAAACATTTTATGGACGAATTTAAATGAAATGAAGTCACTATATTGGTTAAAGTTGTTTAAATTTTAAACTCATTTCAAGTATTATAGGGAAATCAGTACATTTATCATATAAAATCTATTCAATATCAAATTAATAAAATGCAGTTACTTTATATAATATATTCACCTGAACATGTTCATAGATAGTGCTAATTGGTAATAAGACAAATGCGAAATAAGTAGGTACAATTACATAACACTTTATCGAATTATGATACTAATTATGGTCATAAATATAATCTGGTATATAACCTACATCTAGCCTACACCGAAAGGTAAAAGGTAACTAGATATATATATATATATATATATATATATATATATATATATATATATATAGTAGGCTAGTAGGCTAGATGTAGGTTATATACCAGATTATATTTATGACCATAATTAGTATCATAATTCGATAAAGTGTTATGTAATTGTACCTACTTATTTCGCATTTGTCTTATTACCAATTAGCACTATCTATGAACATGTTCAGGTGAATATATTATATAAAGTAACTGCATTTTATTAATTTGATATTGAATAGATTTTATATGATAAATGTACTGATTTCCCTATAATACTTGAAATGAGTTTAAAATTTAAACAACTTTAACCAATATAGTGACTTCATTTCATTTAAATTCGTCCATAAAATGTTTATTACTAAATAAAATTTTATACAATATATTCAGCTAATATACTGCATAAAATAATCGTTATTAATTGATTTGATATTGAATACAGTTTATCTCATATAATTATTGTTTTTCCTATAATACCTGAAACAATTTAAAATTAAAACAATTTTAAACCGATATAGTGCCATAATTTTAATTATAACTATCTACAACTATCTACAACTATCTACAACTATTCACAACTATCTACAACTATCTACAACTATCTACAACTATCTACAACTATCTACAACTATCTACAACTATCTACAACTATCTACAACTATCTACAACTATCTACAACTATCTACAACTATCAAGCGACGTAGTAGTTGCCCTGCTACATACAAACGACGTAAAAATCAGACCACACAAACCCAGTAGCATAGTAGGAAGCGATCTGGGTCCTATGTTCCTAGACGGAATTTATAGGATATACATACATACATATATAATTATCATAATGATTTACTTTCTTCTCTATATATCCTAAAACGATTATAAAATTTCAGAGAATTGAACCGGTATTGATACGTAAAGGATGGAAGGTCACGTATACGCCGGTGGTCTGCGAACTACTAAAATTTTACATAATCTAAACAAACCGTGACCTAAACTACCAAGGATCGTTAAATTCAAGTTCAAAACGCCTACATAAACGAAGTTGCATATAAGATTTCAATAATTATTCACAAAAATCGCTTAAAACACAAACGAATAAAAACACATAGCATAATGTATATAAATCTCATGCGCGGCTACATGTCAGCCTTTACTTATCTATATTGTTTTCATCTTGAAATAAATCCATTGCTGGAATTACTATTAATTTTATAAGGTAGTATAATTTACTTATCTACGAAACCCTTCCGGGTGCTTGTAAGCGGTACAACTAATGGTGCCCAGGATAATTAATATTTAAAAAAATAATATAAATAACATTTCTTCTTGATTAAGTCTATTGGTGGAATTTATATTATTTTTATAAGGTACTATAATTTATTTAGATAGTTAACCCCTTCCTGGTACCTGTAAGCAGCACAACTACTAGTGCCCAGGACCAATATATTTACGTTTTAAAATTTATAAAAATTAAAACAAAACAGAAAAAATACAAAATCAATTAATTTCTAACATATCACAATAAAGAACAATTAGATAAAAATAATAATAAAAGCTCATTAGCCATGCCGATTATATAACAATATACATAAACCCTTTTGACATTCCATTACAAACATAACTAAATTAAGTAGGTACAATTACATAACACTTTATCGAATTATGATACTAATTATGGTCATAAATATAATCTGGTATATAACCTACATCTAGCCTACACCGAAAGGTAAAAGGTAACTAGATATATATATATATATATATATATATATATATATAACCTACATTAATATTAATTATGTGTATTTCTATATCACCTAAATATTTTTTTGCGCAAATAAAATAACAATCACTACTATTTAACTTATTTATAATTTGATTCTAAAGTAGTGGAACTTGATAGCATGAGTTATAAATTCTGTTTCAAATTTATATATAGATAAATGTATTCTATTCATGTATTTTTTTCTCTATAATTAATGTTATGTTGTTTATACTGCAATAACACATAAATCAACAAAACTATATATCTTATGTCATTATTTTTTACATTTCAAACACGCGTAGAGGGTTTGTGTCCAAAGTTGAAAACCATTACACTAGTATTTGCCAATATATCAATTATGTATAACCACTTCCATATCCTCACCGATAGTAACGCAGGTCTAAATTCACAAAATGTTTATATAACAATCATAAATTCTTTATTCCTTTTCTCAGTACAAGTTAGTTATATATATATATATATATATATATATATATATATATATATATATATATATATATATAACAACAAAAAAGAGAAAAGCAATCTCTGAGCAAGATAGAGATGTTGGTCAGCTTGACTAACGAATCTCTATTCAAGCATCTAAACGTGAATGAATCACCTAATGGATTATGTTCTACCCTAAACCAAAAATAGTAACAAAACTTAAATAACGTAAAAATACAAACAAGAAAATCAATTGTTTCCCCAATAATGACCTAGCTAATAATTTTCTATGCAACTTATAGTCATTTAAGGTTAAACTTATCCTGAATAGTATTATAAGTCTATAAACCTAATAAGAAAAGAAGCTTTAATACAAGCTTTTTATAGTATAAAACATGTTTACAGTATGAGGGAGCTAGAAAAAATAAGATGTTAGAATCAGTAGATGAGCTTGCTAAGAAAAGATCATGGAACCCAGTATCACCCCAGGAGGATAAAATATCATCTACAGGTACTTTGATTCAGATAAACTGTAAATTTTAGCCTACAGTTTTGCTCAAATACTACCGAGTCCTTCCGATACCAAACCCAATTTCAATATTTGGTCCCGATCCATAATAAAGTCTTATCCTCAGAACTGACTACACAACCCCTTATCTTGTAGGTAAGTATCTGGATCTACTCAAGAATATATCTCCATTATTTCCAAATTATGCCCTTGGCTCTCCAATAATACAATATTAAATAAATTATACTAATCGTTAGAAACTTGTTTTGATACTTTTGTAATTTTATTACAATTATCTGAGAATACAATATCTACTACTAAACTAGGGAAATAAAAACACATCGTGTGGAGGGTGTACGCACGCAAAATTAATTTAATTAGGAAACTCGTGTGGTGCCGCACCAAATATTTTAAATAATATAAAGACTATTCAAAAGAATTTCATTGCTAAAAAATTCTGATTTAAGAAGTTTTTCAATAACTGTTATTTTTTTCTGAAAAAAATTAAAATATAGGAAACTAGTGCCCGTGTCCACCAACGCTTTCTGAAATTTAACCAGCTGCTTAAAATGTGCCTGCCTACAAATTTATGTTTAGTTTTCTTTGTGGGTGTACGAGCAGCACCTGATTTTAATTAATTAAGAGCATCAAATTAAGTAGCTTTCCCATATTATAACATGCACCATGCATTTTACCATTCAGGAGATGGTGATTATCATTCTTTCAAATGTACGGGTATATATTAACTTGAACTTCATCATATGAGATGCTAATTGATAGTAATCATTGTAAACACGAAATAAATACACAACATAACAACCAGAACAATTAGTTTTGAAGTAATTGTAATGATAAATATAGTCTGACTTTTATGACCTACGCCAATGTCGGTCTGCGTATATGTATAATAATTTAAATAAATATTCTGTAAATATAATAAACATAAAATAAATTACAATATTAATATTAATAATTGATGAACATATATCGTGGTATTTTGGATTATGAACTGAATAATGAGAAGTATTATATTATAATATATTAAAGGTGTATGCAGGCCAGTCTCTTGAAGTAGATCTTAGGATTTTCTCTACAGACTGTGTACGACCCCTATTTAGAATTGTTCATTGTTCGTCGTCTGTTATGGTAATCTTAATCATGGCCTTTCTTATTTTCCCAATATTTTCTAGCTCTTCCCGTTTTTACTATTTCCGGGGGTTTCTATTCTATGACTTTTCTCAAGAGCCGATCTTCTACCATTGTGTTCACATATCTGGACCTAGCATATCTTTTCGATATATATATATATATATATATATATATATATATATATATATATATATATGCTTTCATTTATAACCCTTTCTGATATTATAAAACATCTTCCTAGTGCATCTATTACTGGCGCTGAAATTCTTCTTTTATCTGTTTAATTTTCGTCATTTTCCACACTTCTAACATATAAGTTAGAGGAGGAAAATGACGAAAATTAAACAGATAAACGAAGAATTTCAGCGCCAGTAATAGATGCACTACAAAGATGTTTTAGAATAATGAAAGGTCAATGAATAATATCCCGGCCATGATTATTGAATATATATATATATATATATATATATATATATATATATATATATATATATTCAATGATCATGGCCGGGATATTAATCATTGACCTTTCATTATTCTAAAACATCTTTGTAGTGCATCTATTACTGGCGCTGAAATTCTTCTTTATCTGTTTAATTTTCGTCATTTTCCACACTTCTAACATATAAGTTAGAGGTGGAAAATGACGAAAAAAGAACCGCTATATAATTATATCAAATTGTATAATTGTCTTCACAATATGTATAAATCGTGAATTACATTATATTAGATTCATCAAGAAATAACTATAATTCAAGACTGTTCCAGCTGAAACTTGAACGGTGTAAATCAAAAAAGTTTCGTACAATAAACCCTAAAGTGGGAATTAAATTATTGTATTAGATTCGTTAAGAAACTTGAACACGTTTCTATTTTCAATTATTCATGTTCAATTCGTACTATGACTAAAGACACTGTCTTTGTTTCAAGACATGATTGGTCATAGTACAAGACGAACATAGCACATGAATAATTAAAACCAGAAACTTGTTGAAGTTTCTTGGCAAATCAAGTACAATGTAATTCAAACTTTACTTATATACACAACCAACGCCTTTCATATAACGACTTTAAATATAATTGCTACAATTATCTACATACCTAAGAAGGACACCTACTTGTAATTTGCTAAAAATATTTTTATGTAATAAAAAAAGATTTTACATATATAAGTGTGAATCTACATATCGACCTTATTAGATCTCATCAGTGTAGCTCAGCTAGTGAGGACGAATTCACGCAATATCTCGAGTGGTTATATACAACTAACCCCCAAGGAGGAAAGTTAAACGCCATCTGGCGGCACCACATCAATTAGCAGTGCACACCCATATGGTAATAACCGTCAACATGCCCATGCCATCAGGATCAATAAAAATATTTTAATTATAGAAGTAATGTTTCAACAAATTGCATTGTAACTTTCAATATTTCAATTAGCCGCACTTTTATGTAATTTATCACTGTTATCATAAATATTGAAATAAAGAAACAAGAAAAAAAGACATAAAAATCAGTACGTTTTTTTTTCTTCTCGAATACTATATAATTAATAGTATCGTTTAAATAATTGTGCAGAGAATTACATAAGTGTAAGTTTCTGTATTTATTACAGTGATTAATGACATAACCGACACTAATAATTGTCTTTATAAAATGAATTCGTCTATCATGTACCGTCATTCTAATTTAAAGTGATGTGCAAAAATCAAAATAATTATTAAAGATGATTCAATATGATTTGATAGTAAATTATCCATTCTATGAAATAATAACGTCATAATCGATAATAAAATATACTTATCATCAATTTGTTAAAATAGGTTTAAAATAAAAGTTGATAAGTTTTGTTGTATAGCCCATCAAACATTTGGCAATCAATGTAAACGTTTGAGATAAACACAGTCTGCAGTCCAATAGGAGCTCGCTGGTTGTCTCCTCATCGAACACCAAACACGTTGATTATTCATAATAGGCGGTGAAGTTTGTACATATGAGAACAAATATTATAATATCCGATTTTTTGCCACTACAATTAACAAGAATATATTGTCAAATATAAAATGAACACTCGACTTTTGACTCAACATACAGAATTATAGAAGTAATCGAAAAAGCAAAAGAAGAAAGTAAGATCTGCTCCGCTATCTTCCTGGAGGTGGCCCAGGTAATCGACAGTCTGGCATAGAGGGTTACTTCCTAAGCTAAAATACATTACTGCCAGATATATAATCATATCTTAGTTGGCGTTTACGAAGAATTACGAGGGTTGCTATTTTTGTATCAGAACAGTGAATTTAAAATTGTGTCTCGGCCAAAAATAGATTTGAATTTGAATTTTAATGACGTGGAGTCTCTCAACAGCAGTGTGCCGATTAACTTACAATGTCTTTTGGCGATGAAGCTGAGTGGTGCCTCATCGCCAAAAGTCACTCTAAGTTAATCGGCACACTGCTGTTAAGATACTCAATGACCACAATATATCGATGGTTTAGTGAATTCAAACGTGGCAGTACTTGCGCTAGGGGACGAATTTAGAAAAGGTCCTTGAAAATCGGTCGTTATGCCAAAAAACATTGATGCTGTGTACGAACTGATAATGCAATATCGTTATGTGATCTATCTTAAGATTGAGGCATCTCTGGGCATTAGTAATGATGTGAATTGGTGGAAGGACCACCGATGTCACCAAAATGATGTGTAACGATGTAAAGATCCTGCCGATGACGCCAATACTGAGGTCCAGTTGCCAAGTCGATGCCGCCAATGCTGAGGGGAACCACTGCTGGATACCAACTGGTTAACGTCGTTGGAAGGAACTGGAAGCGATGCTGCCACCATATCAATGACTGAGGACTAAAACTATTGCTGTGGTGTTGAAAAGTTGTGGATCTTGTCTGGGTGAAGACTATGTTGTGTGTGGCTTCTTGGTCGCTCCGCGACTGTCTCGTTGGAGGGTACTCTTGCCACTCTGTTCTCTTCTGTGTCGTCCTAATTACGCTTTCTAATGGGTTAGTAGGTCATTAGGGTTTCGTTGTGACTTAACGATCGAGTGGCTTATCTGCCCAGACAATCGGGCGTCGCTTAAGTACACACAACAGTAATAAGCATGCATAAGATATTGTATGACATTTAGCCGTCAAAAATATTTATTGTTTTGAGCTCGAAACTAAACAACAGACGCCACAAGAAGCTGTTAATGCATTCAAATACCATGTTTTGGAGATACCCGATATTTCGGAGCTAGGGGAGTAGATCTTAAAGGAGTAAGTAATATTTTGAAAAACAAAGTTATGTTGTAATCTTTTTATTCTCTGTAAGTTGATGTGTTACTAAATAATATTGGACAGTATTCAAAATGATGTGGCAATTTATACTCGCCGCCATAAATAAATGAACATCCAATTTTCAGAAAACGTGTATTTTATTCCGATTTAAACGATGACAATTTCAGCAAGATACAAATATAGTTTTTAAATTTTCATCAAAATACATCGACGTTTACAGGGTGTTCATTTATTTATTGCAGCGAGTATAGTATATATAGTATACACAATTCTTCATAAAGCATTGATTTAAATAATAATAGTTCCTTGTTTATTTGATAAATTAAGTAATTCATCGTGGGATCGTTCAGTGGATATTCGATGTGATTTGACATTATTTAACGGATATCTTATATTTTAATTTACCTCACAACACTTAATTACGGTCACTATTTATATTTCGCGTGATATCCTGCGTGCAAGAAGCCTGGCTTTGAACCGCTGCACGCTGACATAAAAACCCATTTGTAACTAATTACTTTTCTATCAAATGGCAGATTAATGATTTGGCAACTGCCGTTATACTGATAAAAATCCATCTTCTCGCGTCGCCTGCAGGCACTCTTTCTGATCTCATTAATATTCGAGTTGAATTGCATTCTGTCGTCTGTACTTTAGTTTGTAATCATACTTTATAATGCACATATCTAATTTACTAGTTAGCCAATTAATGATGCGCGCATGAATAATTGAATCGGAGAATGGAAAAACCATATAACTCCAAAATCGTAGTTTAGATAAAATCTGTTTTGTGGGGAAAGTATACAAGTCACAACGATTAGATATAGAAGAAAGTTGTAGAGGACGTCGCCCTTTACGTACCCTAACTATGTGGGTTTTTCACTCACCGATTTAATTTCAATTTCTATAATTGCTTGCTTTAATTTCCTCGCTAGTTATATATAATAGATAAATTTGTTCATCTCAAAATATAATTGTATGCAATAAAACATAAACATTTATATATATATATATATATATATATATATATATATATATATATATATTAATATTATAATATTTTGTTCACAATCTGTATACGACTAAGCCGCTTTCGTTTATCGCTCTGGAGCTGTTCCGGGCTATTATAGCCTGCTTAGACCGGCCCAGAGCAGCCCCTAAACGATAAACAAAAGCGGCCTATAATTGCTTTGTTATTTTTTCGTTAATCTTAATTATTTCTTATACAAAGCGCTTGCGGAATAAATATTATTTTGTAGTTTCAGCTAAGAAGTTAGGGAAGTATTGCACATTTAATGTTTGTGCTGCACTTATAAATTGCCCTGTATATCACTATTATTAATTTAAAACTGAATATATCTTATTCACTTCATCTTATTTTTAACATTTGTGGAAGAGTATTACCATCTATGTCTATTATTATTTGGGTAGGTTAAGATTTCTTTTTTTAATTAATTAAATTGTATTTTTAACTTTTTGACTTTGAGTGATTTTTGAAAGCATTGTAATTATTATTCAGTATCACGGTTACAAAAAAAAAGGATGTTGTTTGTCATAAGAAAATAATATGCAAATAAGTTGAATGTATTGGATTTATATTATTATTTCAAATGATTTTAATATACTGCCTCAACAATAAAAACACAAGCATGATTAACATAACGTCATGAGATTCAACAAATTACAGATCTGGTTCCCAGTTTGAATATATTAACTCTAGACATCAAGGCTAAATGTAAGATATATGCATTAAGTCTGGGCTTGAATAAGAACATACATTTGCTGTGTTTTAAAGAAGACACAATATAAATTATAACAATATGAAATTGCTAATAATATTGGTCCTTGCATCGGTGTTTACAAAATATATTTTTACAGCTACTTTAGATTAGGGTTGGGCTGTATAAAACTGATAACTCTCGTGTTAATTTCAAGTCTGTCACTTTTGACAACTTTGACACATTATATATTTATATATGACAACGTCGCGTAGTTGTCATATATAAATAGATGTACATGGTGCAAAATTGACTGGTGGGACGAGTGAGTAGCCTTAAAGGTTTCACAATGGGCCCTTTTTGAGACCAGAGTATCTGTAGCTATGCTACCCTCCAGCCAACTATCCAAAACATGATGTTATGAAATAGAAAGTTAACAAAGTTATGCAACATCTAACATTATAATGACGGTTTATAGTTACCATGAATATTTTAACAGCTAATTCTAAAGTATTAATATTAACTTCATAAAATTGTTTTTAAATAGAATACTTTTTTAGCCAAAATATTATAATTCATACATAAATATTTTTATGAAGTAATGGTTGAAAATTTAGTACAAATTGTGATTGACCAGACATATAATAAACATTTTAAATAATAAATCAAGATCATGATCTGTTAAATTAGATAATGGCGCAACGGTTAAATTTACATGAGATATTAAATGCGTTAATATTTGGCCCGAGCGGATGATGGCTATAATAAACCATAGTGAACTTAATCTACGCTCAAATGAAATAATTTCTTCTTTGAAACAGATAAGTGGACAAACTGATTGATATCACTAACACCATTTAATTGATAAAATTATTAGTGAACGTGTAAATATAAATATCTCCTGTAATTAAAAGTTATGCATACTCGAGTATGAAATAAGTAGAACCGAAAATATATAATGGCATAATTTTCTACGATGTGAACCATACTTAACCCTAGAATTTCTGTATTATATTCTTGAAATTTTATTTATATTAGTACTCCGGAAATAACTTAATATGTATATCTTGACTTAAAGCGTTGATTGAAGTATTTATACTTCAATCAACGCTTAAAGGTACAAACATATAAAATTAAGGACCATAATATTCGGGTCGTATAAACTAGTGTTTCTCAAACTTTTTAGTGCGCGGCCCCTTTTCGCAGTTCAAAATATCAATGAGTATGAGTAGAAAAACATGTCGAATGATCTGCAATCAACATTTTCTGCGATCCCCCAACTATTATTCCCCCGGGGAGTCGCGACCCCCACTCAGTAGTTTAAACAACCAACAAATTATATGTTTCGATTCTTCAAATACATATAGATATAGAGAGAAAAAAAAATCGTTTTTAGTAGTTTTATAAAGCTGAATTTCTATGAAATTTTAGAAATGTGTACTTGAGTTGTAAGAACGATATGTTATTTTTTTTTAACTTTAGCTTTACAATTATTCTCAAAACAATTATATTAACTAATAAACAATTAGAAACTAATAAATATTTAAAAACTAATAAATAATTATTAATAAACTAATAAAAGTTATATACGCTTATTACGCGAGTTTTAATTTAAACATTGTTTGGAGAAAAACATTACATATTTTAAAATTATGAATTTTGTGAATATTTTACACTCTTTTGAAATTGGTATATATATATATATATATATATATATATATATATATATATATATATATATATATAGTATAAATTAATATCTACACTACATATTTTATATAATTGTTGTTTTGAAAATAGCCAGAAATATAAATCGTTACGAAACACGTTTATAATTTAATATCCTTATGATTAACATTATTTAAATTTCAAATAAAGTTATAAAATTATTCTTACAAAAAAATATGACGTGGCTAATGCATTATTAGAGGTATCATAATAATTACAATAGAATTTTGTGTTTACGAAATAGAATAAACTAGAAACTAAAACACAATTAATAATATACGATATTTTCATCAAAAAACTAACATTACGGAAATCTTATGTATATTTTTGAAAAATGTACACCGGTAAAGTATTGTTTCTATTAAAGATACATTTTTTATTTGTATTTAATAAAATACGTGAAATAATATATACGAAATGTTTACAAAGTTTTGATTTGACGTAGTGATTTTTTTCAAAGTCGGAAAATCGCTGTGGGTAAACATGGACTTCCCCTGGCAGATATCCTTAAAAAAGTAATTAAGGCGAAGTTGAGATAATATCCACTTAATTTGAAAATGCAGTAGTTTTTACGAAAACGTGAAAGAAATTTTGTATTATAGACGAGAGACAGACCAATGAGGGATAGACATTTATATTTGTAAAATACTAGAAATAATAAATAAGAATTGTTTAAAAAATTGTAAACGTAGTGACAATTGGAAAATTACAGTGGAAGTCAAACAAACAAGAACTTTGCTCTGGCCCATTTCCACCCAAGACTAACCAAACTGGAGTGAGAAATTCTACATACAGAATCTTGTTTGAAGATATACAGTAAATTTTACGAAAACATGGAGGAAAAATTCATCATCATCATCATCACGACAGAGAGATGAAGGACAAGGGTGAGATAATTTGTAGAGATGGTCTTAAAATTAGGAGACTCATGGGAATTTTCGCCAAAAATTTGATTTTTTTTTCCACACAATAACAAAACTTTATCCATACTTCGTCAGATAAATTCATCATCATCATCATCACGACAGAGAGATGAAGGACAAGGGTGAGATATTTTGCAGATGGTCTTAAAATTAGGAGACTCATGGGAATTTTCGCCAAAAATTTGATTTTTTTTCCACACAATAACAAAACTTTATCCATACTTCGTCAGATAAATTCATCATCATCATCATCATCATCACGACAGAGAGATGAAGGACAAGGGTGAGATATTTTGTAGAGATGGTCTTAAAATTAGGAGACTCAAGGGAATTTTCGCAAAAAAAAATTGTTTTTATTCACACAATAACTTTATTCATACTTCGTCAGATAAAGTAAATTATTCATACTTCATACAATAAAGTAAAAAGTATGATTAAATTAACAGTTTTGAAGTAATAGATTTTTTATATTTTTTGTATTCGATTTTATAAATAATAATCATAAATAAATATATAAATAATAAATAAAAGTAGAGCAGTCCATCCCGTAATGCTAAGCGGAGATAGTAATATATTACGAATAATATTAATTTAAATGTTGTTTTTTGAGAAAAACATAAAAATAATCATGATATGAAAATGTAAGCACCGTTTCCGTAAATTTATATGGTTATATAAAATGCACGCATTAATTTCCGCGCTAAAACTTTTATTTAAATGTTGTTTTGAAAATATCTTAAAATAGAAATCGATAGAAAACACGATTTATAATTGAATAATAATTAGTGCGGAGATTAGTTTCCAATTTAGAAAACAGAATTTGATATTGTTGTTGATAAAAGCATAAGCATTATTCAATTGGTAATCATAAAAATAATCACTACACATCCTACAAAACAAGTGAGGCTGGCCTTGGTACTTTTTGTATATAAAGCGGTGGAGAACTTTTAGTCCCATCAGTAATCATTTGCATACTATTCAAGAAACGACGAAATGAAGGTACTCGCAGTTCTCGCGTTCGCCTGCTTGGCAGTGCTCTCAGTTCAGGTAAATTATATTATTTATTGTTATAAATCTAAACTAAAAAAAATTATTCTCGATATTTTCAACAAAAAATATACATTACGGGAATCGAATGTATATTTTTGAAAAATAGACAAGGTAAAGTGATATTTCTGCTAGAGATACATTTATTTTTGAGTTATTATTTGAATAATTTTAAATTACTAATTTATAATACAATATGAATGTACGTTTTATTGTGGTTTCCGTAAAGAGTATATATTATTTTTTTCCAAAATAAATATAAATATATAATATAAAATATTAATTGAGTTTTAAATGCTTTTTAAATGCTTTTTTACAATTTAATGCCTCATTTTCTCTGTAGCATTTTATTTTCATAGCCCATGTATTAAATTATAAATTTGCATACAACAAGCATTAGTTCCTAGCAGAGGTATACATTTTAATATTTTGTTGAAAAGACAAGGAAAAAACTTCATTTTAGTCCTTTATTGCAATTTGCCACTTTAGTACAACTTATTTAGAGTTAGTTTTTCGATATTATCATTCTAGTGATCCTTCCATACAGTAATGTGCAATAAAATATCAAGTGAGATTTATTTATCTCCAAACTTTAATTCGACTGGACTAATAACATAAAATGAAAATAAGAAAATTGTAAATAAGAAATATTTTAGAAAATGTATGCTCACAAAATAAGAATACGAACTTTAGAAATTTAGTTCTTATATCATATTTTTTCACATTAAACAATATTATGGAAAATAACCCTATGAAATTGATTCCTTGCTTCTTATTTTATTTATTATTTCTTATTTGGTGTAAATTTTAATAATTGAGTTCCCCTAAATTAAAAATTAATTCGGTGAACAATTTCAACAGTCAGTTTTGCTTAATTCCTACATTTAGGGCCGGTATTAGGCAGTTGGCCGCCAGTGTGCAAACATAATTTGACCATCAACATACTGTAGTTTATGTTTTGAGTCGCTTCAATAGCTCAACCCCTGGCCAAATTTGAGATGGATGCTTTGGCCGTCATTACAACATTATTATATTATTTCACCTACAACTACATTTTACAAATTGATACATTTATGTTAATTGTGTGAATATTATATTCTTATACAATTTCTCCTAGTGCAGTGATTATATTTAAAATATATTTGATTTAAAATTACATAATTACAGAGAGAATATATAAAGGGTTTATGCTCACATAATATAATAAATAAAATAATAAATAAGGAGTCAATTGCACAGGATTATTTCGCATAATATTGTTTATTATGACAAAACAATACTAAGATCTAAATGGTAAATGAATAAAAATTTAATGGTTGGGAGTTTACTATGTGGTAATTTATTTTCAATTAAGGATATGTATCAAACTAACTATCTTTTTACCATTTAATTAATTGTTTAGAACAACAGGTTTTAAATAATAAATTAAGTGTTAGTACCAATTTGCAAACTATTATACTATATAGTTTAACTGTATATGAAGATCACAAGAATAATCATAATAACAATATATATTTCTTCAGAAAATTAGGTATATTTATATATGCGGCGATACAACCGAAATATCGTCAGTATAGTTTTTATTCATGGTGTCAGAATATCGATAGTTTTTATGTCGATACTACTAGCGATAGATATATCACTGATAAATATCATATAAATTGACACCAATATGTTCATAACAAACGTGTATTGTAAGCGATTTAAATATAAATTGTTATAAATTTGTATTCACGAAATATAAAGTGGCAAACAACTATTAACGGGAGAGACAAACATGCTGACACATAAGTGTGTGAGTCAATGTCAATGTCATATGCAGACATTGAAAGTGTGGGGGCTGTAGTTGAGCCGACTGAACAAACTACTAGCTGATATTAGTTATATATTATAGTGTAATTACCAGAAGTCCTCACATAAAGGCCTTTCATATGCTGTATTCAATTGGTCACAGTCACAGATGAAAATAAATAATCTATTGATTATTTTATATTTTCGTCACCCAGCTCAGTGGCCCAGAGGACTTTGTCCGCCTCGTACTGAGCACGAATTTTCGCGAATCACCTTTCACAGTTTTTCAGAGGTTTTCTGTAAAATTAAGGTAAAAACGGGCGATTAAACTCTCCCTTGACCGGCGGAAAAGCCTCACGCCTGATAAAGAATACAATGTTAACAAATAATCAAATTATGCTATTAATGAGAATTCGGTAAATGTACCGAATAGTATAATTTAATTATTTTAGACATGCGATATTTGTAGAGAATGATATTGTGTTGAGGGTAAGGCTGTGTAAAATGCATAGATAATAGAAATAAAATTGAAATGGGTTATAAAGTTCAAAATGTAAAACGGTTTTAAAAACAGGATTGTTTTAATTAGATTCAACAATATGTAAACCATTCTTTGTAGGAGATCAATTTCCGGATTTTAAGTTGAGTATGTTGGCTAGCCCTATAATATTTGTTTGTTCACTATACGAAAGGTTACTAGAACTTTGTTTTTTCATCAAATTTCAAAAAAATTTCAACATATTTGAAACAAATTTTCAACAAATATTGTAGTGGTCATAATCGCGACAATTTTAGTTGAGCCATTCAAATACAACAATTCAATTCAACAACAACAACCGATTATAGATTAATAATAGTAATAATATATATATATATATATATATATATATATATATATATATATATATATAAATTTCAATTTTGAATTTGTCAGTTTCTTAGTTCTTTGATATTTATTTATGGTGTTTAAATATATTTTAGTTTATTGACGGCCCAATGTATGATTTCACCGTTCCAACTATTTATAAAGTAAGAACGTTTAACTTATACATTGGGCCTTTTATAAACTAAAATATATAAAACACAATAAGTAAATATTAACTTATTTTTGTATATGGTTTCTACCATATTTCCAAAAGCGTTTTCATCTGATTGATGTTGTCCATGAACCAAAGTAAATTTGCATCGTTTACTGAACGAGGTTATAGATCTTAGTAATTTGAAGTAATATGTTCCCGCCGTTTTAATTTGTATGGGTATGTGTCTGTTAGATGGAGCACATACACCAACATAACAATCTAACAAATTTTATTGCTCTATGATGGGCGATTTAAATACTTTTCCAGCCGTATTTATATTATATTATAAAAAGGCCATTGTCACTGTCAATGTCACTCGCCTTTTTGTTTATTCTAATAAATGTAATGCTAGTTAAATCTATAAAAATCTAGTTTTATGTTATTTCTATTTATATCCTAAAATGGTGTATTTAAGAAAAATGAACTGTGCCACATTTTCTTGTTCTCGTAAGAAATGGCAGCGTAAAACTAGTTATTGCATTTTTTCATTTTATTCCTGTGCAGGAATGGACTTTTACCCCTTTTATGTCAATACATTTTTTCTTATACCGATTTCACAGTAAATGAGACTGTCATAAATTCTACTTACTGTTTGATCAGCACATAGGTGTTGTAATTAGAAACACAGTAAAAGATCTTATTTTTAGAGAGAAATCATCGGCCTATCCGCCTTTCATTTATATTTTATACTTTCCTTGAAAATTGGCTTTCCTTTGATGACTACAATCAAAGCTTCCCGATAAAGAAACGAGTTTAAAGTTATTTCAATGAATAAAAACGACTTCGTTTTACAAAAGAAAACTTGAGACAAATATTACCAATAGAAGAAGTAAAGCTGACCATTCAAAAGTAGAATGGATCAAAATTCAGTGGTTGCGGTTTGTAGGTAACAATTCTCTCCAAATGTATTACAAATATTCAAATAATAGTTTAATACTGCTGTTATCCGGATATTTTTACATTATATCTTCGAAAGTCATTTTCTCAACAACTACTTCATATTTTCCATTCGAGTTTTCACTGTTCCATTAAGAAAATTAGTAGGTAGGTATAAACAAATTTAAGTTAAAAATATAAATAAACAAAAAAGTTTGCATACAAAATATGTCACACAGTTTTGAAATTTTGTTAATACTTAAATCCAAGAAATTAAATAAAAAATTATATTATTTTCATTTGTTTATTGTTCATTTTGATATATGTTAGGGTTAGTCCTCTGTTTCCTAACTTAGTTTCACTGTACAGTACTGTTAATGGACATAATAATAACTTAAATGTAAAATGGCCTTTAAATTCTATATAGTTACTTAACACTTGGTAGAAAACGATTTAAATAGTACCCAGTTCTGGTTGAGGGGATACATTATGCTTGCACATATGCCGAGGTTGAAACATTGAAATCTGCCAGTAGAATGATATTAAGAAATATTTCGTGTGGATATAGTTATAAATATCATATTAAAAATATTAACCTTCACACCACGATTTAATGTATTATTCTCTCTGATTCCTGTAGTTAATTAATATTAGCCATGGAAATTATCTATAAAAATAAAAGACAATCGTGTTTATTGAAGAAATCCCCGACTCGGTAGGTATGAACGGTAAAGCACCAAATTGTAAGCTATTATACTATAGAGTTTAATTGAATCGGTAGTTTACAGAAGAGAACGAATCCAAAAATCAAAAATGGAGGTAACTTAGAACTAGAATTTCTACACAAATCAATTTTAAAGATTTATACATTTAAACATTATTATTTAGGTTCGGTTATTGGGAATTAATTATTATTATTTAAAATAATTTTGGCGCTTGTTCCATTCTTCCGATTCAATTGAAATATTATTTTACATTTTATATATTTGTTTAAATGAAGGCCCATTTCTGGTTGAGTGGATACGTTATATTTGCACATATGGCGAGGCAGAAAAAAGATTAAATATACCAATAGAATAATATTACGTAGTGTTTCGTATGGATATAGTTATAAATAACATATTATGCAAACTAACCATTATACCAAAAGATTCAGAATATAATACTTTATTTTTTAATTCCAGGCTCTAACTGACGAACAAAAACAGAAACTACAAGGTCTATACAAGAAATGCACAGCTGAAACTGGCGTGGATACGGACCTGATCCTGAAGGCCCGCAAAAAGAACTTCACTGAAGATCCCAAACTGATGGCGTATTACCATTGCATGTTCAAAAATCTTGGCTTCCAGGACGCCGATGGCAAACTGAATGTCGACGTAATGGTTGCTAAATTGCCGGTGGAAAAGAAGGACGGAACAGATGCTTTAATCAAAACCTGCGCGGAGGGAGCCAAAGGCGATAATCCGAACATAATTGCGTACAAGGCTCTTACATGTTTCATTGAAAAATCAAACGAAGAAATTGCTTTCTAATAAATGACGATAAATGATGTAAACATCAACTGCACTTTGATTGTAGTAGCTATTAAATTATTTTTTTAACATGAGTTTTTTTTATATTGAACTAGGTTTAATTAGCAGGTATTGTAATTAGTACCGGTTGTAGTAGATTTATCGCATATCTGTATAAAAACCTATGCGTAAATGGTTTTTATGTGCTTATGTAAGTAATTACACGTAAGTATTAAATCATTTATTACATTAATTAATTGATAAAATGGTCCGCTATACAAGACGATATAGTGCTGTTCTCAGAAACCCCGTTTTACAAACGAACCCTGGCCCAGATAGTCGGTACCATTTGCCATTGGTCAATATATTTAACAACAGTTTATACAACCCGGGCATGATTTTCTGAAGTAGCAAATCCTAAAGGGCCATTCACAATAAGCGCGGTAGTGGTAATGTAGCGGTAAGCAATATTGTGTATGTCTATAAACATTCAAACGTTCAGAATTGTGCAGTAATAGTGTGGGATGATTAAGGTAGATATAATTGCCCATGTTTTGTCAGAGTTTTACCGCGTTGCTGTAATCGCCTACATTTTTATAGATGTGTAAATTTCGCTTATTGCTACATTATGAGTAAAACGCATATGCCCATATAGGACCCACAGGCGATGTTTTGAGTCGATATATGCCGATCTTTGCACCGCTATGCTATGTATATGCATCACTGGGGCGGCTCTGATACCAGCCAGGTGCAACATATGTCCAAGACCTATAGGCGATGTTCTTGAGTCGATATATGTCGATCTGAGCACCGCTATGCACCGTCTATACAGCAAGGGGGTAGCTCTGGTACCAGCCAGATGCAACCAATGCCCATATAGGACCTACAGGCGATGTTCTTGAGTCGATATATGTCGATCTGAGCACCGCTATGCACCGTCTATACAGCAAGGGGGTAGCTCTGGTACCAGCCAGATGCAACCCATGCCCATATAGGACCTACAGGCGATGTTCTTGAGTCGATATATGTCGATCTGAGCACCGCTATGCCCCGTATATGCAGCATTGGGGCAACTCCGACATCAGCCAAGTGCAACCTATGCCCATATAGGACCCCCAGGCGATGTTATTGGGTCGATATATGTCGATCTGAGCACCGCTATGCACCGTCTATACAGCAAGGGGATAGCTCTGGTACCAGCCAGATGCAACCCATGCCCATATTGGACCTTCAGGCGATGTTCATGAGATGGGCATTCACACTCATATATACATACATTAACACACGGCAGAAGGACCTGAAGGTTTCTAGCCTGTTATATAACTGTAAAGAGCATGGTATCTACTACTACTACTGCTCCGCTAAACACTATATTAATGATATAACCAAATACTCGTGGTCTTATAATTGTATAGGGTCATTGATTCATCACAATTAGATGTACAGCTTTAGTGACATACATATTGCTTTGTCGGCCAACATATAATAATAAAGGTAAAAATAGAAGGATCGATGTCACAGCAGAGTAACATAACAACATTATTATAACAAGAAGATGGACTATCACCGATCTTCATGAACCTGACTCGAATTTGTAATAATAATGAGCGGAGTAGAGAGAACAGGCAACCTGATACATTTTTGTAAATATCCCTAAAGGAAATGTGAACAATTTTCTTACATGTAGAGAATTTGTGTACATGAGAATGATATTTTCTTTTATTTTTTCATATGCATCATCAACAGGGGTCTTTTAGGGCGTTATTCTCCGAAAGAAAAACCATTACGAAAATTCTCCGTATATATGACACTCGCACTATAACAATTTTGTAACAGTATTACAATTCTGGTTATATCTGCCTTGTTCTATATTCTATATCCATTATGGTATGTAGAATAAGTTGTCTATAACATATGCATGTTTTATTAAATTTATTGTATCGTTTGTCATAAATGGACGCCTTACTGCAGAAAGGAACCAATCCACCTAATGTTAAATTTGAGAAAATAGATTTATATACGACGGAAAAGCCTCACGGCTGATAGATAAGAAGTAATAAGTATAAGAGAAAGATAGAAGTTTTTTAGATTTATATAAAGATTTATATAAATTAAAAATGATCTCTTCATCTCAGTTGAATTTAAGTCTGCATCCCCATGCAAATAGACGAATTTATTTAATCAACGCTATGATCGCAGATAGCCGCTTTTGTTTATATGTTGATAAAGCAGATAATTTTTAATATATATATATATATATATATATATATATATATATATATAATTATTCGGCGTACGACGTCCCAGAAAAAAAATTATATTCGTATTCTCTCTATCTAAAAAATATATAATATGGGAATTTCATTAGTATTTATTCAGATAGTTTTTTGAATTCTTGTAAATATCTACTGCCCTCAATATGTTTCATTATCTGAAACTAGAATAAGTAGTCTATGCAAAATTTAAGAATTTCGACTTTATCTCAGATTTATTTTTTAATTCCTGTAAGAAAACTAATGACCTAAATATTTTTCATTATTATCTAAAAGTACAAATTATTTGACCGACTCAAATTTTATATTCGGGTTAGGTTAGTTCAAGATGTATGAGAAACAAATTAATGGTTGATTTTGATCAGTTTTAGTGTAAAACATGTATTGTAAAAATAAATATATGTAAATATATATATATATATATATATATATATATATATATATATATATATATATATATATATATATAAGCATGGGTGTTTAGTGTTCGCCAGCTGTCTCGTTTCTGCGGTTTCCTTTAGTTGTTAGTGCACTGCTTATACCGATACCGTGTGAATATTGATATTCTATTATCATTGAAGCAACAATGTCTATAAACGTATTATGACAATTTTACCAAGACATGACCATGACCATGACCATGACCATACGCCACATCGTACCATATTCTCGTCATATCACGGTCTATTTGTTATTTAATGATTATAGTAGTTGCAAGCACATGGATTTCGGACACACGGAAGGAAGGAAGAGGAAAAATATATATGGCTACAATTTTGTTAATAAATAGTGTAGGGTACAAGTAAGGTGGCCGATTGTTTTGTTTGTGTATTAACTCGATATATAGAAAACGTATTAACAGAGCTGATCCTAGAGGGGTCAAGCACGGGCGAGGCATGTAGACGGACGAAATAGGGGCCGGCCACAGACCGCGGTACCGTTATATTAAATTTTATAACAATAATTGAAAAATTCAGCCACGAATTTCCGAGTTATTGATGAATGAATTTGCCTGAACATTTTTCACAATTTTTCAGACGGATATAAAACTAGTCTCTAAAAGCAAACACTATTTGTGATACAGTTTTGGATAGCGTGATTAGCCTACTTTGAGATAGTAATGAAAAATATGCCGGTAGAGTAGTTTACAATATCGATTAAAAACGACGATCATGACCATTTTTCAGAGATTCAAAACCATCTGAAAATTTTTACTGAAATTATTAAGTTTTGGATAGCCTGATTAGTATACTTCTGATAATAATAAAAAATATTTAGGTCAGTAGTTTTTATAGAGGAATTCAAGAGTTATTTACGAATGAATTTGTCTCAAAACGACTTTTCACAATATTCCAATTGGATATATAACTAGTTTCTGAAATTTAAAAATATAGTTAAATATAGTTTTTGTAACATGATTACTCTACATTGAGATAATAATGAAAAAATTTAGGTCAGTAGTATAGTTTTTTATATCAATTAAAAACGACGACCATGGCCATTTCGAAGTTTTTTTCAGGAATTTAAAATTATTTAAAAAATAATACTGAAATTCTTAAATTTTGGATAGCGTAATTTGTACTTTCAGATAATAATGAAAAATATTTAGGTCAGTAGTTTTTATAGAGGAATTCAAAAATAAATCTGAGATAAAGTTGAAATTCTTAAATTTTTGATAGACTGCTTAGCCTGTTTCAGATAGGTAATGAAACATATTGCGGGCAGTAGATTTTTACAGGAATTCAAAAATCTATCTGAATAAATGTTGCCGAAATTCCCATATTATATTTTTTGTTTGATAGAGAGAATACGAATATAATTTGTTTTATATACATATATTTATTTTTACTACTACTTAATATATGTTTTACACTAAAACTGATCAAAATCAACCAGTAATTTGTTTCTCATACATCTTGAACTAACCTAACCCGAATATAAAATTTGAGTCGGTCAAATAATTTGTACTTTCAGATAATAATGAAAAATATTTAGGTCATTAGTTTTCTTACAGGAATTAAGAAATAAATCTGAGATAAAGTCGAAATTCTTAAATTTTGCATAGACTACTTATTCTGGTTTCAGATAATGAAACATATTGAGGGCAGTAGATATTTACAAGAATTCAAAAAACTATCTGAATAAATGTTGCTGATATTCCCATATTATATATATATTTTTTTTGATAGAGAGATAGAGATTTTTTTTCCAATACATATATTTATTTTTACAATACATATTTTACACTAAAACTGATCAAAACTGTTAATTTGTTTCTCATACATCTTGAACTAACCTAACCCGAATATAAAATCAACATATTCAGGATTATTCTAAGCTATAGTGGCTATAGCTTCTATTTCATAAGAGATACATGCTATTGTAATATGTTATGGCTGATTAATCTGTTTTGAAATAATGAACGAAATAAATACATAATTATTAAATTCTTTCAAATAACGACTAAAAACAAGGACCGTGATTTTAGAAGTTATTCTGCGATAACTAGGTTTCATTCATTTTCAGTAAGCTACAGTAGTAGTTCCGTAGGAGAAACTACTGTGTGATACAGTTTTGTATATCCAGATTATTTTTGAGAAAATAATTAATTTTGTTTAAGATACGACAATATTTTTTAAAATATCGCCAGACAACAAAGACATGATTTTCGAAGTTTTTCAGGCATTAGGAAAACTAGCTGAAATTGAAATTGTTTAGATTTTCGAATTACATTTATTTGTACTTTATACATAAATAAAAAGTAGATTGTATTACAAGAAGTTGAAATATCCGTAAAAATCAACATTTTCGAGAGTTTTCAGTAAGCTCTAACTCCTATTTCATAATAGTTAAAAAAAACAATTTAATATGCTTTTAGCTAGCCTAATTAATTTATTTTAAGATAATAATAAAAATAATTCCATAGTTATTGCATATTTTTGTAAACTAAAACCATGACAGGTCATTTATGTTTTCCAGTCATAACTGAAAAAATAAAAGCCTAAAACAACTGAAACACTTAAACTACTGTTTCGATTTGCTTTTTAATTTGTAAATATAATAATAACTGATCTAATTATATATTAAATTTCAAATAAAAAAAATGCTAACATTCATCTAAAATTTAAATGGTTTAACCTTTAACGTATTTGTCCTGAAAAATTGTCTTCGAAAATGATCTGAAATGTTGTATAATTTTTACAGTTTTTAATTTAAACATCAGAAGCGATTTTTAAATGATCTTAGCGACACTTTTTGAGTTATTAACGAATGAATTCGGCCTGAAAACGAATTTTAACCGTTTTTCAGTAAGATATAAAACTAGTTACTATTTGTAATAGAATTTTGGATAGCCTGATTAGTCTACTTTGAGATAATAATGAAATATATTTCGGACAGTAGAATATTTTTTCATATATCAAATGAAAACGGCGTTGTTCATGAATTAAAATTATTATACTAGCTGAAAAAAATGCTGAAATTCTCACATTACATTTATTTGTGTAGTAAAAGTAAATATATAAATATAAAATCTGACGTCAATTGAAAAGAGATATTTTAAGTATTTTTCAGTAAGCTGTAACTTCATAAGAGATACATGTACATGTCTTTGGGTAGCTTCATTTCATGAATCTAGTTTCAGATAATAATAGAAATATTTAGATCATTACTGTAATAAAATCTATATTCATAGGGCTACCAGCCGTGCGGCTTTTCCACCGGCAAAGCAAGCTGAGTAATTTAATCACCCGGTATTTACCTTAACTTCAAAGAACACCATCTATGTAAGGTGATTCGCGAATATTCGCCGCACTGGGGTTTGAACTTACACATTGGGGAGTGTGAGTTCAAACCCCATCAAGACGGATGACACCTCTAACCACTAGACCACTCATGACTAATACATACTAATACAATGATTTTACAAGTTTTTCAGTGATACAGAATTTTTAATCTTTCAAAACTAGTTTTCTCCATGAAAATAACTATGTATGATACAATTTTCTATAGCCCGATTAATCAATCAATTTAAGATAATAATGAAAAATTAGTAGGTTAGTAATATTTTTTTTGAGATATCGACTAATAACCGAGATTAAAATCTTGATTTGCTATTAGGTATTAAAAATATCTGAGTACGACTTTCTAAATTAATCACTTAATCTATATTGAATCAACATTTAAGAAATTTCGGTTCGATTCTGTTCGATTCCCTTTTTTTACTGGTTTCACGTTTTTTCACGTTATTTAGTTTTCACATTTTCTCATACACATACACATACAAACAGCCATATTCCAATATTCCAAAAATAGTCATTAAACGTAAAGAAAAGTTAAAATTAGCAATTTTTCGCGATAACAATTACCTTCCTTGAAGTGATTTATTGTTTAATTATGCAAAATCAGCACAAAGGTGAAATTTTGATGAACATTTTATAATGAGTTCAAAGTTTAATTACGATTATTTTAAATTAAAATATTTTAAGTAACACCTTCGTATTATAATACATCTTTGAGAAAAATTCAGAGCACACCCTGATAACATTCTACATACGTGCATTTATAATCATACATATTTATAAGGACTGATAGACACAATGCGTCAAGCTATCACTCCGCCTGGGTCAAGGTTGTGTTTGGATCTGTAACTAGAAGCAAATTAATAATATGATGATAAAAGAGTATTATTAAAAATGAAACTAGTTCTATCTCTGAGCTTATAAATATTTATATAAATTACTATGAAATGTATAATACTATATGAATATTCATAACAAATAATTAACGTTTTCAAGCGTTATTAGATACGGATGTGGATATGGAAATAATAAAGAGATATTGGATCTCTTTATTATTCACATTTTCCAGCAAGTCTTCCTACTTTAAAGCGCAGAGTAACGTTTTGATAAATATATACAATTTTTGAATCCAACGCTCAGAATACCCTAAATTTATTACTGAAGGAATAAAGTATATTTTAATTAATAATGTAGATTATCAAAAACCCTGTTTGCAGGTGGAATCTGGCCTTAGTGTTGCCAGATTTCGACATACATAGTTTATCCCTTGTTACTGAAAAACTTTTGGCGTTCTAAAAATTGAATTAGAATTTGTTCTCAATTACAACAAACATATAATTTGCATTAGAACGTTTTAACATAATCCCCTAATAAAAACCATATACGAAGTCGTGCCCATTTATTTCGTGTACATTTAGTTTTTTGTTATATATTATATAATAATATTAATTGTCTTCCCTTATGTTATATACAATAAAAGAGCTATTCATTCGTGATCTTTCTGTTACATATTATATCGAGGATAGTTATAGAAACATATTAATCAGAATTATAAATTAGGAACGTATACAGATTTTCATACTTTTTTCAATCACGTGAAATGAATAAAATAAGAAATGAAAGATGCAATGTTATTGAAATAAAAATCTTTAATTATTATTCTTAAACATCTTTATATAACGAACTAAAATAAAAATTTATTTTATAGTTTTTTTTATACATAATTTCACAATTTCACCTTTATCTTTATCTACATTTATAACGGGCTATCGACATGAAGACTTTCAGCCCATCTCTAATTATTATAAAAAATACTATAAAATTAAACTTATAGTTTTTTATACATAATTTCACAATTTCACGTTTACATTTTACGGGCTATCGACATGAAGACTCAGCCCATCTCTAATTATTATGATACATATGAAGTAATGTAAACTGGCCACATCTATTTTTTTCATTATACTACAATTCATTGAAATCATTAATTTACTATGTGTTTCAAAATCGGAATATTACAGTAATATTGTGTTCTGCAATCTAATTGTTTCCAAAAAATGCATACACTAACAGCTATTTTCGAGAAATAGTATGAAATATACAGGAAAGGAAGAGTTATGGGAGGTTTAATTCTTTTTGCACGTTTGCAATATTTTATCCAACACTGTATTACTTTCTATATAAAGAACAACCAGTCGTCGCTCTGATAACCAATTATTTGTAAATGGTTTAAAATTTAAACCGTTTAGTATGGAGTTGTAGGCATTTAAAGTTTAAATGAATTCAACAGCATACCAAACGAATTTTTAATCAGGGCAATTCTAAGATATTCGGCGCCCGTAGGCTACTAAAAATAAGAAAATAAAGATATGCATACATATAATATTTTCATTTCATTTAGAATAGATTTTTTATGTTATTTTTGTCTAGAAAATATTTTGAATAACAATAACTAATAATAACAAAAAAAATATAACACCAAAAAATATTGCGCCCCCAAAAGGCTTGCGGCCCAGGGCTATAGCCGTGTGGTTAGGGTTGTCCTGATTAGAACCGATATTGAAGTGGGAATCTGGAAATTATGTTAAGAACATGTTGGAGTTTAGTTTAAGTTATAATTAGTAGATATTTTGAAATGTAAAATTGTGTTACTCTTATATCTTATCATTTACTTATATTTTATATTTGTCTGGATGAACTGTTTTTAGCATTCCTAAATAAAGGTTCAATATCTTCACCTTGGGATTTGTGGACGAGTGCTTCTAATTCTTATTATTTGTATTAAGAGTTAAGTTTTAAGATTTGTTTATAAATTTAAGTTTTGTGTTTTGTATTACATTTTTAATTTAAACAGAATGAATTTAATATGTTTATTTGTTTATATTTTTTGGAAGTTCAATTGTTTTACTGTATTTGCTATTATTAAATTGTTTTACAGTATTAGCTTTACTGTATTTTGCTTTTGCTTTTTATTTTGAGTAAAATAATGACAGATTGTTTCAATCAATAAATAATATATTATAAAATTAAATTTAAGCATTTAAACATAACCATAATAATTATTTTTGAATACATATGCCCAATCAGCCTATAAAGAAATCACCAGACAAACAAATTAAATCTTATCGGTTTGTTATTTTTCCTTCTCTCGTATAAATAATGTCTTTATTTACAAATGTTTGAGAGGCAGACCTCTTTGTAAACAACAGCGACAAAAGATTCCGCGGTCGTTATCTGCAAGAGAATTGGCCTATTATCCGGCTTTTGTAGGTACAACAACGGGCAAATATAACGTGACCCTTGCTCCATTATTTCGAATCATATCTTAAATGGTCGATTAGTGCAGTTATTATCTGTCTCTTCGGCCTATAAATTGTGACAATTTTTGAGCAGTCCTCAGTGTCACAGCGACTTGTACACACATCAACATGAAATACTTCATTATTTTGGTTGTAGCCGCTCTGGCAATTGGAGCACAGGTAAATAACAATATTTGTTTTACATTAATTTTAATTAGACGAAATAATAATAATAATAATAAGTATTAAGGGTATATTTATTTGTATTATTTTGTACTTTTGATGTATGTACCCGTGAAGGGGTAAAGTTGCTTTATATATAATAATAAATATATATATTTCTTATAGGCTCGTATTACTGAAGAACAAAAGGCGAAAATGAAGAAATACTATGATGAATGCGTCACACACACCGGTGTTGACAAGGAATTAATTCTGAAGGGCCGTAAAAACGAGTTTGTAGAGGATGAGAAACTGATGCACTACTACCACTGCATGATGGAGAAAATGGGTTTCCAGGATCATGACGGCACTCTGCACCCGAATGTAATGATCGAAAAACTGCCCGAATCTATGGATCACGAAGATGGTACAAAGCTGATTAAGAAGTGTACACAAGTGCAGGCTGGACTCTCCGCTCACAGAATTGCCTACAATTGTTTCAAATGCGTGATTGAGAATGCCGGCGAACGTATCAAGTTCTTCTAATTGTATTATTAGTTGTCTTGTGAAGTACTAATAAATTTTTCATTGAAAATTGTTTTATTTATTTACTTTGCTGGAAACTTTAGTAAAGTAATTAATTATCCAATAGGTTTTTATATAAGTCCTCCCGTGTAGCATAATGTAGTAGGTTTTGAAACAAATTAGAACTTTAGCTTAAAATATTTATAAATCTTCAGGCTGAATTATTACTGTTATTTCAAATAATTCATCACTATTTTCAATCTTAGTATAATGCATTTGGGGTTATAAATCCTAATAATTCAGTTCAATTGATCCGGAATAAGCGGGCGCTACAATATTAATGCCTATATTCGCAAACGTCTGTTCAAAATAACGCTCCCTTAAATGCAAAATGGAATTTGGAATCTTGAATTCTTAAGGCGTCTACTTTGTGATAATTCGTTTTAAAGGATAAATAAAACGATTTTTTACTTTGTTTTTATCACACTTCAGTTACATTTTGCAACTAGTTTCAGCTAAGCTCTACCCAATTTCGAGTCATCGGAGGAGCTCGAAAAATGGCTGGAGCTTAGGTAAAACTAGTTGCAAAGTGTAACTGAATTGTGATAAAAAACAAAGTAAAAAATCGTTTTATTTATCCTTTGGAATTTGGAATTTTAACTGAACTCACTATATAACTCGGCTATACCACCGATTAAATGTTTTACAGCATAAGCTCAAACCCAGTTACCAAAATTGAAAGGTCCGTTTTTCATTTAAAGAAGCTTTATTTTTAACAATACGGTATTGAGTATATTCATTTCTCTCTCTATTTATCCTGTATATTATGTTTGGATAGCTCTGAAACTAATTTGTGAAGAAGATAAAAAAACAAAAAGTATTTCAAATACGTGTAGCCATAAAAGTCAGCAATCGTCAAAAGTGTGACAAAGAATGTAGTCAAAATGTGACAAATCTGGCAGCCTTTATAAGAAAATATATTCTCCATTCAGCTAATATATCGAACTCTAGATCATTTCGTATGCAGGTAAACAATGAGCGTTTATATATTTGCCTACAACTAGCAAACATAAATATATTATGTAAAAAAGATGATAGAACATATTTTTGTGGTAAGATCTATAATTTTACGACTAAAGAGTTCTAGGAAATAATACAGTATAAAAAAATGTGCAATATAATACGGATTCTGATTAATTATGTTAATCTTGCAAACTATATCTATTTTCGCATGGATCATTGATATTGAAAATAATTCAAAATATATTAATCGACAACAAAATAATGGACTTTATGCTTGATTTGTGATAACCCTTTATGTTCATCTTATAAATTGTTCCTTATTTGATACGTTCCTTAGTACATTCTCATAACACAAAATGCAAGCTGCTACATTCTTCGTGCTCGCCGTGTTGGCCATCAGTGCTCAAGTAAGTTTTTAAATATAATACGAAGTTTCAATTGGGACTGTCTTTTTTTATTAATAAAATCTTTAGAAGTGTGCTCTAAAGATTTTATTGATAAAAAAAATTGTTCAGAACTTACAATTATATATCTAAGTATAGCTAGCTCTCTAGTATGCTTTCGTGGGATACACAATTCAAACATCTACCTTGTACAGAATTCCATCAAAAACAATAAAATGAAATATACAAATAAAAATAAAATACAAATTCCCTTACATTGTGGGATATTTTGCCTATATTTTACGTCATTTACACGTAAGTAGCAAGGCAAGTGCTTGCTACGTTACCGACAGGTCCAATGGACCTAGGTCGGCTATACGCTTGACTTAACAATATATAATATGATAATTATATTACTATTATATTGATTAATTAATTAAAATTGCAATCAAATAAAAATGTGCAAACGGTATGCATTTCACATGACCTATCTAAAAGTAAAGATAAATCTATTTATAATTGTAGTAAGTAATAAATAAATAAAAACAATAATGTTATGGAAACATAGCTGAAAACGTTGCTTTATATAAGTATACATTTAACTTAACAATCATATTTTTAGGCTAGAGTGACCGATGATCAGAAAGCTGTAATAAAACAACAATTCGACCACTGTGTTGAAAAAACAGGTGTTGATAAGGCTCTAATTGCGAAAGCACGTAAAAATGATTTTAACGAGGATGAAAAATTAGTTGATTATATGGATTGCATGGCGACGAAACTGGGACTGAAGAATGATGATGGCACAATGAATGCTGATGCAATTGTTGCTATTTTACCTGATAGAATTAGCAAAGAGGATGGTACTAAAGTCTTGACTAAGTGCGTGAAGCATGAACCTGCTGTACCAGCCAAGAAAGTCGCGTATGCCACATATAAGTGTGCCGCGGAGGGATTCCAGTCAGAAGTCAACTTTTTGTAAATGGCAAATGTTTGATACGTATGTTCAAATAATAATATCATATTTACATTTAATAATGTATTATATAAATATAAATATATGTTATTAATTTTATTATTAATATATTAGTTTTCTTTTATATACAGTACCTATGACAAATAAAACTGTTTAGTAATTTTGTCATATAAGATGTATTTAAAGTACAAGTTTATAATAGCATTTTAAATACGTGTACATAAACATGCAACTTAAAATATCAAATTTAAATAAATCAATCTGTATCCACATAATTTCTCATAATGTGCGTCTTACATTGATTGGTAAATTGTAACGCCTAAAACTAACTTTCTTTTTTCAGTGTTCGGGAAACTTGCAAGAGCAGTATGAAAGACAATGGCCCTGCCCGTTTGGTTACTACTAGTGACTAGTAGTGACAAATGCTGACGTCAGATTATACTATTAGTATGAGAGTGACGTCAGCATGTGTCACTACTAGTCACTAGTAGTAACCAAACGGACAGGGCCAATTTATAGTTGTAATTAATCAGTATTGCATGTAATTATCGCGACACATTAGTATAAACCAAGGGTTCTCAAACTTTAGAAACGTTGTACCAATTAAATAAACTGCTAAAACTGATGTAACCTGATGATATTTAGAAACGAATTTAGAGACGCGCAGTGAATGTCTTCAGTGGGGGTGGTGGGCACAGACGGATCGAACAACTGCGATGCATCTCTGTGATATAGATTTAATTTTTTTCTTAAATGATGCTCAACATAAGCAATTTATTTTGTACCCCCTTCAACAATGTAATGTACCACCAGTATTACATGTACCACAGTGTGAGAACATATAAACAAAAGTAGAGTTAATTGGGTTTTCAGAACAATCTTGTAACTACGTGTCTGGATACCGCCATTCAATCCGACGTTTATGAATTATAATATCAAAATGTGATATAAAATATTATGAGTGATGTTTATTTCAACAAAGTTCATAACTTTCTCCGAGGGAGTAATATCCTCGCAACGGATGCAGGAAGCGTGCAGAGCAATTTTTCAAAGGACACAATTTAAAGTTTTAAAGCGCTTGTTCAATGTTTAAAATTGAAATATTTCCTAAATTTTGAATGAAAAATAACTTCATAAAAACGTGAGCAATATAAATTTAGAAGTAATATTTGAGAATTTTTAACTATTAAATAGTTATTTATGCAAGAAATACATAATCTATCTAATATCAAATTTCGAATATATCTTAGTAAAAAGGGTTAACTAAAATTGGTAATAGTACTTTAAATTCAAAGAATAAGGAAAATGTTTGAGGAAATGTAGATTTCACGAAATATTTTCATAATTGCATCAATATATTTGTCACAAACACACCCTGTATATAATAAACAATTAACTTTATAACGTTCCATATATGCTAGTAGCAATATGACTTAAACACTTGTAAGTATTATATGCTGTTTTACTAACGTCCTCATCAGCCTCTTTCTTCGTGCATTCACTCGCAAGTTGGGTAGCTTCATCCAACGGTATGTGAACAGAAAGTATGTCTATGATCTTATCAATGTTCAATGTACCATCTGAATTCTGCAGTTCCATCTTCTTGGCCATGCAATCCATGAAAAGGATTGCTTTATCGTCATTTGTGAATTCGTCGTTTAATAGCTGGTGAAGAACTGCCGCATCTACGTCTGTTTCCTCTCGACAATTGATACTATGTTCCAAGATGTGTATCAACTCCTTGTGTTTAAGTTCTGCCTAATAATGAAAATACAATGAAGTATTTTATTTTTGTATGTATCAAATAATATTAAACTTACATGCGCAGTCATGGCTAATGCCGCGATTACAAAGAAAGTAACAGTTCGCATTTTGACAACTAATAACGCTAAATTCTGAATTTAGCCCAATTTATACTAAACACATAATTAAATTGTTATGGTAAAATAACAATTTTTGTAAGGTATTATCATTCTATATTTTTTTATAGAATCGTGTTACACGCTATTGCTATTAATTACTAAAAACGTGTTTTTTTTGTAACACTGTATGGTCTGATTGTTTATTTTATTGAACAGGCAGTAATCTGTACTTCGTGGCGATTTTCAAGGAAGCTCTAAATGAAGACAATAAGCTGGAGTTGTAGTAAATGACCAGCCAATCAATAATCTTAGGTTCGCATATAATACTGTCATTATAGCAGAGACTCAAATTGATAAATAGAATACGGTCTTAAAATTAACCTAAAAGAGCAAAGTAGAGCCTAACATCAAAATCACAAACACCAATTCCAGAGTTATATATTGACAAGATAATTGAAAATACGACAAAATACAAATATATTGGATTTTGGTTTACCAGTAACATCGATCATAGATCAGAATAGAAATGACTGAATGAAAATACAGGCTTTTCTGTTAGATAGACTAGTAAAGTTTAAAGTGCGTACCAGAATGGTAAGATGCCACATGTTCTCTAATCTACTCTATGGAATGGAAACATGGACTTTAAAATAACAAGATATGAAAAAGTCGGCAGCTTTTGAAATGTGGTGTTACAGACGCATACTAAAGATATCTTGAACATACAACGTAGCAAACATTAAGGTACTGGAGTGTATAAATAAACTACTTGTAATTGCAACTACAATAGAAATAAAGAAACTACAATACATATATCATATAAATAGAGGAGATTGCTCCAGGTGATCGTGTAGGCGAAGATAGTAGGCAGTGGTAACATCAGAACACGCAGACATGGTTGCTCAATTTAAGAGAATGGTATGTTGGAAAAGTTAAAATTGCTGCTTTAAGTGGAAATTAAATTTATCAAAGAACTTCGTACCTATATCTCCCTGTGTTTTGTTTTTACATCTCGAGGCACACTATGGAACACACATAATGCAAGTATCAGCTCCAACAGCGTATAAAAACGATGAAGAAGGAGAAGCTTTCTACAAGGATATTGATGAGGTCATGAAATTGACTAAGAACAAAGATGTCACTTTACTCCTGGGGGACATAAATGTACAGATTGGACAAGGTTCATATGACATTGTGGATTGGGCTGGGCGAACGTAATGAACGAGGAGATCGTCGCCTACAATTCCAAGAAAAATTTATGGTAATAACTAATACATTTTTCAAATTACTAAAACGTCGCTTGTACACTTGGAAATCGCCACAGGACACTGAAGAACATATAGTCCGAAATCAAAGCCATTATATACGCAATCAGAGATACAGGAATATAGTGAAAATATACCTAGGAACAAATGTCGACTCAGATCATAATCTTTTTGTGGCGGAGATCATGGTGAAGCTCAAGAGCTGAAAGTCTCGTCAAGCCAAAGACTTATTGATAACAGCCTAATAAGAAATAATAACCTAAAAGCGAAGGTGCAACAGGTTATAAATTAAAACCTAAATCATTTAAAAAATACCCGTTCGGCAACCATCATAGAACCTTGTAAGAAGCATCTGAAACCTGAGAAAAGAAAAAACCGAAAGGATTGTATGATTGACAAACTATTAAGGCTTAGGGAAGAAAGAAGAAACCTGAACTAGTTGTCATGCTGTATAGGGGCATGACTATTATAGGGTATGCCCTTAGTTCATTATACAGCTCTAGGCAGTTCGCCTCGTGCTGTTTGCTTATGGGAATTTGACCTTGAAATAATCTGTGGCTTACAGAGTTTGCCACTTTTTCAATGCGCATGTGTAGTGGATGTGGATGAGGTCCAGGTCCCAGGACTTCCATTGCGGCGGTGGGGTTTGTTTCCATGGCTCCTGTTGTTTTGCCTAAGAACAACAGGAGCCATGGAAATAAATCCCACTGCCTTTGAGTGCTGCTCAGGGGTGCGTGTTTTTGCTTATGTATGATTTCCATGTTAGTTTTTGGTCAAAGATGACTTCTAGGTACTTAGCCTCTGATGCAAATGGCATTTATACACCTTTAAGTACCGAGCGTTTTTGGCCTGTTAGTACTCTTCTTCTTGTATAGTTAACTATTGTGGTTTTTACAGTTTTTATGGACAAGCCTTCGCCCTCGTGCCATGTCTCCACTATATTTAGTGCTCTTTGTATGCGCTCTGAGATTATTCCCGCGATTTTTCCTTTCGCGACGTCGTGTGTGTTGCGGCATTGTTGCATTTCTCTTTAATGTCAAGGAACGTGGCCGTAGCTTCATCATCCAATGTCTTTGCCAATAGTCGGTTTAGGTCATCTAGCTCGGTTGACTTTTCTGGCTGGAACGCGCATTGTCCATTGTTTAGGGGGTTAGTTCTCAGTATGCCATCTAGAATGTCTCTGTCTATCAGCCTTTCTAGCATCTTCAGTAGGAAGCACCGGCTGATGGTCCTATATAACTTGTGTGTGTGGTCGTTCGTTCTACAAACCTTTGGTAGGAAGATGACTTTGGCCTTCCTATATACCTACGGTAGGTTCTGCCAGGCTATGCAAACTCTGATTATTTTACAAAGTTGAGGGACGAGCATGTCCTGTCCTTTCTATAGTAGGACTGGGTATATCCTATCCAGTTCCCGGGATTTAAACGGCCTTAATTTATTTATTGCCACCCTTATTGTATGTGGACTTACTGTTTCTGTTGCGGCTTTCCAATCATCGTCTTGTAAACCTCGTAAAATCTTTAAATTTTGGGCAGTGCCATCGATGCCAAACGTTTGGTCACTCCGCTTCCAATTGCCGGCGTGATTTTGCCAACGTCTCTCACTCGCACACGGTGTGAAACAAGTCCCACTACCTGTCCAAATTACGGCGGCAGTCATCCTGGTTACTATCGAGGATGCTCTAGCTTCCCCAATCGTAAAACCCAACCCGGCCAGGCATCTTTACGCCTGCGCTACCACTAAGGCCACTCAGTAAATGCCCCAGTCCACCTAGGTCCCGCCGACAACTCTTGCCCATCAGGCAACTTCTTCTGTCCCTCAGACAACTCCAACCTCATCGGTACGCGCTCCTCATTTCACGCTTAAAGATCTCATAGATCCTGATATTTCTTGCTATGAGCGTTTTCGTCATCTGGATGCTCATATTTGCTTCGAATCTCTCAAGGCGCTACGATCGTAGAGATTCAGTCAGTTGCAAACATAGTTTGGAACCTACTGCCAACTCACTCCGGACCATAGCTCTATGAGCTATTCCTCGGCCTGAATTATTCGCGAGCTGCCCCGTGAGAATTGGCCAACAACCGTAAAATCCCCTGGGGCTGGCCAAACGACCATTGCACATCATATCTCCCCGCGCATTTAACCCACCTACAGTTGCACGTATATACAATTAATTTGTTCGCTATATTGCAGCAGGGAGTGCTTTTTAAAGCATCTGATACTTTACTGACAGATAAATTAAAAATAAAACAATAAATTATAATACAATAATTTTTTTTTAATTTGTACGAGTTTTTCTCAATCCTGAGGTGGTGGCAACGAAACCCCGGTGTTCTATACATCATATTTGGTGTCAGCGGGTGGAATTTCCACCTCTACACATCAACATGTTATTTCCAAACGTCGGTAGATAGTCACAGAGTAGTCTCACTTTATTATTTTTTCAAAATAAAACTGCGGTATCAAATTTTCGAACCGATGAACTCATCTACGAGTTTAGTCAATGCCTCACATTGACTCTTAGTCCTTGAATTAACCTTTATTAATTTGCCGTTACAACTACCTGAGATTTAAACAGATCGAAGGAAATGTAACAGTTACAAAATCCGCTAGCAATTTAATTACTCAGAATTTGTTTCTAAATTACCGTCATCTTGATGCTCTGGAATTCAGGTAAGCCACAAGACAGGAACTGAATACTTCAGTAAAATGAAGCAGACTAGAGCACTATAAAAATATGGTTGTCGTCGCAGGTGCATTACGTTACGTTACAGTGAGTGGCATTTTTTAAATGTTGCCTACTTTTTTATAATAGATGATTGGAGAATTCAGTAGAAATAATGATTACTACATTCTTACTATTAAGGGACCTTAGAGGGTCAATAATACTGTTAATATTTTAGAATTCTGACATATTACTGTATGATTTTTTTTATTCTAATCTATTGACAGTATTACCATAATAATCGTGTAAGGTATGGCAATGATGCACTGAAGACAGTACTGGTGTTTATCGGCATAATTGATTACTTGATAGATGTTTAAGGAAGATTCTAGCAAATACTGATAGAACTTGGAATGACAGTATTACTGACCGTGTAAGATACCTTATATAGTTTCTATTACTTATTTTGTCATAATCCCTATTATATAAAAACGAAGACAATGTTTTTACAACCAACCTGCTTTTCTGTCCTGTCAGATCAAAAGAGGGGTCGCGGGTTCGAATTACAACCCATACGTTATTTTTAAATATTTTTTATTCATTATTTAATTCATGTTTTAAGTATTTTGAATTAATAGTAATGTTTTAAGTTAAGTTTTTACATTTGAAAATATATTTATTCATTATATTAAATGTAAGAATTTGTCTATTTTTATAATTAAAAATCATTCCCGTCGAACGGCGGGCATTTCACCTAGTAAATAATACACAGAAGAATATCTTTCTAAAATAAAATTATTATTACTTGTTTTATTTATGCATAAACCCACCTATGTGCTTACACTGTATTAATTTAAGTAACAAATATTTAACCGTTACTAGGAAAATACCAATGATATTCAAAAATTTATATTTTGTTTATCCCAATTTCAATTATTTTTTGCAACTCTTGACGCACGCATATAAATGAGGGAACCAGATTGAATCGAAATCGTTCATTTGTTTGACTTACTGTTAATGCGATCATATGACGGAAAAAAAAACTCGAAGAGGTCACGGTGGCCGTGAACGTGTATCTTATAATACATCGTGAATATGCAAATTTATACGGATTAGAGGATCAGTTTTAGCACACTCACAAAAAAGATGTTGTTATAAATTAATAATAGCATCATGCAAATGTAACTCAATTATTTATATGCATGTATTCAAATTGCGAGTTCAATAGAAATACATTGAGTTGCGATGAGGGCAACCCCATGGCACACATTTGGTAGGAGAAAACCCTTTGTTTATATATAAAAAATAAAAATATATCAAAGTTTATATAAACTGGGATTGCAGAGATTGATTTAATTTTCATTCATTCGTCTTTTCATTATTCCTTTAGAAAATCTATAGACAGGTGTGAATAACTTTTAAACAACAAAACAAAACAGACACATTGATCGATACAGCAAGTAGGAATAAAATTATACGAGAAGAAAATCTAAAATATCTGATGTTGGCACCACTTTCCGACTATTACATTGATATGAAATCAAAATTTAGATATTTCTTAAACATCATTTTAATTAAAAGTTGCGATTAAAAAACGTTAAACCATTTTCGGGACCCACCCATATTATACATATTATACATATTATACATATTATACATATTATACATATTATACATATTATACATATTATACATATTATACATATTATACATATTATACATATTATACATATTATACATATTATACATATTATACATATTATACATATTATACATATTATACATATTATACATATTATACATATTATACATATTATACATATTATACATATTATACATATTATACATATTATACATATTATACATATTATACATATTATACATATTATACATATTATACATATTATACATATTATACATATTATACATATTATACATATTATACATATTATACATATTATACATATTATACATATTATACATATTATACATATTATACATATTATACATATTATACATATTATACATATTATACATATTATACATATTATACATATTATACATATTATACATATTATACATATTACACATATTATACATATTATACATATTATGAATCTATAAAATGTTTGTACAAATGAACTTTTCGGGTAGGCTGTCATAGTTTACTCAAAGTATACCGTGTTCGTGCGCTAGTGATATCAAGACCAATCTCCAAATTTGGTCCCGATCTTTATAGGTTTTTTCTCGCGATTTTGTTCACAGACGTACATCTTTTATTAAACTTATTACAATATGATTGATTTTTTATTTCGCATACAACATATGTATACATACAATGTTGCTAGAAAACAAATTAGTCATATGATTGTTATGTGTATACGAAAAACACAAACTATAAAATGATTGCGATATTTAAAAACGTTGTGGAAAAGCAGGACTATTACGGCAATAAAAAACCATTTGGTTTTTATGTATTGTATTGATAAAAGTTACAATCTCGCCATGCATAAACATTTACTGGAATAATAATTATTCATTTGATTTTAATTTTTATACGAAATAATACGAACTAATAAAATATTATCTACTTTTATTATTGCGATATTTAAAAACGTTGTAAAAATGCAAAAATATCGGAGTAATAAAAAAAAGTATTTTATTGATAAAAGTTCAATTCGCCTACAACAAACTTTGGTTGAAAAATAATTGAATTTAATTTTTATACGAAATTAAAAGCTAATTAAATAACATCAACTTAAATGATTGCGATATTTAAAAAAACGTTGGGAGAAGCCAGAAATATCGCGACAATAATTTTTTTTTTCGATATTATGTATTGAATTGAAAAAAGTTACAATAGAAATATATTACATATAATTTTAAATAGACGCATGATATATAGAACTATAAATTATTTAATGTTCTATTGTTACACACATAATAGTATAGTCAGCATTGTTTTAACTACTTACATATATATTGTATGGAACTGACGTACCTGAAACAATTAAAAATATATTAATATAGTATATTTAAATGTTTCTACGATGAAATAAGCACGAAAATTACTCATGTATTACCTGAAATAGGCTTAAAATTTACATATTAAGAGTTAGTAACCTAGAAACTAGTTAAGCGTAAAAAAAGAAATAAGATGAATTATCTCAAAATATATAACAATAACTCGGTAATTTGAAGTATATTGCTACATACGTCCTTATAAATACTTAAGGCGAATCTTCGAAAATCTCGTTCGAGGATTCGAGCTGAAAATCTATTCGAAAAACGCGTTGGGAGACTAACGAAACTGCTGCTACTTCTTTTGGGGAGTGTATAAACCGTGGCCCCAGGAAAAACTGGAGGGGTGCGCACCGAGAAATAAATATAAATATTTCGAAATAATGAAGCATTTTGTGATAATTGCGCGGATGTCTATAAAATATACTACTGTACTTAAGCATTATCAGATTGTATTTATCAAAACTGCAATCTCTTAGAAGAATTTCTGTTGAATTTTGATTACAAATTGGAGTAAATATATACTTTTCTGATGCAAATATTGACTACCTTGGCATATTTTTTACAACTATTTCGAGACAAAAAATTAACTTTTTCGTCCTAACAAAGTATCAAATTATCCTTAGATTGGATAAATATCCAAACATATTTTCAGAAAATTATAAAATGTTGACTAGAAAAGACCGCGCGATTAGGTCAACATTGAACCGTATTTAATTTTCCGAGATTCGCCTTAAGGTATAAATCCCGCAATTGGCACGTTTTGTGTAAAGGGGGTTTACGAGTAAATGATTGCAAATACGGGCATTTTATTTTAAATTGTTATTATTCATCGTACAATGTTTAAATTTTAAATATAGGTAAAATAAACCAAATAAACATTTATTAGTTTTTATATTCTCAAACTATAATACATTGTGTATGTATATAGCTGTATATAGCTGTATAATAATTGAACTTGAAGTAGTGCAGATTAAAACAAAAATTACTCGTGCTAACATTTTATTTTATTATCTCGATGTTGAAAGCGAACAAAGTAATTACATATTTTTCTGTAATATAATAAGGTTCTTAAAATACCTCCTTGTTTCAAAGTTAAAATTGAGGTTGTCCATCAAAATTATTGTTAGAGGTTCAATTTAATTTAATTCAATTCAATTAAGTTTATTGGTATTGATTAGTTATATTTAATATAAGCATATTAAGCCAACTACCTCAAGTTAAATAATGAAAACATTTATAAGAATACCTAAATATACATTGAAATCACTAAAATAATTTCGTACTGATTTCATCAAATGTATAAAATCTTCTATTTGTATTAAATAAGTTTTAAAGGCAGATTTGTAATATTTTTAGCACATTCAGATAGGCCTAGGTAGCACGTCATAGAAGATTCTTGCGAAATATTTAGTGGCATTGCGAGATTCGTTCGGGTGAATTTCTATGCATATAGCAATAATATGGATGTAAGACACAATAGAATGCGGTACTTAGAGCTAAATTCGATGCCAAGGTATAAGACTCGATCGTATCCTTCATAAAATTCTTTACAGCAGCTGCTTGTTGTTATTTTAGGCCATATTGATTCTCACATACGCCCTTCAAGAAAATCGTTAGCTGATAGTTTAGTATCATTTCTATTATTTTTGATGAAAGAAAAAGTATCGGTCGAATATTGCCAGGTATACTTTTATGCTCAAATCTTCAATTTGGGAGTGATGTTTGAATGTTGCCCTTTTCACTAAAATGATTGTATATAAGATATTTGGTATGAGAAACCGTTCATATAATAAAGGAGCAGTTACCAGCAGGATATAGTCGTTCAATTTCGGGAAGGGCTAAGTTATATTTCGGGTAATTATCCGGCGCCGTGGGAGTCCCATGCAATAACCACGGAGCCTGCCAATGCAGATATAACACAGGACGGATCTACACAGGATCGTACTCCGGCATGCTTGCACTTCATTATAGCTTCAATACACATACAATTATACCTAAAGAAGTTGAGTCCGTTTTATTAGCCCTGCATAATAATCTCCGAAAGAATTACGCCCTCTCCGCGAGTGGTCATTGTGTTTCAGGTATTGAACAATAATCCTATTACTGCGGTTAAAAATCATCTCCTTCCCAAAATGAAAACATAATACCAGCGGATGCTCCCATCTCTTCAGGTCCCACGCACGATGTTCTAGATAACATAAAGTTGCGATTTTAAGTAGATATGTTTCGATCTCAGCACTCCGTGATGCACCGTTGATATAGAAAAGACTTTATATTATATTTACTATTGTGTCAGTAATGTTCTCGCGAAATAGAAAAATTAATATTTGTATGTATTATATATAATTATAATGTCATAATATCATCCGTATTAAAACCAAAAATTCAAGGAAATAGTTGTAATGTAAAAAAATACATTACAACTATTTCCTTGAATTTTTGGTTTTAATACGGATGATATTATGACATTATAATTATATATAATAAATACAAATATTAATTTTTCTATAACGTCAGTCTGTAAATCAGATAATTTATCCATATTATGAATTATGAAGTACCCATACATTTGTGTGATTAGTTGGAAAGACATTTTGATGAATCAAGAGATTTTGAAACCTATAAATCAATGTTAATAATTTGAGATAAAATAATATGCGTGTGGAGTCAAATAAACACCATTCGTATAATAACTTATATTTTGCTGTAATTAGTCACAATTGTTGTGAAAATCTAAACGCGAATGCAATTAACGCCGCTATAAAATAACAAGGTGTAATTATAAATTGTTGACTGGATAAGGTCTAGGAATTCTTATAAGTGTGAATTATTGTTTTCATATCCTTGTTAATAACCTTTATATAATCGCTGTAAAGCTTATCTACTCTATTTATAAGTGTCTATTAAAACACAATTACCAATTCACAGAATGAACAGATTTGGCGTGTTAATTTTTAATTCAACCTACCGAGTAATTGCATATTGTGTATATTTAATTGAAAGAAAAACAATTGGAATTACTTACGAGAGCTAATAGAGTGACGTACATATGCAGCAATAGCTCAAGAAAATGTAAAGTAGATTAAATACATGAATACATAAATAAATTAATATGCGTTATTGTGTTAATATATAAAAGTATTTACATTCGTCGGCAAAAATAGAATAATAATAAATGTATGTATGACACATATACATACATATATAAACTAAATCTGTACCCCTACTGATATTGTAATAAATAATGTATATAATAACAGAAGTTCTGTTATAAAGTCGTCCTCGCCTGGTGCTTTATTGTTTTTCCCTTGTCTCGGTGCTAGTTATATTTAGTATATATTTAAGTCAAGTATAATATCTTTGGTGTAGTGACGGGTGACTGTTGCCCTTTTGTCCCTTGTTGTTGACAGTCTTGCTAGTTCTGCTGATGATGATATCGAACAGCGGTAGAGTTTGCCGTAGAACTTTTCTATTTCACGGTTAATCTCTGCGTTCGAGTTAACTATGTTCCTATTATCTGTTATCGTTTTTGTCAGCTGTATTTGACCGATGGACATATGTTTGTTGAATACTTTGGTGTGTTGGAAGATCTCACTTGTAAATTGCTTATGGTTATTGTATATTGAGTTTATGGAATGAGGTGAAAGGCGACAATGAGTTTGGATTTATTTGTTTGATCTTGCTTCTGAAAATCAGTCATGTAAACTATCCATAAGAATTTGAAGTACAGTCAGTATCGACAGAATTTGTATTATAACATGTATCATCTGCAAATAGTATTGTATACGCCGAAATGTTATAATAATTCGGGTCCAGATGATAAATGTCATGGCATGGCATCATGGAATATTTGATAGAGTATAGGACGTATTACGCCTTGTTAGGCTGAGAAGAATGAAGAATGAGTTGGATGTATTTGTACTTATATCGATGGGTCATTGTCAACCTCGATTTTGGATGTCGAGTGAAATCCTGTGCACTCGTCTTCACTAGTTGAGAATAAAATTTGTTTACCTGTATTCGCGATTCAAATGTCAACGGTTTTCGTCAAACTAGTGGGTAAATAGCTGATCCTTGTTATTGTTTGATCAGCTGATTAGATACAAATTACACGATTTTGATCACTTGGACAGTAATGCGTTGTCCCATATGTTATGAGAACATACATTTTATGCATAGTGATTACCCACTAAATTTTAGTTAATTTTAATGTTAATCTTAAATAGATCGTCTACAACGCGCGTGCGAAAAAAAAAAACATTATTTTGAGGTTTCAGCTAAGAATTCAGGGAAGTATTGGACATTTATTTTTTTGTGGTCCAGTTATAAATAATCCTGTATATCAATAGTATTAATTTAAAACATATTTATTTTTTTCCAATCTATTCTTCTTCGCGTTCTTAGCATTGTTGAGTATTACCATCTCAAGTGAAGTTCGGAATTGCTAAGCTTTTTTTAAATTTAATTGAATCGATTACATTTGTAATTTGAACGGGATGAATTTGTTTAAAATCATTATAATTCAGTATATTGAGCTCTTAATATGGTTACAAAGAAAAGGATGTTAGTCATAATATATTAAATATGCAAATAAGTTGAGTGCATAAATAAGATTTAAATAACATAAATAAATAAAATAAAAACAAGCATGAACACATAAAGACGTGAGATCCACCAAATTACAAATCAGGTTGCTGTTTTGAATATATTAACCTCAGACATCAAGGGTAAAAGTAAGGTATATAAATGAAGTCTGGGCTTGAATAAAAACATACAGTTGCTGTGTTTTAAGGAAGACACAATAGAAATTATAACAACATGAAACTGAAAATAATCTTCGTCCTTGCATCCGTGTTTGCTTTAACTCAGGTAAATAAGTTATCAATTTATATAAATATATATATTTGTTGTTGTAATTAATAGACATTAATTATATGCTGGCTTTTAATTCTTAATTTTAATTAGGCGATTTTAATAAAAAGTTGCCTACAATCACATCGTGTTATTTTTTTCATAATCGTAAAATCGAGCTTCCTATTTTACCTCGACAGATTAAATATAATTATTAGACTATAAAAAACATGGGTAAACCAACTATGTTTTTTTGTCCGTTATAGCGTTTGCTGCCACATTTTTGGAAAAATTACTGCATATGTTACAACCAAATGTTGCTTCATTAATTACCATATACCATACGCTACAACTATTCAATTTCAAATATAGAATAAGTTAAGAAACTAGCCATATTCAAAACTTGGTTGTAATACATATAGTCGCTTTTGCGAAAATGTGGCACCAAACACAACAACGGATCGAGTACAGCGTTTGATTTTGATGTATGAAGTTTCCACTTTATTACGAATATTTTCGCTAAAACAATTATACTGACGATTACAGTAAAATCATGCACATTTCTTAAGATACTCGTACTAGTAATTTGATATAGTAATAGTCAGTGGCGTAGCGAGGGGTGGGCAAGGGGGGTATCATGCCCCGGGCGCTACTCACAAAGGGACGCCAAATGGTTCACAAAAGTATATTTTACATAAAATAGTTAAGCTCGCTACGCCACTGGTAATAGTAGTAATATACAAAATTTGATTGGGTAATTGGCGACTCTAGCCGGTGGATACTCTATTTGGTGGCAGAAAATAATAAAGAATAATAAACTATATTTAGTAGGGAATCTGTTCACATAACCTATTTTTTCAGCACATACATGGCAATATAGTCAAGGTTTTACGATTTATACCTTAAAAGTACATTAACAATCAGACATAAATGTAAAAGTGACGAAAATTGTATGATTTATCAGCTGATCAAACAATAACAAAGATCAGCTTACCTACTATCTCGAAGAAAATCATTACTGTTTCAATCGCGAATAGCACAATACTTAACTTACGTATCATACTACTGTTGATTTGAATTAATTACAAATTACACAAAAAGGATTGGTGGCATTTTATATTTTGAAGAAAAATTTAAGTTATTGCCATCTTCATTTAAAATACGATTTTTATTTCATTTTTAAAAAAGGGTATTCAAGTGAATAAAATACAATTATTAACAAATTTTCATGACAATAGAAAATGTCTGTGAACAAGATTGTGACAAAAGGCGGTATGTCAAATCAGAATTATTTTTTTCTACACAACTTATATAAAAACTTTTTTTTTCGAAATTATTAATTATACAAACAACGAAAGAATATAACAAGCCTATTTGTGCTGCCTTCGCCAACTACAACAAAACGATCGACTCAATGGAAACCTGGACATTTATAAAAAGTTCTTTATTTAATTAAGTACAATTTTTCTTTAAAATTAATGTATATTATATATAAGAAATAATTCTAATTCTGATTTAATACTGCGGAGAGTCGTGTGATGCCCGCATCATATATTTGTACCTTACATTATATTACATTATACTATGTAAAGTTATGTTAGTAGTATGATATATTTTTAGATTATCTTTTTTGTATGTACATATATAAATGGGGTTTCCCGTTTATTATAAAATAATAAATACATAAATTTCGAAAATAATGTTGCATTAGTAACGTCAAATTATTCATTTATTTGAAGTAAATAAAAAAACTTCTATCATTATAGGGCCATCTGCCGAAACGATTTTCCGTTGGTAAAGGGAGAAGCTCGGAGGAGTTTAATCACCCGCTATTTATCTTACTTCACAAAAAAACTGTGAAAGGTGAAGGGTTTGAATGTTCAGTACGACCTTTAACCACTAGACAACTGAACTGGTTCAATCTATATATTTTCGTTCAACAAGCTTTATTACTGTATTTTAATAAAAGCTGAAACACATATATTAATATTCTATTTATAACGTTTCTAAAAATTATATTTAATTGCAGGCACTTAGTGAGGATGAGTTATTACAAATCAAGAAAAATAGAGATGAATGCATCGCTTCGACTGGAATCGATGTGGAGGATCTAAAGAAACTAGAAGCAGGAGAATTCCATGAAGACCCTAAAAGTAGGGAATACATTTACTGTTGCTTCCGTAAATCAGGATTCATAAATGAGGACAATAAAGTAGATCACGACAAAATCAAGGAAATGATCACATTGAAATTTGGAAAAGACGTTGCTGAGAAATTGCATAAACTTTGCGCAGACAAAATCGGAAGCACCGGTTTAGAAACCGCTAATCTTATGGGGAAATGTTACCATGAAAATACACCTAACCAGAAGGTATGAATTAATTGATTATTACAAACAATATATATATATATATATATATATATATATATATATTCGTTTTCGTATTCCGAGTCCTGGTCGGTTGTTGAAGTTTCTATAACTATACTTCTTCCATAGCCTGTACACGTCCACTTCTGAACAAAGCCTCCTCCATTTATTTACATATAGTCTTGTTCTATGCTATCTGTAACCAGTTTAGACCTGCTTGGCGCCGGATGTCAAATCTTGCCTGTGGTCTTCCAACGCCTGTTCTGGATTCTCTAGGTCACCTCTGGATTTAGGTTTTTGTTCATTTGATTAAGCTTCTCGCGCCCACTATCACGTTTGCCTAGCCACTCGTTCCGCCACATCGATACTCCCATTCTTCTCGTTATTTCCTCATTTCGATTGTATGTCTCAATCTCGTTTACAACGGTCTCTCTATCGCCCTTTGGCAGATTCGAAAACGATTTTTACTATTTTTCCTGAGCTTTGTTGCATCAAGTCTGTATGTTGCTACAGTAGTAGTATAACTATACTTGAGTGACTTTCGTTTATCACTCTGGACTCGTACGAGCTCAGTGTTTCTTGTTCTATTTGCCGCTTCCGATGCTCATAATTCTACCTCGACCCATACAACCGGCGGCGCATGACCGCGATACTGTACGCCACGGGGCGACTAGTAATGCTAAACCATGTGAAACGAAAGCACCATTGCAAATGACAAATGTTGTAAACATTAATAAATAATGCATCAATCAATCATAGTTTGGTTAGTCTTGAAAACCTGCCCACTTTACTTTATGCATTGCTATATATAGTAAAATAATAGTATTACACATTGTTTTTCATCATCATCAATCATTCTTTTATCGTTGTACGCATTCTGGTCCCTTGCTTCCAGTCGTGTCTATTGTCCCGCCTCCGTGTTTCAGGTTTCTTGGTGTCATGTACTTTCTAATTTCGTCTATCCACGTTGTTTTTGGCCTTGTTTTTAATAATGCTTTATGATTTTTGTGTTATATCTTTATATTTATTAATTAATTTAATTGCACAAAAGTCATGTCTATATAAATTTGTTGATAATGAATGCTCTTAATACTCAGACTGCTATCATGCAGGTATAAAAGATATACATTACATATGATTTAATATGATGCTTCATGATACTTAATAAAACTAATTTTATCTATATTCATGACTATATGTTTTTTTATTTTGGTTTTATATTTATATTGCTTCTTGTCCCTTCTTATAACTTCTGGAAGATTATTATATATGTTAATAAATCTAATTTTATCCTATTCATGACTATATGTTTTTTTATTTTGGTTTTATATTTATATTGCTTCTTGTCCCTTCTTATAGCTTCTGGAAGATTATTATATATGTTGTATCCATTATGTATCACGTTACAACAAATAATACAATTTTATTAAATGAATTAATTTAATTTTAGGTGCTTAGTGATGAATTGATACAGAAAATCAACAAAACTAGACAAGAATGCATCGCTTCATCAGGAATTGATGTGGCGGTTGTAAACAAAATACAAGAAGGACAATTCATAGATGACCCTAAAATTAAGGACTACATGTACTGCTGTTTCATCAAAGGAAAATTCATAAGTGAGGACAATAAAGTGGATAACAATAAAATCAAGGAAATGTTGTTATTGAAATACGGAAATGACACTGCAGAGAATTTGTTTAAGCTTTGTTCTGAAAAAATTGGAAGTACTGCTATTGAGACTGCCTATGTAATGGGAAAATGCTTCCTCGAAAATAAACCTGAATATAAAGTGTAATTGATTTTGTGATAATACACGGTATTATTGATTTCTGATTATTGGTGATTTTTATAAATAAAATTTAATGCATACATATTTTATTTTGTTTCCTTTTTTACACTTTTTGCGCTATTGGAAAATACGTTTATTGGCCCTCCAAATATCTAACGATATAAAATTGCAAGACATCCATGACGACACACGAGAGGTATCGATTTGTAGTCGTAATGTTACTAGAACGTCCATCAAATTCCAGTTTGGATACCACGTATATTTGTTCCTCGTAAGTCGCCAATGTAAAATGTATACTTGTGCCTTTTCAATTTATCGATATTTTCGACAATCGTCGCTGTCCCGAACATCAAAAAAAGCCGACGAAAAATGGAATATTCTAGAAAATCAGTATTCTCAAGTGTGGAAAACCAAATTTGAACTTGAAAATTTTCAAATATAAAATGGCCATTTCCATGCCTGTCTTTGCCAAAATTAATGCGAAAATCAGTACTCATGTGTTTTCGGGTTCAATCTCGAAAAACCAACAAAGAGGTGGAAGGATGGCTGGACATCGATATCCCAAGAACAATGGAACCAGTATTTTATTGCTGGTTTCCTTGATCCTGGCATATCATCATCAAAAGCCGAGCTTCTTCAATAACAAGAAGATAATAGGGTCAAGGCACATTAATTAAGATCATAATATTTTTATTGCTTAAACAAAATTATATATAAACATTCTATCAAATTAATTCCAAAGTTTAGTTATTGGTATTATTTAGGCCTGTTTTCACGATAGCATTTTCCCATCATAAATGCAGTTTCCAATGCTGTATCTCCAACTTTACCATCACATGCTTTAATCATCTTCTCAGCTGCACTGTCCCCATAAATATCAGTGAGTAGGGCTTTAATTACATCGGTATGCACTTTATTGTCATCATCCAAGAAACCTGCCTTTTTCGAAAAGCACAACATAAACTCTTTTACCTTGGGATCGTCTATAAATTCACCAGACTTAATTTTCTTCACATGTTCTTTCTCAACACCAACCGATTCAATACACTCTGTCCTGTACTTAATCAGTTTCACCAATTTGCTCTCATCTTCAGCCTAGAATTTCAATAGAATTATATATATATATATATATATATATATATATATATATATACCTATATACCTATATGACTATATGATATTGAAGTTATTATAGGTTTATTAGTATGTTATTCTAGATTACAGTTAGGGATTATAGTTGTGGGTTAGAGATTTTAACTGGCATCTACTTATACTTGGAAAATAAATTACAAGTACAAGCATCTACAAAGATTAAATGAAATATAAGAGCAGCTACATGTCGAAAGCTCTCAGAAGATTGCGCAGAAATAGAACTACTTCATGGCATCTAGATATGGCATTAACATCAAGAGAATAACAGGTACTCGAAACAACACCTTAGACATATACGTTGGTAGACAAATGAAGACGAATAATGGCAACTTTAGAGAAAAATTAGACACATTGCTTTATGTATCCCTTCATACATAAAGCAACGGCCCAAAAAGAAAAGGAACTAATGCATACTATGAGAAAAGAAAACTAGAATATCTCGGACATATTATGTATGGAGAAAGATATACTATAGTGCAGTTTATCATAGAGGGAAATATTGATGGAAAAATATCAAGTGGGCGAAGAAGAAAAAAGATGCTTCGTAACATCTGAGAATTGTATGGAATTACATTAACTATTAAGAGCCACAGTATCAAAAGTAAAGATTGTATAAAAAACAACTTTTATTTGGCATAACCCTTACATAAAAATCAACTAACAGCACCTAACATCAATTAAAAATATTACCCTCATTCCTTGTCATCTTTTTTCTCGCCAATTTCCTCTTCCACGACAGACTTTTACTGAATTCCAGGCCCTTTCCAACCTCTCTTAACCATCCACTCATCATTCTGCAAAGGCCCACAAACTATGCACTCACACCCTCACATTCGTTGCTTAGAGGCTACCACATGTTACTCCTTTTACTACATAGAACACGTGGTGTGACCTTGCACCATGCACATTTTCCTTCCTCTCTCTTCAAAACTATACCTCGCTCTTGCCATACACTTTGTCCTCCCTGCTGCACCCTCCCCTGGTTATGTAGCTCGGGAGCTTCCCTCGCACTTACCACTCCACATAGCTATTGTTATACGAGCTTATTCTCACTTGCCTTTCCTGCCAGTCAGCATCCCTCATTCTCTCCTTGACATCAGTTCCTATACCTCCTCTTCATTCATCTCAGCATTTTCTTTACCGCCAGCTCAGATATACCTACTCTTGCATACATTCTCCCCCTGTCATTTCTCCATCCACTCTCTACCCTACTCCTATTTTATAAATATATGACATATTAATGTCTTAGATTTATTTTTGGAGTTAGGCGTAGAAGTCATTTAAGTCCGTATTTACGAATATCAGGAAGTAAAATGAAAACTAGAATCCTGTTATTAGAGGAATCTAATTTTGCTTCTTTTAACAAACCAAAATATGTATTTTTATATATCTTTTCTTTAATTACTGTAATCTGTAAATGGTATGGTAATATAGTTATTATTATTATTATTATTACTAATAATACCTTCTTTTTTTTAAATTTATTCTTGAACAATACGTGCGAAATAGTGTTAGATATTAGAAGTCAGAGTTGGGATTGAAGTAGAAGAAGGTAAGATAGGAGTCAACCTTGCATCATTTAACGTATTGGTGTTAGTTAATCAATCGATCGTAACACGATTCTTGAATGCTCAAACTACTCTAAGATTAATATAAAGAATTTTATGTGTGGTAAATTTAGAAGTATAATAAATTCATTAGATAGTTTATATTACATCGTATCCCACGAATAAATAAAAACCGCAAATATAATTATAAAAAGTTATTTATAAGATTCTACGAAAATTATTTTAAAACTCTGATGTGGTCAGTTATCATACGTATCATAATAGTTAACCCATGAACATACATATGTGTTCACTTGGTATATTAGTTAAATATGCACCTGAATATTATTGAAATCAATATTTACCTCACTGAAGGAAACGAACGCGACAATAAGGAAAACCAAAATCGACTTCATTTTTGGTTAATGTTTTCTTTGGATGTGTCGTGGCAAGGATCGCTTACGTTGTATGCTTATATTAAAATTAACGTTGTATATATACCCCGAGGAAGGTTAATCTACAAAGCGGAAGACACATTATTTTCGTATTATTAAATGGCAATAATTATTTTGCATTGTGTGGCTTTGTAAATATTAAATTAATTATATCATACCCACACATTTATAGTACGAACAAATAAAACACAAAATATCATTACTAAAGGTTATTTATTATATAAGATTTTTCGAATATAATTTTAAAACCTTGGTGTAGCCAAATTTCTTTATTAAACGTATCATAATAGTTAACCCATTAACACAATTCTTTACCAAATTTGATTTGATTTTAATTTATGATTTATAAAGGGTGTTCCAGAATGAGCGCAATAAAATTATCAAAACATGGCTATTTTGATGAAACAAAGTAATGATTAAAATTTATCCATGGTCTGCCCGGTTGTCAGATTTGTCACCCATTGAGCATGTTTGGGATATGATTCGAGCTAAAAATAGAGACGCTACAGAGTTTAAACCAGGGGAAACATGAAATTTCATCATTTCACAAATTCTCACCGATACAGCGCAAAAACGGGAACAGCTATAGAAAAGCATCTAAGCCTGAATCTGTTGGACTGGAAATACTTTATATTTTCACATCTAAGCACTTACAGAATCTTAGGCTGCGGGTTCAAGTTTGGAATATTATAATAATAATAATCATAATAAAGTGCCTTTATTTCCTTTTCAATTACAATTTAACAATTTGACATTAGAACAATTCAACATTAAAAAAGAAAACGACGGTTTTCAGGTGATTGTACATCTTATACAAGACGGACAATCTCTGCTTTTCAAAAATATACCGCAGCTAAAAAAATATCACTTCATTGGCAGTATGTCGGCCATTTAAATGAGTGAATAGTAAATCATGGTGGAGCAAATCATTATTGAAAACACTTTATTTATTTCTGTTCTTTTCTTTTCAAATGTTAATCAATTGTTTGTTTCATCAACATAAGCATTTTATGAGAATTCTATTAAAATCAACAACTTCGGTGTGTGGCATTTTTTTATGAATAGTAGTTTACACTAAATAATATAAATACAATTATGATAAAATACATATCATAATTGCATTCGTAATCGTAATACGAAAAACATGTATACAAAAAATATTTGAATGTTATTAATAATTACATTATATATTTTAAGTACATGTGCAACAGTTACCTACATAAACAATAATGAAGCATTTAAATCCTTATAATTGAGAATAATTATTAAAATTTAATAATACGAAAATAATGTGCTTCCGGTTTGTGGCTTAATTGGTCTCAAGGTATATATATAATGACTTAATTTTAATATAACCATTCAACACCAACGTGCCTTACTAAGTTAAAGTAAACAAAATAAAGAGACCAAAAATGAAAATTATTTTTGCATTTCTTTTTATATCATTGGCTTCTTTCGGTCAGGTAATTAATATTTATATCTAATATACCAAGTTACTATCATATGAGCATGTGGAAATATATGTGATCGTGTAGAATGAAAGTGGTGTAAGTCACATTTGAATTGTTTTGAAAAGGAGAATATTTTTGGTATTTGTTTAAATCGACGTACGCAGATACATTTTTATTTATGAATAAATTTATTATTATTACAAGTCTGTAACCATGCACATCATCATACGCAGTTACATTTTTATTTATGAATAAATTTATTATTATTACAAGTCTGTAACCATGCACATCGATTTACATAAATACCAAACGCAAAACCTTCTCATTTTCAAAACAATTCAAATGTGACTTACGCCACTTTCATTCTACAGGCTCATATATATTTGTTTTCTAAATAATATAATATTTGTGTATTATTGGATTTCTAGACGGAAGATGATAGCAAATTGGTGAAATACATAACATATAGAGCTGAGTGTATAGAATCTACCGGGGTTGATAAAGAGGATGTTAAGAAATTCCGCGCTGGCGAAAATATAGATAATCCCAAGCTACGAGATTTCATGTTATGCTTCGCCAAAAAAGCAGGTTTCGTGGATGATGAAAATAAAGTGCATACCGATGTAATTAAAACTGCACTAACTGAAATTTATGGGGAAACAGTAACTGATAAAATGGTTAAAGCATGCGATGACAAAGTTGGAGCCACAGCATTGGAAACATCATTTATCATGGGAAAATGTTATTATGAAAATCAACCTACGTGAAGTATTTGAATTATTGATTTATTTTATTATTATGGTAAAGCCCGACTTAGATATATAATATTGCCTAAATGTCAACAGAATTGCACATATTATTTAATGTTTTGTTATGCATATATTTTACACTAATATCAAAGCAATAAAGTAACGTATTATTATTATCAATGAACTTAATACATGTATTATTGTTAAACCAATAAAAATGGAAATTTTATTATGAACTGAATGTTTTTTTTGTTGTTTGTACACGTAGGACAAGATTCTTCACTTGCAGAATATTCTGACATCCCAGAGGTAGTCCAGCTAATATAATCACTATTCAAGCCCAGGCGTTATTAATTAGTGATTGTCGTAATATTAAGAATAGTCAAACTATCACATAAAAGCTATCAATTACAGTCCAAAAATTATAGTTAATCTAATAGCTATTGACTAAAAGCAATCGGCAGAACGATATCTATCAAGTAAGTAATATCGAAAGTTCGAAACTCGAAATAAAAATGATCGGTCGCATCTTGCAACACCAATGTTATCATGCATATATTGTAACCTTCGTATAAAAGTTGGAAATAAAACAACCAAGGAAATTCAAATTGAAAAGGGCTTACGACAAGGATGTATTCTAATATTATTCACCAACATTTTTCTATATTTACTTGCAAAACATCCTCCAAAACGATTTAGATGTTGAGAAGGAAATAAACAGAAATGGACATTGGATTAACAATATAAGATACGCCGACGGCACGGTTAGTTTAGCAGATAATCCCTTTGATCTCCAGCTCCTTCTAGAAAGACTTAACGAAGCAAGCGCAACCCTTAATGACCCATGAATCAATGAGCATAGCTAGTAATTGCGCACCGTTTAGAGAGTTTATAAAATTATAGTTTTTGAAATTTTCTATATTTTATTTTTCTTTATATTACATATTTTTACTATTTTAATTTGATATCAGAAGGACCTTTGAAATAAAAGTCTTGCATATAGTAGGCATTAACAGGGTTGTAATATTATGAATATTATGAACGATACTTAATCTTATTATAAAGTATGACGGAGTTTTAAATAAGCTTATTTTATAATACAAACATTAACAGTATAATTTTCTACTAGTTTCCATCCACATTTACGTAAATTATTTTACGTATGTATCTAACAAAAACATTTTTTATTAAAATGTAATGAGTGTAAACGGAATTTTCATAATTTGTGTATCTTACTAATTTGAAACAAGCCGCATAAAATTATATTATTTAATTTAGAGAGGCGCCGAAATAGTTACCGTTAATCCAATACATGCGTATATCTTTGAGAGGTCTACACATTGTAACCTAATTTGACGACTATATAAATCGCGAATAGATTCAGAAGTAATCACAATTCACCAGTGTTCGATCAAGAACAAACATACAAACTCTCTCCAAAATGAAGGTTTTCATCATTTTAGTTTTATCATACATCGCTCTTGTACAGGTAAAAACATAATTATTTAATAATTAAAATTATATAACGGTGGTAATTTAGCACAAATATATAATTATTATAATCTACAATAATATAAATCAATATAGTTATTTAATAACTAAAATTACGTAACGGTGGTGGTAATTTAGTATTAAAATAAATATATAATACACAAATATATAATTGCTCTTAATCACAATAATAGAAATCAATATATTAAATTTTTGTTACTAAATTCGGTTCTTAAAGATCAATATACAAATAATTACAAACATAAAATCAGTTATAACTGATCAGTATCAGTATCATTAAAGACAATTTGTTTTTCCTTTCAAAAAGTTTATAGTTTACATGAATTAGAGGACTGTACATATTTTTGAAAAAATAAATGGTGTTTTCCTACACGATCCATAGATCAAGGTCATTGAATGAAAAAGAAACTTGGTTTAAATATAACATGCATTAAATGCCTCAAGGTACGATTGTATGAACAATTGTATTTTATTCCGTTGTATAGTTTTTGCTATTAGCTGAACAGTATTTCATAGTTCGCGCTATAAGAAAGGTATACACGTGACTAGATTTCTAACTTCGAAATATATATATATATATATATATATATATATATATATATATATATATATATATATATTGTTTTATATTTTAATCGTGATATATATATTTTTTTTTAATAAATAAACAATACCTCAAAACGCAGCATTCAAACAAAAACAAAATAAAAAATGTGTAACCCTTCTAAATTATTATGATGAAGTAGCACTAGTTCAAAAAACTATTCATAATGCTAAGTACTCGTACAGTTGGAGCATTAGTGCCGCGAACACTAAAGATTAACCTTACACTACTTGACAAATGCTATAAATTCGGGACCAAAAGTGTTGTGTTCTTTGAACTGAGTTAGCGAAACCGAAAAATACTTTATATATTTCATGAATACTTTCAGAATTACGATGCTCGCACTCCTATTTTATGTATCTTGAAACGAAAATTGTTGTAGTTATCAATAATATATCATCCTACATTATATTTACATTATTAAAATATCATATTCATTATTGTTTTTATTTATTTAAATATTATATTTATTTTTAGTGTGGCACTGACGAAGAATTAGCCAAGGTGTTGGTTAACAAGGCGCTTTGCATTAAGGAAACCGGAATTGATGGAGAAGTTGTACAAACATTGAAAGAGGGCGGTGAGGTTAAAGATGAACCAAAAACTCGGGAATTCTTGTTCTGTTTTGCTAAAAAATCTGGATTTATTGATGACGATAACAAGCTGCACGTAGAAACAATTAAAGCTCATTTTGAAAATGAATATGGAGCGACTATTGCGGAGAAATTGGTAAAGGCTTGTGGAGATAAAGTTGGGGAAACTGCCAGTGATACAGCATTCGCCGTTGGAAAGTGTTTGCAAGCAAACAAACCACATCACCACGCCTAAAAACTGCAAGAAATTTGATCAATATTTAAAATGTGTATTTATTATTTAATAATTTATTTTATAAATAAAGTTTGAATATAAACAAAAGATATATTTCTTAGGCTATTTGGCTGATATGTCAATTTTACTAACTTTTCAGAATAGCAATTTTTTTGTCATTATCCATACATTCACTCATTAATAAGTGAGAAATTTGGTTATTAATTTGGAGTTGTATATAAAATAATCCTCGACATGTATGTATTAGACCACCTGTTCTAATACATCCAAGTAATACTTTACATATGGAAATGAAAGTCTGTTATTAGTTATTAGTTATATTAGTTCCATAACTTTGCTCCTAAGGTATAATTTAAGATACAGATAAGTAAAAAATTTGGTGGCACCTTAGCCAAGAATGTGAGGGTGTGAAAGCAGAGTGGGTGGGAGACTACAGAAAGCTGAATGAATGGTTAAGCGAGGATGGCGAAGGCACGAAAATCTGCAGGAGGCTGATGTGGGAGAGGAAAGTGGCGATGGCAGGGGGAGCGGTGATAGATGAGGGTAATTTGTAATTTTTTATTTATATTTGTATTTTTATTTTTATTTGTGTATATGTTTGTATTTTTGTTGTGGTTTGTGATGTGGAAGGGCAGTGAGGGAAAAAGTCTTTTTTTTTTGGCGCGACACACGAATTTCGAATTAATTAATTAATATTGAATCAAATTTTAAGATATTTCGTACATTTAACATGCGAAGATTTTTCAATTCCCCGCGTGATTTACGATTGTACTAGTCACCGCCGATGACGTCGATTCTATATTAGTGGACCAATTTTGCTCATATTTGTATGGGCTCGTCCCAGCTCACTTTCTGAACCGATTTCCAAATTTGGCTGCGATCTGTTGGGCCACTTTCCAAAAATAACAGCCCCCGCCCTGTTATTTTGAAGCATCAGGTCTCTCCCCCTGATGCTTCAAAATAACAGACGATCTTAGAACAAGTTTATCGATCAAGAAGGAAGAGAGTGGATGGGAGATGAAATGGGAGGAGGTGCACTCGATACAGCAGTTGGAGAGGGTGATGAAGGTTGCGTTGGCGAGAAGAAGTACTACAGTCAGAGGGTTAGGTGAGTTGATGAGGAGTGTAGGAAGAACCCTTTCTTGGACGCTGTTTCAGTATTACTCCTGTTATTAGGTCAAATCCAGGGGCCTTTTCTGTTTCATATTATCATATCTTTTGATGTCACCAGCATTATCTTCATTCTCCTGTGGTGTAATATATTCAACACCAGTGTAGTCAATTCTCAATACATATATAGCAACCTTCGTAGATCATTACACTCATCTATTTGGAGATAGCTTGATGGTATATTATTGGTTATAAAAAATCAATAAGGTCTAGTACCTTGCTAGAGGGGTTTTGTCAAATAAAGGTCTTTATCTCTCCATGTGCCGGTGGCAGTGGTCTTGAGAAGGACAAAAGGTTTGAAGAGGGAGGAGAAAAACGGACAGCAAGGGTTTGGATGGAGCGAAGTAGAAATTGCGGTGTATGAGAAAAACCTAACGGGCGTGAAGTGGGAGGAGGTGCAGTCGATGTTACAATTGGAGAGAGTGATGGCGGCTGCGTTGGTGGTGAGGAAGAAGAGTGGACGCCAGAGGGAAGGTTGGTTCGACGAGAAGTGTAAGATAAAGAAGACGAGGTGGCGGAGGGAAATGGCGAATTGGAGGTACGGCAGATGTGCAGTCGAAAGGGCTAATTAGGCGAAAAGGGAGTTCGAGAGTACGTGCGAGAGGAAAAAAAATAGAGGAGTTGCAGAAAGTGGAAAAGAGGTTGAGGGAGTGTGGTGGAGAAACGGATGTGGGAGATCTTAAAGGGAAGGGCGAAGCAGGGTAAAGTGAACATAGAGCTAGCAGAGTGGGAGAGGAGTTGTAAACAGATGGCGGGGTCTGAGGTGGAGCTGGGCAGTTCGAGTGCGAGACAGGTGGTACGAAGGGAGGCGTTTTCGCGGAAAGAGGTGGAAGTGGCCCTGGCACAGTTAAAACTAGGAAAGGCAGCGTGGGAAGATGGGCTGAAGGCAGAGGCATTCAAAAACTTACCGGAGGAAGGAAGGGAGAAGGTGCGGCAGAGTAGTAATAAGGTGTGGAGTGGAGAGGAGGAAGTGCCGGAAAAGTGGCGTGTGGGGGTGGTGGTCCCGGTGCACAAAGGAGGAGAGGCCTCGGACGTAAAAAACTATAGGGGGATCACCATTATGAGTGCCGGTTATAAATTGATAATCACTATGGTGAAAAATAGAATGGATAGAGAAGTGGAACAAAAAGGGCTGCTGCCGGAATGCCAGGGTGGGTTCAGAAGGGGAAGCTGCATATGACTCAGTTCCTAGGGGGAAACTGATGGAATGTATGGATAGATTGGGTATGGAAGAGGAAGGAGTGGAGTTGGTGAGAAGGGTGTATAAAGAGTCATGGGCGAAAGCAAGAGCGAATGGAGAAATATCTGAGAAATTTAGGGTGAATGTGGGAGTACGGCAGGGGTGCCCGCTGAGCCCCCTCCTGTTTAATCTGTACACGAGCGAGTTGGAAGAGGTGCTGAGGAGAGGACAGGCAGGAGAGATCGTGGTGGGGAGATCCAAAGTGTGGATGTTGGCGTATGCAGATGACGTGGTGCTGGTGGCCAAGAGAGTGGAAGAGATGCAAGAGATGTTGGATAGAATGGGTAGATACCTGGATAAGAGGGGGCTAGTGGTGAATGTGGAAAAGACCAAATGGATGTTGATTAGGAATAGGGGCAGGAGGGGTGAGGACGAAGGGCTGAAATGGAAGGAAAGGCTGATTGAGAGAGTGAATGGCTTTAAATATTTGGGCTTTTGGTTTGACTGTGGAGGAGGGCTTAGGATGCATGTGGAGTGTATGCAGGCGAAAGCAGGAATGGCTTGGGGGATTGCGTGCAGAAAATGTGGGAGATTGTGGGGTAGTAACCTAGTAATAGCGTGCAAGATATCGGATGCGTGTGTAAAACCTATATTGTTGTATGGTGTGGAAGTGTGGGGATTGCGCGAATGGGAGGTAATAGAAAGAGAGCAAGGTTGGTTTCTGAAGAATCTGCTAGGGCTCGAAAGGTCGACTCCTAGGACAGTGCTGTTGCAGGAGACAAATCGTATGAGTATGTGGTGGGAGTCGTGTGTGAGGGTTGTGAAGTTTGAGTAACGATTGCAGGATTTGGGCGAGGAAAGACTGGTACGGGAGGTATGGATGAGGTGTAAGAGTAGAACAGAGAGTAGATGGAGGAAGGATAGAGAAAGGATGTATGAAAGAGTGGGTATGTCTGAGGTGTGGGTAGAGGAGAAGCTGAGAGAAAGGGGTAGTCTAGGAACTGAGATAAGGGAGAGATTGAGTGGCAAGAAAGGCAAGTGAGAATGGCTGAGAGCTCATACAACCCTGGCTAGGGAGAGTGGCAAGTGCAGGGGAAACTCCCGAGGTACTTAGCCAGAGGAGAGTGGAGCAGAGAGGACAAAGTATGCATGGCAAGAGCGAGGTGTGGTTCAGAAGAGCGAGGAAGAAAAGTGTGGATGGGGCTGGGGTACACCGCGTGTGCGCTGTGTACGAAGGGGAGTGACACGTGGTGGAACCTTAGCAAAGAATGTGAGGGAGTGAAATAAGAGTGGGTTGGAGAAAGCTGAACGAATGGTTAGGAGAGGATGGGAAAGGCGTGAAAATCTGCAGGAGGCTGACGTGGGAAAGGAAATTGGCGAGGGCAGAGGGGGTTTATTTTAATGGATAGAAAAATGTATTTTATGTGAATTTATATTTTGATTTCTTTCTGTGAAAGTACGGTTTGGGAATGTGTGTAAAAGGGAAGGGTTGGGCTGAGATGCCAAATAAAGGTCTTTTTTTTTGGTAACGTACCTAGATTCCTCATACAGTTCTATATTCTCTTTAATTGTCACTGCACTGCTTCCTTTAGCAATATTATCGGGATGAGTTTCATGATAAACTTTAGAGTGGTGAAATTTAATGAATGAGATATTTTTGAAATGCCTCTCTTATATAAGGGTCGTTTTAGACGAGACAATTTCTTAGCTCAAAAGTTGTTCAAGAATTAATTAATTTTTTAGTTGATCTAGCATCCAATTCAATATTTCAAATAATTTGCTGTATTATACGAGACAATTTGACTAACTTTGGAGTCAAGAAATTGTCTTGTCTAAAACGACCTTAAAGGATGTACTCTAGAAAGAATTGGAGCACATATTGATAGTTAAGGAGTCCAGTAGCGTTTCTATTAATATCTTAATAGTATTCAATTTTTGTTTGTTTTGGATATAGGTCTCTTATCACTAAGTTTATGTAGGCGTTCTTCAAAAGTTAATATGAATATGTATTGGTTTTGTAGCTTTAATAAGATAGGTTACAGGGTTTGTTCGAAATAATTGACTGTTATAATAATTACATACAACGTTCTGCAAAAAAATTGTGAAATAATTTCTTAATGATTTTATATCGTGAGTAAGAATATATTAATAATGGTGTAATAAATCAGTGGTTTAATCTAAACTAATTATTATACCTACCTAGTTATGATTTTGTGAAAAATTATCAAAATATACACTTGTAAGTGGACAAACCGTCCCTGAACTAAACAAAAAGTATTTGAGTGTACTAATTAAATATATAAAAATAACAAGCAGGAATACAATAATATATCTAAAAATCCTAATCATAAACAAAAATTATAAAGAAAAGATACTTTTTTAAAATATTAAGTTGGTTCTACAATTTAAATTTGACACCGAAATTTTCATTTTTACTCAATGTTTGTTCTGCTTATTTACATGGTGTGATTTTGATAGGGGTCAATTATTATTATTAGGCAGTGCACAATGGGCTAATTTTGGATGTGTGAGCTCAGTTATGCAATACGGCCGCAGACACACCAAACAAGATTAATTACAAAACGTAGCGAGTAACAACAATTTTAAATAATGGGGATATAATGAACATTTGGACAAATATATCTTCCGGCTAATAATAATGATTGCAGTAACCTTCCACAATAAGTATATAAATCTCGGATGTTCTAAAACAAAATCACAATTTGTCAGTGCTTCGACGAAGAAATATACAAATATGAAATTCTTAGTTGTTTTCGTTGTTGTGGCCTATATGGGCAATGTGGCTCTAGCTAAGGTAATTTATTTTTAATATAAGTTATTATAATAGTCATAATTTATAAATAAATTCTTTATGTTTCCACGAAATTTCAATTTATTAAAGATTCTTTTATATTATCAATTATTTTTACTAGTACTGAGCATTGAGAGAGTTCAAAGCCCACAATTGGGCGAAATTTCACGAAACACCTTTGATAGTTTTTCGTAGGTTTTCTGTGATCTTAAGGTAAATACTGAGTGATTACACTTCTCTCTAAACTACTCTCCACCAGCGGAAAAGCCTGCCGGCTGATAGCTATAAAGATAGAAGTTTTTTATTTTTATTTTTTATTAATATCTTTCCTTAACTAAGTTTTGCCATTTACTCCTCATATATTTGAAAATTAAAAATGTAATACTACTCACAATGTTTATCAATATCTTTCCTTAACTAAGTTTTACCATTTACTCCTGATATATTTGAAAATTAAAAGTGTAAAACACATTTGTCACCATAGATTAATATTCTCCAAGTGACAATAATTTGTAGTATAAGTGTAAAACAACACATTTGTCACCGTAGATTATTATCCTTCACTTCACAGTAATTTGTACTATTCTATCGAGAGTTTTTAAGACGATACCAAATTTCGGCATTTATCTTAGTTTTGTTCGGTACCAATAACAAAACTTTTGAGCGGTACATATACGACATAGTTACAGAAGATGTTGCTTAGTTTTGGAATATAATATATCTATTAGGAAGGTTCTGCTATATTTTTTTTGACGAATCCGATACTTTGGCAGCGCACAACTAGCCGAAACCAAGACCAAAAATACCAAAAACGAACTTTCTTTCGGAAACCTATAATTTGCTTATATTATATTTACTTCTGATATATATATATATATATATATATATATATATATTTACTTCTGATATATTTTGAATACAATTGTGCTATAAATCTTGAAAATTATAATTTTATTATTATTATAACTTTATTATCCCTAATACGTGTGTCATAGGATAGTACATCTGGCTACCTATATCTATGGTGGCCAGATGTACTATCCTCTGACACACGTGTTAGGGATAATAAAGTTATAATAATAATAAAATTATAATTTTCATGATCTTTTAGTAGTAGTAGTATTAGTAATAAAATTATTAAATTCTCCCCTTAGGTGTTTTCGTTTAACATCACTAGCCTCGTGGCGTACTGTATCGCTCCAAGTTTAGTGGTCGTGCGTCGGTTGTACATAGAATTGTGCGCATCAGAGCAACACACAGTGATAAACGAAACTAGCTCTTAAGGGCTTCCTGCTCCCAGGGATTGCACAGGCCCGGGCCTGTATCATAACATTTACAGGGGCCAGGTTTAAAAGAAAGGCGTCTTTTAATGATATTGATATTTATATTTATATGACTATTGACCTGTTTTTATTGATCTACTATATTTCTTCGTGTTTAACGAATAATCTCATTTTAAAATTATATAGAATTACATTAATATACATATATCCACGTAAATCTACAACTGTATTTATAATAATAAATTAATAAATAATAAAATCTAATCATGTTTGATTAAACAATGCGTAGTTCGTAACAGTAGTGTATTACTCGGTAATACATCCTATTTACCGAACTGAATTAAAGTTTAGATATGTATTTATAAATATAAATCTCATATGAGTATAATGGTACAAAATTATAGTACAACTGGTACAACCTTTTAGATAAATGTTACTATTAGAATAAATGTATGTAGTATATAATAATAGTAACGTAACTACCAAATTATATTTCGTTAAAAATGCCTACACATTAGTAATTGATAATAGATTATGCTACATATCACTAATAACATCAATCATACATAAATACTATTAAAATTACTATATCAAATTATATACTCATTCATAAATAATAAATACAAAATAAGCTTATAATGATATATAATTAGTTATACTAATATAATACCTATATATAAAATTATCTTGAAACATATTCCAAACAAGTTGTTATTAATATTTGATTAAGTTATTAATTTACATTACATCAAATTAATTACTTGTCTTAAATATGCATATTGCGAATAAAATATGATCACATGATAAAAAAAGTTACGTTTAAAATATAAATAAGACAATTTTAATAGATATATGTAATAATAATATATAGATCAATTATAGATTTTGGTTTAATTGATTTATTGTTTGTATTAAGTGTCAGTTTTCATCTGAGCAGTTGTTCAAGAGAAATGTCATAGCAAGACAGTTGTTCTCTGGCCAAAAGCTTATTCACTAAGAAATATTTAAAAAAAATACTGCCAAATGTAATGTATGCAATTCAATAAAAAGTTGTTTTTGGACTTAAATAAAAAGAATATTAGCGTATTTCGAAACATAAAATTACAATTTCTGATAATTCAGTAATTCACACTTAATTTACATCTCAAGTATATACAAGCTAACTCCTTACTTCACTACAAATTTCATGCATAATGTATGGTTCCATATTTATTTAAAAATTCACTTTACCTTTTATTAAATGCACGCATATTATTAATGTATTTATTATAATTAGGCTGTGAGTTAATTTGTTTTTATAATATTCATTTGTATACAGATAAGGTCGCTTTACTTAAAAGCACCTTACACGATCAATAATACTGTCAATATTTTAAAATAATGACAGTAGTACTGTACGATAACATGTTTAAAATGTTCATTATTCTAAAATATTACTTCTCGTGTAAGGTATAGTAATGATGAAACGAAGTTTAAACGAATATATATATATATATATATATATATATATATATATATATATATATATTATATATATATATATAATCTTTTAAATCTCTTTATACCCTTCCGGGTGTCGAGATTGTTTAAACGTATTTTAAATCAATCTAAAACAAATATAAATCTATTGAATTTTCTGTAGGAATTCCTTCCAGTCCTTCCTGTTTGCCGCCATCCTCTTTGCTTCCTGCCATCTAATGCCATTACTCGTTAATATTTCCTCTATGTTGTCTTCCCACGTTTTGTGTGGTCTACCTCTTCTTTTCTTTCATTTTATTCTTGTGTTCCATACAATTTTTGTTTGTCTCCCTTCTGGCATGCGGATTATGTGTCCATACCATCCGAGTTGTTTCCTTTCTATGGTTGTCTGTATACTTTCTATCTGGAGATTTCTTCGAACCTGGTCATTTCGTATTCTGTCAATTCTGGTAATACCTTCTATCCTCCTTAAGTACTTCATTTCTGATGATTGTATTTTGCTTTTAAGTCTCTTGTCCAATGTCCATGTTTCGCTTCCGGAGTGACCGTGTAAGCCCAAATTGACTGTATTAAAATGATTCAATATGTTTGAATTAAATTTGTTTTGTTTTATGTTCTCAGGCTATCGATGAAGAGCAGGTGACGAAAATTATTACGTTTAAAAATGAATGCGTGGCGTCCACAGGAATTGATACGGAAGTAGTGAAGAAGATGAAGAACGGAGAAATTAATGACGATAAACCGAGTAAAGAGTTTATCTTATGCTTCGCTAAGAAGGCCGGTTTCATTGACGACGATAACAAAGTTAACAAGGAAGCCATTAAGGCTGCTTTAATCAAGAAACATGGCGAAGAAATAGCAGAGACTCTGATCAAGACTTGCGGCGATAAAACTGGAAGCACCGCTCTCGATACTGCTTATATGATGACCAAGTGCTACAAGGAAAACAAACCACACGCGGAATAGATGGTGTTATTGGATTAGGTGTATTCGTTTAATTCCTACATTTTATTACGAAACATTATTATGTAATTTAAGTTCTTATTAATAAAATCGTTTTGTGTAATTGATTTTGATGTTCAAACTATATGATCAATAAAAGTTTTCATATTTTGATTTACCTAAAGTAATAGTAATAAATTTCTGCTTTTACCTGTTTGTGCATTTACTAATCATATGACTGAATATATATATATATATATATATATATATATATATATATATATATTTATATATATATATATATATATATATATATATATATATATATTTATATATATATATATATATATATATTTATATATATATTTATATATATATATATATATATATATATATATATATATATCTATTTGTTTTTTACCTTTCGGTGTAGGCTAACACTCAAAATAGATGAGGATGAAATACGGCGTGAAAATACCGAAAGATCGTAAACCAATAAAGGTGCTCGAATTTGTTTCATACTGATTTACAAGTAAACAATTTATTATTCCAAATATATTGTCTTTAAAAAAATCAGATCACCAAGTATTTATTGAACAATTATAACGAGTTTAACAGTATTGATGATCTCAGTGAAATATATTGATAATCCAAAAATCAATGAATAAAAGCAAAAATAGCCGGACTACAACACCAGGAGTACTTTCAGTAATGGAGAACGTGGAACGTTGGAGTGAGAAGCCAGTTCAAACTTATAATAACAAATATATTGCAACATATTTCCAGTCACGGTTTGTAATAAATATAAAACACCAGGAGTACTTTCAGTAATGGAGCATGTGGAACGTTGGAGTGAAAAGCCAGTTCAAACTTATAATAACAAATATATTGCAACATATTTCCAGTCGCGGTTTGTAATAAATATTTAACACCAGTAGTACTTTCAGTAATGGAGAATGTGGAACGTTGGAGTGAGAAGCTAGTTAAAACATATAATAACAAATATATTGCAACATATTTCCAGTCGTGGTTTGTAATAAATATTTACTGAAAAATAAAAGTGAAACTGCATTAACTGTTTTATCCAAAATACATGTTATACAGAGTTACTTCACTCTTCAATGAGAACACTTTTCTTTGTTTGGCTTTCGTCCTTTAGGTTATTATATGATTTTACTCCAGTTACGGTGGTCGCGAGTGAGTAAATGATAGTGCAGTCTAAGCTCTGTTCCTGAACTAGGTTTAACCACTCGAACTGCACTTCTTCCGATATCTGAACGTTGGAGGAGTAACCGGACCATCTTTTCCCATCATCTCTGAATGTAGCCTAATGATGAAGTAGTTTATCTTCGAATTTATTATTCAAGAGAAGATTCTGTTTAGTAAAATCATGTGCATGAAATTTTAAAATTGTTTTTTTTTTGTACAGGACACATTGAAATCATGTAAATTTAAATATTTAATACATAATAATATTTTCTAATAAATTCCGTAAAATGTATTGGTTATAAAAACATAATTCAAAATTTGATTAAGCTAAAATTTCTTTGCATTGTTGCATATATTTCCAATATATTTTATTAGGAAATATTATTATATATTACAGCATTTTCTCTTGAATAATAAATCTCTAAGCCGGCAAAAAGCTACATATACAAATGTATGCCATGAAGGTACATTTATTTAAAAAAATAAATATACTATGTTTTCATTAGTTGAAAAGTCCAGTTAATGGTTGGAGCTAGCATATTAAATTATTCCTATGAGAGGCTTCAAATGCAAGGGGTCGGCAGAGAACTTTACGAAAAGGACTATTTGTTCCGCTCGTTACATGGTTGGTTAGACCGAACACTGGCAAACATTATCCTATAATTGAGTAAATATATTAAATAAATGTGAAATGTTTAATTATCTAATTGCATAACATGATGTCATTTTTGTATTATATATTGCACAGCTCGGTCCATAATGAATTAATTCATTTAAAAAAATAATTATAATGCAATGTTTTAAATACAATAGTGAAATTGTCTAGGTACTTATTATCATTCACTATTAAAATAATTTTACCGACTATAATTGTATTGTTTACCTTTAGCTAATTTGAATCAATAGGGCGAAATAAATGGCACATTATGGTCTTTTGTGATCTATAATGAGCCATAATATTAAAAGAAAATCATGTTATACAATTATCTACATATTTTCTGTGAATATTTTCATATTTATTAGCTGATAGGCTACGGTCAATATTTCGTGTCGCGTGTTTATATTGTAGGGGGAATGTAAAATGAGTCGTTTTATAAAACGTCTCTTCATTAAGAAGAGTCAAGGCGGTTTGTAAAATTATTTTAATAGGTATTTATATTTAAAGATATATTATAAAAATAGTTAATCATATACAAGTGACAAATAAACTATTGATACACTTACGCTTACGCTTATGAATATATATATATATATATATATATATATATATATATATATATATATATATATATATATATATAATATCACTTATATAATAATATTTATATTTACCTTTTTATGCAATGTTGAATAATCCAATCTCTTACCTGCAACAAAAATATGCATTAACATATATCAAACTTTTACTATGGAGTATAAAATTAATAAATACATTTTGAGGTGTAAATGTTGTTTTGTATTAGATATCCTATGTGAAATTCCGTCGTTCGACTAGGGATGATTTGAATCTACAATAAAGACTTAATTAATCAGTTAAATTCAATGAATCATTTTGAAAAACAGTGTAAAGTTCAAGTCACTTCAATGAATGGTTTTCGTTAGTTTTGAACCTACTAGTCACCATCTTTCGCATAGATTTCTTATATGGATACAAGTATTATCTCTCTTATATAAGTGTGAACCCACCTCTTAGCAATTTACATATCTAGATTTCGGTCTTATTAGATCACATCAGTGTAGCTCAGCTAGTGAGGATGAATTCACACAATATCTCGAGTGGTTATATACAAAAATAATACAACTAACCCCCTCGGAGGAAAGTTAAATGGGTGTGCATTGCTAATTGATGTTATGCCGCCAGATGGCGTTTAACTTCCTCCTAGGGGGTTAGTTGTACTATTTTTGTATTGTCTCTCTGTTTCAACCATTATTAGAAGCATGTTATCCATTAGATGAGGATTAAGTGAGTAGGGAGGGTATATAAATACCATATTCACGATAACAGTGGCGAAAAATTCACTACACCGTTACCACAAGTTTCTATGTGTTATAAATTTAAATGATTAAGTAAGTGCAGTATACAAGTCGTTTGAAATCATAAATGAGCATTGTTTGTCTGGTCTTGAATCGCCCGTGTATTGTATAGAATAAATCATGTCTTCAACTGAATTTACTCAACCTTACTTATTCTCTAGAGAGAAACTTATCTGGCTCACTAACTGATAGGATCTAAAAAGTTCGAAATCAAAATGTGTTGATTGTTTAGAAATGAGTTCATAAAATAAATAAGCGCCATAATTATTTATGACTTTTTTTGCTTAATTATTATCATTTTCGATCAGCCCAGTATCTTTCTAGGAGCTAAAGTTTACCTGATATTAAACAGGCCGGGCTATTATTTCTGATAACGGGTGGTGCTAATCATGGTTTCCAAGACTGTCACCCCCTAACTAGTTTTTGGGAAAGATACCTCTGTAATCTATTTAACTAGCGATCAATAACGAGACAATAATCTACCAAATTATCGGAAAACATAAGAAGTATTTACTCTACCAATTTACTACATTTTAAATATTTCCAAAATAAGAAGCGTAATAGCAATTATTAATATAATTATATAATAATATAGTTTTCTTGCTAGTTTGATCCTATAATTGTAGCAAGTCACAATAAAGCTGTACTGTTTCTTTTCGATCTTATCATTATTATTGCTACTGTGTGCTAAGCATTTTATGTATATTTTAGTATACATAAAATGTTTAGCACACAGTAGCAATAATAATGATAAGATCGAAAAGAAACAATACATTCTTATTGAGACTATTGCTACAATTATAGGATCAAACTAGCAAGAAAACTATAACATTGTTATGTTTTAGCATTCGATCTATATGTAGCCTATTAATATTGTTATATTCTTCTCATGCCATTGTCGAATTATTGATTCTTATTTTCAGTCTGCTGTCTCATACGAATGGTAACGTAGTAATATATTGCTGCCATATCATAAGACCTGGTGATACTGATATAATATTGCTATAAGTTCCCAAGCTGAGAAAATAAGGAAATATATATTTCGACAGTGCAAAGAGAAACAAAATGTGTATGTAACTTCAAAGGTAGCTTAGCAGGAAGAAAACAATATTAATTCGCACCAAACCAGTCTAATAAGACGTATATCATAATACGCTCCAAGTGAATCTGAAATTTGAAAAGATATTCTAATTTTTCAACAATTACTGGAAACTTACTTCATTTTGACGAGCTCTTTAAGTTAATCAAGTCCAAATATGAAATACATGACTCCTGCAGGAAAACTGAACATATAGTTAAGTTCTGCACGAGCTATAGATAACTGAAAAAACAGTGCCCTCAGAATACAGACGATACGTTGAAGAGTCGAAATAGACACTAAATTAATGCGAAAAAAAAATGATTCAGATTGGAATATCAACGAATTTTGGATACATTGCAGAGGAGTTCTAAAAACAAATACTTGTTTGTAATAATTGTAATAAGTTCTAAATGGTGTGTGTACTTGACACTTAAGCTACAGGGTGGGCCCATTCTGAAACCCACCTCTTAGCAATCTACATATCTAGATTTCGATCTTATTAGATCTCATCAGTGTAGCTCAGCTAGTGAGGAAGAATTCACACAATATCTCGAGTGGTTATATACAAAAATAGTACAACTAACGCCCTAGGAGGTGTGCATTGCTAATTGATGTGGTGCCTCCAGATGGAGAATAAATATCTTTTACTAGATCAAGACTGGTATATTACTCTGCCATTTATAGTTGATAATTGTACCTTCTGCACAGTGGGATCAGCTAGTCACCTATTGTACAAGTGTTTATTTAATCGATAGTGACTAGTTAGCAGGCTTGATACATTTTTAGATAGCTTTTAGATAGATCCCGAGGATGGAGGGGAATACAAAAGCATTAATTTTTTTAATGAATGTAGATAATTTTAACTAATTTATGTTAATAATTGAAACACTTTTAGTTAGATTAAGACGAGCCTTGTATGCAATTTTACAAGGCTGCTTAATTGCCTAATTGCCTCCTTGTAATACGTTAATTTCTCATTTAAAATTGCGTTTTAATTATAATCTTATAAACTTATGAATGTCTGAAATATTTTATTGTACTATCATAGTATCCATTTTTTTAAGCTTGCAGCTAATGTTGCTAATCAATACATTTATTCTGTACTTTCCACAATCAATTGTGTAAATATATAGATATTCAGTGTCACTACAACTCCATTACATTACAATTCTCAATCAATAAGTAAATAGCTATGTAATTTAAGCAATATATTTTGTTTAATTTAATTTTCCTTATACATTGTCATTCTCTGTAATTGAAGTTACATAATACATTAGTTCTTAATTGTTAGAACAATTACATCTAAAAAGTGATAATAATGATATTTTAATAACACTCAAAAATTATTTCCTTCATATGCTTCAATTAACCTTCTAGTATGAATATGTGTAGGTATATATACCGCATGATTTTAAAAATTAAATCATACAAACCACAACATCTCAAACCAACAACAACAGTCATGAAGGTCTTACTCCTATTATCAGTAGCAATCACCATTGCATCAGTACAGGTAAAATTTATTTAGTAAAATATTTAAATACCACGTATACTGTTTATTTGGGTTATCATTTATGCAATTACTTTTTAGCAAATATAAAAAAATAGTGAATTTATAGCATATGTAGTTTTTATATATATATATATATATATATATATGGATATATATATATATATATATATGGTATAAATTGATTATTATTTCATATTTGAAAAATTTAAAATAATTTCATAAATGATTAATGCAAATAAACACTATTAATATTTTTGGTGGTATATATTATCATATAAAAATGTTTATTTAGCACTTATTTATTAGATTCTATACAAAAATCTCGAAAAAATAGGGGAAAACTCTAGGAAACTAATACAATAGCCTCATGCACGTTTATTTAATATTTTATCCATTTTTTTTTGTATGATAAAGTAAAATTTATTATATATATATATATATATATATATATATATATATATATATTAATCATCTGGTTTATCCCAAAATACTTGTGTGGTTTAATGAAAATCATAATGTTTCATGTGTAGGGGATAGATAATTTTATTCTAAATTAAACAATGTGTAAAACTCCTACCCATGCATCATATTTTTGGGCAAAAAAAGCATAATAAATAGTATAACAAAATAATTTAATTAAAAAGTCTTTAAAGGATAAATAAAACGATTTTTTACTTTGTTTTTTTATTACACGGCTAAGCTTTAGATATTTTCGAGCTCCTCCGATGACTCCGATGGCTAGAGCTTAGCCGAAACTATTTGTAAAGTGTAACTGAAGTAGTAAAAAAACAAAGTAAAAAATCGTTTTATTTATCCTTTAAAATGAATTATCACAAAGTAGACGCCTTAACAATTCAAATAATTATATAATAGTCTTTGTTGATTATGTTTTTTTAATATGTTTTTTTAATATGTTTTCTTAGCACATAAATTCATGTTCACTTTTGCAACTATGTTGATTATGCATAGCGTTCTTCATATGTTTACGTTGTGATTGTAAATGTACGTCATACACGCACATGAATTACTACGCACGAATGTAATTTTGTAATGAATGTACAACAAATATATTTGCAAATTTGGATAGGAGCTACATGCATAAACATATTATAAGTCGTAAAATTGCTTTTATGTATCAATACTAAAATTAGAAAATGACGGCTAAAATAATAAATTGGCAATAAATTTGTTTACAACGATCTGCACATGTGCACAGACTATTAAATAATATCCCAATTTCTCACGTTTGGAAATATTAACTTTATGTGGCACGCTTGTCGTAAATTTACGTCTGTGCATTGAGCATTAGGTCAGTGTATATATCCATCAATACGGATATATACACTGACCTAATGCTCAATGCACAATTGCTGTTTAATGTCTTATTTTGTTTATCCAATACTAATAATACAGTTATTCTTATGTTAAATATCCATTATTTTATAGAGTCTGAGTGCAGAGGTGGAAGCTGAAATAGCCCCAATCAGAAAGAAGTGCATTAAAGATACAGGAGTAACCGACGAAGTAGTGAAGAAGATTGAAGATGGCGAAATTATCGATGAACCAAAAGTTAGGGAATTCACTTTGTGCTTTTTGAAAGAAGTAGGGTTCATCGGCAAAGACGGCTCAATCAAGAAGGACTTCATCAAACTCGTTATCGAGGAGGAGTATGGAGCCGATTTAGCTACAAAAATAACAACTAACTGTACTGACAAGACAGGCACCTCTCCTATCGATACAGCTTTTCTTCTTGCTAAATGTCTTACAGAAAATACACCAAAAGACGCATAATTCATTTTAATGTTCTGTAGTATATCTATAACAATTACTTTCTTTATTAATAAATAAGCATGCCAATTTAATAATATGAGTTTTATTTATTCTATTGATTGTTCACATCTATGAAGGTATGATTTAAATTAGTCTTATAGCGTTATAGCGGGGAACAGTTAGAAAACATCAATATTGCTAAATATATTGAAATGTTTAACATTGCACACCATGTTATAATGTTGTTTAATTAGAAAATGGTTCTACCGATCTACGATATGTTTCTACAGTTTTAGGTGCGTATGAAACGTCGGGTAATATATTGTTCTTAAATCCACCTTTCCCCGGTTTTTAGATATTATGAGGTAATTTTAAATTTTATATAATTTTTCTGTATAATGTTTTAGCTTCTTTATAACTTAGTAAATCATACATTTAACTTGCGCTAATGGGGTAACAAATACTAATATGTTAATTCTATCCGATTAGCGAGAATGTATTTATTGGCAGTGTCCGACCGAAGTTCGGTCTCGGGCAGTTTTGGCTATAGTTTCTTTTTCAGCAAAGAAATATGTTAGTTAATTTGTCAAATAATAATTAATTATTTGGGATGGGAGTGGGACTCACGTAGAGACGACAACAACAGCAAGGGATGCAGCAAGAGTTGGCAGAGACACTCAACAGCAGGGCACAGAGTTCCTGCAAAGCGTGCCTGCTTAGGACACGGGTAGGGCATACCACCAGAAGCATATACTGGTGGTGGGACGAGGTGGCTAGGCTAAGGGCAACGAGGAACCAAACCCGACGAAGGATGCAGCGTCATTGGAAGAACAGTCGTCCGAGACGAGTACAAGAACTGAGTCATATTGAGAAGGCCGAAAGTTGCTACGCAAGGGCACTGAACGGAGAAAGCGCAAGTGCTGGGACGAGATCTGTGGGGAGGTCGAGTAAGACCCGAGGAGTCACCCTTACTGGATCTTCACCGGAAAGATCCTCAGGACTAGAGGCCACGGTGGCGAGGACGGCGGCATCGGTAATGAAAGCCCTTTTCTCCACTAACGCACTTTAAGTAGAAGAGGAACACGAGACCGATATGATAAACGACCAGAAAACAGAAGAATTGCCCTGGGAGAAGGACGAGGTGTAATCTCTGGCTACTTTAATTTCCATTGTTCTGGCGAGTTGTTGTTTTGGTAGTGTGAGCCCTTGTATCTGCGGCATAAGACATAATTGGCTTTACTATTATTTTCTAGATACGGACCTGACTGTCTACAGTCATACAATGATTATTCCATATCATGTCCTTCATAGATTCCGATAATCTGGCTGCTGTGATGGTTTAAACCTGTTGGTCATACATTTCGTCTTTGTGTTTACTTCTGTTGCGATATCCTACATTACTCTCCGCTTAGGAAGCGTTTCATTATCGTTGTCCTTTTTTTTAAAAGCTGTGAAATATTTCATCCATTCATCCATTGAGATTTTATGTCTGAACAGTATCTCAACTTTTATTTAAGTAAATAAATTATTGTTTATATTAAGTATCGCATTGTTTTCACAATATTTCTTTTGTCATCTACTGTTGTATTGTAGTGATGTAGACTCTTAAAGGCACCTTACACGGTCAATAATACTGTCAATCCTTGTACTGTCAGTATTTACTTCAATATTTATCAACCAATCAATTATTCGAATTAATATCAGTATTCTCTCCATTCCATCATTACTATACCTTACTCGATCAGTAATTCTGTCAATATTTTAGAATAATGAAAATTTGAAATATGTTATCGTACAGTAATACTGGCATTATTCTAAAATATTGACAGTATGATTGACCGTGTAAGGTGCCTTTTAAGATTTGAATTAATAGGTACTTGATTCATCAAGAATCTTGTTATTTCGTCACGAAGCTAGTACATCTATTTTTCAGGAAAATTATGCATCGCGTAATTTCATAAAATACCTGTGGTAGTCTAATAAAAAAAAAACTTAAATATGCATAATTCAAATTCCTTTATTCAATTTTAAGTTAAAGCATCTAGCATAAAATACAATATTTATTTTTCGTGCGGCTTATTTTCGAAAATACACTTGCTCAATAAGTATGAAGTCTCCTGTGGTGTGCTACCTGATTTATCACCACAAGCTTGTACAATTTTATTAGCGCATTCCTCGCCTATTTCATCAGTCATGGCCATTTTTATAAAATCTTTATCAATTGCTCCCTCATCAGTCATGAAACCTGCATTCTTTAGGAAGCAGAATGTGAATTCCTTAGCTTTTTCATCCTCCGCAAATTGACCTTCCTTCATTTTCTTCAGTATTTCTTCGGCAACTCCTGTTTCTTTGACGCACTGTTCTTTCAGGGCTATTACTTGTTGAATCATCTCCTCACTTATACACTAGAAAATAATTTGTATTATAGTAATGCATATTTATACTAATATATCATATTATTATTAACCGACAAATAAATATAATAAACTAAATTTATTTTATATATTGTTTCTATGATTTGCAGCACCTAACTAGTTTTCGGCAAATAAACTACTCTAGCCCATACCATATTAGTTTTTAGAATTCCTTTTAGAGCTAACGATAAGGGCCAATCACAATAAACGCAGTAGTGGTAACAGCGTTAAGCAATGTTTTGCATGTCTATACAAATGCAGACCTTTACAATTGCAGTGATGGTGTGGGATAATTAAGTTAGAGGTAATTACTAATGTAATGTCTTACCGCGTTGCTGTAAACGCCTAAATATTTGTATACATGTTACATTTCGCTTAGCTACCATGCTTATTGTGAAAGGCTTTTAGTGTGCAATTATATCTCCAATCTATTATGGTATTTGAATACAATAATTATAATATTTGCCTCATTACATCATTGAATTTTTCGGAATACGGTGTAGTGAACACTAATACTACACTGTTTTTTCGCAATTTTATATCAATATTAATCAAGACTCAGGCTCGGTTGTATAAACCAGATAACTCTCGAGTTAATTTCCAATCCGGCATTTTTTACAACTTTATCACATAATCCGACGTTCCATACATAAACAGAGCAGATGCTATAATGGAAAGTTAACAATAATGTATGTAACATTTAACAATATAATCACGGGTTATAGGTACCTCGCCTTTACACAACCGAGATTCAGATATATAGTGTAAGACTTATTTTACTACATACATTTTTGAAATTTCGACAGGGTTCTGCGATCTGATAATTTAAAAAGATTTGCTAATTAAACTTATAAATAAAAATAAGAATATAATTGTTTTACTTTTCTATCTTCTGTCTTTTATTAGCCGTGTTTTTAACGGATCATAAATTGCACCAATTCATAGTCTGTTATACATTTTATTGTACTTGAACCGATATAGGAAAGGACATATATTCAGCCAGCTATTAATCTTTAGATTGTTAATTAATAATATTATAAAACTTCTATTTTTTTGTGAATAATTGAATCACTAAATAGTATTAGTAGCATTATTTACCTGTGATAGTGCAATACACGCCGCAATTACTATTAAAACCTTCATGGTGTTGGGTGGCTCTGGCTTTCGAAACTAATGAATTGTGTGTGTTTTTGGCTTGAATATATACTAAAACTGGAAGGCTAATAATAAATAGTTTTCCAGGCAACAAATTTGAATGCTATTATATGACAATAAACACTACATACGAGTAACCCTACCATTATAGTCATTAAAACAAATTGCAATAATGAAGTTGACAAATTTGTATCATTAACTTTAGATCTGGCTAGCATATCATAGATGCTATATGGGGCACAATAGGTCCGTAAGGGTCCGCAGTGCACACATCCTAGGGGCGGGGGCTGTACTAACCGTTCAAAAATATATATTTAAAGTTAATAAAACAAAATTGTCTACTCCATTATTGCAATCTGTTTTAATGACTATAATGGTAGGGTTTGCCGCATGTAGTGTTTATTGTCACATAATAGTATCCAAATATGTTTCCTGTATAACTATTTATTAGTAGCCTTCTAGTTTTAGTATATATTCAAGCCCAAAACCACGCAATTCATCAGTTTCGATAGCGAGAACTACCCAACAACACCATGAAGGTTTTAATCGTAATTTCGGCGTGTATTGCACTATCACAGGTAAAAAATACTATTAATACATTTGTGTGATTCAATTATTGAATGAAAATGTAATTTCTATATTATTAATTAAGGCATTTAAGAATCTAAAGATTAATAGCTGACTGAAAATATGATCTTTCCTATATAGTTTCTTCCACAATAAATGCACATGGGTTTCTTATTGTGCATGCATGCATATTTATTTTTATTCAGTAAAACTAGATAAGCGATAATCTAGTTTTAATGAATAACAAAATGTTTGTCCACGGCGTACTCGTAGTTGAAGAGTTATTTTTGTCTTACTAGATATACTCATAACAAGACAAAATAATATATTTCTAAATATATAACTCAAAAATATAGAAACAATTAATAAACCTTATCAACTGGTAAATCTATTGCAGTTAACAACAAACAACAAGAATGCAATTTACTTTTCGTTAAATACGTGCTAATAAAAGGCAGGTGATATACATAGCGTCAAACAGCTTTTAGACAAGTAAAAGAATTATATCATTATTTATATTTATAAGATTAAATAGCTTTTCTTTTCTAAATAAAAATAAAACGTTAGAATCGCATGATCCTCTCGGAAATTTCAAAAATTTTAATTAGTAAAATAAGACATAGTTTTTTGCCGAAAACTACTTAGGTAACTGCAAATCATAGAAATATGCCAACATATAAAATAAATTTAGTTTATTATATTTATTTGTTGTTTAATAATAATATGATATATTAGTATTAATATGCATTCCCATATTACAAATTATTTTCTAGTGCGTAAGTGAGGAAATGATGCAACAAATAATAGCCCTCAAAGAGCAGTGCGTCAAAGAATCAGGAGTTGCCGAAGAAGTTCCGATGAAAATGCAGGAAGGTCAATTTTCCGAGGATGCAAAAGCTAAGGAGTTCACGTTCTGCTTCCTAAAAAATGCAGGTTTCATGACTGACGAGGGAGAAATTGATAAAGATTTTATAAAAATGGCTATGACTGATGAAATAGGCGAGGACCGCGCTAATAAAATTGTACAGGCATGTGGTGATAAATCAGGTAGCACACCACAGGAGACTTCATACTTATTGAGCAAGTGTTTTTTCGAAAATAAGCCTCACCAAAAATAAATGTTGTATTTTGTGCTAGATACTTTACAAACATAAAATTGAATAAAGGAATTTGAATTATGCATATTTAAGTTTTTATTTTAATTAGACCTCCACAGGTATTTTATGCAATTGTACGATGTAGCTCTACACCATTACACCGAATAGCATTCAAGGAACAGGATAAAATGAAAATATAAAGTAAATAAAATGCGATGTAGAATTTTGTTGAAAATAGAAGAGAAGAAACGTATCTAAACTAAGATCAGAGTTATCATAGAAGAACAGAATAATAAAGAATTGGCGGACATATCGACAAACATAAACGAATTCGATAATTTCAAAATGATATATCATGAAAACCGCCGTTTTCTTTTTCAATGTTGTATTGTTCTAATGTCAAACTGTTAAATTGTAATTGAAAAGGAAATAAAGACACTTTATTATTATTATTATATATGTATCAATATACCAATCTCAGATTAATAATATTTTAAAATTATTTCGTAAATGTGAATTACTTTGTACTAGCCTCGTTTAAGAAACTTCAATAAATGTTTTGATGAATCAAGTACAATGTAATTCACGCGTCATCACTATAATAAAAAAACGATAAACATAATCTAGATAAACCAAGTAAAACATACAATTACACAGAAACATCTTAACTAAAATATATATAAAAGGGCTGGGGTGAGTTTTTATATATATTTTAGTTAAGATGTTTCTGTGTAATTGTATGTTTTCCTTTTTTTATTATATAAGGAACGATCGGTTACAATTTATTCAGTCATCGGAGGAGCTCGAAAATGGCTAGAGCTTAGCAGAAACTAGTTGCAAAGTGTAACTGAAATATAATAAACAAAATAAGTAAATAATCGTTTTATTTATCCTTTAAAATCAATTATCACAAAATAGATGCCTTAATAATCCAATATTTGAATTAATTTATTTATTTTAAGTAAAAGTTCAGATACTGTTCAGACAAATAAAATCTCAATGGATGAATGGGTGAAATACTTCACAGCCCTATAAAAAGAGAACACCGATAATGAAACAATTCCTACGCGAAGGGTAATACAATAGAAGTGACACAATGCAATAGAAGTGACACAAGAAGATGTGGAAGCCATTAACAAAAGCGCCAGTACCTAATGCAACATAGGCTACAGGTTGGAACACACCCTACTCAATATCATATGCTATACAGACAACGCTCTATTATTGCTCGTACCGTTTTAATACAGCCGTAAATCCATTACATATGATACTAAACATAAAGACCAAATGTATGAAGTAAACTATCAAAACGCCAGATCGGGATGCACGAAAAATCACTGTATGACTGTAGAAAGTAAGGTCCGAATCTATATAACCAATTATTTACAAAGGCCAATTATGTCTTATGCTGCAAAAACAAGAGCTGACACCACTAAAACAATACAGCTCGCCAGAAAAATGGAAATAAAAGTAGCAATAATAATAAGTAGCAATAATAATGAAAGAGCAATACACCGAAAGAGTATTGATGACAGAATAGGGATTGAAGATTTGAGAGAAAGGAGTAATCTATAGGATATGGGAAAGTGGATCCGAACCGGAAAGAACACGTAAACAGGATAACAGACGACCGGATGTGATATTGGTAGGAAGATCTAAAACCTATTTACAGAAATAAGAAGAAGAAATAAAAGCTAGCAGATATTAATGTATTGAATAACGTTCCAAAGTTACAATATGTTGAATATTGAATAAGAAAAAACTCGTATCGTCCTATTATAAAGTCAGACAAATTTAATGTTTACAACTCACTGCAAAATTGTTATTCCACGGAAAGCGATTGGAACGCCTCATAATCCAACCAAAATAAATTAATGCAGGGATGAGTTACAATGATGAAGATGTTCTTAGAGATGCTGAATACGTATGTAAACTAAAATCAGACAATTTAAGATTGAAAGATCATCTGCTTGCGTTGAGCTTGCGAGGAGATTCTCTCCGCAAACGATCAAACAAATTATCACTTTATAAAGTCATCGGAAAACAAAGTAAAGTAATCATGGAATTTACACATCATTTAGAAAATAAAGGCCACCAAAAATTCAATTTGTCTTAAAATAAGTTTTAATGCGTTCCTTTCATCATTAGCATCCAAAATAATATTCAATATCCCTGAAGGTGAACCGGACTTTTCTTAAACGAGCGTAAGAGGTGACGTTCAGAGAGGTAAAGTATAAACTAGAAAAACAGTACACAGAAAGTAACAAGAGAGGATAAGAACATGAATCTAAGATAGACAATAATATACATAAAGAAGGAGAGATATGGCCATACATTCTAGATAGGATGGTAAATGAGAACAGTGTAGTAGCTATCACATTGGTAGCATTAAAAATATACGAAAGTCTATCGGGAAGCCCACAGTGGAAGTACTCAAGCACTATTACAAGACAAACTGATAGTGGTAATGATTTAAAGATTAAAGAAGAAGAACTGTGCGAAGCACTTAAAATGGAAAAAGCAGCTGGAGTTGACAAAATAAAAAACGCAGCATGCTAATTCACAGGGGAAGAAGGACGAAATTCTTGGAGCTATTGAATGTGATTTGAAGAGGGAGCAGGAACTTTCCTGGCGGACGAAGAGACATATGCATCGTGCCATCCATAAATCAGGATCTCGGCCGAAGGCAGCAAATTATAGAGGTATAACGATAGTTAATACGGGCTACAAAGTATATGTCAAATTAATTGAGAGAAGAGCGACAGAAGATGCAGAGTAATTGGCTACCAGATATGCAAGCAGATTTTAGAAGTGGGAGGTCATCAATAGATCAAATAGTGAGGCTGAATTATAATGTGGAAGAAACGATAGCGAAAAAGAATCATTAATATTCACTGTTTGTAGATCTCCTGGCAGCGTATGACAAGATAGATAGTAAGTTGTTGTTTAGGAGATTGGAAGAATGGAAGACATGCATAATTAAACGTGGCTTAAGGTCCATTAGTAACCTTACACCAAGTAAACATGTCTGAAAGATTTGAAGTGTGCAAGGGAATAAATCAGGGATGCTAAATATTCAACTTGTTTTTCGTAGATAAGTTTAAAGTTTTTCAGATGGGCCAGGTCCGTGGTATCGAAGTGAATTGGAATAATAGTTTGATCCTGGTGTATCTGGATGATGGAGTTGCATTGGCGAAATCCGGGAGTGAATATAAACAGATTATTGAAAGACATGAAAAATACTTTAAAAAGCTAAAGTTAGATGTGAATCTTAATAATACCTAATAGATGTTGTTTAGGCAGAGGGAAAAAGAAGAAATGATAATTTATGTGGAAAGGACAGATAGTCGACCAACATTAAGTACCTTGGGTTTATGTTAGCGAACAACGGTAATAAACAGGAGCACTTGAATTATGTTATTATGAAAGCCAGAGTGATGAGAGAGAATGAAATGAGTTAAAAATAAATAAAAATAAATAAAACAGTATAAGAATAATTTAAAAGCAAAGCTGCTCATTTGGAATTCCTGTATTATGGCAGTATTGTTATACGGAGTAGAAGTATGGGGCTGGTGTAAATGAGACGTAACATAAAGAGCGCAAGAACAGTTCCTTTAAAGGATGATGCTACACCTAAAGATATCCACGCCAAACTACATTATGTTGCCAGAAAACGGGAAGAAGGAAAATGGGAGGGGTAGCTGTAATACGGGCAATAAATTATGAGAAGAGGGTTCATGCGGCAGAGCAAGAGCGGTTAAAAATAGAATATTTAGGACAACCACAAGAGAGGGCGAACAGAGGAATGAAACTGTTAGATAGGCGAGAGAAAGACGCGAGATGTACGAGAAGGGACGACTATAGGTAAAAGTGAAGGATATGAGAAAATGTAGAAAAGTCGACGAGGCAAACTAAAATATACCACAGTACATACAACCGCTGTTACAAGAAAGTTCAGACCACCTTACTCCCGCAGTACATGAATAGCAACATGTCGTCGGAAGAAAAAATCTTACCTGCTAGGTTTATATGTGGCTCCGATGAGAAATAAGAATGAAAAATCTAAGTTTTGTTCCTACAGGAAGGGAGTATACGAATGCCATACCAATAATTTGACAATGAGTTAACAAGAATTTGCTATAATAATTCGAAATTAAAGTAATACAATAATGAAAGCTGGAAATATTACTACAATTAAGTAAATATAATTTCCAGATAATTAAAATGTTATTGTCAAAATAATTAATTCATTGCTTGATATTTATTCTTTGATAGCTTAGGGAATCGTTCGATTACCTATGTGCTTTCCTATGATTGTACATTTCTGTATAGAATGTAGATTATGAAATTGACGATTAGATTTCGTAAAAAGCAGGAAGATCAGAAATGCTTTTGTAAAAATTTGATGATATAATTTGTAAAAATTGAATCTACAAACGACATAATAGTAAAATTTTAATTCATTGAAGAGTAGAATATTTTCATTATTTTCTACTGCCTGTCAATTACTTAAGCATATTTCTTGGCCCAAGGAATGAAGATGATGTTGATGGTCTATGTGCGGTATGATATTTGATAACTTAATGTACAAAGATGTTGTAAATTAGAAACTGGCTGTACACTCTATGCCCATAAAGAGTCCCAAAAGGAATAAAGGAATATATATATATATATATATATATATATATATATATATATATATATATATATATATATATATATATATATATATATATATATATATGCAAATATCCATAAATATATGTATATTATAAGCATTTTCGACTAATAAAGTATATATATATATATATATATATATATATATATATATACTTTATTAGTCGAAAATGCTTATAATATACATATATTTATGGATATTTGCATATATGATAGGGAATTCCTCTGGATTTGTTAATCTAAATTTCCGAAAATGCCTCGACATAAGAAGAATATATACAGATTTATGCGTATTTGCATATATGAGGATTATATTATATCAATTCATCTCAAATGTGTATATGTATGGATATTTGCGTATATGACAATAATTTTATTATATCTTTTCATCTCTAATTGTGTTCACTTTTACTAATAGTCGTCATTGATTAGCGTGGAGATGGGAATTCCTCTGAATTTGTGATCGAAATTTCAGAATATGCGACATAGCAAAATATATACAGATTTATGCGTATATGGATATATGAGGATTATATTATATCAATTCAACTCAAATGTGTAGTCGGGATTGCCGTGTAGCGTTTTCGGAATTTCGTAGTCGAAAAACTCCAAAAATGTAGCAAGATACAATTGGTCATCATATCCATAAAATGAGACAATGAATTACATTAATTCTGGACTAATCCGTATTATATTTATACGTTTATAATGTATATGTCAAATGAACAACATAATCCTAATAAATAACAAAGTATTGAGGATATTTATACCACAAACAAATTTAAAGTTAATGAAACAAATTTGCCCACTTCATTATTACGATATGTTTTAATGAGTATAATGGTAGGGTGCTGCATGTAGTGTTTATTGTCACGTAATAGCATCCAAATTTGTTTCCTGTATAACTATATATTATTAGCCTTCTACAGTTACTATATATTCAAACCAAAAACACACACAATTCATCAGTTTCGACAACCAGGTCCATCCAACAACACCATGAAGGTTTTAATAGTAATCGCAGCGTGTATTGCACTATCACAGGTAAAAAAAAAATATTTTTTAGTGATTCTATTATTGAAAGAAAAAATGTAGTTTCATTATAATTAATTGAGACATTCAAGGAATCAAAGAATAATAACCGTCTGCGATGTTGCTATTCATATCTTCTAAGATAATAAGCATCGGTGTATACTTAATATGCAGGTAAACTTGCCCCGGTGTGATTTGGAGCGATCGCTATGAATAGAACAATCGGCAGATGTTTGCTATTGTTGCGAATAGTGTTTATAGTTTACCCTTCGCTTCATGAAATGTAATCGCCATCTTCGAAATTACTAAAAGCTAGACTGTAGTATGTGTTTACATTAGTTTTTGAGAGTTAATGATATCCTTCTATCGGCATGAAACCCGTACGCTTTAGTTAGTGTAGTGCATGAATATAGCGATCGCTCAAAAATAGTAACCCTGGCGAGTAGCATATGTGGATTTATTAAATCACGACCCTATGTATGTATATATATATATATATATATATATATAAATTAATACAAACACATTCATTTACCATATGGGTGTACATTGCTAATTGATGTGGTGCCGCCAGATGGCGTTTAACTTTCCTCCTAGGGGGTTAGTTGTATCATTTTTACATTTTTGGAAATCTGTCTGATATCATGCATTTTACCCTGTCGAGATATAATCGCCAGTAGAACTTGGTAAATAATATATTTCTATATACGTATTCCAAAAACATCGGATAACAAATCACATTCTTGTAGCGAGGGCGAATTAAGTGTAATTCGTCTTCGCTAACAACAATGTTATTTGTTAACCTAAGTTTTTGGAATAGAAATATATTATTTACCAATTTCTAATTGCGTTTGAAACATGGCAATGGAAAAAGTAAAATCCATGGTATCAAACAGATATTATACAATAACTAGTTTACAGTAAAATATATTGAACTCAGAAGTCTAGAGATTAAAGGCGCCAGCCGTTTTGACCTGAGCATTTGGGATCGCGAGTTCAAACCATAGCGTATCACCTTTCATAGTTTTTCAGAGGATGAAATTAAGGTAAACACCGGGTGATTTAACTCCTCCCAGCTTCTCCTTTTACCGGCGGAAAAGCCTTGTGGCTGATAATAATAAAAGTTTTTTTTATATAAACCGTAAAAATACGGTATTATACTTTCCGTTCACATATTTTATAAACCAAACAATTAATCTTTATTACTACAATACAACTTATTTTCTAGTGCTTAAGTGAGGAGATGATCCAACAAATAATGGCCCTCAAAGAGCAGTGCGCCAAAGAAACAGGAGTTGCTGAGGAACTGCTGATGAAAATGAAGGAAGGTCAATTTGCCGATGATGCAAAATCTAAGGAGTTCACATTCTGCTTTTTCAAGAATGCAGGTTTCATGACCGACGAGGGAGAAGTTGAGAAAGATTTTATTAAAATGTCGATGACTGATGAATTAGGAGAGGAATGCGCTAATAAAATGGTACAGGTGTGTGGTGATAAAAAGGGTAGCACACCACAGGAGACTTCCTACTTATTAACCCAATGTTTTTTCGAAAATAAGCCCCGCGATAAATAAAATTTGTATTTTTGTGCTTTTTTATGTCTTACATATGAAACTTAAAATTGAATAAAGGAATTTGAATTATGCATATATAAGTTTTTTTTTTTTAATTTTAATTAGGGCCCAATAGGAATTTTATGCAATTATACGATGCAGAGTTACACCTTTACGTCTATTGGCATAATAGAAATAGAAAGATAAATAAATTACGATGCAGACTTACACCGTTGCGCCTATTGGCATACATTGATTTAATAGAAATAGAAAGATAAATAAATTGCGACGCAGACTTACACCGTTGCGCCTATTGGCATAATGGATTGAATAGAAATAGAAATAGAAAAATAAATAAATTACCATGCAGTGATTTATTAGAAAATAGAAGAGAAAAAATGTATCTAAGTTATGAGAAAAGTTTTTATGTTTAAAATCGTGAAAACCCCTTGTGATAATTTAATACACAGTGTAATATTATATATATATATATATATATATATCTATATATATATATATATATATATATATATATATATATATATATATATTGATTAGCGAACATATTCATAAATATAATCACACAAGACTATTCCGTTAATTCCAAAAGATATTAGATCACAAATGATCCCTGATTTAGGTATATGCATCAATATACCAATCTCAGATTAATTAATAAGAATATTGGTTAAAAGTAACCACGCCACAGTCAATACAAGTCGTTTCAACAGCTCACAAAATCAGATACATTTATTTTTATAACTCATTGCAAAAATTTGATTGATGGTAGATGCTTTTACATTTTATTCCTTAAGCGTTGCAGCTAGGTGGGCTTTGGCTTTCCCAGATAGCTCCTTAGTATACTACTGTGGGATTTCCATGCCTGATTTTTACGTCGTTTGTATGCATATATCAGGGCAAGTGTTACGTTAGCGGCGGAACGGCGGAACCAACGGCTTAAAGTGTCATCCGAAGCTCCGTGGAGCGCAGATGTTGCAACTAGGATTCATGTATCGCGACACAGAGATTTGAACTCGGGCCTGCGGCGTTTTACCGCTCGGCTATGCGCTGCACATTGATATTTTATTGAAACTCTACAAATCGCACCTTCTACGAAAAGCAACCTGAATCCATGAAAATATTTTGATCCAGGTATCAATTACGATGTCATGTTTACAGCTATACCACTAAATGAATATACCAACAACAATCGGACGAAACTTAAGATTGAAAGATCTTCAAAGTGAGTATCGGTTAATTACCGGTTATAAATATATCTATAAAGTCATCTGAAAACAAGCAAAATTAGTCATGGCATCTATAAAAGCCACTCAGGAAAAATAATGGCAAACAAAAAAAAACAAAATGATTGAACATCATAAGTATAGATAGTAAATAGTATCTAATATTCGTTAGTAACATTGACTTAAACGAGCTTAATACCACGCAACAAATTCTACTTTAAGAATGTATTATGTGATTGCATTTGTGATGGAATAAGTAACCGAAATATTTTATAACTAAACTCATCATTAATTATAGACTATACCATGCATTAAAAAATTAATTAATCAGAGGCGTAGAGGATTCTAGACTGGACAAAGTAATTCTCATACATCCGTTTCTATGTATGGGAATGACTGTCCAGTATGTGGAATTCAAATAACTACAGGTCGAAATCTATATTGGTTATAATTTCCAAAAAATCTTTATATATGTTCAGTACGTTCAGTTGTACAAATATTTTGATGGCAACCAATGATTCAGTAATACACAAAATTGATTCTTTCTAAAGTAATTTCTATCTAGCCTCGTTTTTAATGACATGAGTACAGTCCCTGCCTCTGGTCTGTGGACGGTGTACCTCATACAACATTCATGATATGCTAACTAACTTTTAAGAACAGTTTTCCGACTAGGGGTGGATTCGAACCACCAACGATCCGTACGCAAGGGCTTCAGTTGCGCCAAGGGTCATCGCGATTTGTATTGACTTATCAACAGTGTTTTTGGCATCACATATTGCTTAGAAAGCTCTAATTCTGCAAAACATTAGCTACAATGTAAAATATAGTAGCTATAGATATCTGTTACCATACCAGTCAATTATAAAACAGCATGTTTACGTTAACAGTAAGGCTAAATACTAGACCCCTTTCCTATTTTTAAATTAATATATTTATGATTATTATTTTGATACAAATAATACACAGGACACCGTCTTATTGATAATACCTCGAAAATGTTTACAGATGACACACCAGTGCTCTATTCAAGTGTCGTATAAACTATATTGAATTGTATAGGTAAGGCCTAGAAAACCATAATCATGGCTCAATTATAATGTACCATCAGTAAGAATATTATAAATAAAAAAAACTCACATTAGAGTTCTATATAGTTTAAGATTTTTTTTGGGAAACATGGAGGACAGTTATAAAGCAAATGAAACTGTAGAATATCCCTATTGAAATCTAAGCAATATAGTGTCTTCCAGAACTATATTACCGGCATCTTTTATAGGTATTCTTGCTTTGGATCCCTCCGCTAAAGAACACACGCTTATCGTATTATAATGCAGACCTATAAGGATCATAAACTGGCCTACCTAGAGGAATATAAACATATAATTTCTAAATACAAAATACTAACACTTCCTTGGCTCATCACAGTGAAACCAATTGATCATGAGCATAAACATTCCCATCAATTTAAACAACATACCGATCATAACACTAGTCATTATAGAAGGAAAATATATTACTCAACCCAACCAGAGATCCCTAGACTAAATGAATTACCCTAGTTTTTTTTCCACACTCGTACCTCAAAACACTCACTTTAATCAATCTAGCAAATTGGACTTAGTAGAGTTAATAAATATAAAATAATCTTTAACATTCATGTGTGAGTTGGTAAAACAAGGATTAAATTTTCAGTTTATTTTTTTTTAAATTATTTATATATATATATATATATATATATATATATATATATATATATATACATATATATATATATATATATATATATATATATATATATATATATCATATATATATATATATATATATATATATATATGATTAATAATAAAAAAATATATAAATGTAAAAAAAGGATTCAGCACTACCCAGAATCTATAAACGATACAGCTTTATAGTCTTGATCTATACATGCTAGAATTCTATATAGCTTAGTATTAAGTTTAGTTGTACTGCTGTGTTTTATTTTGTCATATGTAAATTCAATTTTGTAACTCATGAAATACAGTTTGCTCCACACATTGTCTTTAGAATATATTCTTAGAAGATACTATTTTCATGCTAAAATGATATGTAAATAACGAAACAAGCATCAGCTGTATTTAATCTATCGTATCGTATATACTCGTATCTGGTTATAAATAAAATATTAACGATTTTGGGGCGGAAAGGAAAAATATTAGAATGTAATCCCATGGTAATAATTCATTCATTGTATTGGATTGCGCTGCTAACATATAGAGATAGAAAATTTAGGTAACCTACAATGTAGAAGCACCAAAATTTAATTTATGTTTTATAAAGCAAGGCACTGTTATAAAACATAAATTAAATTTTGGTGTTTCTGCATTGTAGGTTACCTAAATTTCCTATCTCTATAAGGCACCTTACACGGTCAATAATACTATCAATATTTTAGAATAATGACATTATTAATGTATGATAATATGTTTAAAAAATTTATTATACTAATATATTGATAGTATTACTGATCACGTAGGTAGAGTAATGATGGAATGAAGAGAATACTGATGTTTATCCGAAAAATTGATAAATATTGAAGGAGAATTCAAGCAAATACTGACAGTAATATTGATCGTGTAAGGAGCCTTTATATGTAAGCAGCGCAATCCAATACAATGCATTGTTACCATGGGATTACATTTTAATACTTTTCCTCTCCGCCCCAAAATCGTTATTATTTTATTTACAACCAGATACAAGTATATACGAAATGTTATTTAAAAGTATTTCAAGGCAATTTTACACATCACAACAATGGAACCTCTAAAGTAATCAGATGTTATGTTCGATATAGTGTTTATTTATTGTCACATAATAGTTGCCAAATTTGTTTCCTGTGTAACCATATATTATCACTCAACATGAGTATATATAGAAAAAAAACGCCAAATTTAATATCAGTTTGCAAACATTACTTAAATATCAACAAATATGAAGGCGTTCATTTCTATTTTACTTGCAACTTGCATTGCGTTGGCACAGGTAAAATTTTTGTTTATTAAATAACTATATTAATGAGTTCACATAAAATTATGGTAAGAAACACACCACAATATAATACAATTAGCGCAGCAATATTATTAACGTTAAATTAAATCAATTATACGCATCGTACTTGGTAATGTGTGGTTTGGACAGGTTGTCTGGAAAAGGACAGGAACTGCAGTAATTATTCCATTAACCACGCATTGGCGATAATTATTGTAATGTAATTAATATTTTTCTTGTGGTAATTCCGGAAACTATTGAATACTGATCATGTGATCGTATAATGTACTGTTTCTATTCTTTGAATCTATTGTGAGTGAGTATAATTACTCAGATTAATAAGAATATAGATGAAACAGGCCCAAATAGTATAGTCATGAATTCCAGTATGCTGTGCGGATGTAAAGACATTGGAGTATGTAGAAGGTTATCGGTGAAATTTCAATGTGAAATTTCCGTTGCCCGACCGCGTATGATGAACAACTCCAACTCTTTTCCCGTCCCTGTGACTCTCAAAATATTATCAAACGTAATATTGTGCGCCCAGATTCTTCTTCCTACTATGCAGTTGAGACAGCTAAAATAACAATAGACGGAACTATCCTAATATGACGTTGTTTTTGTCCCCATTGCACGAATAAAACTGTTAGTAATTAAAATATTTGTCACGACATTCACTGGCAGCACAAAAGTAATAAATGACAGGTTGGCCGGCTTCAAAACATCGTCTTCGTTTTTATATTATAGCAGCGATGGGCGTGCATTGTTATTTCGGCGACTACCACCAGATGGCGTTAAATGTTCTCTATAGAGAGCAAGTTTCATTACTTTATATAGAAACCATTTGAGATTTTGTCAATGTATCACTAGTCGTCTTATGTAAGATTTTGTAACACTATCCCGTTTGCGCTAACAAAAAAAATCATCCTCACGAGCTGAGCTACAACTATGAGATCTAACAAGATCCAAATCTAGATCTGTGGATTGTGAATTGATGAATTCACGCTTATATATCTTCGAGATATGAAAAGAATAAGATCATTACAACTGCGGACTAGTATGTCAGTCACCGTTTTTTTCTTCGATAATAGAAACTTTTTCACTGTTCTCCACAATTTCACCTCTATTGGACATGGAAAAATGACAATTAATATCTCAATTAATAATTAATATATCACCATTAATATATACATAATTTAACAATGTATGGAAGGACACCCCTTGATATGTGCTTTACCGAAACATATTTAATGCATAGTTAATTAATATAGAGAATATATATATATATATATATATATATATATATATATATATACTATATACTATATAACTAGTTATGGAGTGACTATTGGGAGTGCGGCGATTAGGGCTGAAAGAAACCTCTTCTCTTCACATCGATATTTCGCTTCATCAGGATTTACTAAAAACCAGACTGTTACAATGATATACATATTCTTTCAGCCCTAATCGCCGCACTCCCAATAGTCACTCCCTAAATATATATATATATATATATATATATATATATATATATATATATATATATATATATATGTATATATATATATATATATATATATATATATATATATATATATATATATATATATATGTCAAGACGATTGACGGACTGTTAAAGATATGATGTGATGTGGATGACGGGTATAAGGCTCACAATCAATAAAAATCTATATATGATTATTACTTTGGAAATTTTGTTGACGTTCCAGTGATATTGTTATTTATATATTTTTCTGTTTCTGGTTGGAGGAATAGCTGTTGCTAAATCTTCTGACCTTTTGTTTGATATCTTTACTTCTGTCTTGTTTTTATCAGTCAATAAATAATATTATTATTCTAGATAGGACAGAAATAATAGTTAGGATAGATGGGATAGACGGTAAATAAATACATATATATATATATATATATATATATATATATATATATATCCATATATATTATAACTAGCATAGATATGATCGATAGGATAGATAGGATAGAGATTATATTAACGATTAAAGAGAGAAAAGTAATAAAAATTTATACAGACAATATAAAATATCATCAATTTTATTTTTATTACAATTCCATTTTATATTCTAGTGCATGAGTGATGAGATGAAGCAACAAATACTGGAGCTCAAACAGGAATGTGCTAAACAAGCAGGAGTTCCTGAAGAAATGCTGGTTAACATGAAAGATGGCCAATTCCCAGACCAACCCAATGTCAAGGAATTCACATTATGTTTCCTAAAGAATGCGGGTTTTATGTCTGATGAAGGAGAAGTTGATATAGATTTTGTTACAATGGCAATGACAGACGAGTTTGGAGAGGAAGGAGCAAAGAAAATCATCAACACATGTGGCGGCCTGGCTGGAAGTACACCCCAAGAGACTTCATTTTTGTTAACCAAATGTTTCTTTTCTAATGAAAGGCATTTTTAAATTTAAGTATAATATAATTGTTATAATAGATTCTAAATAAAATTACATTAATTATACTAATGCTGTGATTAAAAAGTACGAAATGACATCAAACTGTAAACTGTAAACATCAAACTACTCTCATCAGAAATTAATCGGAACTAAACAAAGAAATAAAATCACACATGTACTTTCGAAACTTAAAATAAAAGCTTATTAGACGAAACATAAAACGCAACAAATAGCTTGAACGGACACGGAAACTATAAAACACACACCAACATAAATCCCTCAATACCCTTAGTCCGACGAGTAGTCACAAACCTCGATAACGAGCGATAACGGAGGAAAACTTTTTTTTGTAAATATACCAGAAAATAATTCAATTTTAATTTTATTATAAGTATCATTCTGCTATTTATATTAACAAAATAAAGAAAATTATTTTAAAAAAACATGTTTCTAAAAAATTACAAAAAAAACACAAAATTTTTATTTTCTAACTAATTTAATAAGCAACATTTATAGGAAAAGTCAGGTATCTTAAATGTTTCTTTATCTGTTTTGCAGCATATACAAATCATTATCGCATATCACTGCTGTTTGGGCAAAAGGGCATAAGTCAGGAAATGTAAAGTTTACAAGCCGTTTGTACCAATTGCAGAATTTGTTGGTTAAAAAGAGACCTTATTTTCGTAAAAAAGATGACAAGCCCTTTTGCGCAAAAACCAGTAATGTAATATAAGACGATTTCGGTGTTGATAAGTAATGTAAGATAAGTAAAACGCACAATATTAATATAGCTATATATATATATATAGGTTAATATAGCGCAAGCAGAGTGATATAGAAACATATGACAGCTTTTCCGAACCTGTTTTATGTCTTTCTACTATATTTTTGTCCCCTATGTCATATATACATTATTTTTAATATTCAACTATTGAATTGTTAACTGAGGCAACTTAAATAAGACTTTAGGAAAACATCACTAGGACTGCACAATTTACTAGAGATTTTTTCCCCTTAAAACCTCATTTAAGTTTCTCCAAACACATTATCTACATTTTCAAAACTTATAATGAAGAATTAAATTTCAATTACGAAATAATTTTAATGAAAGATTTTTTATTGAGTTATTATTATTATTTTTTTTTTCTTATTTTGTTGTTAATTATTGTTACAATGTACTATGTTTTCATATTTTATTTTGTTGCACTTGGGTTTACCTGTTGGGCAATAAAAATTATTATTATTAATATTATTAATTATGCACTTATATCGAATGCAATTATTATAGTATATGCAGGTCCTGCTGTAACGCTCACGATCACAGCCACTACTGAAACAGCACTGAGTCACATGCGCTTGGCAGTCAGATGATTGAAAACTAACTTACTTCCTAGATAAAGTTTATATTGTTACTATAACTACTAATATTTGTGGGTCAATAGATATTTATTATATAGACAAGTAAGTGCCTTATAATTAATAAATGTATCTAAAATTATATACTTGTATCGCCCGATTTCAGAACATTCGGGTTGCCAAATATGCCATAATTTCACATAATTATATAGAAAAGTCAGGGAATATCTCCTCACCGGTTGCGGGTTCAAGTGAAACGCGATGATTCATGATGATCTTAAATCCTTGTATTGAATTGTAATACAGTTAGTTTTGATCCGCAAACGACTGCAACCGTACATTAAAATACTTCTAGTCAATATATTGATAGCTATAACACAGGTGAAGACGTAAGAGTTAAGATAAGAAATAAGTCATTGAAAACAAACCTAATTTATATATAATTTAAACATACGCATTGTTATTTGGTACTTTTAAATATAATTCAGAATGCCTATATTTAATTATTTATATTATCAGTATTTATCATGTTAATTCCCCACCCACATTCGTATAAACCGCATTCCTTTACATAATTAAACAATACAGAATTGAATTAATACAGAAAGAAAGCAACGTTTTCTTACATATATTGTATTGCTGGTAGGAGTTAGAATGAGATTACATTCTAACTCCTCCCCTGGATGCGCCAATGTGCAGAATAAAACCCCATAAAGTTAGTTATTTCCAGTAACGTTATATAGGTTTGGCATAGGAATTAAATTGGAATTAATTTACAGGGCAACATTTACGATAAGGAATTGTAAATCGGGATATAGTCAATAGCACTTTATTATGCTGATTTCAGATATTTCAGAAAAAAACACACAAACTTGCAAAATTACCATGTTATGTATATACCCTTCACTTTTTCTCTTTTCATTAATACATGTTTCTCTCCATGTTTCCCTGTAGTTTCTTGTTACATGTAGTTTTTTGCTAGTATTTCTTTTGTTATTCAGAACATCAGTCTGAACCATCTTTGCTGTCCTATTAGTCGGTCTCTTATTTATGGGTTTTAACTGCATATTTTCTCATTATCCGTTTACGTCTTTGGTTAGTATTTTCTATCCATAATGTTTTATTTATCTTTGCTTTTTATTAAAACTATTTCATTTACTTTTCTTGTTTTATTCATTGTTATAGTATGGTGATTTGTACAGTATTATTCTGCAGTCACATATATAATAATACTATTGCTCATCAACGTAGTTTTTACTATAGATAAGGTAGTTACTATTTATTTTGTCAATAAATTCCCTATAAACAATTTAATTCTGTGTAAATACTATCTCATAGAAGAAAATACAGACAAGACTATTTAACTAATAAAATTAACTTTATGTTAAAGGGACCACAATCACTAAACTCTATTTCAAACTTATTTTATTATAAATGAATATAATATATACATATATATATATATATATATATATATATATATATATATATATATATATATATATATAGTGGTAATATATTCCTTTAACATAAAGTTAATTTTATTAGTTAAATAGTCTAGTCTGTATTTTCTTCCATCAGATAGTATTTACACAGGCTTGTATCGTTTATAGGGAATTTATTGACAAAATAAGTAGTAACTACCTTTATATATAGTATATATATATATATATATATATATATATATATATATATATATATATATATAATAACTACTACCAACTACTTACATTAATATTAATATAATAAAATCACAAATTATTAATATTCTGCACGTACTAAAAAATGGACAAACAACTTTATGTACATTTCATTATATCTGTGATCATTGCAGAAACATAAAATTCGAATGTATATTTTAATGCAAATTATTCGCAATAATGATGGGCATTTATTTCACTACACATTAAGTAATTTGCATATTTGCATGTTTTTAATGAAGGAGTGTATTTTGGGTATATACAGTCACTTAATCGCCACCAAAATGGATTTCCTGTACAACCACCAATTACCCCACTATATTTTGTATATATACTACTGAACAAATAGCAGATTTTATCAAACTGCTGCGAGTCTCACTGCATTCAACATCAGTCATCATGAAGTTATTTGTAGTTCTCATCATTGCATCATGCATTGCTCTGTCACACGTAAGTAAAAGGTCAAAACATATTATCCTTTTAAAACTAATAAATTTAAAGTAATCAAGGTAAAATTATAAATCTAAAATATTTTATATCTTAAAAAAATATATTTCTTAAAAATAAATAATCAAATATTCTATTTTAATTATTATATTACATATGATACAGTAATGTTCACTAGCCACATCCGATTTATCTTTTAAATGGACACAGAATTGCCTAAAATAACCACGATATATTTTTCGAAAATCGAAAAATAGCAGCTAATAAATGTTAGTAAAAGTTATGTCAGGACGAGTTCCACCAAAAACTGAAGTATACAAAGTTACGTGAGATAATACCGACATCCTAAATGTGGTTTTAAAATATGCAGTAGTTTTTCCCGAAAAAGTGGAGGAAACATTTGTTATAGACGGACGGACGACTGACAGTCGACTGGCGGGTCTATATTTTCCAGAGATGGTCTTAAAATGATCATTTATTATATTTTATTTATATAATTAAATAAATAGTTCCACAACACTTGGCATAGAGTTTTTTTGCACGATTGTAATACTTTATCGATACTTCTTATGATTAAGTAAAAATATGTAAACATTATTATTGTGCCTGGTGATCAATTCCAGCTTTTTCGTATATATATATATATATATATATATATATATATATATATATATATATATATATATATATATTTAGACTATAGACATGGAAGAAGAATTGGTTCATCGAGCAAGAGTTCTAGAACAAATTCTTTGGACATGGTCTAAAAACGGCCTTTATTTTTATATTGTTCCCTTTTGAGAACATTGTTTATTCGTATGATAACTTAACCAGGTGATGCGCTTAATCATAAGTGGCCTTAATTAATTTGTGTTCTTCAGTGATAAGCGATCAGATTGCTGTAGTGGATGTAGAAATGTAGTTTAAGGGAGGATAGGAAATTTAGTTAAGAGTGGATTAAGTGTACTAAATATAATCAGACTTAAATCCGCAGCGCTGACATGACCATCATTCAACAATTAGCCTTCTATGAAAGGACGAATAAATACACACACGCTAATTCATGCATTTGAACGGTACATACCAGCTAACTTATAGAAAAAAGGCAATATTTTTTAATTATATTTTTTTATATTATAACTTGAGAGTGTGATAGCACCTCCCACCCGACGGCTCGCCTTGTAAACACCATGATGTGGAACAAATGATGCCAACAACTTAAAACATATTATCATCAGTATGGTCAATGCATTTTATTTTTCAGTGTGTAAGTGACGAAATTTTGCAACAATTAATGGCTCTACGTCAGGAATGCTCGAAACAATCAGGCGTCCCGGAAGAAGTGCTAGTCAAAATGGAAAAGGGCGAGTTTACAGAAAATACCGCGCAAAAGGAATTTTTCCTGTGCTTCTTTACAAACGGCGGTTTTATGACAGACGAAGGTGAAGTGGAAGCCGACTTTGTAAAAATGACAATGACGGAGGAGTTCGGAGCCGATGTTGCTAATAAGATTGATGCGGCTTGTGGAAAAATATCCGGGGCTACACCGCAGGATACCGCATTTTTGTTAGCATCATGCATTCACGCTAATGAACCAAGTAGTGCTTAAGAGAGACTTTAAATTGTTTTAGTATTAACATTAAATAATAAAAGCATTAAAAAATGTATCAGTTTTACATTTTATTTTTCATTAATTGAGATAGTAATTGATATTAATTAGAAACCATTAGCACTGAAATTGAATTTATGACGAATTTTATTAACAGTACACGCCGATGTAGTGCAGTGGTTAGCACCCCCGCTTTATAAACAACCGGAAATGGGCAGCAAAAATTCCTTTTCAATTAGTAGTTAGCTCTGGTTCCCTAGGAGAGCGGTCGCTTTTAACGTCATTTTTAGTCACAAAAAATTTTACGTCTATTACTGCCCATTTCCGCAATAAATCCAGTATTTTATTTCAACGGTCCTTTGGAAGTGTGATTAGTGCATTGATTTTATGTTGGATACACGTGAGTTAACTATTGGCGTAATTATTTAAAATTTCATTCCATTGTTACAATGCTTTATATTGGAAATGGTGAACGTTGGCATAGTAATCACCGAACCGAAAATAATGACAATATAATTCAGTAAAAGTTTATAATTATCAAATGTATGTGAAAGGGCGGTTATATGTATTTGTCGGAATATTTATTATCCATTTCCCATTCGCATAGGACACAATATCCTGTTTCATCAGTTTGCAAGGAGCAGAGTACATAAACATAAACGCACATAAACATTAGCGAGATGTTATTGGGTGTGCTGTTGTAGCCTAGAGTTAATTAAAACAAGTATATAAAATGGATGAGCTTAGTAAGCAGTAAAATATAATAGATGTATTTTAATTGAGGCTACATAAGGAGTAAGTTTATTACTCTTTATGGGCTATAACAATGGTTATACTACAATAAAGAGTGTACAAACTAATTAAAATTTAATACAATTTAATTGTACATTATTTATAAACACAAACATTTTTATTTCAATTTACGACGGTCGTTATTGTTTCAGTAATGATGTAGTTTATATATTTTTTTAAATAGCGGTTTAACTCCGGTTTTGTTGATTTTTTTATAGATTGATGTGTTTTCTTTTGATAGCTAACTCCGGGTTTCTTGATAATATTTATTTATATTATCATGCTTTAGTTACACGTTGCAATTAGTTTGGGTTATGCTCTAGCCATTTTCAAACTCCTCTTAGTCATCGGATGATAGAGAGGTATAATAAAATTATAAATACATAAGATCTACTTTTTGATCGGGATCGACTTGTCATATGCGTGGTCTAAAGCCCTAGTCTCCTAGAAGCGGCTGCTTTTGACGTCATTTTTACGTACCAATATTTTACGTGTATATAAATGATTTTGGTTTTCCATATAAAATAAAACATAATGCAAAAGGCAATGCTTGATTAAAATAATTTTTGTGATATGTAAATGACGTCAAAAAATAATAATAAATTAATAAATTCATTATTCTGCCGTTATCTTAGCTGTATTATTTTTTTTTGTTAGACTGTAGATGTAAGTGTCATCTCATCTTTTGCTCTGAAAATCGCTAAAATGATACTAGTTTTATTTAAACTCCTTCCCATGTAATTTTGGTATAATAGTATAATGAAGCAATTCAATTTTTAATATAGTTAAAAATGACTATTTAGTTATTAATTGGGTTATATTTTTAAGAATGGAATCCTTATAAGTACTGAATTACATAATTGTATGCTATTTCATTCATATCCTCATATTAAAACTAATTGGACTTATGTCCGTCTATAATTAGGTAGAAAAACGATACAATGGAGGGTTTTGCGACACTGATTATTGTCAGTTAATAATACGCCAAAAAATTGTTTCCTGTTTATCTATTAACCTGCCATCGTTTATATAAATTGTGATATAACTTGTGAAATTACTAATAATAAATACCAAACATGAAGTGCATATTGTTGCTTGTAGTTGCATCCTGCATTGTAGTATCTCAAGTAATGTATAATATATTTTGCCATGTACTATAAAATTATATTATTAAAATAATATTATAAACTATACAGTTTCATACCAGATCACTTTAAGTAACTCTCTTCCCAAATCCCAAATAGTATACCGAATAAAATGTATTAATTTTACAAAAGATATTGTAAGAAATCAGATACTGCAATTTAAGCAACTATTTACATATATAACATTTTAAATTATTTAATTTAAGTATTTATCAATTTTATTTGATGCCTGGTTTGGCACAGTGATATTTTAACATATGAAACTAATGGTTTGAATCCAGTTCTGTTTTAATTTCTATCATTTTTAATCTTTAGTTAGTATATTCAAGGTCAGAAACTAATTGTTCTATGTAAATAAATGTGCTAATGAAAATGTACAAAATAAAATATCATCGGGTTATTTTTTTTTTACATTAATTTAGATCATTTTTATTTCAAAAAAAGGATCAAGTATGAACTTAACGTATACACCATAATGCCGGTTCGAAATTATAGCGGTCGGGATTTACAGATTATTAAAAAACTATCCAAAGTTGAACTTTTTACACCGGTGTGAAGTTATCCACCCATACAACTTTATCTTTACACCGGTGTTCTGAGAGTGGATATACCACATAAACCGTCGGTTGAAATATGTTAATAAAATCCACTACTTTAGTTGCAATATTTCCTAATAAAAACATTTCTTTTTATTACTATTCATTATTTTTATGAATCAATTACCTCTAATTGTTAAAAATAAATATATCTTGACCGGTAAGTATTATTTACGTACTAAGATACTAGATATTTCACGGATTGAAAAAGTGATGAAATAAGTAAATTTTTTAGCATTTTATTTATATTTTTTAAGATTGCACTCTACTCTCTAAACTTAATATCTCCCATAACATATGCAGACAGGATAATATTTTACTTTACATACTTTCTGAATTCGTACCGGTATTACGGTATATACTTCATTCGTATAATGTTTATTGAAAAAAAGATTAGCAAATATTAACTTAATATAACTAATTAATTTTCACGCGATTCTTATAAATAGTTACATACATATGGATGGAATATACATGTTTGAATTTCTGTTAAATTATTTATATTGAATTTTGAACGTGTATCAATTGAAATTGTATATACTTGTATATTTATGAAAAATAATCGATCTCTTCTCGTCTTACACTCAATTTTCACTGTTGTATGTAATTGTCGGTCGTAACGTTTTCCACTATTTCCGTTTATTTCGCTATTTCATTCCTTCCGAAGAATATCGCTTTCATCATATCAAATATTTTCCCTGCTGTTCCTACTCTATAATTTATATCTTGGTCAATCTTGCCATTATATTCGATTAATTCGAGACCCCAGTTAAAAATTAATTAAAACAATTACTTTCTTCTTATAGCACATATATTTATTTATTTGGTGACTATAAATTAGATAACTCTTTTTTTTCTTTCAGTGCGAATTAAGTGAAGAATTGTTGGAACAAGTGATGGAACTTAGAGCCGAATGTGCTAAGCGTACTGGAATTTCCGTGGATTTTCTAAGCAAAATGAAAAATGGTCAGTTTGAACCCGATCCCAGTGTAAAGGAGTTCATGTTGTGTTTCTTCACGAATGGTGGATTTATGACCGATGACGGGGAGCTGGAGAAAGAGTTTATAGAAGCGACATTGATTGACGAATTTGGGGAAGATATTGCAAATAAAATTGTTGCAGCATGCGGAGCTATACTTGAAAAAACGCCACAAGATACAGCGTATGAGTTAACCAAATGTTTGTATATACATAAACCTAGCCACGTGTAATGTAAAATGTTTTTAATTGCACTACAGATTACTTTATGGAGCTATTTTGGTATTTGCAGTTTTCTATTATTAAAATAAATAGCTATTTGTTTATTTATTCTCCCAATATATAATAATAAATGTAATTCTTAGCGGATCCCTTTAGCGGTGGAAAAGCTTTTGGGGTGATATCCCTATAAAGCTTGAGTCCCGTTCTCACCATGTTCAGTTTAACGTTAATCTACTCTTGCTAAGTGCTAACGGATAGTAAAAAAGTATGCCTTTTTAAATAGTAATTACACATAACTGTTGATTTACATTTTACCAAACGTGGTGAAAACGGACCTCAATCTTTATTTAGGTTTCAGTCCAAGGGCTTCTCTGCCGCCAAAGAGATGAGTTTACAAGGGTTTAATCACAGGATATGAATCCGTTCTCACCATGTCAAGTTAAACGTTAGTCTACGGTTAAAGTGCTAACGACTGGTTAAACAAGCCTATTAACCAGTGATTACACTTAAGCGTCGATTAAATTTAACCGGACATGATGAAAAATCGCGTCAACTTTTATATATATATATATATATATATATATATATAATATATATATATATATATATATATATATAATATATACTAAAGGGATATTTTCAGTACGATAAATACTGTGCATTTATCAACCTGGCCATCAAAATGGGTTTGTATTTTTATTTTATGGCAACTATTATAAAAGGAACATATTTTTCATCCAATACACAATTGCTATATGTAACAATCAGAATGGAATCAAAAATAATTCTAGAAGAATTCAAGCATAGTATCACATAATTTAAAATGTGCATATTTAATAAATGAAAAAAACTCTGCCAGCCGAATGGAGAGCCCACAAGAAACGACCGGCAGCACTGACGCTGAAGAAATCTTCATGACAAAGTTAGCACCGGCCGGAAAGGCCATAGAATCGCCCGAAGGCGAGAAGACAGACGAATGCCAAACGGAATCAAAACCGAGCAGAAACAATCGAAGAAATAACAAGGAATCTTTAATCGGTTGGCTCCTCACAACGGTCGAAAACTCGGAAGACTCGGACTCGAGAGGTCACCAACCCCAGGCAACTAAGAGGAACTACCTCGCATCCGGAAAGAGGAGACGGGAAGGCATAACCAACAGTGGTAAGGAACAGGCTGTCAAAGCACTACCAAACAAGCAGCGAGGACGAGGACGAAGAAACTTACGTCTTCATACAATTGGCGAAATGGTTGGAACTGAGGGACTAATACTGACCGACACGGCAGCAACTACGAGGAACATTCCCAAATACGCGAAAGTGGGCGCGGCGTTCCTCCGCAAAAAATCGGGAAATCCGGAACCCCGCTAGAAGTTCCCCAAAGCACCAAAACAAAACTCAGACACCAGCTGGAAGCCCTGAAGGCAGAAAAAGCGCAGTGGGGCAGGAAGAAGAACGCAATTAAAGCAATAATCAGAGTTCGGCAAAACCAAGACCTACAACGAGGCAGTCGCGACACTGGACGAGAACTGGCCCCTGGGTACCTTCCAGAATGTGAAGGTGGCGGGCAAGGAGGTAACGAAATGACCCGGAGCGCCGAGCTAGTAAAACATATAGACAAGAAATACAGAACAAGCGGCCGGAAGAAAAAACGGCTGATCGACAAGCTCTCGAATCTAAACCCGCAGGCCCAACAGGGAAAACCGAGAGCTTCATGCACTATTTTGCGTGTGACACCACCAGCGAGCAAACGTTGAGGAAGAGCACCTACGATAGTATCAAACGCAAAAGGGTAATTACAGAGGCGAATGACATAATAGCAATGGGAGTGAAGCCCCCAAGGCTGCCCCCACAGGACATGAGGAACATAACAGTATACGGGGCCTGGACATCCTGACTACGAGAACCGAGGCCAAGACGGTCATCAAGGCGGTAATCAGGAGTAGTGAACACTACAGGGTAGGCGAGTAGAGACCGGCCCGAAACGGCACGCAAAACATCACGTTATGAGAGAGGGGCGGACGACTTAACAACAACAAGGCTGAAAGCAGGCATGATCCAATGCAGGGCCACCAGAAGGAAAGAGCTATCACAAGGCTGCTGGTCGGATGTCCATAGTGCTCACGAATATAGTGGGGAGGACGGAAGGAATCAGTGCCTGAGATGTGGCGAAGAAGTCCAAAAACCAGATAATGCAGGAAGCAGATTGCCTACTGTGCACTTTTCAGGGAAGAAGGCAATGCCGCAGGGGGCCTTCAATGCCCAATAAAGCGACGAGCTAGAGAAGAGGCAAAGAACAAGGTCAGAAGCAACGGTGGAGGGGGCTAACCCCCCGAAACATAAGATAAGATAAGTTTATTAAGCAATGGTAACTACTACCTGTAATGATAATGATTACATGTAGTAGATACCATATATAATTATTATATCAAAAAGCGAGACAAAAAAAATCGTGTTATTGTGATAAATTGAAGTATATACAGTTTAGACCAGCAAGAGAAAGACCAGAGAACTAGGATGGGATGAAGACCCGGGATTCCAGTCGTAGACCAAGACAGCGTGTGGAAGTCTTAGTATGCCTTGAAGGCGGTCAAGCCTTCGCCGTGAAATATGAGGTTTAGTCGGTAGGCGCCCCGTCAGAATGCAGGGTGAATCCGACACTGCCCATGCTCATTGATTAGAGATAAGAGCATGGGCGTCTTTAAAAGATTCCTCCTCACAGAAATAAAAAAGATTGTTTGTCATCAGTGGATTATTTCGCATTGCCGATCATATTTTTTATATTAGGCTCTTGTACACCTTATTTTCTTGTTCTTGATGAACAATGTTTTATGTGTACATATAATTAAACTGTCTAAAGATAATTACACTTACAGATGTTCTCATTGTGCAGTAGACGAACTTACCTGAAACAAACAAAAAAAACAGATTAAAATATAATTATGATAAATAACTTGATGGAGTAATGAATTTGTATTAAGAATTGTTGAAATCAAGAGTATTTAATATATTTATAAATTTTAAATAAGCTCTCAACATCTGCAATAAAATGTGTATACCATGTAAAGTAATAAATATCTTATATATTAGGATCCTCTTCCTACCCTGCGAACTTTAGTAATCAATTAGAATAATCAGGGTCGGATTAACCTGTTTTGGGGCCCTAGACAGCCCCACAAAAATAGGCCACACATACAAATAATCATCGTATATAGGGATAAACTTTTTACAAGGTGTGGCCGGGCCCCTTTAAAACCCGAGCCCTAGATATTTATCTCATATGTCTATTCGATGATCCGGCCCTGAGAAAGATGAATGTAAATGTACTACTTCATATTATTATTCTCGTTATACTTATTATCTTAAATCACTTCATTTCAAATGGTTTATATTAACATATTAATTATTGCAGAGATAGGGTCGGGTACGGGGCTTGTTACATACGACCGTGCGTACGTTTGTAGTTTGAAATTAGTATTATCCATGACATTATTTTCCTTTTGTTGAGTGATTGTTGACTATACAAGAAATTATATGGAATGTGTATGTGGGTTAGAAGTATATTTATGCATGGTGTATAGATATGGGGCGCGAAAGAGAAAAGGTGCAGATACAATGTTTTAAGCATGCGTTGGGATTAGAGGTCAACACCATAATATCTACATAGTGCTGCAAAAGACGAACCGTATGAAAGTGACTTGTGAGCCAGGCGTAGAGTGGTAAGTATGAAAGAAAAGTATGTGCATTGGAGGATGTTTGTTGGTAGAAATCAGTTTTATCGTTGACATCACTTTCCTTTGGTTGAATGATTCACCTGTAAAAGAAATGATATGGGAAGTGTGTGAAGAGACCAATTGTATGAAAGTGGCGTTTGCAGCAGGGTCTGGATAGAGTATGAAACGAGAGTGTATGCATTGATGCATGAAGGGCTTGTAAAAATAGTTATGAAGCTTTCAAGAAAGGAAGAAATGGTGAGAGAAGGTCCAAGATGGACGGCTTGTAAATAAGATATATATGTAAGAGCAGAGATGTGAGTTATGTATGTGTGCTGATTAATGAATGAAGGCTATGTGTTGGAGGGAGAAGGAAAGTGGCAGATGGAGAGTGTCGAGCGGGAGTCAAACATCGGTGCTAGTTGTTACAATCCGAGGTACTCTATAGACAGGTATCTATCTGATAAGGCCGAAACATCCAAAAATCTTATAATAGCAAGGTTTAGATGTAGGAGCATGGAGAGAGGAAGAAAAGAGTGAATGGATTAACAGTACCGAAGGTGCAAGTACTATATGCTGGGAGGAGTAGTATGATCGTAACAAGATTGAATTGGGTGTAAACGAACAAGACTAATACATTGTGATTGTAGGCAGTGCTTGACAACGGCGAAGAAAGTTAATGGACCAGGACTGAATTCTGAAGATCGCCAAGATGGGAAGGCCCAGAGGAATCCGTGCACTGAGCACCCAATATATGGAGGGATAACTAGTTATCAAAATTATCAGGGACTCCAATGATTATAAATACGCCAGTAGACCCATTTAGAGAAAAAATAGTTTTGCTCCGCGAACTTGAAACATTGAATCATTGTTTTACTCTCATTGTGCAGTTAGTTCCGTTCATTTTAGAGCTACAACCTTAAAAACAAAAGCACTACATTTCAACCTATGAGGGGGAATTTCTCACCTATCGATAAAACAGCTACTGTAGCTTTACCACAGTGATAAATACACGGTAACTCATAGCAATTCAGATTTACTAAGTGGCATTCTAACATTTTTCAACAAAGGTGATTACATGGCACGACTCCTTGATCTTCATGTCATAAGTGTGTTGTAGAATATTATCATATGGATGTGCATTCTTAATTTTGTATTTAACGCCAGGCGTTAAACATTCTATTTAGAGAGAAAGTTGCATACATTAAAATTCTATTTTTTTCAAACATTTAGTCATTTATAGACATTAAACTTTATGGGGTTGTATACAATTGTATGTTACATTAAAACCTTCTTGTTTAAATATCTAAACTTTATGATAGTAAGAAACAATCGTAAGTTAGAAGGGGATTTCGATTATATAATTATAGAGATCACTGACAGTATGGGGTTTAATAAACAAATATTATATTTGAAATTATTAATACCCTATTAATCCATTTTTCTGATGATGTATCATATACGAGCGCAATTAATACATGTCGTTATACAAAATATAATACAATTATTTGTATTATTGAAATTTTTAACCATTATTAAAATTATATATAATAAGTTAAGATTGCATAACATATATTTAATTAAAACCTACTTCGTCGTAAATTGATAGTTAGAAAAATGGAAATTTTTAATCTCGAATAGCAATTAAAATAATGAGAGCTTACGATACGATGTGACCATAATGTAGTACAAGAGCTCACGATATCATTTTAAATCAGCTACCTATATAAATAATTTGCAAACTGGAAAATTTCAATTGTTATTAAGTTTCCATAAGAAAACACAACCTACCAACAATATGAAGGCTGTGTTTCTTATATTGATGATTATTACATTCATTAAGATATCTAAGGTAAAATATTTTATATATTATTTATTTACTACTGTTTAAATAATATAATTGGTAGGCTGTATTTATCTTCTTTTAAAAATGTACATAACATAACAATTTTCCAGTTTGAAGACTAATTAGGAAAAGGAATTATTGTATTTTTCGACAAATGTATTTTAATTCGATTGATACATACTTACGAACTTTATTTCTTCAATTGATCGCAAAAATTTACTTTTTATAAAAAACCATTAAAATTTCATAGTGCTATAAATTCTAAAAAGTGTTCCAAAATTAATTTTCAGATTTTGATTTTTGTTTTGATGATTCTTATATATATTTTAACGCTCCTATAATCCTTTTTGTGCGTTAAGAATAAACCAAATTCTTATTTAAACACAAAATAGATAACATTATATTCAATGGTAAAACTACTGGAATTACTGCAATCTTTATAATGCATTCATAAAAAAACTGTTTACGACACTTGTCGTCTCAAGGTATGATATCATAGTCTACATTTAATTTTAATTTTAATAACATGTATAAGAACGATCCGCAGAAAAGGTAACATCTGTAACCCTTGCTTTGTATTATCATTGATTTTCCTTTTATATCCTAAACCCTAACCCGAAAACATTTCGTTTTCTGCCAGAAGATAGAAAAATTATTACAATAATGTTGATACACATTATCATTAGAAATTGCTGTAATCAATAACGACTTCATATTGAAGCATATAGTACTATAAATTGTCTATAATATTTTATATTTGAAGTTGTTTTACAATATGTAAAAAATGTGACACGAACAAAAATGTACTGTTTTATTCCTTGCTAAGAATACTTTTTGTACGTGTAGTCAAACAATATGCCTGATCTACAATTAATATTTAACTAGAGAATAAGGCTATACGTGGAATAAGTTTGATATATTGGCATCAATATTTCAAACTTATTCTACGATTAGCATTATTCTCCGGTTAAATGTCACTTGTAGAACCGGCCCTAACTAACATGAGAAGAGAAGAGAATAAGAATAAGAAGACATTTATTCCTTAGAGCAGGGGTCGGAAAACTTTTGTGGTGTCAAATGTTTACTTTACGGGAGCCATAGTTTTTTTTATCATTATATATAATACATACATACTGCGTTCCTCGAGTATGTATATTTTTATATGTAAGTTTCTTTTAGTATAAATATCCAAACTTATATAAAACTTAAAAACATAAATTTACGACGAACGTGACAAATAAAATTAATAGCAATTGTCAGTAGGTTACAGATTTATCAAAAAGTTGTTCACAGATTGTTCATTGATAATATTTTGGCTACTTTCGGCATCAATGATTCAAAAACTAGTTACATTAATTAAAATTAAAATTAAGACTGGGTCAAATGTAGGTAGCTTCCAATAATCCTAATATGTAGTTCCCATGACGAATATATAATAATATAAAATATCAGGGTGATCTCATTTTTAAGATCTTTATTTACTCACGTACTTATTTTCAGGGTGGTTCAATTGAACTTTTTGAATGGAAGGAAGACGTAAAACGAAAATGCGCAAGCGAACATGGTATTGATGATGCAGCAGTATCACAGATTTTAGCAGGCCAGTTTCCTGATGTACCAAATATAGACCAATTTGCATTATGTTTCTTTAAGAATTCAGGGTTTATGTCTAAAAATAATGAACTTAATTTGGATTTCATTAAGACAACAATTACTGATATGGTCAGTATTGATTGTGCTAAAAACACTGTAGCTATGTGCCATGATAAAATTGGGAGCACACTTGAGGAGACAGCATTTATTTTGTTGAAATGTGCTTATACGTCTATAGCCGAATGCAGTTAATGTATTGTTTCGTATAACATGTAATATATGTTTATATTAGTGGAAACTATATCATTGGGTAAAATACTAGATATTGTTAAATTAACTAAATTTGAGCAGTGAAAGATTTAATATTGCATTTCATATTACAAAGTTTTTGGATGCAGTAAATCTATTGTTTGCAAGCTAGATCTGTTGTTAGTTAGATCATTAATGAATAAAGATTATGTGTCGTCTCTTGAATTTTATAATTGTTTATTTGTTGCATCAAGTTGATTCTTTTGGAGCTTGAATTGTTTTGTACTTCGCCAAGAAACTTGGACAAAGTCTCTAGTTTCAAATATTCATGGGCTATGTTCAGCTAGTACTATCACGTAATGCGCATGTCTTTTATTCAAGACGTGGTTGGTCATAGTACAAGCTGAATATAGCACATGAATATTAGAAACTAGACACTTTAGACAAGTTTCTTGACGAATCTAGAACAACGTAACTCACGACCCAGCTCAATGGCCTAGCGGTTAGAGGCGCCGCCCATCTCGTACTAAGCATTGGGGAGCGAGAGAATCACCGTTCACAGTTATTCAGAGGTTTTCTGAGAAGTTAAGGTAAATAGTGGGTAATTAATCTCCTTTGAGCTTCTTCTTCTGCATTACAAATATGTCCAGAGGAGATTAATTACCCACGATTTACCTTAACTTCTCAGAAAACCTCTGAATAACTGTGAACGGTGATTCTCTCGCGCCCCAATGCTCAGTACGAGATGGGATAGCCCTACAAAGATATACGTTTTTTATAATGCACGCTTTAGCACTGGCTAAACGCACGAATAGTACCAGTATAAATAAAAAAGGGGACAGATGAGACGAGACGAGACGAGACTAATAATTATGACTCTTTTATGCGCAGGAATGAAGATATTTGAAAAAATTCTTGACACACGAAGTATTATTCATTGAAATCGTGATTTTCCAAATCTCTATCTTTATTATTTCATCGCTCCCTATTTACATTCAAAAGCAAAAGTATTATTCATTGAAATCGTGGTTTTCCAAATCTCTATCCTTATTATTTCACCGCCCCCGATTTACATTCAGAGCCATCCAGTTGCACCAGTAACTACTATTGCCCCCTTAAACCGGCCCTTTTTGTACTTAAAGATTGGAGGACCCCTGAATAACGGCTATGTGTAGAAATGGGATCGTGGGACAAATTAATGGCAAATATCATAGAAAGAAAAGAAATATATAACGAAGCAAATTACAGGAACGAGCTGAAAACAATCAACGACCTACACCAGAATATGATAGATAATTTTCTAGATAATGTATTAAGTAGGAATTTTATTGGAATTTATGTTCGGACATTTTCCCAGACGGGGATGTGAGAAAAATCAGGTGCTGGCGCAGGGCACAGGTCGCCAATCTCTGAAGTAATCTGTTCTGCACTTGGTTTGTACAAAAGTATCTACCAATATTTTATGTTTATTATTTTATATGTTACATATAAATCTGTATACTTTTTTCTTTATTAATTTTTATTTAATTCTGATGTTGCATAGTCCAAATGTTTAATAAATCGCCAATCAGCATTTTCAATTAAATTTGTTAAAAATGTCCTTTGAACGAGATATAAATATTGTTAAATTCAGTTTGTTGTATTTACTTTTAGTTTTTGTTAAAAATTACACTTACAACAATCAGGTACATATAAATTTGTAGAAAATAATGCTATATTCATAGACAGCTAGCATGCTGGAATAAAAGATATACATTAAATAGTATACAATAAATAATAGTACGTGAAACTATTCAGGGAGAAACCCGCAATATCCAATGGGGAGCTTAAAGGTGCTTTCGCTTAACATTACTAGTCACCCCGTGACGTGCTGTATCGCTCTAAGTTTTGCGGTCGTGCGACCGGTTCTAAGGGACGAGGAAGAATTGTTCCCGATGCGCACAATTCTACCTCGTCCCTAGTAATGTTAAACTACGGATTGCAGAACAAAAGATCCTGGAGCAGCACACAGTGATAAACGAATACAACTTAAGCGTCTCACAATGGGAAGGAGCCGCTTGGACAAGTTTTAATTGAATATCCGTAGAACGGATGACAGTGAGTATAAAGAAGCAAGTAATTGTCAGTGTAATCACCCAACTAAGATAATTATCACTGCAGTATCTAATTTATTCATAATAAATTGTTTTATTTTATGAGAATGTATGAGGTAAATTGTCCTACCTAAATATTATAAAAATTCAATGTACATTTAAATTCTGGCATAGCCATGTTTTGCTTCTGAAGATAACTTGTTGCAAATTCTCTTTCGTTATTTTGTAAAAATATCGGAGGGCCTAATTACGCTAATATTACATCAACGCATAACAAGAGTCTTGCATGTCGTTTTAATAAATAGTAATATAATATCTTTATCATCGTTTATTGCTAATCATTTTTTAAATTATAAGACAAGAAAACGTAATATATATTTAATGGAAAGAAAATTACTATTTCGTATGGAAATTGATACTTAGACAATTGGAAATGTTTTAATCTCACGCATTGTCGTAAAAATAATGAGAGCCTACCAGAAAAACTGACCATAATATGATATAAACTAAATGCCTTCTGTACCTTATCATTTAAAATCGGCTATATAAATTGTATACAAACTAGAAAATTTATAATGTTAATCAAAGTCTGCTGAAAAATACGAGCACATAAACAAAATGAAGATAATTCTGGTAGTATTAATGCTCATGTCGTTTATTGTGATATCTAAGGTAATATTATTATTATTATAATCTTTATTAGAACAAGTATGTTGATAAAAAAATCGTTTATCTAAAAAAAAATTCTTCTTATTTTCAATATTTATTTTGTTCCCTTCAAAGTAGGTATAATAAATTTGCACCAGGGCTTTATCCAAACTTCGAAGCACTTCCGGAACGCACTTTTCGGTATGTTGCCTTCAGCGATTCTATCTTTATCTCTTTACTGTTGCAAAAGCGACGCCCTTTAAAGGTTTTCGGCTTCGGGACTAGAAATAAGTCACATCGGGCCACATCCGACGAATACGGAGGCTACGGCATCATAACGGGGTTGTTTTTGGCCAAAAATTCACCAACAAGCAGGGAAATGTGAGCAGGTGCATTATCGTGTTGCAATTGCCATGACTTGTTTCACCACAAATCCGGGCGTTTTCTTCGGATTGCTTTACACTAATGGCGTAAAACTTCCTGTTATCACTTGTAAACGCTTGTTTCGCCCAAAGATTTTCTGTGACATTAAGGGGTTACACCCCTTGAGATTTTCAGAAAATCGATTTTTTTTACTTGGCTAAATAAATTCTTTATACTTTTAAGAATATTTTAAACCTTTAATCAATTCAAAATTCAAAGTATTTCCGAAGTTATAAGCAATTACCAGTGAGCGCGGCTGACGGCCGGCCCGAAACTCTAGGCGCTTTCGTTTAGCATGGGTTAACATTGCTAGTCGCCCCCGTGGCTTGCAGTATCTTATGCGCATCGGAAGCGAAAAATAGAACAAGAAACGTAGAGCCAGCACCAGCCCAGAGTGATAAACGAAAGGCACTTATAGCAACGATGGCACGGAAATGTCGCATGCATGCCACTGTACCTTTGCGTTTATCTCGAAACTACTTTTTTCAAACTGGTGTACATGATATCTAAAGATCTACTTAACCGATGTTGTTAAAATTTGCAAAAATATTCTTTATAACTTTATCTACGAAGTATTGGGTACCGCGTTCATGAGTATTACATTTTTAAAAGTCAAAATCAGTTTATTATTCCAAACAGCTGTCATTTCTACAAAAAAATTAAATTATTTTATGCTACTTCATAGCTACTGCCTTTCTAAATAAGTAAACATCTGTTTTATTTTTTCAACCAATACCTGAAGGCTAAGCTATGTACACCATCAGCAAGAGGGTTCTACTTAAAAACTCTTATCTCCGTTATTATTTTTTTAATCGTTATTCCTTCATATTATTAAAAAAACTACCACGTATATGTGAAAATAAAAAATATATTCAATGACTGCGTCAATTTTATTTTTTAAATATATATCCCAATACGTTTTTTACACCGCAATTTTGTTAGAACATATCAATTTAGGGTGCAATAACTTTTTAAGATCAATACTTAAATTCGTGCTTTATTACAGAGTGGTCGTAAAGAACTATTTGAATGGGGAGAAGACATAAAACGACAATGTGCAATAGACTATAATATTGGCGATGTAGCTATAACCAATGTGTTAACCGGACAGTTTTTGGATGGACCTAACATGGATAAATTTGCATTATGTTTCTTCAAAAATTCAGGTTTTATGTCGGAGAATGGTGATCTTAATGTGGACTTTATTACTAAAGTAATGGTAGATACTATTGGTATTGACGGTGCTAATCAAATCATTTCTACATGTGGTGATAAATTCGGCAGTACACTTGAAGAGTCTGCTTTTCTTTTGACAAAATGTTTTTATGATATAGCACCTACCGAAAATTAATATATACATTTGTCTATGTGTAAAGTTTCTTCTTTAATTATATTGCCACTTATATAAAAAAATTAATAAATAAACACTATCTGATAATTGTTTCAATATATGTAATCATATGTAATCAAATATGTTATGATATTAATTGTACCCTTAATCAAATTGTACATATCTGTAATTAGCAACAACTATTGAGTCATTGGGGATAGAGAAAGCATATTGTAGTAAGGGTGGAGTTTTATTTTAGTTAATTTTTGTCATACTATACATTATATTGATGTGGTGATTTTTTATGGTTATGTTGTTTTTACTTGACTTGGTCCTTAATTTAAATATTTAATTTAAATATATAAGTATGGATGCAAAGAGGATGGCGAGCAATAGGAAGGACTGGAAGGAATTTCTACAGAAAATTCAATAGATTTAGATTTGGTTAGATTGATTATATATATATGTATATATATATATATATATATATATATATATATATATATATATATATATATTAAATTTAAGTATTAATTTGTTATTATTTATTTTAATAATTGCTAAGACCTAAATTTATTTCCTCTGATAGGTTTCTATGAAGTTAAGGTAAATACCGGGGGATTAAGCTCCTCTGCTGATAGCCGAGATAAAGATAAAAGTTTCTTTTTAGATATCAAAATTGTATGGTGTTTGTATTCATGATCTAATACGAAGTTAGGGGAACACACCCTGTTTTAGAGTGACAGGCATTATTATAATATTATTTTTTTTAAATGTGATAAGTGCTTTTGCTTGTCTACTACTTAGCTTTACAATAATTTTTGTATGCATTTTGTATAACTTAGGCAGAATTTTCAGCGGGCCCGTTAGTGACAGCTTGATGTAGCGAGGTTTTAACATTATTACTATTTGGCAACAAATATTTTCCATGAACTCACCGGCACAAACGTGCTACCTGTGTCCGATATGTGGACAGACAGTCCATAATTACTTTTCCCAGAACCGTAACTAGATTCGTCGCGCATCTAACGAGTATATAGTTCATAACAACGTAAACATTATCAATATTTTCCATGAAATAATAAATACTTATGGTAATACATCTGTATTAATGAATAATGAATGAATGGAAAATGAATTGATTTTTCCCCACCATGGTACTTTGAATTCATTAAATAAAAACATACTTATTAGTTTTTAATTTAATTACTCGCAACTTTTGCTTTTAGATGAATGATTTTTGAGAAAATATCTTAAAATTTGATTTAACATGAATAATTTGGAAAGTCGTGTGGTGCCCACACCAGTGTTAAGGATTCAACTTAAAAATGTGGTTGAATTAATTTAGAGTATGCGTTGGTTACTACAAAATTATATTAAAAAATGATACAACTAACCCCCTAGGTGGAAAGTTAAACGCCAGCTGGCGGCACCACATCAATTAACAATGCACACTCATATGGCAATAACCGTCAACATGCTCATACCATCAGGATCACCGGGTAGTGCCCACTATGGAATAATATTTCAACAGAGTGCTTGAGATATCAGCACAAGGCCAATCTTATAAAACATATATAAGTGTGAATCCACCCCTTAGCAATACATATCTAGATATTATTAGAACTCATCAGTGTAGCTCATCTAGTGAGGGTGAATTCATTAGCTGAGCTACACTGATGAGATCTAATAAGTTCGATATCTAGATATGTAGATTGCCAAGGGGTGGATTCACACTTATATAAAAATTATATTAAATTAAAAATTAATAATATATCGTTACTGAATAAACAAGAGTAATTTGTAGATATTACCATATTTCCCATGAGAGGATAGATATTTCTCTACGTTGAATCTTATCTTGTTTACATGGGATAAGACAATCTATTAATTAAAACTTATTCGCAGATATTCATTTTGAATAGTACAAAGGGGCTCTCGGGAAAATGTTGGAGAAACGCTATCGTGTATCAGGAGTATACACGATAGCGTCTTGGTCCTAGGATAATTATATATTACAATTAATTTTATAGAATCTAACATTCAATATTACGGTGGAGTAAACGTATCAAATTACAGGTTTAGTAAATTATATAAACTTAACATAAACTGACCAGTTAAATTATATGCTAAAAATACTTCACTACATTATTTGCATTGATTACCATGTTATTATATTATTCGTTCCTGTCTCTGCATGAAAATTAACATAAACTGAATAACATATTTTGATGTTACAAAAATATGTCACCACAGTATTTTCTAATCATCAAATTAATATATATATATATATATATATAATGTAGATTAACTTTTGGGTATGCGGCGTAAGGCAAAAAAAAAAAAAATAAAAAAAAATAAGAAACTCCTTCTTTTATGTATCGATATTTCGCTTTTATTTAAAGCTTCATCAGGATTATACTACAATGAACCAAAATTTATAAAATTACAGAGTAATTAAAGTAAAGTAATACTTACAATAGAGTTTTAAGAAAGCACAGCTAAAAACATCAGTCATTTAACAGTTAATACAAAAGATTTAAAAATATAAATGTCACTCAAATATTAAATTAAAATATATATATATCGTTTCGGAACAACATCACCACATCGTAGGATATGATCAAGAAAAAAGGCAATTGTTAGTCTGCCTACGGGCCGTTTTAAATCGTGGGAATTAAACAGTAAAAACGGTAAAAACGTGTTAAATTTAAAAAATTTGAACGAATTGTTATTTTGAAAAAAGCGCCACGATTGCCATATCAACCGATTTTCCAGATCACCAACCTAACGACTACAAACATAGGAGACACGTGTGAAGGCAACGCCATCTGAACTGTGTTAGACACATCTATTTGGTGTAAAAAAAACCAAAAGAATATGTAGATAGTAAAAGTAAGAGTTTGTGTGGTGAAATTGTAAAAAGATTAATTGTAAAAAAAAAAAAAAAAAAAAAAAAAAATTTTAAGTAAAAAATTTTAGTAAAAAAAATTTAATTTTTAATTTTTAGGGAGCAATGGCAAAGTCCAGCTCAAAAACAGTTCAATGACAAAAGCAAAAGTCGTCAGGAAACAAGTTTAAAGAGGAAGCTATAAGGTGACATCAGGATAGTCCTTGACAGCGTTCTTATCAAAGATATAAGAGTAAATGTTGCTCAGACCATTCATATCGGTCTTGAAATTCATGGATGAATTGGTGTTCTTGATATGCCACATCTCCAAAAAGAGTCGTTGTTTAAGGTGTGGCTCAGTTTCAAGAACGGATACATTATCAAAATCGATGGCATGTTTTTTGGTGATTGAGTGAGAAGCCAAAGCACAGATGGACTTTCTATTCCTGATGTCACTCTTATGTTGGGTCAATCGTGACTTAAGCCATTGACTGGTGTGGCCCACATAGCACTTATCGCAGTCAAAGCAAGGTATTGAATAAACAACACAACTACTAGTCAAAGTAGGGGTTTTGGTTTTCAAGTTAGTGAACAACCGTCCCACCATCTTCGTGTTATGAGGGACAATGCGAATTCCATCCAACTGGAGGACTTTAATTAATTGACCAGTGTGTTGCGAGATCGTCGGAATGGACCGATACTGAGTGGGAGTCTTGGCCACGGGGGGCGTCAGTGTCCCTGTCCTTGGAATGACTGAGTTGATAAGTTTGTAGGCCAACCGTGATGGGTAGCCATTGTTAATAAAGGTAGACACCAAGAACTGAAGGTTCTTCTGCAGGAAATATGGATGACAAATTTGTCTAACTCTTTTACCCATTGCAGTGAGGACATTGCATTTTGTCTTGTAGGGATGGTCGGAATAAAAATTTATGTACCTCCCTGAGGAAGTTGGTTTTTGATACCAATCCAACATAAGAATGTTATTCTTAGTACGAACTACTCGAGTATCTAAGAAGGGAACTGAGTGGTTTTCATCTTCTCTCTCAACTGTGAATTTGAGGTGGTTATTGAAACTATTGAGGGCACATAAGGTGGAATTCACTCTGTCTGCAGGAAGGCAGCAGATTATGTCATCGACATATTTCTTGATAAAAGAAAAGTTAAAGTCAAGAGATGTAGTAACCTCATCTAGGAGGTAGTCCATCACCAACTTACTAAGTATCGGACTCAGAATGGATCCCATAGGTGTGCCAAACACCTGAGCGTAAAACTCATCTTTGTAACTGAAGTAGCTGGTGTTGAAAATAAGTCTGATTGACGTGATTAATGACTCAAGGTCAAGAGTGCAATGACCCTCAATAGTTTCCCACTTCAGGGTGATGATGTCAAGAGCTAAGTCGAGAGGGATGTTGGTGAACAAAGACACCACGTCAAAAGATACGATGACGAAACCCGGAGGTACTTGAAAATTGTTATATGTCTTTGAAAATTCGAAGGAGCTAGTAACGTCGTAAAGAGGGTGTGAGCCCAGAGACTCAGTGAGGATGTCAGTCAGAAACTGTGAAAGTCTTGAAGTGGGAGTGTTAATTTTTTACTTAAAATTTTTTTTTTTTTTTTTTTTACAATTAATCTTTTTACAATTTCACCACACAAACTCTTACTTTTACTATCTACATATTCTTTTGGTTTTTTTTTACACCAAATAGATGTGTCTAACACAGTTCAGATGGCGTTGCCTTCACACGTGTCTCCTATGTTTGTAGTCGTTAGGTTGGTGATCTGGAAAATCGGTTGATATGGCAATCGTGGCGCTTTTTTCAAAATAACAATTCGTTCAAATTTTTTAAATTTAACACGTTTTTACCGTTTTTACTGTTTAATTCCCACGATTTAAAACGGCCCGTAGGCAGACTAACAATTGCCTTTTTTCTTGATCATATCCTACGATGTGGTGATGTTGTTCCGAAACGATATATATATATTTTAATTTAATATTTGAGTGACATTTATATTTTTAAATCTTTTGTATTAACTGTTAAATGACTGATGTTTTTAGCTGTGCTTTCTTAAAACTCTATTGTAAGTATTACTTTACTTTAATTACTCTGTAATTTTATAAATTTTGGTTCATTGTAGTATAATCCTGATGAAGCTTTAAATAAAAGCGAAATATCGATACATAAAAGAAGGAGTTTCTTATTTTTTTTTTTTGCCTTACGCCGCATACCCAAAAGTTAATCTACATTACAAGTTTTCGGCGAAAAAATACCCTCAAGTATATATATATATATATATATATATATATATATTTCAGAAATGATTCGTTTTAAATCAAAGTTCCGCGTAATTATATTTTGAACTATTTATAAAATGTCCACCTTACACACAACTGAGTCAGGTAAGGGGATGGATTATCACCGATTCTGTTCAACTGTGTTAGAAAAGGTGTTCCTACAAATACAAATAGCTCTACAGAACAGAAGTAAGATCTACATATGTTTGGTGCAACTGAATAAAAATTTAAGACGTGGTTATATATATAACACGAATTTATATAAGACAAGCTTATACAAGACGAGCTCTAAGATTCGTTGGAGAAATCGGGCGTAAATGATGTATAAATATTTGTATATTTATGTACATCCATATATTAACATTAAGTGGCTATAATTTCCAAATGTTAATACCCAATAGGTCTATAATTATCATAAAAGGATAATTATATTCACTGTTTTAATTATACGGTTAGGTATATTCGGAAGCGCTCGGCATTTTATTATGTTTCCATAATAACTCTGAGTTTATTAAGCAGACTGGAGCTTAAATAATATTTTAATATTAAAGGTTCGAGTACGACGTAGCTCAGATATTAAACTTCCCGGATTCGATTATTCTGTCAAATTAAACAATCTGTTAGTACGCATTTATTTTATTAATCTCAGCATGGAAAATGATTCAATATCATTTTAAAAGTTATATAGCATTCTAATTATTGCATCTAAATTGCACTAATATAAACTGGAGGTATCATCGCGGTGTTACTATAGTCATTTTAATTTAATTTTCATACAATTATTGGCTCCAAATGGGGTGCAAAACTATCTCAAAAACTACCCACATTCATATTAAACCATTTAATAATTGTATGATATTAAGGGCATGTGGATTTGAATTTTCTGTGAAATAAAGATACTTGCCGGGTGAGCAACCTTCCTTTCCCCGATTGAAAAGCCCTTGGGCCGATAGCCCTATAGTGATTCAGGGAAATGATTGTATACATTATAAAGATACTAATACATACACAACAAAGATTCTCTGTATTCCAAATTAACAATTGATTTATTATTTTCTTCTGGCCTATAAAGACTCTTTCTTTATTCACAGAGTTTTCCCACAATACCACGTTATATGATAGATATAAATAGAACAAGTAATAATAGGTGGCATCCAAGTCCAAGATCGATTTGAGTTTCAGAACTGCATAAAATGATTTATTAATTATTCACACTCAAAACGATAAACTGCACGGGAGAAACAAGAAAAAAAGACTTCTCTGATATAATTCACGAGGCAATAAAAATATGTCAAAACTAATTTACTAATTTAAATAATACTACAATCATTTAGAATATAATAGGATTGTAAGTGATACAATCTATCTAGAATATATTAATTTAGTGCCCATTATAAAAATGTCTTGTACAAACCCACATGAATATGAATTTATTTTTTATGTAAATTTGTGCATCTTGTTGACAAATCAAAGATTCACACGTGATTCACAGAAATGGTCCTACATATTATATTAAACCAGTTGTCTAATCTAAAAAATATGTTATTGAAACAATATTATCTACATATAAATAGAACAACTTCCAATATCATCCATCACATATAATATAATTTTAGTAGTGTCAAGATGAAGTTTATTGCCAGTGTACTAATACTATCCTGCATTGCACTAGTACAGGTAAATAGCATGTTCATATAAATAATAAAATACTATCGCACAACATATAGACCTATACAGGAGAAAAATAAACACAGTCGTTTATTAATAAATGAATCGACTGTTTCAGTTTGCATATTATATTATTTATATATTTATATATATATATATATATATATATATATATATATATATATATATATATATAATATCACCCACAGGTTGTAAGTTATTGAAAAATTGACAGCAATTTTGTACTGAAACTAGTATTAGCATAAATCTCCCTACAGACGACGTGCCGAATGTAAGCGAACGCCTTGGTGAACATCGTCATTTCTTCGATGAGTGCAGTATTTACCGTCTACAAAGTGAACGCCTACGAACGCTAACATTTGTGTACATTTGCGATAGTATACAGACAGTGTGGCAAATCACCGAATGCGCCTACGTTCGCTTACGTTCGCCATCTGTAGGGAGGAAGGTTTACATTTTACACGTTAGATACAAATTCTGGACGTGAGAATCTAAATCGTTTATTAATATTATATTTAAGATACATTATGAAATGTATTATAATCACAAGCAAAATCAAAAATTGGTATAATGAAATATGATATAAAAATACATCTCGACCTTTGTGATAATATTAATATTATTGAGATTAACGCATACATTCATTAAGTAAAACAATTTTTCAATGATAACGACTCAACTGTAATTCAGTAATTATATGATTAAATATTTTTTGTACATAATAAACAAAATTGAATTGTGACTAGTCTAAGGACTAAATTCTAAATTTGTATTCCTATCGTCTTGTATACTCTTCACTTTACACTGCTTTACACTATATGAACTCGAAAGGTTTTACCCTTTTGAGGCATCTTATGAAACCAGTGTTGTTCAATATTTTAATAGCTTCGTAGTTTACATGTTGCATGAGCTCCTCATGTCATTTAGCAATCTTCTTTATTTAATTTTCACCATCTTTAATCGTAGGTCTCAGTGGATATCACTATTTCGAGCATATCAGGGAGCATATGATTAAAATTACGATAATTAATATCACTTTATGATACAAATTTACGTCGACTTTCAACATGGGTAGAAGTGGATACAGACGAAGCAAGTAACACGAAATTTCTATTTTTATGCAAATCCCCAGTCCGATCATTTTAAAACCATCTCCGGAAAATTTCTGTTCGTCGTCTGTCTGTGATACATATTTCCTCCACGTTTTTGAAAAACTACTGAATATTATAAAACCAAATTTTGCATGTGCCTATTATCTCACGTAACTCCATCTTGATTTTTTATCGGAACTCGTCCTACGATTTGAAAAAACTATCACGAAGACTATGAAGTGTCGTAAAAATTATTACTTCGAGTACTATAATATATATATATATAAGAAATAACATGTTACCTGTGTGTAAACTTTTCAAAAATATACATTCGATTCAGGTAGTGTGATTCTTGTTGTATATTATTGAGAATAGTTACAATAATCAATTATTGATATTTAAAAATGAGTGCATACAGATGTGCATAACATGCACGGAAAACAATGAAACATATAAAGGAATATTAAAAATTATTTAAAAAATATGTGTCCGCCTGAAAGTAGGACACATAGGGAAAATATTTGATATTTAACTTGGAAAATGTCATAGTTTCAAAAAAATTCTGCATTATTTCAAACATATCAAGCAATCATCGATGTAAAATTTAAAAGAAAAACAAGGATAGTTTACTATAAGGCCGTATTACATTTTTGGTTATACCTGGTATATGCAAGCAGATAATTTTACTTCGATGATTGCTTAGTAAGTTTGAAATAATGCAGAAACTTTGTAAATGAAAACAATTTTCTGAGAAAATAATAAAATATTGTCCATGTGTCCAACTTTCTGGCGGGCACTGTATATTTAAATCATTATGATACGTATGATAAGGTAATGTGCACTGCCACATACGACTTTTATTTTATAATTTAGTGTCAAGAACATTATAATAATTAACATTATAGTATATGTAGAAAAATCTAATGAATATCTAGTATGTATTTGTAGTGCGGTGGCAAAAGTTATATAGAAAAGTTATCAACCAATTATTGGTGGCGTTGCAAACTCATATTGACACGGAACTCGTTAAATAAATTAAAAGTTGGGAAATTCAGCGAGGACACCAAATGGAAAAACTTTGCAGTTAGTTTCTAAAAAACGTGGACCGGATGAATGATTTTAACCCTACGACTGGATTTCGCATGTAATATATAACTGTGCATTTTGTTGGCACAGCAGTTGACAAGAGTAATAAAGCTTTTTTAATACATTTAAAAAATAATAATACATCAAATTAATTCAAAAATGTATATTGTGGGTCGCGATGGGAATGTACGCTCCACCCTCGGGTAATTAATAATTAACTAATTATGAGAATATAATTAACTTTACAGTTAGCTGCGTTAACTATCTGTAATTTTAAAATATCGTAATCCAACTGAACGTGAAATGCCTACTTTAGTCTTTAAATCCTTATGCTCTTCCCGAGCGTATCCTTAACATTAAAAAGCGATGACAATGTTTTGAAACCGACTGTCATTACATATAAGGCACCTTACACGATCAATATTACTGTCAATATTTTAGAATAATGACAGTATTACTGTGCAATAAAATGTTTGAAATGTTCATTATTCTAAAATATAGACATTATTACTTATCGTGTAAGGCATAGTAACGATGAAATTAAGAGAATACTGATCTATATCCGGATAATTGATTACTTGATAAATATAAAAGGAGGATTGAAGCAAATACTGACAGTACTAGGATTGACATTATTATTGACCGTGTAAGGTGCCTTTAAGTGGGAGTCGTGGTATAGAAATAGTTTTGTTTGTTTGCAAATGTGAAACAACTACGTGATATTTTGGTAAAACACGCATTGTCATTGACAAGTATCTCGTCTCCAGAGAAAACCAAATATTATCATTGTGCTCATGACGGCTGGGTGCTGTTACCTTTTATAGTTGGAGGAAAGATTTTCGGTCCTCCTCATTAAATGCATTTAGACCATGTCCCAGATTTTACAACTAAGGTGTAAACACAAACGCGACTCCGGTTCGCTGTTTGTCGCTCGTCTTTGCACTTCACTCTTCGTGTGTACATGTATACATGTATTACTTTTGAGAGCAGGATAAATATTTAACCTGAGATTTCATAGTAAAGTTATTGATACACGATTACTCTATGTAGCAATGACACGTTGACAATTCAAATTCATGACAATACCATAAAATATAACTATTTATAGATAGAAGGGGTAGTGTTCCCCATATCAAATACCGATTTTACTAGTAGTTATTTTATTAATTTTCTTTTTATTTCAGTGCAACAAGGACGACCTGAAAAAATACAATGAATGGCAGCGTGAATGTGTAGTGGAAACCCATATAGAGAACGATGTAGTCGAACGAATGAAACATGGGATCTTCAGCGACGACCCAAAATTGAAAACGTTCATGGTCTGTTTCTATAAGAAAGCTAGCTGGATGAACGATACCGGGGAATTTCAACCTGACGAGTTCAAAAGACAAATTGCCAGAAAATACAACGAAGCTGATACTGAGAAGATTATAAAAGCGTGTGGGAGCATCAAGAAAAGTACACCCGAGGAAACTGCGTTTGAAATTAGCAAATGCTTCAATGAAAACAAAGCATGAGATTATAAACATGATATTAACTGTAGTCTCTTTAAGTTTATTTGTCAATAAAAAAAGAGAATATATTTCAAATAATGTGTCGTTAATTATTCAATAAAAGCGAATTAAGGTGAATTAATATATATATATATATATATATATATATATATATATATATAATAAAAATCAAAATAAGAAATAAGGTATCTATTTTAGAATTATATTTTTCTTAATTTGTCGTTAATTAATACATAAAAGCAAATTAAGGTGGGTTAATACTGACATAAAATAAAAAATAAAATAACAAATATGGTATCTATTTTACAGTAAAATTTTACATATTTTCAATATTTTCAATATTGTTTATTTTGATAACATACGTAAAAATTACTAAACAGTAAAGCCCTGGTTTCGTTGCCCTGCTCTCCACAAAGCGATTAGCATCAAGATTGAGATAGGCCGTCACCAAGATTGAGATATTAGGAGTGGTTTTCCCGATACGCAGTCAAATCAAATATCTAGGAACAATTTTAGAATCTAATACCAATCAGTCGGTACAAGTACTGGAAGGCAACGTTGATGAAGCTGATCCCCAACCTACGAGCCCTAGATGAGAAGATGATTTTGGTGGCAACTGTGTCCCGCGTTCAACACCTGTACGCAACACCGCCTGAGGAACCACGGGAATGTATACATGTTAAGGAGGGTGTTGTGCACCAGTGCTCATCGTAAGACTCGGGCCTATAGGACAATATCCATGGACGCGGTGGTCTTGGCGGCCGTGACGCCCGCGAACCTAATGGCGGAAGAGAGAGGGACTGCGGACTCAAAGACGGGGTCCACACAAAAACCATGACCCTTGATCGAGAAGGCATTTGGAGAAACTGACCACTCAAATCCTGAGGTAGCATGGAGTCTTCCAATTTTATCTCCACATGATTGGTAAGGCGGCCACACCACAGTGCAAAGACTACGACAGGACGGACGACCCAGCCCACACTAACTTTTCATGCTACCGGTGGTACAACGAACCGGCCTCATTGATGGCATAGCTTGGTGAGGAAGTGGCCGCCCCAAGGAGACTGGGGATAATAATGTTGTCTAGCGACACCAATTGGAAGGATGTCGCAACATACACACGGACAGTAATGAGACGGAAGTTTGGAGACGACCTCTGAAACTGACGACATAACATACGACAAACAACGAACAATCCGAGATCAAGAGGCAAGACCGACAAAATAATGAAAGACGGAACGAGGGGCTGAGAGTGCCTCTCAGGCGGACAAGCTCTGAACGTGAGTTTTTGGTTTAGCCGGTAGGCGCCCGGCCAGAACGTGGGGTGAATTCGGCACCACCCGTGCCTCTAACACCTATTGATGCTAGTGAGGTACGGGTGTCTTTCGAAGATTCCACCTCACAGGACAAAAAAACAACAATATATATATATATATATATATATATATATATATATATATATAATATAAGAATAATATCACTGGCAATAGGTAACTCGCATTTATGCAACCGAACTATTTAACTATCTGTTAAAAAGTTAAAAAGTTAAAAAGAACAACGTGTACAGACATTTCCGTTCAAAGTTTCTATGAAGGCAAATCATGTGGGCGATGTATATTAACAATGTTGATGAAAAACTCCTTATCAATTTTGAGCAGTTTATAATACTCTGTGTTATTAATTTTTTACTGCTGTTTTAGTGATCATATTTCTCATTACTATTATATGACACTATTCATAAAAAAAGAATAATATTAGTAACAATGGCACTATAAAATGTAGTTTATGACTGGTATATAAAGTCCAGATTAATAACTAAACATTGCTGAAAATCATAAGAAGATGCAGCCAAAATTAATAATATGTTTTCTTATCTTAAAGTTTGCAATGAATCAGGTAAATAGAAATAAGATACTATTACCTCAGTATAGTTACTTTAGAGCCGGGGTGGCTAAAGGTTTGACCAGCTGACCAGTTACCTAGGAATATCTGGCTTGTGAGAAGAAATCATATTTCCTCTAGTAGTATTAGCATTATCTATGTTTATTTTAAACCTTAAATTGCAGAACTACAACATTACCTTGTTGTAAAATGTTCACAGCCTAATTAATAACGTAATTTTAAAAACTGTAATTCTTTATAGATACCTACATACATAGATTCATTATTTTGCTAACAAAGGACTATTCTTATAGTTTGTAGCAAGGCGGTAACTATTATTGAATATCAATTTAAAATATCATGCATTTAAGGCATAAATTTAAACTTATTTTTGGCCATAAATTACTACTTTTCTTATGATCACATAAAAATGATGCCCGTAGTATAAAAACACTCGCCTAAAGTGATCAAATGTTTGGCCATCCCTGCTGTAGAGAATGATCGAATAATTGTGAAACATGAATGCCATGTAATCAGTTTTCGAATGAAACTAGATTTATGGTCAGTTCTTTTTCAAGTTAAAAAAAGACCCATTATATGCAGTTCACATAATTCTGTAGTTAATTTTAATTGTAATTTTTAGTGTAATCTAAGTGATATAAAATCATTACAATCGGACTGCATGGAGGAAGTAGACGTAACCGGACGTAAAATTGCAACACTGTTAATTGAAAGATCCCATAGTTCCATAGTAAAATCGTATTTGAAGTGTTTCTTCATGAAGGCTGGCTGGATGAACCACAAAGGTGTAATAGATCCGTCATTCGTAGCGGATATATTAAGTTTCCATTATGGACAAGTTGATATAAAAATGATAAATATATGTTCGAGGATTATTCTAAAGTCACCTGAGGAAACGGCGTTTAGCATTATTAACTGTTTAGCTGTAAATATTCCTAATCATAAGCTCTTTGCTACAGATGTATAATCCAGTAATGGGCATGTAAACAATTGTATGTAAGGAATGAAATAGTTGTGTGTATAATATATTATTCATACCGCATTAAAATTATCTAAAAAATGTGTTTAAAGAATGTATATTTCTACATGTATTTTCATGTTGAATGATATACATTTTCAGAATTGTGGCCGAGCTTCAACTTAAAATAATGATATTAATCTATAAACTGTAGTAGATGCGACTTAATAAAAATGTTTTTCTTAAATAATATGTTTTAATCTATAGTCAATTTAAATTGAAATTATAAAAATCATCTTAAATTAATAGTAGATGTACAGAAAATCTTCAAAGTATCCCGGATTGTAAATTTTCCAGTTGGAAATTACACGTTATATTTGAGGGGTATTTGCAAAACTATGAACTATGTGCATGTCATGTAGAAACATAAAAAAATAAATAAAAATATACGGAGTGATATGTTGTGCCATCTCGGCAACGAAAGTGAGGGAGAGCAAGCAGACTGGATGGGGTATTGCAGAAAGGTGAGTGAATCGTTAAGAGAGGATGATAATGGCGTAGAAATCTCAAAAAGTCTGCTACAGGAAGCGGGTGATGGTAGAGAGGGAATCGTGCAAGGGAATAGACTTATGTTACTAATTCTATGTTGAGTTGATTTTTTCTGTATTGATTATGTCAAATAAAGATTTTTTTTCTCCATAAATATATAAGATCATTACTGTCATAAATTAAATTACATATTTACTTAGTTACATAAAAATAAAATAATAATTATAATAATAATTTCGTTCCTAAGTCTTGGAACTGAAAAATTATGGGGGAATCGCATTAATGAGTGCGGGGTACTAGCTAACGATGACAAAGGCCTGGAGGTTGAAATGGACAAAAGGGTTGCTGCCGGAAGATCATAGTGGATTTAGATAGGAAAAATGAACGTATCTTGAATTTTGTTCCGCTTAGTTGTAATTGTAAGAATCTATTTTTTAAACAGGTTATGTGTGATATTAATTGGTCGACATAATGTATATCAAAAACGAGACCCAAGACACCAAAACGGGGGGCTAGTTTGGATTGTCTGTCAAAAATTACCTAGAAACAGTTCAAAATGATACCAATATGTCTGTTGAGTAGTGTAAAAGCTACAAATACATCTTTATTAAAAATTAATATTATATTAAAATAAATGTATTTAATAATATATATGATTTTTAGTGTAGAAACATTTGTAAAAATCGTAACCTCTATCACAAGTATCAAAATCGAGCACTTGTTTTATACATTCCTCCATATAATGTTTCGTGAATGCAGTTATTTTGTGGGCAAGTCTGTTCAAAAAAAATTCTCCTTGTGCGTTCATGATTTCAAAATCGACGAATAGACAAGCGTAGTAGCATTTTACTATTGGGTCATTGGTAAATATTCCTATTCTTGAATTAGCAATGAGTTGCATAGTTTCTTCTCCCAGATGTGCTTCTTCTATGTCACGTATACATAAATCAGTTGCCGATTGTGCCCGTCTTTTATCAGCAGTAGTTTTTATATTCTGGAAAAATAAATGTTCTTCATTAAATTTTTCTAGACCAGAAGTAAAATGTGTAAAATGTAGTTTCAAATTCAATTAGCATTTACAAGATTTTTAAGGTATAATTACTACACTTTTTACACACGCATTTACATTATTGATCTTAAAAGGAGTTTACCGGCACAACCCTTCTTAATCTTTAGAAAAATATTTGTTATATAGATTTGGTCAACTTGGTGAACACCGTCACAAATGTTGTTTCATTTGACAAATAAACGTAAACAAGTTTATATTCAGTGTCAATTCTTGGTACATAGTACTAAGAAAAACATTAAATAGGAGACTTTTGGAGGATACTATACCTCCCAAGTGCCTTACTAGAACACATTTACTTAATATTATACAAAACAGATTGTAAATAAATTGGTTGTGAAAAAAAAACAGTGTCCGAATTGTTATTATCGATATTTGATCTCTGTATTTTCATCTATTTTTCATAAGTTGCTACAACATTGTTAGTTAATTTGATATGAATAGTTAAATTTTTAGTAATTATACATAAAATGTTTGAAATCCGACCAATACTGTCTGAGCCATTGCTTAAATTGAGGACGGGCGGTTGTAATATGTGGCTCGATTTCTTCGTGTATCTAGATGTAGTATGTAACGGGTTCAGAAAACTCGAAACAGATGAAATAAATCAGGTACGTCCTGCGATGGCCATTTTTCCACTTTGAATGTTTTGAGGACTAGGACTGCAGTTAGAGCACACAATTAATTGCTAGCGGTATGGGGAGTTAACATTAGCGAACAGTAAGTAGATGACTAGAGGAAAAATAGTTAAATAAGGAAGACCTGCACATCGGCCTCTATTGGCCAGGGTAGAACGAGTTCTCCCTAGGAATTTGTTGTGTACATCAAAACTGGGACATTCAAGAATGGGTTAAATTTCTTTTTACGCGGAAGTCGTTTTGTCTTAGATCTGCAAATGGTCTTAGGGTACGGTGAAGGAATGGTGAACGGTTCTTCCAATGTAATTTTGTACCACGGGTTAATTATGGTATGGTGCAGGGTGACATTATGGTGCCCGACCGATGTAGCTCAAATTGTGAATAATTATTTGGATGAAATTGAAATCGATCCCATGATATGGCCTTCATTGTTTTTTAAATAATATTAACAATAAAAAAAACATCAAAATCAACTAAATTCAGAAAATTAATAAAACATTTTTCAAATAATAATATAAAAAAACTAATTAGATAAATTACTCTATATGCCCTTCTGCTTCAATTCTAAAATTTCCGGTTTAACAAAATCACACTAAAATTACAAATAAAAGACTTCTATATTTATAGCTATCAGCCCGAGAGCTTTTCCGCTGTTAAGAGGAAAAGCTCAGAAATTTCGTCTACAACGGGGTTTGAACTCCCCAATGCGCAGTATGAGACGGATGGCACCTCTAACCGCTAGCCAAATGAGCTTGCTCTCAAATTACATTTTCAAGGATATGCGGATTATTATTTAATTATTTTACCCCATCTGTAAATTAATGTTTCATATCCTCTAAAATCCCAAAAGTCCTCTCGGAATATACTCCACCAACCCCATAAAAAGTAGTCAAGTGGATTTAGTTCAGATGAGCTACCCTGCCATGAAAATAATGAATATTGTCAACTCTACAACTACACAAGCACTATGTGCAGGTTCACTGTGCTGCATAATCCAGAGGAAATTTCTTGTAGCTAATGGTAAATTATTAAATTCGTATTCTAGTTCTGCCGCAAAGAATTATTTATATATTCCATTGTTCATACATTGTTTAGTATACTGATATAGATATATCATGATAAACAATATTAATTTTGTTGGTTTCGTCAGTTGGGGTTACACTTTCTCTGTAGACAGAAAGTTTCATTAACACGCATATATGTTCAACTTGGAAAACACCAAATTAATTCATTTCCATCTATCGTGATCGTCGTCACTTCAGTTGTTCCATTTAGTGCTTAGTTTCAATATAATTTAGCTTTGTCGAAAAACGTTTGTTCAGAAATCATACAAAACGATTATATTTTGCGAATATTGATTGTTATTGATTCTGGAAAATACAAATCTGCAAGTCCACTGCATAGTGTTTATGAAAGTTATGGATCAAGGTAGGATTGATGGAGTCGCACGTAGCCCAGACTCCCTAGCTGCGTTAGTTATAATGGCATGGGAGGCGAGCATGGCCCCCCAGGGCAGTGGTTAAAGGCCAATGGTTTACTGGTGGACCTTCCGAAAAGATGTCTGCGCTTCAAAAGGCTGATGACTCGAAAGAAAGGTGAACTCGGGGAGGAAAAGGCCATTTCATCTTACAGGCAGGTCAAAAAAGCCCAACGGGACGAAATCAGGGCCACCAAAAGACATAAATGGGAGGAAGTGGTTGCTGTCAATGATGACGAAAGGACAAGGCTACAAGATTGCCCTCAGAATGAAGTCCAGACATGCCCTACCAGAAATGGAAGCCCATCAAATCGACACTGGGAGCTCAATCTTGCCGAAGAGGTTCGAAGGCCGTTCTCTGAGGAAGAACTAGAACTCACTGCCCCCGCCATCGGTTACGGTGCAATAGAGACCGCGGACCCGATGGAGTGACATCAGAAATTATTAAAGTAACTGCAGAGGAGTTCCCCGCTGAATAAGGCACTGGACACCGAGGTTTTCCCCGCTAAGTGAAAATGGGCTAAACAAGTCCTCATCCACAAACCTGACAAAGCTGTGGATAATCTGTCATACCGCTCTGCATGCTCGACAACATAGGAAAGCTTCAAGAGTACCTGATACTTGGGAAGATGACTACACAGAAGGTCAGGAAGGGCTAGCTGAGAAGCATGAATTTCGGCGAAAGAGATCCACCACTGAGGCTATTGCTAAGATCGCAACTACGGCACAGAGGTCTCGCGAGGCACAAGGAGTATCCGGCAAATTTGTGCGCTTATCATATTGTCGCTGTCAGAAACGCAAATTATTAACACAGATTCATGGGTGCTCATGGTGTTAAGGTGCATCCAACAAATTTATCGAGTGGATGCATAGAACTAACATGCGGTATTCCGCATGGGTCTGCCCTCGCCCCCACCCTATGGAATATCTTGTATGACGGGTTACTGCGGCTGCCCTATTCAGATGGGGTAGAACAGGCGGGATACGCAAATGACCTGGCACTAGTGGCAGCTGCTAGGACAGAGGAGCAGCTGGTTTGGAAGATGGATGACAGTCTAGGCCAAATTAGCAACTGGATCCAGGATAATCACCTCTCCCTGGCCCCGGACAAAATAGAGGCCATTTTGTTCACCGGCAGAAGACGTGTAGCATCGATAGTATTCTTTATCCCCCGAAACTAGCCTTAAATGCCTTGATCTGATCCTTGACAAAGATCTAAACTTCTCCTGACAGACAGAGCCTAGGTCTAAGGGAAGCCCAAGAGGCGACGGTCCTGAATAGGATCATGCAATACCATCGTGGGCCAAGAGCAAGCAAGAAAAGGATACACGCCTCTACAGTAGAGAGCATCATACTGTAAGGTGCTCCGGTGTGGTCCGGAAGATGCAAATAGCACGTACCGAGGGCACATCTGGCCAACATACCGCGCAGGATCGCTTTGAGGGTGCGTACCGCAAAGTCTCCAGGGAGGCGCTACTTGTAGCTGAGACGCTACCAATTAAGCTCTTCGCATGCGAGCGGCAGAGTCTGTGCAGGGCAGGACAATGCAGGGCAGTAGTAATCCCGTTTTACGTGTTACGGTTTACCAGAAAGAGTCATACCTCAACATGATACAAAAAGGCTCTGAAGTAAGAGGAAAAAGAAAAAGGATTAGTTATTGAATTACATATACTTAAAATGACTTTTTTGTGATGTGCAAATTGCTGCAAAATGGCTGCTTTTGCAGTACCGCTTTCCTAGGAAATTTCTTGTAGATATTATAAATTAAATTTATTACATTGGGAAAAGTCGAATCTCATTTAGTTTTTATTGGATCTGTATGAAGTACAAATTTCTATTAAAAATAGCAGAATAAGAATCTTTAATCAGACTAATATTTACATAAAATATAATAGTAACAAATTCTTAAAATAAATTGATAATGAACTGCCTATCGACCCTCTTTCTGCTCTGAGTGCTTTTATGTTGCTTGTAAATAAAAAATTACATTTTCTGAGAATTCACTATTAAATAAGTTTACCATAAGTTGCATACTTAGGTGAACATGTATAATATGCAGGACTACGAACCATTTAAATGATTCCCACTTATATAGCAATTTAAAATGTAAAATGTCCTTTAGCATTTTAAATAGCTGTGAGAAAACCATTTACACTTTAAATAGAATGTCGATGAATTTATAATTAGTTAACTTCCTTTTATCGTTTTTACCGAGCATTTATAATAAAGTGGAAAATAATTAACTTTGAGTCCACCTTGAATCCTTACCACATCCCTTAAGCCGGCCATACACGTTCCGTCTCTCTCCGGTATGAGGTAAACCGGACGGTTTTCCGCTCCGGTTTGCCTGCACAGTCCCTGGAGCCAGCCATACGCGTTGCGCTAACCGGAGAGGTATGCCTACACAGGTAAACCGGAGCGTGTGTGTGGACAAGTTTTGGCAAACCTGCACAGGCGTAGTGGACCTGTACCGTCAAAACTGTGCACTTTTTATAACAATATTTTTTCTCGGAATTTTCTTTGGAATTAAAATACCTACAAAATGAAGCCAAACACGACTCTTTAGCATGAAATAAATGTTTCCAAATTTATTTTTTTTATTTAAAATTTTATTTCAATTCCTGTAATTTTTCCGGTTTATCTTGAAATAATCTCGACATTATTCCCGAAAGTACTATATACTATATTTTTATTACAAAACGTAGCACAGTACTGTTTACCCTAATGTGTGTGTGCAAGGGAGTGTGCAGATATACCGGAGAGGAAAACCGACTTGTCCACACACACGTTCCGGTTTACGTCTTTGCGCAGGTAAACCTCTCCGGTATACCGGAACGTGTTAGCTTTAGCAATGCGAGAGTAAGGTTGCTCTCACTATAGCGAAGCAGTTGTTTATTAGGATATAAATAATCTTCTTCTTTTGGCGCTCGCGCTATAACGATTTTGCCATTGGTATATTTTAAAATATATAAGTTTAAAAACGAATTTAAAAATGACACCACATGTCACTTCAACACGCAAACATCATCACATATAATTAATAATATAATTTTTCCAGTGACAGTGACAGGTACTTTTAAAATTTATATTGATAATAAATTCTATGTACCCTTAAAGTAGTGTTATTTAAAATATAACAGTATAATATATATTTGAAAATTAAAATGCATTTACTTACAAGTAATTTAAATACAGGATCGACACCGTCGGTATGTTGGTTATAAATACCAAAAAAAGTATACACAAACGCAGAGCCAGCAAGTAGCACAACACAGAAAACCTTATTTAATTTCATTGTAGTTGTTTTACTACACTGGTTGAAAATGGGTTTTGTTTTTCTTTATTCCACCAAAAATGGTGTGTGAAATCTGACGTGTCGAATATACATAATTCATATTTGATAAGGGAGTGATACATATTGCTAGATATTTATTTTGTAAGCGAAACCAATAATAAATTATGACTAAACGTGCGCTTATATTGACATAAAATAATAGATAATAAATAAAATAATAAATCAGACAGAACGAATTAGTGGAAATGAGGATCACTTATGCTCACAAAATAAGAATATTCATTTACACTTTAGTTCCTAGTACTTATTTTACAATAAATAAAATTATGGGACATAATTCTCTACAATTGACGCCGGTCGGCTATTGTCTTAATTTTTATATTATAGAGATGATATATTATAGCTGTAGTTAATTTTAGACACACTAATATTAGATATTGGCTATTATATCTGTAGGTAAAGTAATATATTATACAATAAAAATATCTTATTCACGGCAGAAAGAGTGATCTTTCCATTTCGACTGACTTGTATATTGCACCCTGCATTCTATGCATATTTTATGAAAAAAACTGCTATATATATATATATATATATATATATATATATATATATATATAGCAGTTTTTTTCATAAAATATGCATAGAATGCAGGGTGCAATATAATGCTTCATTTTGTAGGTATTTTAATTCCAAAGAAAATTCCGAAAAAATATTGATATAAAAAGTGCACAGTTTTGACGGTAAAGCCGATGAAGCACTCGCCTTCGGGTAGAAAGAATCGAATTTTGATTCTTCTCCGGTCGCCTGTACAGGTCACTACGCCTGGCTGGTTCCAGGGACTGTGCAGGCAAACCGGAGAGGAAAACCGTCCGGTTTACCTCATACCGGAGAAAGACGGAACGTGTATGGCCGGCTTAAGGGATGTGGTAAGGATTCAAAGTGGACTCAAAAGTTAATTATTTTCCAATTTATTATAAATGCTCGGTAAACCGATAAAAGGAAGTTAACTAATTATAAATGCATCGACATTCTATTTAAAGTGTAAACGGTTTTCTCACAGCTATTTAAAATGCTAAAGGACATTTTGCATTTTAAATTGCTATATAAGTGGGAATCATTTAAATGGTTCGTAGTCCTGCATATTATACATGTCCACCTAAGTATGCAACTTATGATAAACTTATTTAATAGTGAATTCTCAGAAAATGTAAGTTTTTATTCACAAGCAACATAAAAACACTCATAGCAGAAAGAGGGTCGATAGGCTGTTCAGTATCAATTTATTTTGAGAATTTGTTACTATTATATTTTATGTAAATATTAGTCTGATTAAAGATTCTTATTGTTATTTTTAATAGAAATGTGTACTTCAGATACAATTAAAATTCAAACTAAATAAGATTCGATTTCAATTTCCCAATATATATATATATATATATATATATATATATATATATATATATATATATATATATATATATATATAGAAAAAAAGTTATTAAATAAAAAAATGGCAATATAACTAGATTACCGCTAAGTATGCGGTCGTATATGGAACATAATCGGAATTGTACTGATGATATCGGAGATTGTGTATACGGACAATGAACCATCGACGCTCAAATTATAAATAGAAAACATAACGGTTCTACCAAAGAATATCAACATTAATTCTGCACGTTTATACACGGCGGAGCATCTAATTAAATCATTCGTGTCAACAAAAAAATAGAACATCAAAACATTTCTACTATTCAAGTAGTATATAAACCCGAGACAAGAGTGCAAAATCATACTTCTTCAGCAGTTACGAAGCAGCACATCACAACCAGCAAACATGAAGTTCCTAGTCGCATTCTTTATTGTAGCTTGCATTTCCATCGCTCAGGTAAATTGATCATTGCAATAACTTAAAGTACCTTGGTGGAGGTATGCTAATTGTAATATAAGTGTCTATTGATTTCAATTAAATTTATTTTTGTGCAAAATAATGCTTATAGTCATACAATTGTAATAATAATTATTATAATCCATATCATATTAAAACAATGAAGATATTTCGATATAATCTACTTAAGTATATAAGTACAGATATACAGGGTGTTTCATGTAACTATAATTGCGAAATATAAGATAATTCTAAATAAATATTTTGAGTATTTATAATTTTGCACTTGTTGCCTACTAAATGTTCAGATGTTTAAATTGTCACGAATAATTTTGCTAGCAGCATCCTTGTTATAACAGCGGTTTATGGATACGGTCAATATTTTATAGCCAATAGCCAATAATATTTATAAATAATATCTTAATTTTTAGGCTGGTGTACTGAAAGAGGAAACCAAAGCCAAAATATGTGCCTACAAGAAGGAATGTATCGAGTCCACGAAAGTAGACCCCGATGTCGTCAAGAAATCAAAGGCTGGAGAATTCAGCGACGACCCAAAATATAAAGACTTCCTGGTATGTTTCTACAAAAAGGCAGGATTCATGAATGAAGCTGGAGAATTCCAATCGGAAGTTGCAAAGAAAAAGATCTCCGAGGAACTGGGCGAAGATGTTGCTGAAAAAGTCATTAAGAATTGCGGCGACAAGGTCCAGGCCACCCCCGAAGAGACTGCTTTTGTTATTAGCAAGTGCTATCACGAAAACAAGCCACATGAGGAATGAATAATGTAGAAATGTGATGTTATTTATTTATGTTAAATATTTATTATATTGAAATAAAATATTTATTGTTTATTATGTGTTTTTTAGTTAATTGTGTTAGCTAACACATGGTGCACATAGGTGGTTTTGTTGCATTATAGTTATCTTTGTTGAGAGCATTGGGGTAATAAAATGGTTGATTCACTTTGATAGTAAATGTTTTCAGCTTCTAGTTTAGTAGAGACCACCCGGTCAAGCCATATCCGTAATCGGTAATCGCTATATTTTTACACAGTTCAAATCTAATCACATTCGTTATGCCATAAATCATATGCAAGTTCCTTCGGTTAGGATATGTAATATTTTACAGTTCCTGTATTACCCTCCCTATGTGCAACGACACAACAGCGCCCCTGCAATTGCAGGAGAAAATAACGATAAGAAATAATTAAATTACGTCACGTTCGCGCACTCTCGAATCTAGTCGCGTATACTACTGTAAAAAAAACTAGAAAAAGGAAAACCGATATATATATATATATATATATATATATATATACATTTTATTTAGTTTCAAACATTTTTAGTTAACGAGTTAAAGGATTTGTTATTTTGTTAATTTAAGTTAATTGTAGTACATGTACCTTGTAGAGGATTGTTAAAAGCCTATATATGTTAATTCACGGGAATAATTTCAGAGTGCAGACAGCGAGCTCTGGTATGAGGAGGAAGGCTTGCCAATAAACACTCTGAACACGATAATAGTCAAGTATACAAGAAGAGTACTAACAGGTCTAAAACGTCCGATACTTAAAGGTGTAGAAATTCTATTTCAATTAGAGGCCGAAATACCTAGGAGTCATCTTTGATCAAAAACTGACAGGGAACTCAAACATAAGCAAACTACACAAAAATCTGCAATAACCCCAGATAGGGGTAGTAGAATGTGCGGGAAAGTTCGGGCCTGAACCCCAATGTATCCCTCTGGCTACATGCTAGAGTAGTAAGACCTATGATACCATGAATTAGTAGTATGGGGGCTCAAGACTAAGCATGCCAATAAATATATATATTGTTTTCCCGCAAACCGACCATCACAATATTAATGTGCTTCGTAGGGGTAGACGCACATTGATATTGTCATTGTAGCTATGTGGAAGAAATTTATTAATAATCAGCACTAACATTAAGAGGTGACTGGTCACCCTGATTTGAAGTTAATTTCATATAAGTATATTCAATATGAATTACAAATCGAATTGACTATCTGATAAAATGATATTTAGTTGTATAAAATATCTAAAATATGTGTATGGTTTTTTTAATTGTTCTTACAAAACAATGAGATAGTCAATGTAAGTACAGGCCAAGGTATTCATTAGTATAAAGAATTAAATGTAAATGTTATAGATTTTTATTTGCTTAGGCTTAAGAAAGAAATAAATATAGAAATATAAAATGTGTTCATTGCCTTAAGCTTAAATATTCTCTGCTATAACCGAATAAACCTAAATGTGCTTATGATTATTTGTATATTACTTGTACCATTGTATAGAATTATATGTTACCGTTGATTGTAGTATCTAATCATTTACTTGAATCAACGATATTACTTACAATTGTATGATATTGTATATTATAATACTAAATAAATATTATAAAAGTCATTATATTTTAACTAATGCAATCAACTTTATTCGTGGTTATAAAAAAAACTTGATACGAGATTAAACCCAGTAAAAAAATGGCGAACTAACACATAAAAACTTTACCGCTAATTTAGCCGACATATGTGTGCGCCAGCGAAAAAGTAATCGTGAGGTCGATGATTGTGTGCGGATAGTGAACCATCCAAGTCCACACAAAAAAATAAATAATAGGCCGGACCTGACAGAGAATACAAGAAGGTCAATGCTACGCACACTTTCAAGGCACACCATCCAAATAAATAAAGACAAATTAATTCAAGACAAAGAAATTGAAAACATAAAAAACTGCAGCCTACCCACTATATAAGCACTGGCAAGACTTCAGGAGATTAGTATTCTTCTACTGTTCACAGAAGTAAGACATTCACATAAACAAGATGAACTTCCTCGTAGCATTGTTTGTTGTTGCTTGCGTAGCTGTCGTACAGGTAATTGCGAAATCAATATAAGTTTTTACATTAAGATTTCTGATGAATATAATAATTATAATTATGAAACAGAGAAAATCTACAATAAATATGGATTTTCCTTTAATTTGTCGATATAATATTTATTCATAAGATGAAATACGGTATGAATTAATTATCTCGCCAATTCTTCTAGCTCTTGAAAGAATTATTTTTATACGTTTAATCTCAAAATATTAATATTGTAATAGCCATTGCCCAATCTTAAAAAACTATCAGCTATCAGCCGTGAGGCTTTTCCGCCGGTCAAGGGAGAAGCTCAGAGGAGTTTAATCACCCGGTATTTACCTTAACTTCACAGAAAACCTCTGAAAATCTGTGAACGGTGATTCGCGAAAATCAGGCTCCCCAATGCTCAGTACGAGACGGACGACGCCTCTAACCACTCGGCCACTGAGCTGGGTGCCCAAAAAAATATTATATTATATTCTCGTACTGGGCAGTGGGGAGCGTGAGTTTGAATCGAGGCGAATTTTCTCTAATCAACTTTAACAGTTTATCAGAGGTTTTTTTATAAAGTCAAAATAATAGGAGCCTCTCGCTTAACCGGTGGAAAAGTCTCACGGCTGATAGCTTTATAAAGATAGAAGTTTCTTATTACGAACAGTGTCAGATAACGTTGTAAAGATTGTCTGTCTCTCTATCTAACACATTTCTTAATTTTCAGGGAGGAGTGCTTAAACCAGAAACCAAAGCCGTCTACGCCACCTACAAAAAAGAATGTGTGGAATCCACCAAAGTAGACCCTGCTCTAGTCGACAAGTCAAAAGCTGGTGAATATACCGATGATCAAAAACTAAAGGAGTTCCTGGTTTGTTTCTACAAAAAGGCAGGTTACTTCTCAGACGATGGCAAATTCGTACCACAAGTAGCTAGAGACGTTCTCACTGAAGTTTATGGGGAAGAAGTTTCCGAGAAAATCATTAAGGCTTGCGGAGATAAGGTTGAGAAAACTGCAGAAGAAACTGCTTTCGCCATCAGCAAATGCTACCAGGAAAACAAGCCCCAGAAATAAGTTAAAGAGTTATGTTATGTAATTTATTTGTGTTAGAAATGTATTGTAAATTAAATAAAATATTTATATCTTAATATGTGTGTTAATGCTGTTGGTTTAAATAGCAATGATGAATAATGACTAATGACACAAACATTTATTAATTAGCTACATAGTGTGACAAAACCGGGGTGTCGGATGGAGGAAAAGTTTTCTGTCTGTGCCTTGTTGCTGGACTCGAATAAAACAACCTATGTCCATTTATTATTTTGTATAACCCCCAAATGCCCTCATTTAAACACTAAAAAGCTAAAACAAATACAATTCAAACCCAGCACAGACCAAAACGATAAGACCTCTTACCTAAATAGCAGGCAAACCCCCTTAGATAACCCGAGTACGCCTAAAAACCACGTGCGCATTTAGCTCCGTAACTCTATGTACCCTAGCACGATTGGGACGAAAAAGAACGCGAGATAAATTCTCGGCTCACGATAGCGCGATGGTCGTGTTGGTTGTCCAAGGTTTACTCAGGGTGCCATGAAGACAGGCCCGTCTCAATGTTTGTCTCGTATCTGATATTAAGTAGACGAAATGTTTTCGATTACAAATGTTTTGGACTAAGTCAGCGTAGTGCAAAGAAGGTACTATAACTAATAGAGTGCATACGGTAATAGTAAGCCATATCTGAAAGACTTGAACTTATTATTAACAGGCTTCGGGATGAATACAGTGAAACCATCCGGCTACACAGAACTAGAATTAAAGATAGATGGCGAAACTTTCAATAATGTGGTTTATGTCGTATTACGACATCACTGAGTTAGATATGAATAGAAGAAACGAAATGTTGGACCCGGCAGAGGTAAAAATAACATAACCATCAAAAAGATAGCAAGCAAAGAAGCACGGAAGATGAAGATTGACGTTGCAGATAAACATAGCTAAACATTGGCCAGGAAATAAGCAAAACTAAGGTAAAGGAAATAGTAAGAAATTATACATCAAGGAAAACTAAGACAGTAGACGAATCGATGAAAATAATAAAATAACTTGAAGTACCAGTTTATTCTACATCCAGAAGGAGACCATATGCAGATCGAGATATAGTGGACTGGTACTGGTACATCAAAATATGCCAGTCCAGTGGTGGTAGTCAGTAAGAAAGATGGTATCCCAAGAATATGTATGCACTATAGATAAGTACACAAGGTGGTGGTCAAGGATCATGAACCGCCGCTGATTTCGGATGTGTTGGACTGATTATAAGACGCCGTACTACAAGCACCAACCAAAAATTAAGAAATTAAGAGGCAGTGAGGAAGTTCCCATCACCGAAGACAGTAAAACAAGCTAAAAGTCTCTTTGCACTGACTGGATATTTTAGAAAGTTTAATTCTCATTATGCAAGAATAGCAAACACGCTAATAGATCTAGCAATTATTTATTATTATAAGAAAGTTGCGCCCTTCAAATTAACAGGGGAAGAAAAATCAACATTCGAGGCATTAAAAAAAAGCTCCTACAGAAAATCCAGTCCTATTTATATACGACAGGTTTGAAAACCGAATTCCAGACAGACGTCAGTGAAGAAGGATATAGAGCAGTAATGCTCCCATTGACAACCAATTCCATCCCACTTAAAATATGAGCAAGAAGACAACGGAAGCGGAGAAGAAATACTGAAGTTACAAATTACAAGTTATGGCGGTAATTGGTAGAGTCAATAAATTCAGAGTGTATGGGCTAGTGCAGAAACTCTAGAAAGTAATAAATTGAGATGCAATCACAAAGACAATCTTGAAGAAGGACCTAAGCACAAGGGTACCCCTATCGGCAGTTCAGCTAGAAGAATATAAATACAAGATCGAGCACCGACCGGGCATGTCGACAATCTGTACCCCATTATTAGAAAAATCAAGATGATGACACCACCATAAAGAAATTGAAGGAAATGTTGCAAGAGAAGAAAGAACATGACAACTACTGTATCACCAACGACATGCTATACAGAGGGAAAAATTATATAAACCAGTTAGTAATTCCAGACATTAAGGAGACAGATATCATTAGATCAGTTCACGAGGATATTATACAGTAAAATAGAGGATGTAATTGATCAGGAATATTACAACCCTACAGACTAAGATAGAACAGGTAATTGCATGATGAACAGAAAAGAAGGAAAGGCGGAAGGGTTCTTAATTGCTCTGTCTATGACAACAAATGTCTAGATGAGGGCAAGTTCCCCCAGAAGTGGAAGGAGTGAAACTTGTCCCCATCCCCACAAAGAAATACCTAACACATAGGTGTATGCGTACAGGTCCCTGTATCTCCTTAATGGCATAGCTAAAACAATGGAGCGGTTCATAGTCAACAAGTTGGAGACCATGACGGAGGAGGCTGGAGGCCTCTCGCTCACCCGATATATTTTCCGCAAGAGGCCTTCCACGACAGACGTGATAAAGGCGGTAATGAAGCCCTCTAAGGGTTAGAAGGCATTGATTGATGGTCACGATTTCAGCAATGCCCTCAACTCCATCCACCGGAGCTGTGTTAATGAAGCACTGAGGTAGCTAGACATTCCCCAGCGGATGACTAGACACGTTAGGGCATATCTGAGCGATAGGCAGATTAAGTACGAGGAAACCACGGGAGGTTTTGAGTTTCAGATGTCAGTAGGTCTCAGAGGGCCGATCCTGGAACCTCTGGGTTCAAGAAAAAAAAATAGACGCTAAAAGGAAGAGCTTAGGAAGTTATAGAAGTGGGAAACCAGTAGCTATCAAGCGAACACAATTTGTGTCAGGGCTCAAGCTAAAAGCTAATATGTGACCCCGAGTGATGAAGATCAAATCACACGACACCTACGACATTGAGTAGTAGGGCAAGCAGTTAAGCATCAGATACCAAAGGTACAAGAAAAAGAACAGACGATACTATAACGCTAAAAGAACTTGCCCGAGGATAAAGAGGATATAGAATCGGGGAACTAGAAGTTATCAAGTGAACACAGTTTGTATCAGGACTCAAGCGTAAAGCTAAATAAATAGTTGGGTCCGTACTGAGGTGACGAAGGTCAAATCGACACCTACAAGGTGGAGAAGCAGGACATCCCGAAAGGGCCAGTCAAGATATCCACCTGCAACGAATATATGAAGCCATGGTGTCAAGGGGCAACTACTCTGTCTTCCGAGGGGGATGATCTGCGGGATCTTTTACAAGGAAAACTTCCGCAGTACTGGAATCTCTTACGAGGTAGAATACCTGCAGAATCTCTTACGAGGGAGAAGACCTGCGGGATATCCGAAATGTGGAAAACAAATGGCAACTCGGTACGGGGTAGGCGGAAGTCTCGCTGTCGCCGCGCAATGATGGAGTCGTGTTATCAATATCAATCCAAAAATAGTTCAATATTTGAATTACCATTTTATTAAATTAATACTTATAACCACCAACACCTCCTTTAATTATCCCACATCTATGTTATTTGTTCATTTAAAATAATATTTTCTATACAGAAAATAATGCTAATACCACATTTTCTCTCTGGATATGCTATACACCACTACGTATTGAACATTACGACCTTCATCATTACATAACTGCTCCGCAAGCGATGTCAGTGCAAGATTAATAGTTCCCCCCCAAAAAAATAAATATCGAGAGAGCTATCTATTTACATTATCATGTAGTCATCAAGTCAACGGATCTTTATGAAGCATGCGGTTAGGTAGTAGTTTAAAGGACAAGGTTTTAACCTTAAGGGCACCACAAAAAGTAACGGAGTATATACCAACATTGAACAGTTTATTGACAAGAATTATCAGAATATCAAAACTACATATAATAACTGTAAATCATAAATTTATGAATTTCGTATGGGCGATTAAGCCGGTAAATACTCTATCTTGTGGCAGAAAATGACCAACTCACCAACAAATGTGACTCTATATATAAAATTTGTTTTTCTCTTATATACATAACAATGGTTTTATTATTTATTTATGAACAATCACGGATTATTATAGTAGAGATCGTAATAGTGTAATTTTTACGATTAGCTGATGAAAATAATAATAGCTTGTCCAGTAATTTTATGAAAATCGTTGGCGTTTAATAGGAAAATAGTAATGGGCCGAAGGAATGGCGCTGCATTTCAAACATAAACCGACATTTACAACTCATGGTATTATATAAGTTTGTATAATTCGCTTAAACAGACCGATTTTCTGAAAACTTATTGTTATGTGTATTATAAGCCCGGGTATTAATTTAAATTACTATTTGATATTTAAATTTTATTGTAAATATAATTAACAATAGTTTTTGGCACGAACTACTATACCACTCCACTATTTATGTAATAATAGTAATTTATTATTAAGGATGTCATTAAGCATAATTGTTATGATTACCAAATTGGGTAAATTTTCGACGGACAATATGTGCATTTTCGTCATAATTACGGAGGTCGTTTTTTTTGCAAACATAACAATAACGGAGGCGGTAACAATTAAATTCATGATATAATTAATCTCGCCGCACAAAATTACTCACTGAATGCACGAAACAATATTCGCACCATAATAACTTAACGCTAAGTCTTTAACTAAATTATAGCATGGCCTCGAGTGTTCTTTCATCCGTTGAGTCTAAGCATATAAAGTGTCAGATTTTCAATTAAAATTCACAGTGTATTTTATGATCTCCAGTATATTCATATATTAACATATCCATTTTGTTACAACTGAGGGAGAAAGATGAAGTGTTTTATATTACTTGCAGTTCTGTCTTACTTCGCTCTTGCACAGGTGAGATAAAAACAATATTAAATATGTGTTTATTTATTTCTAAAAACTAATTAAAGGTCGTTTTAGACAAGAACTCAAAAGTTAGTCAAGATGCGAGACAATCTAAATTGTCTCGTATCATACAATTATTTGAAATATTGAATTGGATGGTAGATCTAATGGAAAAATATAACGCGTTCTATTTGTCAGGACAAATTGTATGGGAGGAGGATTTATGACCTTATTTCTTGAACAACTTTTGAGCTCGAAATTGTCTTGTTTAAAACGACCTTAAAGTTATTTTTGTTTTAATTGACATATTGAGTACGCTATAGCCCTGGTTTTCTAAGAAGCGGTGCCGCTTTTGACATAATTTTGGCATCACAAAAATAATTTTCATTGTATATAAATGAATATGGCATCCAATAATAAGTTACACCTAAACGTAATATCAAAAGACAATGAATTGTAATGATTTATGTTGAATTGTTTAATTACATATCGACAGTGTAGCGCAAGAAGGGCCAATCTGTTATTTTAATAAAAAGTCCAAACTGATTTAAAGGACAAAACTAAAGGGTCCAATCTACAACTGCGGCTCCCTCTATATTTTTCATTTCACAATAGTTTAAAGTTAACTATTAGTATTAAGTCCTTGAAATTAGTTTGGTCCTTTTATTAAAAAACAGATTGGCCCTTCTTGCGTTACACCGTCGATATTTAAACCGTGTTTTACGATGTGTAAATGACGTCAAAAGCGGGCACTTTTTAACGACCATTTCCGAGGAAACCAGAGCTTAAGGGCCGGACGATATTCAGACAACTAGATAAATAGTTTTATGATGTCGTTATATTCTAAATATATATCACGATATTTTTATTGTAATACTGAAAAATAATAAAATGAAGCGGCAATTTTAATGCTAAAAAAAGAAATCGTAATTACTTAGGAGAATATTGTGAAAGCCTTCGTAGTGGATATTTATACGAATTAGAGTGATACCTTTTAGTATTACTATCTAGTATATACCTGGCTAAAAAGTATTGCATATTCTTATATATACCTCATAACTACATAATTGTTTATTATACGTTAACACCTCTTTAGATAATAAACACATAATGTAAAGACATTTGGAAATTTAAAAATTATATTATATAGAATATGAAGACATTCAGAACTTATTGTTTTAATGGGGATGCGAGATATTTGTCGATTTTAAACAATTTGCGTACATTTTAAAATCTATACTAAATTTTGCCACATCATTCTCATTACTGTCTCATTTATGCCATATCGGTTATATGGAATAGTATTCTAAATAAATACGTTATTCTAGCGGTACTTCCCTTGCTTGTATTGTAAACATTGATGCCATTTAAGAGAGTATGACAATGTATATTGAACTATTAATAATTTTCTGTAATATTTAATAAGGTAGTTTAAAGAATCGTAGACAATCTCAATAACTCTAAACCTCATTCTAAATACAATTACCTAATAGTCAATATTGTCTGCTTCGGAAACTCCCGAGTTACTTAGCCAGGTGTGCATGGAGCAGGGAGGATGGCGAGAGTGAGGTGTGGGTCAGACGAGAGAGGGAGGAAAGTGTGGATGGGTACACCGCGTGTGCGCTGTGTAGTAAGGGAAGCGACACGTGGTGGCACCTTAGCGAAGAATGTGAGGGTGTGAAAGAAGAGTGGGTGGGAGACTGCAGAAAGCAATATAAAAATAGTATAGTAATTATTGTTTATTTAAACTAAAATTGTTTTTTATCTATGTTGCATTTAGGGCATGAGCGATGAAGTTAAGGCGATCATTCGTGAAAATGCGCTCGAGTGCATTAAAGAGTCAAGCGTGGATGAGGACATTTTGAAGAAATCGAAAGATGGACATTTTGAAGATGACGCGAAGTTCAAAGAGTTTATGTTCTGCATGATGAAGAAACCGGAGTTTATGACGCCGGAAGGTGAATTACAGCCGACGGAAATTAAAGAGAAAATATCAGCTGAATTTGGTGACGAAATCGCGGAGAAGGTAGTTAAGGAATGTGGCAGCAAACACGAAAGCACGCCGCAGGAGACAGCGTTTGCTTTTGGAAAATGTTTTCATGAGATTGTACCACATGAAGATGATGAATAAGGCGATTCTTATAATTGTATTGTAGAATATATAGTAATTATTGAAATAAAGGATACAACATAGTAATAAATTATATTTACTTGTAATTAATTAAAAACAGTCATTCTTTAAGAGTTTACAAAAGGGTAGAGGGGTGTAGTCACACAACATTTTTCAGAAAATATGTAAACCCTGTTTGTTAAATGTTGATTGCACGAAACATATACGCGCTTCGCAAATTTACAAATCATATGGCGAAATGCCATACTTCATATCCAAGTAAAATAAAGGATGCGTTGTGCTTTATTTTACTTGGATACTAAACTTTTTTAGCAGCATAATTTTTAATATTGTGTGGCGAATTAAAAAGATATTAAAACTGTTGAATTTTAATATGTTAGTAATTTTGAATAAATATCGCAATTGTGTGATATAATCTAAAAGATTTATTGTCATTTGTCTCTATCAAAGAATCATATCATTGCATTGCCATAATCAAGTTATACAAGAAATATATATATAGCAATATATAGGGTGAGAATATCTGAGTAGTACTAAATATTCAGTTTGTTGAGCTACTGCATGTTAATTTTTTAAGGGCATATTTTAGGCCAAATTATGCTGATTTCTAATTAAATTGATTCGTGAGCGTAGTTTGTCATACAAAAAATCAGTAAAGAGTATATAAAATAATCATCATAAGGTTTAGTAAATACTATAATAACTAATGATTTTTTAATTTTCAAAAAATAAATATAAAAACAAAACGCAAGAAACAAATACAATTTTCAAATATTGGATTGTTAAGGCGTCTATTTTGTGATAATTCATTTTAAAGGATAAATAAAACGATATTTTACTTTGTTTTTTGAAGTGTGATAAAAAACAAAGTAAAAAATCGTTTTATTTATTATTTTAATACAATTTTTTTTTCAAATACAATCAAATACATTAAGCAATGTATTTGAATGTATTTGGAAATAATAATAAGATAAGAAATAATATATGGAAGCCCATGCATTCGTACTACGTATGGATTTCTATTAAGTTATATCCACTAATTGAAGTTTCAGAAATATTGCAGGAGTATGCCCTTAAGTGATTGATATGCAGTGGGATAATACACTATATATGCAATTGTGTTGCAATGTATCAAGTTTACTTACCTTTTAGCAGCTTACAAGTGAACTGAGTGTTGCTTTCTGCAAGATCTGTAAAATAAAAAAAACAGTAATTATTAATCTTGAATACTTTTAATTATTAATTAATTTTTACCAGATATTTTATTATAGTTCAGGCCTCCTATGAGCAGAATCTGAATATAAATTAATCTTTATTCAAATTATTTGCGGCGTTAATTGCAAGTAATAGCAATTATAGTTTACATTACAATCATCCTCAGCCAACATATGAAACGTTAAGTCTCAGTTGTATAAAGACGAATTAACTGTAGTTATGCTTATAGGTAATCCACTGATAGAAATTGACTGATAGAAATTGTTGTAAACTTAGCTTACATTAGCCTCATGTACTGATCATCCTGAATAGCGAATATATGAGTATTACAGTATTAGCTTAAAACTCCTATTACACTGGAAATTATTTTTAATTAATTCTTTATTTTATATCGATTACTAATATTGTATATATCCGTAGCTATAGAACTCTCATGAGTTGATATCTTATGAAGTTATTTTAACTATTTAAGCAGCAGGTAAAATTTATAAAATTTGAGCGACAAGAGGACTATGTTTAGGAGTGGACGACTTCGATATAAAGAAGGTGAAGATATGTTTTGTTAACTTGATCAAATAGGAACTAATAATGTTCACAACAAACTACAAAATTGAATTAAGGCAACATATAGATAACAATTCTCAAAAATAACAGCCCACATGTATCACAGAGAAATTCAGCCCGTACCACGACCATATGTTTTTAAAATATTATTTTTTTAAATAAAACCTAATTATAATCTTCTTAATCGTCCAATGATTAACATTCTCATTTGTGGAGGCACTAAGCTGCTCACTCCATCTAACTAGTATGTCCATTTCCGGTGTGCGTACTAGCACAAAGAAGGGAATTAATCCGTATGATTAATTCCATTTGTATTATGCAATAGTTAAAAATGTCCCCGGGTAATTTGAAATTAATTGCAATGAAAGAACTATATATATCGTGAAAACATTTCTTATGAATGACACTCATCTAAAAAATTCTTCAACAGATATCCGTAAAACAACTATAAAATGAAGGTGCTCGCAATTGTTCTTATCGCAACCTGCATAGCAATTGCACAAGTGAGTAATATAATATTTTTATTATGTGATAATTTCTAAATAAGCTACCCCTAAAAGGCACCAGCTGTGTTGACTACGAAATGTGATTTATAATTTTGAACATACTCGAAATAGATTTCCAGAAAATATCCATGTGTCTATGCCAAAAATCGCTTCTTTTTATGTTCAGGACCAAATTTGGAAATTGAGCTTGTTATCATCAATTGACAACCAATTTAATCTCCTTTATATGAGCCTGTGAGAATGAAAGTCACATTGTTTAAAAAGGAGAGTTTAGCGTGTTTAAAACGTCACGTGTCGTTGTTCAATATCCAGTGAACTGATGGGTTAGTTAAACCTCAGTTTAACTGGCTATTGAACAACCGGCCTTATAAGAGTCCTTCGGAAAATCACGTGAACATCACGAGTTTTTATAACAGAATTGCTTCGTCGCGCGTGGTAGTTAACTAATTTGGGGTATCGAAAGATATTATACACTAACAGTAACTGCAGTGGTGTACAGCTGTTTTTTTTGTAATAGTAAAAGCCTCAAATTGAATAATTTATTAATTCTAAAAATTAAAAATGGATTTTATATAAATTATCTTAATTAATAATTTCTAAACTTCTCCCTTGACCGGCGGAAAAGCTTCACAGCTGATAGCCCTATAAAGATAGAAGTTCTTTTTTTAAATTTCCAAACCACTGTTTGCGTTAATAATATTATATATTAGCGCATAATTCCCTCTTTATTTTCTAGGAAGTAAGTGAAGAAATCAAGGAAATAATTGATGGATACACGGAAGAGTGTGTTGCGGAAACTGGCGTTGATATGGAAGTTTTGCTTAAAGCCGTAGCTGGCCACTTTTCAGACGAACCCAAATTGAAAGCATTTTCACTATGTTTCATGAAGAAGGCAGCATTTATCAACGACGCGGGCGATATACAGAAGGATTCAATTTTGGAAAAACTTGAAGCAGCGGTAAACAAAGAATTTGCAAAGAAAATCGTGGACTTATGTGGAAATATACATGGCAGCAACCCGGAAGATACAGCTTTTGAATTTAGCAAATGTTTCCAACCAAATAAACCCGTAGGTCTGTAGATTGAAAAACGGTAATACACAAAACGGCATGCGATTTTACGGAGATGTAGTCTTTCAATTATGATATTATAGTAAATTGTAACTAGTATTAGAAATAAATGTATTTAGAGCAATATTAAATAATGTGTATATTCTTGCTTCCCACAACCGTTCGAACTAGTATGAACATAAGATACACACATCAATTTTGGTGTAATATATAATCTATACCATACAACGTGTATGAACAGAATTACATAATTTCAGAGAAAAATAACGCCAACAAACGATTTCACGTTTTCATTCAAAATACGAAAAGGTTTTTGGTACATGCAGTAACTTATCAACCATCCATCAATGGATACACTTATGAACAAAATTATCATATTATATTTGTGATTTACCAAAATTTCGATTTTCTAAAAAAAAACAACTAAATAAAATAAGAAGCTCATATTAAACAAAGGACTTTATTTTACAAGTCTTAAAACCATTAAGTTGGATAAACAATATGGAACCCAGCTCAGTGGCCGAGTGGTTAGAGGTGTCGTCCTTCTCGTACTGAGCATTGAGGAGCCTGTGTTCGATCCCCAACGGGGAGCGAAATTTCGCGAATCACCCTTGCACAGTTTTTCAGAGGTTTTCTGTGAAGTTAAGGTAAATACCGGGTGATTAAACTCCTCTGAGCTTCTCCCTTGACCGGCGTAAAAGCCTCGGGGCTGATAGCCCTATAAAGATAGAAGTTTTTTCCAATATTCGGAAAAATATTTTATTTGTTATTAATTTTTATAAAATTTATGAATTTAAAACAATTAATTCCATAGGAGTAATAGTGTCAATATCATGTATTCCCTCCTCGAGCTCTAATAACTGCTTGCATCCTTCTTGGCATTCTACCAAGAAGATGTTGAATAATATCTAGGGTGACCAGTCTATTTTTTTTAATTTGAACCTCTTCCATATAATCTAAAACTATTCGAGCTGCACGAGGACGCGCATTATAACAAATCTGTCGTACCCGATATTATCGATATAAGGCAAAATATGGTCTGCCAATAGGTTTACGATCCTGTATCATCCGCCCAATTACCTCTACGGTTTCGGGGCGCCCCTCCCAACTAATGTCACCCCATAACATGATTCCGCTACCTCCAAACCTAATGCTCTTAATAAGATTACAAGGTGCGCACCTTTCTAATACTCTTCTGTAGACATGTTTCATCCATCTGGCTTCCGTAATTCAATTAGAGTCTCATCCGCGAATAAAATATTCTTCAATTGCTCGATAGTCCAATCAACATGAAGTCGAATCGTCGAATCGTCGAAATTTATGATTTTGTAAGTACGGCAGGACATCTTGGGGTCAAATTATCTGCTTTCAGTCTTTATCAAACTATTAGTAACTCGCCATTATTATTAATGTATGTATGTATATATGACTAATAAAAAAAATCAATAATTAAAATAAGATTCAATGAACGCCTATTTATATAGTCTAACTATTGATAAATATAGAGATTATTACTGTAGAAAGCCACAAATATAATTAAAAGATCGATAAAGCAAATACTCCCAAAAAGAAAGATAGAATATGCTACATATGCTTGCTATAATAAACAAAATTATGAAATAGTTTCTAATTATTAGCAGCGGTAGTTAAATCGATCAGTTTAAAGTTATTTGGTTTAAATATGTCCCTGCCATCTGGAATATGGTAGACATCGGTATGTTGCATAAAAAACAGGCAAATATAAAACTTCCTCGCTTTCTTTTTCCGAAAGCTTGTAGCCTTGTTTTATCCTGTACATATCTTTGTTCCTGAGAGGCCTAGGACCAGCAATCCCTCTATTTTCTTTTGTGGACGCCCTACATACAGGGGGCTTTGCGATAGATTTTCCGTCTTTAGCAAAATTTTACGATCCTGTATTCGTTTATCCTTGACACATGTGCGTTCTACTATCTTCTTGGGGCCCGGAGCCATTGCGTCACGTCTTCCGTTTAGCATTCTTCGCAGATTTCAGTACTTCTTTTGTCTTAACGTATTCGCTGTTATTGTTCTTAGTATTTTCATTTCATTTGGTCTTATTTGGACCCATATCGTTAATACTAATTATATCGGAATGAAATGAAAAGCTTTTTCTGAAAAGTCAATATAAAAAATAATATATTAATCTGAAGCAACCAAAATGACTTCAGACAAAGCCACTTATATTTTCTTATATTATTTAGAATCAACCAATGCAAATAATTAATTAAATATGCAAAAATAAAAACTACCAAGAGAATGGAAGAAATAAATGACCATAATACTACCAAAAAAGGATATATATATATATATATATATATATATATATATATATATATACTACTCAGAATAATCCTTTTACACGGAATGAGAGATGGGGAATTAAGAGCACTAAAAAAAGAATCAAGCAGGGTTCAGACCTAGAAATTCCAGTACATATAACATATGTAATTGTTGTAGTGGTTACTCTATTTGTTATAATTTGCAACTGGCTGATATACCTTAAACATATGTATATTACATATAATCATGGAAAATAGTAGAGAATGACAAAAAGGTTTTGGCAAGTTAAACAGAGGGAAGATGAAGGAAACTACGGCATAACTACAAATGGTCAAAATACTTGTTATAGAAGCTTGGCGTGGACGGGGTAGTGAAGGAAGTTGCAGTCAGTCGCCGGGATCAGCTCTTCGTAAGACAGGCAGTCGGAAGGTAATAAACCGCCAGCCCACTTACGACGCTTACGCTTACGAAGGTACGATGTACTCGAAGCGGTTCTGGTGAGGGAGAATCGTCACAAGAAGAATAAAGATACAATTATCAGTGTACGCTTATAACAGCAAGGAAATATATCGATCCTGGGAGTTTTGGTGAGAAAGGATCGATTTACCAAGGGTAAAAAGTAAACACAAGTATCGGTTTCAAAGCTGGTCGGGTAAAGTCAATCAGTCCTCGGAGTCTTGGTGAAGGAGAACCGACTACTGTTTAGGGGTACGTCATTTATAGGGCACAACCGACCCCGCCTGTTAACATCCGCTGAAGAGGTGCACGCATCCCCGGTTTTTCCTACCATACTGAGCGTAGAGTAGGGGTAATATATTTTATGAAAATTATACTGCAAATATTGAAATGATATATCCATGGCGAAGAATAGGTTGGAAGAGGATAGACAAAATGTATGACATGTTTGTGGATTTGAAAGCGGCATACAACTCAGTTCCAAGCGGCAAGCTTGTGGAGTATATGGAAAGGTTAGGGATGGAAGAAGATACTGTGGAAAGGACCAGAAGGATGTACAAAGAGACGTGGGCAAGAACGGCAGTGAATGGAGAAGTATCGGAGAAGCTTAGAATGAATGTGGTTGTTAGACAGCGTTGTCCGATAATTCCGTTCCTGTTCAATATCTAGACAAGCGAGTGCGAGGAGGTGTTCGGGAGAGGGCAAGCCAGAGGTAGGAAGAACGAAGGTATGGATACTGGCGTATGAGAATAATGTAGTTCTTGTGGCAAAAAGTGTGGAAGAGATGGAGGAGACGTTGAGAATGGGAAAGTAGCGGGATAAGAGGAGGATAGTCATGAATGGTGCTGTATTTCGGCACCAGGATTAGTTTTAATGGAGCCGATTGTGTTGCGGTAGTTTTCTTGTTATTACATAGTAAATTTGATTCCTCACGATTCTCTGGTAGTTATTATCTAGAGATCTCCATGTGTATTATCTTCTAGTTTCTTTATCTTCTTGTTTGAAAAATGTATTTATAATCATTTATTGGCAAAATCATTCGGTCACTTCTATTATTTCACACATAAAATCCAAAGCCGCCCGCTACATCTTTGGCCTCTCTTTCACCCACTTTAGCTTTCTACTGCTAAAATTATATAAATTTCTTCACAGTCTGTATATTTGAGGGTAGTTCTAAGTTGGTAATAGAATTCTTCTGTTGATTGCACGGTGCTTACAGACGTAGGTGCATATTGTTTAGGTCCAATGGTCTTGCATTTTCAATAATGCTACTCTATTTCAATGAGGGATCCACGGATGTTTATTTGTGCATTCAAACCGGTCCTGCATATCTATAAGATATTTCCCTATCAGTTATTAGGATGCGCCGTATCGGGGTTGAGGCCTTACTGTATCCTGCAGCCGATATAATCCTTCCTTACTTATTTTAGGGCACGTCTCGTCTGGAGGCTATTGTAGCACGGTATCACCAATGCGTTTCCTAATTAATATTGACTGTATAATAAATAAATTAGCGGATAATAAAACTGGGGCAACTGGACGTTTTGGGAAAGACTCGAATTCGCTGACGATGTTTGCTCAATAGATAATTTAAACAAACTACAGCAAAACACGTTAGAACTAAAAATGATGGCAGAAAAGGTGGGACTGAGCATAAGTGTAAAGAAATGCAATTGTTATTAATAAATGAAACCTATGATATAACAATCAAAACATATAGAAGATAGAGAAATAGAAAAAGTAGAACTCTGATACCTAGGTAGTATAATAAGCGGATGGTGTTGAAGCGAAGAAAATATAAACAGAAGATTTAAAAAAGCGCAAGAAACTTTTAATATGTTATAGAAGATTCGTAGATTAAATGAAATATCTATGGAGAACTAAATCAGAATTATATCAAATGAAGAACTATGGAAAAAAATAATATAGAGCCAGTGCAAACCATAATCAACAAGAGGAAGTGGAAAGTGGAAATTAAATACTGATATAACCAGGATAGCTCTGGAATGCAGGAATACTAATAAATACATGGCAAGAACAAATACACAAGGAATATGCAAATATACATAAATCCGTGGCATGACCTAAAAAGAAAATCAGAAGACAAAACGAAACGGAAGAAAACAGTGGACAAAATAAGCAAATAAGAAAAATTATAACGCTGCGAAACTTGGCCCAGAAACACAAAAGAAAATAAATAAAACTTCTATCTTTATAGCTGCCATGGGCGTTTCGTGTCTAATAATCCCTATAATATAAAGATGAAGACACTGTTTTGAAGCCGACCGACCTGCCATGATGACATTTTTATTCCTGGCAGTTTTGTTGGTCAAATGGGGAGAAAAACAACAAGAAGAAGCAGGGTGCACAATATTACGTTTAATAATGAGACCAAAAGTATTCAAATAGTCACAAGGGCCCGGAGGAGTTGGCGAGATAGTTGATTCATTATACGCCGTCGAACAACGAGAATTACACCTAGCTGTAATATAATAATATTAAATAATTTAAATTTCCTAGCCTTTTACTTTACATTTTATAGTAGATGTAAATATCCATAAATTTTAGCACTTCAAGTTTGTCAATCCTAAATGATATTAAAACGAAATACGTACTAACAGTATCTTATGTACTTATACATACACTATAAGCAACACTTATAATTTGTACACTGTATTATTTAAAATCTAAAAAATGGCAAAGATTGTTGGGACGACTAAAACAGTTTCAAACTACAATCTTGTCGAAAGTTTGGAGTTTTTTTTAAATAAATATTAGTGATATATTTGTTACATTAATTTGTAATTAACCTTCGGGTTTGTGATTCAGGAGTGTATTAATAAAAACAAATTTAGTCATCGAAGCTTTGATAATCTCATTTGTGGAGCTACGAAACAACTCAATAGTAATAACTACTGTGTCAACTTCCGCTGCGCGTTCACACAAAGAACCGAATTAATGCATATGATTATTTTCAATCTTTATTATGCAATAGTTAAAACAATCCCCGGTTAATTTGAAATTAATTACGCACTCTCCCTATGGAAGAACTATATATATGTAAGGTATATTACTAATGAATCAAACTCATCTGACAGTTTGTAAATACATATCTGTGAAACAATACAGATATAAAAATGAAGCTGGTAGCAGTTCTTCTTATCGTATCCTACATTGTAATTGCACATGTGAGTATTGTCATATTTTTAACTTATGTGAAGTTTCATCGTAATTCTCATTTGCTAAAATCCATCTGCGGATAGAGTATTGCATTTTAGATGCGACTAATTAGAGTAATCTCAAATTTCATCCCTGTTAAATGTATGTGTTCCTAATACTAATAAGAGTATGGGGTGGAATTACACTAATGTAATTTAAAAAATCTGATATGGCCAGTCTTATATAAATTAATATTTAAAAAAAAATATTCTTAATATTATACATTTTCTACTTTCCATTATTTTTATAATTTTCACGCAATTGGTATGAAAATCGGTATTCGTTTTTAATTTTCAATTACTTAGTTTTATACTATCTCGATTATATTTTAATAAAAACCTGGTTTTATAAGGTTCAGTGGAAGAGCAGTCATATACAATGCCCGAATGACATTATCTAGTTTCTTATATCGTTTTTCGATGCAGACACAAACTATATAGTATCATATATACATGTAGAAAATGATATAGCGGCGGAATAATAATAAATTCACTTAACAATAACAGCATCGTAATACAGAATGTTAATTTTCCATATAGAAAAAGTTATACAGTTTAATATAGCAATTCTTATATATAAAACGATATAGGAAACTAGATAAGTCGTACGGGCTTTAGAATGGAACTGCGCCTTATTTCCCATAAAAATGTATTTTCTATTATTCTATTTTTTTTCGTTGTTACTGTGAACATGAATTAATATAGTTTTTAAATGTATAGCATTATGTATGTCAAAGGGAAATAAAAGCCATTATTATTATTAGTATTATTATTATATGTAGTAGCATTTCCGAAAACATGGCACCAACATTTGTCAACGACATACCAAGAACGACAAACTCATAAACAAATTTTATTTATTGGTCTATTTAGTCGTATTAAACGGATGGACGATAGACAGACACTCTCCAGAAATGGTCAGATGGTCAGGGTTAATATGCTCCATATGTTACTACGCTACTTTTATGTCTACACGATAAAAATACTTTATTGATGGCCCTGCCACTTATTTTGCAGTATTTCATGATTTTGTACGGTTTATAACTAAGCATTATGGTCATCACTTTTTATAAAATAAGTTTCACAGCCAATAAAACGTACAGTAATCAATTAGTAAACATTGTATGGCATTCTGCTGCATAGCTTTTGATAAAAGCTAATCATAATGCGTGCCATAAGAAAAGTATAAACGTGAGCCCACCCTTAGCTTTGTGCACAAATGAAATATTTACTCTATGTATAGCATTAGTTTTAAATTTACGTTTGAGTATTCAAATTTCTACTAATACTTTACTGTGTTCTAGTATAAGACAGCATTTAAGTTTATTTAATTTAACTTAAATGCTGTCTTATACTCTTATACAATTTATTATAATTTAATGTAAAAGTTGAATTTAACAATAAATATTTTCCAGGGATTAACTGATGCAATCAAAGGAATCATTGCGAAGCAAAAGATTGCATGTATTACGGAATCTGGGGTAGACGAAGCAATTGTGAATAATGCCGCAGAGGGTCATTATGTAGAAGACCCCAAGCTAAAATCTTTCGGACTATGTTTCATGAAGAAGAGTGGTTTAATGAACGACCAAGGTGAAATACTAAAAAATAAAGTACTGGAAAAAATGAGTATGTTGTTAGGAAAGGAACTCGCCGAAGAAATCGTTCAAAAATGCGGCGATATACATGGCAGTACATCGGAAGAAACAGCTTTTGAATTCGGTAAATGTTTCCAACCATATAAACCTGAAGATTTTTAAATTATCTAAGGTATTTCCCAAAACTGATATGCGATTTAACGGCGAAAATATATAAATGTATGAGATTATAATAATAATTAGTGAATGACCTTTCTAGTTCAATAAATTAGATTAATGCAGCACGCTCAACTTTTGTACCCCTTAGTATTCGAAATCCTAACTGCAAATACCCTTTTGCTATTAAAAATATTTGCTTTTCTATTGAATAATTATAAAATGTGATTTTTGATTCAAGTTTCTATTTAAACTCAACAATCAAACTGAACAAACATGGGCTATTATCAATTTTATATAGAAATAAAACGGTATTTGTATTTAGCTTAACTTAAATACGAGGTAGAAATATTTATCGACACTTTCATAGTAGTTGAAAATCTTAATAAACATTAACTTGACCTCAGTGGGATAGTAGAGTAACTAATTATGGTACTGAGTATTGGGGAGCCAAGCCCTATCGCGGATGAAAATTACCTTTCGTAGTTTTCTGAGGATTTTATAGAATTTAAGGTGTGATTAAACTGGAGATTGACAATCCTACTGCTATGGTAGGGTCAATTCCGCGGTACCCAATCCTCGTGCGCTTTCAACTCCCGGAGTTCATGCAGTCAAAAAAATAAGAATCGAATTTATAAAAATATTCACTCCAGTTAAGTGAGCACACTCAATATATGAGGTCGCAATTGAGTTTTTTGGAAAGTGTCGAAATAGAAAAAATAACTATCTTTATACGGATATCCCCTAAAGCCTATTTCCACTGGAAAGAGGAGAATCTAGATTATATTAATCACTCGGTATCTACCTTAAGTTTCAAGAAAACCTGTAGTAGGTGATTCGCTCTCACTCCCTAATGGTCAGTTCGAGATGTACTGTGCATCTAACCACTAGGCCACTGAGCTAGGTCCGGAATATTTACTAGTATGTTCGTTCGTATTTCGTGAATGAACTAAATTGACATATCTTCACATAGAGTCGAAATAGGAAAAATGCATTTGATGTATATTTATTTAAAATCTGACAGGGTTAGACAGATTGTGTCAATCCCCTATTCGAACAATCATCTACCCATCAGTTCTGAAGTATGTTAACGAATACTATCAATTTTACATTTCGACGAAGGCCTTCAGTATTTATGTGAAAAGCAGCAAATTGGGGTGACCTATAAAATCCAAATTTTGAGAAAACTTTTATTTATGTCCTGCTGACCATAATATATATTTTTTTATTTATTTTCATATTTTCTATAGCCATTGTTGTATAATATATGTTGTAATGAAAATTATTATTTTTCAAGCTGTATCAAAATCAATTTTGGTTGTGTAATTTACACAATATTTATAATACTATGACAATACTAAATAACATAATCTCATGCGGCACATATTTTTAAAATCTCTTTTTCGTATATTCGATTTTTAAGTTTTATACTGATAAACCGATTAAACATGGTTTGTTTAATTTTTTTACTGATATTTATTCATAACATATCTGTATACTAGATGCCCAAAGGAAATAGAAAATCTGGATCATAACCGTCTTAGTTTGGTCCAGAAAAATCGATTTTTTTTTATCAAATCAATTTGGTTTTAAAAAATTACACAATGTATAAGACTATGACAATTCTAAAAAGTCTTATCTGGCTTTTTTTCGTTAGTAATCCATAACAAGCACTAGTAGGTATGATTATGGCTACATATATAAGCATAGCGGCAATTGAATTAGAAAAACGAAATTTAAATGTTTAACATCCATTTCCGAACACATGGTATAACTACGTAATATGTGTGTGGATGTATTTATTCTAGGTATACTCTTCGCCTTTAGCAAACTAAATATGTTATAATTAATTAATTAAAAACAACTTAACTTGCCACATGCATATATTTCGTGGAAATGAAAACGGGATTCCCGTTCGACAATTCTGCATAATAGATCCATATCACAATCATCTATGTATCTATATTTGAGACGAGTTACATAAATATGTTAATAAGAAATAGTGTTTATGTGTGGTTAAATAAGGCAGATAACAAGAAATATATTTTTTAGTATTGGGTTGAATTATACATAATAAACACACACATTTATATATATATATATATATATATATATATATATATATATATATATATATATATATAATATGCGGAAAGTAATAAATAACATTTAATTTTCAGAACAAGTTTTAAATTTGTGAAAATATTTTAAACGAAGCCCAATCTGAAAAAAGAGTTATTCGTTTTTAATAATCCAATAACCAAACACCCTGTATATACATAGTAAGCAACATTTATATTTGTATTATGTATTCTTCAAAATCTAAAAATTAGCAACTATTGTTGGGATAGGATTTTTAAGTACAGCATGTGGGCGGCCATATTATACTTGCACGCGGGTGGCCGACTAGGAGCGGCCGTGAGAAAAACTAATTTACCAAAAAAAAAGGTCTTTATTGGCATTTCCCTCACTGGCCCTCCACATCACAAACTTCAACAAAAATAAAAATAAAAATACAAATATAAATAAAGTACTACTCCGCAAAAAAATACAAATTACCCTCATCTATCGCCGCTCCCTTTGCATCCTTCCTCTATCCTTTCTCTAACCACTCTCCGTCCTACTCTTACACCTTATCCATACCTCCCGCACCAGTCTTTCCTCACCCAATTCCTGCAATCTTTCTTCAAACTTCACAACCCTTACACACGACTCCCACCACATACTCATACGATTCGTCTCCTGCAACAGCACTGCTCTCGGTGTAGACCTTTCGAGACCCCGCAGACTCTTCAGGAGCAAACCTTGCTCTCTCTCTATCACATCCCACTCACGCAATCCCCACACTTCCACTCCATACAACAGAATAGGTTTTACACACGCATCCCAGATCTTGCACGCCATTACGAGGTTACCGCCCCACAACCTCTCCCATTTCCTTCTCGCTATTCCCCAAGCCATTCTCGCTTTCGCTTGCATACTTTCCACATGCACCCTAAATCCTCCTCCACTGTCAAACCAAAAACCCAAATATTTAAAGACATTCACTCTCTCAATCATCCTTCCCTTCCATTTCAGCTCTTCCACTCTACCCCTTCTACCTCTATTCCTAAACATCATCCATTTAGTCTTCTCCACATTCACTACTAGCCCTCTCCTATTCATGTACCTTCCCACTCTTTCCAACATCTCTTGCATCTCTTCCACTCTCTTGGCTACTAATACTATGTCATCCGCATATGCCAGCATCCACACCTTGGTTCTCCCCACCACGACCCCTCCAGCCTGTCCTCTCCTCAGCACCGCCTCCAACTCGCTTGTGTATATTTGAATCTATAGGAGGGGGCTTAGCGGGCACCCTTGCCTTACACCCACATTCACCCTAAACTTCTCAGACACTTCTCCATACACTCTCGCTTTTGCCCACGTCTCTTTATATATACTTCTCACCTACTCCACACTTTCATCTTCCATCCCCAATCTATCCATACACTCCACGAGCTTTCCTCTAGGAACTGAATCATACGCCGCTTTCAAATCCACAAACACCACATACACTCTCCCTTTGCACTCCAACGCTTCCTCCACCATTCTCGCAAGGGTGAAAATCTGCTCCCTCGTCCCTCTTCCCTTTCTGAAACCCCCCTGGCACTCCGGCAGCAGCCCTTTTCTATCTACTTTTCTCGCTAGTCTGTTTTTCACAATTGTCATCATCGCTTTGTACCGCATTCATAACGGTAATACCCCTATAATTATTTACGACCGATGCTGCTCCCCCTTTATGTACCGGGACCATCACCCCCACACGCCACTCTTCCGGCAGTTCTTCCTCACCGCTCCAGACTCTTTTCAAAACCTGCAGTAACTTATCTCTTCCTTCCTCTGGTAATCTTTTGAAGGCCTCTGCCTTCAGCCCATCTTCCCCCGCCGCCTTTCCCAGTTTCAGCTGCCCTATGGCCACGAAAACGCCTCCCTTCCTACCACCGGTCTCGGACTCCCTAAATCCACCTCTGATCCCGCCATCTCTCTACAGCTCTTCTCCCACTCTGCCAGCTCTATGCTAACTTTGCCCTTTTTTACGCTTCCCCTCAGAATTTCCCACAACCCTTTCTCTGTCACACACTCCCTCAACCTCGTTTCTGCCTTCTGCAACTCCTCTATCTTCTTCCTCTCGCAGGTTCTCTCGAAATCCCTCTTCGCCTGATTGGCCCTTTCCACTTCACCTCTCCCATTTCTCCACTTCGCCATTGCTCTTCGCCAGCTCGACTTCTTCACCCTACATTCCTCGTCAAACCAACTCTCCCTCTGCTAACTAATTTACCAATAGAAGCATTGATAATGACATGTGAAAATTCCTACACAGTTTTCCAACAATTTGATAAGAAACTTCCTAATACTTTTATAAAGCTTCAAAGCTTGAATATATTGTTTACTTTAAAGTTGAAGTGCAGGTGGTTTAGCGACGAAGCATAGAATGAGTGAACATTAGTGATACATTCTGAAATTATTACCTTTTATTGTAAATTGCATTCCCACATTTTGATATGTGGGAGAGTAATTTGTTCTTTTATATCTTAATTCGTACTAAACTATCCACACATTATAAGACATTATAAGACAAACTAGAAAAAGAAAATAAGTCGGTTAATAATTTATATCTACTATTTTTTTATGATATATTGATGCTTTAAAATTTCGAAACTGAAGGATGCTAGGTGGATTCAAAAGATGCTGGCCACCTTCCACCTGTAAAAAGACTACTAGGCAGCTCAAATATCGGTAGGGAGCCTCGCAATTGAACTGACTCAACGATAACGACACGGAAGAAAACGGCCTCCTATTTAGAAATAGATATAACTCGTGTGAACTGCAACCTGAAACGTAATATTCATTCAACACGAAAGGCTAAGAAGTTGTTGCAGAACTAAGCCAGAGAAAAAATGATATCGGCGAATTCTAAGAAATGAAGAAGAAAACGCCAGAAACAATAAGGGAATTACGTGCTTATAGAAAGTGGAGTAAACCAAGACCAATGAGCGATAGCGAGTATAGGCATACTTATAAATAATAAATACAAAGATAACATAGATAGCCGCCAATATATCTCCGCACAATGCAGGTAAAAAATCATAATAAAAGACTAAACTAAATATTTTCTCTGACTGATCCGAGGACGGCATACCAAAAGGGCAAATAGAAGCATTCTATGAACAAATAATAGGAATATATGAATATTGAAAAGCTTTTGTAGTCTTGCATTGTTCAAAGAATATTACAGCAGTATGCATTTTTGTTTCTTAGAAATATTGGCTCAAATTTGGCTGCAACCAAGTCAGAAAACTACAATCAACTATTATGCAATGATATATTAGTCTTCTAAGAAAATAAATAAAAACCTGTTTTTGAATAAGAAAAATAATAATCCTAAAAATCAATTACTTTTAAAGGTACATATAGATACATTTTAAACTATATGTATATGTGGGCGTTAATTGATGAAGTCGTATTTATAATAAATATTTTTATATAATATCTTTAAATCTACTGTAATTAGCTATTTAGCGGCTTCAACTGGAATTTAATTGAACACAATTGAAAGTTTACGTTTAAATAATTAAATTTGAATGACAATTATTTCCGTCGTTGAGGGTTATCCCAATTTAAGGATCTACGAAACTGGCCAATTGTGCTAACTAGTACGCCAATTTCCGTTGCACGTTCTAACAAAAAGAAGCGAATTAATTGCGATGATTATTGACAATGTTTATTATGTAACAGTAACAACAATCGCCGGTTAATTCGAAATTAATTACGACCTCGCCTCATGAAAGAACTATATAAATCACGGGCAGTTTGCTTATGAATTATACTCATCTGACAGTTCTTAACGTCCATATCAGTATAATAATAGTATTATAAACATGAAGGTGTTCGCAGTTCTTCTTGTCGTATCCTATGTTGCAATTGCACATGTAAGTATTTTATTGTAAATATAGTACCCTTAAAAAGTACGATTGTACATACTGCGAAAATCTTATATAATTAATTATTGGTAGCATTAATATTTATCATTTGATAGTGTAAATACAAAGATATAAAAATGATTGAAGTAGAGGAAATATTGTTTAAAACTACTTCACCAAAATAGTTCTAAAATACTTTCATAACTGTAAACAGTTATAAAATCGAACTAGTCTGTGGCGGAGAAAATTTTTCAATCAGTGCATGTAATACAAGTTTTAATAAGTATAAAATATTTGTTATAGATTTTGCATATTACAAATATAAGCAACATATCATACATTCACTATTGTACCTCATAGAGGGGTGAACGTATAATAGTTTGCTACAGTTGGAATATACAACATGTAAAACTATAGTAATCTCAAAAATTCACACTCGGGTGGGACTCGAACCCACGTCTGCGGCTATCGCGCTACCAACTGACCCACGTTCGAGTCCCACCACAGTGCGAGTTGTTGAGATTACTATTATTCAATTTGATCAATCTAGTGATTATTCAATCAGAAGCCATATTACAGTGAAATCCTTCTCACTCTAAATGTAAAACCACTATTTTTTAATTATTAAAAACGTAGGTTTGTAAATATTTGAATTTGAGTTACAAACATAATAGTCCTAACCGAACCAAGAAGTACAAACTAATAGTCCTAACCCAACCAAGAAGTACAAACTAATAGTACCTCACCGAAAGTTCGAATTAAAAATTAACTCAATCATAGTTTACGAATATTAAGACTGATTTTCAATATGTGCATTTATAAGTCTTAAGCCGGCCATACACTTTCCGGTATACCGGAAAGGTTTACCTTCGCAAAGACCTGAGAAGAATCAGCCGGAGAGGAGAACCGACAGGTTTACCTCTCCGGTATATGGCCAGCGTAAGAATGTGTATGTGGTCGCTTCGCGGTTTTTCCTTTTTCGAAGGATTGCATGATTATTTTAATTACAGGTATAATATGTAAATCAAAATCAAAATCCTAGCAAAATGTTTAGTAAACCTATCAAACATGTCTGATTCAAATTTTCTACTTGTGCATTGCAATTGAGTATATCTCTCTGGGAAACCATATTCATTTATATTCACGCGCAACCTTTTTTAACCAAAATATGGCCGCTATACCACTTTTTAGGAAATCAGGGCTTAGTGTAGCCAATAACCATAAGAACTTCCTAAGTAAACCCTAGATTTACAATTTGTTGATGAAAACAAAGCTTCACTAATGTTAACAATAATTTATGCAACATATTCCAATGAATTATCTTTAATTATGGACCATAGTTAACTAGTCATTATACAAACGAGCCTGAGCAATTTATATGTGACGCAATTTTATTTAACAGTTGTTGCATAAAAAGTATAACGCTGTACTTCCAGATTCGCATATAAAAACATATGTGTAAATAATATAAACTATTAGCTAAGCCAAATATTTATTTCCCAGGGATTAAGTGATGAAATCAAGGAAATCCTTGCGGCGTACAAGAAAGAATGCATTGCAGAAACTAGTGTCGACGTAGAAATATTGAAGAAAGCCAAAGAGAGTGGTGACTTCACAGATGACGCCAAGTTGAAATCATTCTTACTATGTTTCCTGAAGAAGGCTAGTTTTATAAACGACGCAGGTGAGCTACAGAAAGAGTCAATTCAAGAGAAACTCACTGAGGGGATAAGCGAGGAGGTAGCCAAGAAAGTCGTAGAGGCATGCGGTGATAAACATGGCAGCACGCCCGAAGAAACAGCGTTTGAATTCAGCAAATGCTTCCATGAACATAAACCCAAACATGAATAGAATAAAAAAAATGGTTATCCCCAAAACGGCATGCGAGTCCACGGTAATGATGTATTTATTCATTTAATATCATAATTATTTGTAAGTCATGTTATAAATAAATTTATTTACTGCAACATTATAAACAGGTATATTTTTAATCGGTGTGAACGTATTCTCTAAATTCCTTTCCACTAATCCGAATTAAAAATTAGATGAATAACAATAATAACTAAAACTTTTCATACGGCCGTAATTAATTCCCCGTTCATACATCAAGGATAAGGGATAACCCTTAACGGTTAAGGATAACGTTTAATTTAGACTAACCAGGGACAACAAGATTTTTGTTCCAACATGTTAAACTTTATCAGTGAGCAGATAAATTTTGGGGTGGCAGGTCTAAATTTAACTTTATACGCAAAGGCGCATCCGTGCATAAACCTAAAAACATCACCTGGCACATCCGGGCCGCTAAGGCGACACGTCCTATGCGTTCCGCCGTTCACGAATACTTTTCTGGGCTGTGTTGTGGCTATGTGTTTAGGATGAAGAAATTCGCAAACGCGACGATTTTCACGTTCTGCGCACAGGAAGCGTAACCGCCACTTCAAAATGTATCTACTCTAGCAAATATACTAGAGTAAATACATTTTTTTTAATAAATGTACTAGAGTAGATACATTTTGAAGTGGCGGTTACGCTTCCTGTGAACAGAACGTGAAAAACGTTGCGTTTGCGAAATAACGTAATTACATAACGTGTATGAAAAGTAAGACTTTTCAACGAGTGTGAGGTTTTTTGTAGTGAGTCGTAGAAAAAAGATGTGGCCACAACAATCTACTATATAAATAAATTCTCAAAGGTAATCTAGTAAAACTGAAGGCATGAAATAAATACGAAAGTCATACTCCGAAGGCAGGGTCACGATGGGGCACAAAGAGATATGAAAAATAATAAAACAACTGAGGGCGATATGGCAATCTTCATACTACAAATAGTTTAATCCATTCTCGAAAAGTGCATCGTATATAATTGGGTTTATTATATACGATGCACTTTTCGATAATGGATTAAACTATTTGTAGTATGAAGCTTGCAATGTTGCCCTCAGTTGTTTTATTATTTTTCATATCTCTTTGTGCCCCATATGTATAAACTTCGTCGACTACGAAAACGCATTCGACACAATAAATCAGCATTATATGCTACAAGCTCTTACTGAATATCGATTATTGAAACATCAATGGCATCAAATATGTACCAAAGAGCAAAAATATGTCAGGCTGCAGGACTACCACGTTTTGATATAAAAAATAAGGCGTGCATCAAGACCATGTCATCTCGCCAAAACTTTTGACAACCTTTCTAGAATACATGTTTAAATAGACGTACTTCGCTGCAAAAACAAAGGGCACGGAGGCTCAATGCAGCATCAAACTATGTTGGCCTCAAAATTAATAAATTAATTAATTAATAAATCTTGTTATGAGTGAGGCAATCGGCATAGATGGAGTCAGTATAGAATAAGTGATCTCTTATAAATTCCTTGCTCACGAAATTTCATTTAAATCAAATTAATTTTAAAGGTAGAGACAACCAAGCGAGATTTATAGAACAATTGGCCTTTGTAAAGTTGTGCAAGATTTTTAAATCAGGCATTCCAATATGCCTAAAACTAAAGTATTTGATCAACGCGTGTTGCTGTACTTATGGAGACAATAAGAATACTACAAATAAAATATGTATCGTGCATGAGTCGATTTAATGCATCTGCCTTTGAGTCCCGTCGACAAAATAAGAGAGAGGACCGGAGTTGCAAATTCGGAAACCCGTACAACATCTTTAAACAGGATCTGGGCAGTGGCGCGACTTTCGGATAGCCGCTGGATGAAGATAATACTTGAGTAAAGATCACGTATCAATGCTTATCAAAATAGAGGCTGCCCACCAGGTAGATGAACCATCTTCGCATACGAGTCAAAGGGAGTGGTCCACAGGTCGACAAGTATGCGAGAACAACAGACAAGGCCACAGGTGCAGAGACGAGAATTTGAAGGCCAGGAGTGATGCTCGACCTCAGGCGACTAGATGCCCTTACACTTAGAGCAGAGCTTGCCCTCAAAACAGCGAGGAGTCGAAGAACCCCCACCGGCTTGAAACTCCACTCAAGTCGTAACGATGAATAAGCATGAGGCGATGAAGCTAACTACAACCAAGGTGGAACTAATACAGTGCAAAACAGTAGGGAGGATATTCCCGGCGACTGCACCCGTTCTTGGATAGACGGGCATCGGACCGCGACATGTCGAAGCGACAAACCATACAAAATGGCAGAGAAACTAAACCAGAGACTCCAAGAGGCAATCCCAATCAAGCAAACTAACCCAGGCAAAATGAAAACGTACTGATGGTATACCGAGATCGCAGAAGCATGAAGAGAGACGAACCTGACACGAAGAATAGTACAAAGAGCAAGATCTGCTGGAACCCTAACCCGCCTCCACCACAAGGCGGGCGATAGAGTAGAACCAGAAACAATGCTGGAGAAAGCTATGTAAAGAGATCGAGGACAACCCGTGAGGCTTCCACTACAAGCTAGTAATGACGAGAATAGGAGTTCGCCGGTCTGGCCCTGAAGCCACGGTTCCTGGGGGGAGTGAAGGAGGTGGTGGTTGCCCTCTGTCCTCCGAGACCAATCACAGGACCAATAGCGAGAGCATAAGCATGCCAGGACAACCAAGTGACACTACCAGACCAAGACGAATTGAATGAATAAGAGGTACTGGCAGCCTTAAATAGACTACCGGGCAGGAAGGCCTCTAAACCGGAGGGCCTGCCAAATGAGGTACTCAAAGCGGCAGCACTAGCCATAGCGGCAAGTATGAAACAAATCGCGAACAGCTGTCTAGAAAGAGGCGATGGAAGGAAGAAGGCCAGGTTAGTACTGATTACTCGACAGTATGAATTCAGAAAAGGCCGAACGACAACATACGCGATCTTGGCGGTCCGCGAACTGGTCGTGGAAGTCAATACGGAAACATGACGACGACGTAGGTGCTGCATGATGATCATTCTGGTTATCGCATTCGATACACTGCCCTGGGAGACCATCATGCAGGCATTGCACTGAAGAGAATCCCCATCAAACTGAGTAACCGTAACGTGATCCACAACGTACACACAGCGTACAACGATGCACAGCTCATTAATCTACCCGAAGACATAACGGCGATCATGTTCGCGGACGACATGGCGTTGGTCGTCAGCGGACGCGACCTTGCAGGAATAACAACTAAGGCGTGACAAGTGAGTTTATGGCAGGCTTGATGACTAGCAATGGCCTTGCTATCCCGTTGCTAAAACTGAAGTCGCTGGTGCTTTCTACTAAGCAGGTATCCAGGATGCCATCGAAATAAAGGTGCTGGGAACAGCGTTCACGACTGCTAGAAAGCAACAACCCTGAAGGCCAACAAAAGCTATGTGGCCTAGGTGCTGGAGACAGCTACGAAGACCGTAAAGACTGAGGCAGCACTGGCAAGGCTGCTTCCAAACATCGGTGGTCTGGGTGAGAAGGAAAGAAGATTGCTGGCGACGGTACGCGATTCCGGCCTGGGTCGACCTAGAGGAACGTGGATAGATTGAGGAGGGCGCTGCGCATCAGCGCTCTTGGGATGACCTGGGCATACCGCACCATCTCGACCGATGTAGACTTGGCCAGCTTAGCACCGGCAGGCCGACGAGTAGTAGAGACACACGATGACATACAATAACCAAATAGCAGCATAGGTGGAACGAAACCCCGTAGGCTGGTTAGACCAAGAAATTCATCCCCCAGGTGAGTGAAACGTGAGCACAGGGAGTTGGACCATGGGACCGTGCCATTGCTAACCGAGCACAGTGTTTGTAAACCATTCATGTACCAGATAGGGAAATCCGCAACGGCAAAGTGTACCCCACACTACCCATGCTTCTAACATGTGCTAGTAAGGCATGGGTGTCTTTCGAAGATTACATGGACCAATAACATTAAAATGATGAAATCGAACTTGATACATACAGGTACATAATCAATAAGAGTGGATAAAGTTACAAGAGACCAATGTCCAGCAGTGGACGCAATTGGTTGATTTATGATGATTTCTATAGCATTTGTATAAACCACAGACAAAGTTCAATAAAATAATGGGATATAGTATGTGCAATATTATGTTATGCTTGGTTTATTTCTCTTTACTTGATATGTTCGCGTATCAATGGTGTAGTGGATAAAGTAGACACTTTGTTTTTTATTTGTTTCTATTGCCTTTAAGTGACACACAGAAGTTCAACTACCACTTCTGGTAAGTGCGTCACACGAATATGCGGGCTACTATTATATACAGTCCTAGAGCAGGGTCACTGTGTTGTTCTTGAATATTTTGGCAGGTTCACGTATAGAGACTTGTATAGAAGGACTGTATCACTGATTTTATTTCTCTTTTATCGAGTTCCATAGTACCCTTTTGGTTTCTGATTTTGTTGATTGTTGTACCACTTCTTTCTCAACATGTTTGCGTCGTCATCGATAACTTCGTTTTTCAACTAGGTAGATAACATAAAATCTTCCCTCGTATTAACCCTGTGACTTACCAAGAGCTTTTCTACAGAAAATACCGTCAACTTTGAAACAAAGCAATTTATGCTGTATATCATTATGCTTTCATTACAACTAGCCACGTTTTATCTGGGCAACGTTTCAAGAAATTGTTTTAATCAATTGCCATGCTCCCATCGTGCTATACTTTGCTAAATAAGTTTTCTCGTGTCGTGTTTTCCGCTTTCGCACAGCAAATTACTAATTTGCACCCTTATACACATTTACTAAATAAAACGTTATTTAGATGGTCTATATTTGGGGTGTTTTAGCACAACGCCTGAATTTTAATTTTGCCAAGTTCGTAATTCTTCACGCGCTCTGTTAGCTGTGCATAATACTAAATTCAATTATGTTTCTAAATGGACCCGACAGCTTCTAATTGAATTTTCTTTTGGGAGATGAATTACAAACAGTGTGTAACTGATGTTTTCTTGCGAAGTATTATTACAGAATGTGGTTTTACATGTATTTTATATATTATTTAAACTGTTATTGGTTTTCAGCTAAATATTGTGTGTACTGTGTACATATATAAATACATTCAGGTCTAATTATGCAGCCAGTGTATATAAATAAATTGAAACTATTTAAATCAATCATCATAAATCTATGGAATAACGCTTTCTGCTAATTTCTTCAAATAATTAAATACATCCACCAGAAGTATTTAGCATTTGCAAGCAAGATTTCGAACCCTCTATATGACTCTCTTTCATTCGCCGCTTATATTTCGCAGTTTTTCTGTGAAGTTAAGATAAATATTGCGTGATATAACTGTTTGAACAACCCTTTTCCCGGCGGAAACTCCCTCGGGCCATATACAAGCTGAAGTTTTTTAATTAAACTTTGAAACCGGATTGCGAGCATAAAATATCGAAATACCGGTATTGAAACTTTTTTGGTAAATTTAGTATGAAATAATACAAATCTAAAATGAAAAACAATTTGTATTAAAAATTTTCGTATAACACATACGTATACTCTAAAGATTATAATAGAATACATTATTGTCTTCCTTTTCATCGAAAAAAATAAGCGTGAATTGCATTGTACTATTGTAGTAAAAAAAACTAGATTGAGTTTTTTACTGATCACTCACGTATTCTGCATGTCGCTATTGCAGTATGAAAAAAATATTACCTTAACACAATGACAACCTTTTTCCGAATATAATTGTAAAAGACATATGTATACTCTCCAGAGACTGCAACACAATACATCAATGTCTTCCTCTGCACCCAACAAAGTAAGTCGTTAAGGAAATTGCGTTTTCGAACTACAAGTTCGGAACAATTACGCGGAAAGGCACTGCTGCAGCGAACACTCCAGACACAATCGATTGAACCTGCTGAATGGACGAATTGTGTGTGACACAATAAAGATTTAGAGGTTACGTGATTCCGCCCTTTGCCATCCACCTCACAATAGTCGAGTTCGCAATCCCGCGAGTCTTTTTTAAAAGGCAATGCGGCGCGACCCCCGGACTTTGGTCATAACCACCCGCAAACGTCTATTGATTTTTGAATTGTCCCGCTGTGCACACAATTTAATTCAATATGAACCCTCTGCAATGATGGCGCGAGATTTTGTGGCGAATTCTAATAGGATATTGAAAAGTTGATGATTCGATAGAATTGTCAATATTAATATTCGTTTAAAAAAGGTTTAGATTAAACCATAAAACGGATGTTTGATATGAATCCTTTCAAGGAGATTTATTCCTACGAATTCCTAATATAATGAGAAAATCTGGAGTGCACATGTATCCTATAATATTGGCTTGTCGGATTAATTCAACATTCAACAATTAATTAGAAGCTGAAATTCATCTACTACATACATGTAAACACAAACAGATAGTAATTCATCTTAAAATTCGGTCATTCATTAAAGAATATACGCGAAATTAAAGTTGGGCCCTAATATTATTTCATTCGTCTATGTTCATGCGTTGCAGGAAATCTATTTCATATATTTACTGGATGTTTTTAGGGACGAATAGTAACGACACTTATCTATGCTATTGATAAGTAAAGGATGCGCATACTCCATATGCTTACAGACAGCCAGGCAGCTTTAAGAAGGCTAAAGGCCTATAACTATGACTCCAAAGTGATCTGGAACTGTAAACAATCCCTGAAGCAACAATCGAAAGGGTACAGACACATTCTGATGTGACTACCTGGACACGAAGGCATTTAGGGAAACAAAGTCGCTGACGCATTCGGCAAATACGGGACTGAGGCTATCTTTATGGGACCAGAGCCAACATGAGACCACTATAGGCAACTGATCCAAAAGTGGGAGAAGGTGCAAAAGCAAGCCTAAAGCAAGGCAAGGCTAACCAAAATGCTCATTGACTACTCGGCGGTAGGAACAAAACAAATCCTAAGCATCTCACGAAATGAGATATGATCTGTCACATGCATTCTAACGGAACACTGTCCGGTTAAATATCACCTAAATTATATTATATATATATATATATATATATATATATATATATATATATATATATATAATACAATATTTTATTACAGCTGGTTTCATAATAAAATTTGATTAATTTCATTTTGAAACCAGCTGCAATAAAATATATCACGAAATCCTTTGTTGCGTCGACTTTGTTTATTTTGAAACCCGCTAAATCGCAGCAATGATAATATATCATGACAGTAATAGCTGCTTAGAATATTTCGCCTCAAGAGTGCAACCAAGATTCTATTTGCATACATGACACTGAATGAGAAATGTATACATCGTATATGCATCCTGGAACGGTTTCAGTTGGTTGAACTACCCCATTTTCTTCCTTGGCATATATTAACATAAAATCCATTTCCATACTAAACACGTCATAATTTTTCACCGAGTCGCTGTTTTGAGAAACAATTTGCATATTAATGTGAACACTGGTTTGAGATGTTTTAAATGTGGGAATGGCTTTTATGCATATCAGTTGTATTTAGCATTTAATACAACATATATTCACTACTATTACCGGATTTACTACACCCCAACCGATAAGACTCGCAATATATTTAGTAAATTACCTAATTGTGTACTAATTATCGGTCCCATATTTATATATTTCGCATACGAAGGAGCGATCTATATTTCATGCAGGAATTATAATTAATATAAATATAACAATAATTATATTAATTTTATTATAACTACATTAAATAGAAATGGTACCGTAGTCTTAAGCCTGTATGACATTATCTAGTTTCTTATATCGTTTTATATATAAGAATTGATATATGAAACTGTATAACTATTTCTACATGGAAAATTATATAGGCACCCAATGCGCAGAAACGATATTAGAAAATGATGTTTTTCCACATCGTTTCCTATATTGTTTTCTACTCATGAACTTTGTGTCTGTATCGAAAACTATATTGAAAACGAGATAAGAAACTAGATTTATCATACCAAAGTATTTTAATCGTGTAATATTTTTTTTTTGCGGAAGTACAAATATATTGCCTGCATTTAAACTCAATCGAGGCGAATTTTCGCGAATTCACCTTTCACAGTCTTAATACAATTGGTATTAGTTGGATTACAATTAATATTTGTTCATGTTTCACATACGATCACGAGCTATGTAATCAAGTAAACGATAATTAGATTCTCCAATGGTTACGCAATTCAGTATGTCTCGCATACGATATAATTATTTGATACTTAAGTAATTACGAATAATATTCTGATTCACAAACATGATAATTGGCTTTATCTGCAGACTGTGAAGTTAGAATATTAGATGCGCCAACAAAAGTACACTACTCAATTACATAACCAAGACTTCACGTTTCCGTTTTAGAAATTATTTCACACGATTTGTGTTAAAAATAGAACGGTAATTGTCACCCTGTTAGTAATAATGAATCATAGACAAATGTGCGTAGTGGTACATTATTTTAACAATTGTTCAATGTGAGAAGAGAATTCTGAAGGTCTTTTATGTTACACATATAAAATCAGTGCTGTAACGATATCATTGTAGAATGAATCCATTGGATATAGATTAACTTATAGAGACAAATATAGAGGTTACGTATATAATATATTGTTCTAGTTATCATGCTGTTTTAGTGAACTATAACCTTATACATTGTGCTATATTAGTTATTATAGTAAATATAATAGATTCCGAAAAGATGTTTAAGAGAAGAATTTACAGAACGCATCCTTGTCTAACTTCCTTCAATATTTCGACCCCTTTCTAGCTATCCTCTACTCTCACATTGGTCTTCTTCTTCCAATACAAGTTACCAAATATTCGGATGTCCTTGTAATCTATACTAGTGCTTTTCAGTACTTTTTTTTACATGTTTTATGTAATCAAAAGATTAAACCTTCAATAAGGATCTGCATTGCAAATTGGTCTTCTCTTGTAACTAGACTACTTGTGAAACCGTGCTCCATACGTATTATATTAATTTAAATAAAATTATTATTTTAATCAGAAAATATCTATTTTAACAATAAAGGAGATGAATAAAAAACTATGTTTTATTCATCTCCTTTATTGAAAATAAATTACCACGTAGTAGACGCCAAAACCATTGAATATATTTTAACATTGTATCGTCCTGCTGTAAAATAATGTTGTTAAATATAGAAATCATATTTGTTAAATGTTAAAGGTTGAAATGAATTAATGTAAGTAACAAAAACAGCATTTACTAACAAACTTGAAATATATTGTAAATATGTCCTTGTATGAGTGTTCATTTAAGACATGGAATTATAGTTGCATACGATACATGGTAACAATATTTTTTTGTATTTCATTTTATATATATATATATATATATATATATATATATTATTAATATTCTTTATTATGATATGTTATAAATTGATTGATTCTGTTATTTTATTTCAATTTATTTTATTTTATTATTATTTTGGTTTTAATTTGATGTGATATGTTGGTCCTGAACAATAGCTTACAGGTACCAGGAGGCGGTTAAATATATAAAATCACATAATATAACTCGCATATATGTGAATCCTGAAGAGAGAGATTGACGATGACGATCGCAGGGTTTCGGGATTGTGTTGATTGATATAAGTTTAGACACCCTGAATTTACATCTACTCTCTATCCTGAAATTTGCTCCAAACTCAACTATTTATGGTCCGATTTAAATAGATTCAAAAGGTAGTAAGTACTCCACAAATACTACAGAAAGCCTATAATTCAGATTTATAAGTACATTATCATTATACATAATAATCTATATACCAGTCTCGAAACTGGCCGATGAATATTGTACTCCCTACCAGAATCTGTGAATAATGTAGATTAATCACAGTCTGTGACTTTATATATTTATTATTCACTGGTGGTGTTTATTTGTCAATTGGCATATGCAGTCTTATATTAATAATAATAGGCCTATTCTCGGCTGAATAAAGCGATTGGAAATTAACTCGAGAGTTATCTCGAGTTAATTTCCAATCCGTGATTTGAATCACTTGTCACTTTCACAACTTTGAAACATCAAGCGACTTTGTCATATATAAACGGAAGTACATGAGGCTATGAAATGAGCTATGTTTCGCTCGTTTGGTGGCTTCTATTCTTATTTTCTTTAAATGTTTGTCGAATTTTTGATGGTCGCCTATAGTCATGCCTAGATATTTAATTGACTTAGTCGGTTGCACGATTGTTCCGTTTATGTTAATTCTAGGTGAGTTATTCTTAATTCTATGGTTCGTTAGGCAGTTAGTTGGGTTAGGCTGCAGTCTTCACTTATTGAACGATTTCATTGTTTCATCTGTGAGTCTTTGTAAGGAGTTTGTTGCGCCGTCTAGTCATTTCCTGTGTGTAATTAATACCGTATCATCTGCGTATTGTAGAATGTTTTGTTGCAGGTTGATTTGTTCTTTGTTTACAATGTCGTGGCAATATATATTGTATAACAAGAGCGAGAGCCTTGTAGTAGTCCTTGGGAAAATGCACTAGAATATGAGTTGTTAGTCTGGATTTGTAATTGTCTGCCTGTTAGAAAGCTGTATGTCATAAGAATGATGTATTGGCGGATTTGCAGAGTGTGCATTTTATATATTAAGCCTTTGTGCCAGACACTATAAAACGCTTTATTAATGTCTATAAAAATGGCTGTCGTGTGTTCATCCTGTAGGCAAGTTGCTTGACAGTTATTCGTTAGTACATACAGTGGATGTGTTGTGGAGAGTCCGGGTTTGAATCCAAATTGGTACCTTAGAATCTTGGGTCCTACTAGTGCCCAAATTCTGTTTTTTGATAATTTTTTCCAGGTTTTTGTCTCCATTACTGGTAATAGTGTAATGGGTCGGTAACTACTAGGGGCTATTTTTGCCTATCCATTTTTGAAAATAGTGATAACTACACCTTTTTTCCATGTGTTGTGATATAGTTTGTACTAGAATATTGTCATAGGAGTGAATGTAATCTTCAAACCAGGCATTGATTTCGTTAGAGTGTGTATCGTCAAAGTTCTGATTTTCCGTTAGTGTAAAGGCTTTCTCGAAGTGGTCCGCAAATGTTTGCTTTGTCAATGACTTTTACTGTCTGTCCGTCACTTAGTGTTTCGATATGTTGTTTTTAATTTTTGTCCAGTATGACCTGCCCCTGTCATGTTCAATTTCTTGGCAGACATCTAACCATTTTCCTGTTCTGTAATGTAGAGTCATTTTTTGTATGTTTTTGTTAAGTCTGTTGTATACTGTCTTTAAGTGTCTGTCATTTGTTTCTGTGTACTGTCTGTATATCTTCCTTATTTGCTTTATCAATGCATTTTTGTAGAATTTCAGGAATGCGAAAATATATGTAGAGGCAATATATTTTCGCCAAGAAAAACTAGTTAGGGAGAAATGTCGAAGAAGGTAGAGAGTGGAACTTCTTTATTAATTGTATTTGTACTTTGTATATTTATGGAAAATAAATACATATTATTATTATTATTTTTTATTATATTATTATTATTAATAATTCTATATTTTGCCCATTTATTTCAGTATATTCAGGAAATGTTCTACAAAAGGGTTAGTAGAGTTATAATTTTACATTAAATTCAAATACAAAAAGAGTAAAGGTGAATTGGTCTAAATACAGATCTTCAGTCTCAGTCTCTCAGTCTTGTTCGACTGGTTCACTGTAGTCTAATTGTAAGTTACTTTAATGTATAATTAGGATATCTAATGAATTTACTGCACTTTATAACTTAAATAGGTTATAAAGTATAGTAGATTCCGTACGTTATTTCTATTTGTTGTCTTGTAATTAGATTTAGTTCTGTTGGGCATTAAATCATTATTATTATTTAAAAAATATTAAGGGTCACATCATAGCAAATTCCATTATGTCCAAAGAGGTAATAGTATATAATCAAAACAATTAATGGGAGTATTGTTTTCCACATTATTTATAAATAAATGTTCGGTTTGATATATCATTCGAATTTTAAAAAATATATTAATTTCAAATACAAAATTTTACAAACACATTTATAAATATATTTACATATTATTGCACGTTGTTCATGCATAATTTAAACACATTAAATTGCGTTAATTTTTATCTAATCAAAAACGTGATGTATCATAAATATTAAATGGGTTTTTAATATATTTTATATGTAATACTAATATTATTTAGCACAATTTAGATTGAAATGGAGTTACTAACATCAATTCTAGTAAGTGCACTATTAGCACTCTTCAATGATAATAATAGTAAGATACATATTTTCGGAGTAAGTGAATTTATAAATAAATATTATCTGAATAAATTTCATTTTTGTAAAATAAACTATAAACATCATCGATGATAATTTTCATTAAATTATTTCAAGACATAAAACGGTGCCAAATTATAGTTGTGTTTTTAATTGTAAAAACCGATCCATATAATTTGGCTTTATTTTATTTTAGTACATTAAAACTAAATAAAAAATATTTTATCAAATACATTTTTATGTATAGACAATTTTTTTTTCATCTACAATTTTTATTTATAATGATAATAATTTACATTTATTAAAAAAAATAAACATAAACACATTATATAATAATAATAAAATCAATATATAACTTCCTACTTGTGCAAATCTTAAAAGGATTGACTGCACAATAAATTAACATATATGTAACCAAACCTTGCATGTCAGTTATTTTCGTGAATAAAACCTTGTAAGTAGTTTTTTCTCCTTAAATTCTACTTCACAATAATAAATAAACAAACCAAAATAAACCTATACTAGTATTCTTGAGGTCAAACATTACGAGTAATTAAATAACATTGGATACGTATGTTATTTAATTATTTGCTGTGGCTAGGTTTGACCAAGAAATGTTATTTGTTTATTAAATATTATGGAGTAGTATTTAAGAAAAAAATATACTTACAAGGGTGTCTTGGTATAAATAAGAGAGATGCAAGGTTTGGCCCTAATAAGATATCAAAACTTATTAGGGCCAAACCTTGCATGTCTCTTGTAAGTATATTTATATATATATATATATATATATATATATATATATATATATATATATATATATATATGATAATGATGATATAGAAAATGCAGTAGATTTTACTTTAAAAAAATTAAATATGAAATTTTACAGAATAATATTAAAACTTGAGGCGGAAAGATCCATGTATGGGTCGACAGCCAAATATATATATATATATATATATATATATATATAATCAATCTTTATTTGGCTGTCGACCCATACATGGGTCTTTCCGCCTCAAGTTTTAATATTATTCTGTAAAATTTCATGTTTAATTTTTTTAAAGTAAAATCGACTACATTTTCTCCAATCGTATGCCATATTAAGTATAATGTATTTGATTTTATTTCATCTTATTTTATGTTTATGCTATTACTTATTTTGTTTTAAATCTAATGTTAACATTTTACCCTTTAATTTGATACTTTTTGTTTGTTGGGTAATAAAGTTTTTTTTATTGTTATAGTGGAAAAGCCTACATCATTTTATAGATCTTAGCTGGCACATAATTTTTATTTGCCTCTATATTTGTTCCTGTAGTAGAATATTATAATGACATATTTTATTTTAGAGTTTCACCAATGACGATATTAAAGAATTTACGACAATTTTAACGGAATGTTTGAAAGATAGCGGCACCGATCCGTTTCAGTTACTAACAAAGACTGTTAATGAAAATGTAAAATGTTTTTATAAATGCTGCTTTCAAAAATATGGCATTTTGAAAAATGGAACAATTGATATGGAGGCGGCTAGTAAAAAGTTTGCTCTAGAAGGGATCCCAAACCTGGAGAAGTGCATGGAGATAAGTGAAACTGATGAGTGTGAAATAGCTTACAGAGCACATGTATGTTTCCTCCATCAAGTCAATCAATTTAATTTGAAGCCAAATTGATTGATATTAGTTATATTTTTATAGAACTGCACGTATTTATATGTTATTATTTTTTACTATATGTTATAATACTACCTACTCATTAATTCTTAATATACTTAGGCCCAGTTGTTCAATTGCTTAAATCGAGTTTAGCGCTAAATTCAGTTGAAGCTAGTTAAATGACATGTTGAAACAACATGCCCTTAAACTCTGGATTCCTAGGAAGCGGTAACTTAATAGCGGCTGCTTTTGACGTCATGTTGACGTTTTTCGCCTATATAAATGAATATGGTTTCCCATAAAGAGTAATACTCTAACGTAATGCAAGAAGGTAATACATTACAGTAATTTATGATAAGTTATTCAATTACATACACTTAAAGCTACTTTTGTGATGTGTAAATAACGTCAAAAGCGGCCGCTTTTAAGCGACCGTACTCCGAGGAAACCAGGGCATTGACGTATACCAAAAATTAAAAATGGGCAGTATCAAATAAAAACTAATGAACTATCAATAGTTAGGAAACTTTCGGACTCAAAACAAAATCCTAATCACTGTCGATAAAATGACTGGAATGTTGAGAAGTAATCAAAATCGATACTATCGAGACTATACTGCAAGCTTAGCCGAGAAAAACAAATGTCAATTGAAACGTGGCGCCAAATTTTGTCGATAGTTTGTACGTTATACTTTTCAATTGATGTTTTAGATACTTTACGCGATCAATAATACTGTCAATCCTAGTACTATCAATATTTGCTTCAATATTTATCAACCAAAATTATCCGGGTTAACGTCAGTAGTCTGTTCAAACCATCAATACGACACCTTACACGATCAGTAATGCTGTCAATATTTTAGAATACTGACAGTGTTATTGACCGTTTAATGTGCCTTTTTATTAGATTATCGATAGATTTTAGTCGATTTTTTTCAATTATTATCGATAATTTAACTATTTTTAAATTCAAGAGAATAGGTGTAAATTTAGTTAATATTTCCATTACTTTATAACAACCAAAAGTGCAACAATAAAATAAAAATATTACAAAATTATAAAATGTAGCCATGCAGTGTAATCTAGTTATTTAAAGTCCCATCCTAATGGAATGCATTTCCTGGCACCAGTCATTTCTAATGTGTATTCATTTCGGATCTTGTGCTGTCTGAATCTTACCCAAGTAGTCCGGCAACCTTGGTTATTCATATTCAGCTAATGTTTTTGTTACTTAGAAACTAGTAAACAGAAATTCCATCATTAAATGATCTTAAATCGTGAATTGTCTGAATTCTAGGGTGGGATATTAACAGGAATTACACCAGGAAGTGTTTTCTCCATAGGAAACAGAAAAAGAAAACGGGTATAGAGTTGAGTATGTGTTGCCAGTTCTTGAATAAAAGACATGTGTAGTACGTGATTAGTCACAGTACGAGTTGAACATGTTGCATATGAATACTTGAAACTAGAAACTTGTTCATGATTCTCGACGAATATAGTACAATGTAACCAACGCTTTCGCTGTGATTCATATTTTCTTATTTTCAAAGGCTTTCATGTGAGTTACGTTGTCTACGAACTAAAGTATAAACTCTAAACTATGATTAAACTGAATATATATATATATATATATATATATATATATATATATATATACAATTAACGGTTCATCTGACGGAAGATAATGAATCAATTTTCTCTCCTACTTCCCTGACCGTGTTTTATTGCAACTGTTTATATATTTCAATTTTTTTAAATTAAAATCAGAATCAAATATATTCTTTAAGGATTGCAATTACTTCGAAACACTTAATACACCAATTAAATAATGATCTTAAAACTCAATGAGAAATCGAACCCTTTGCAATGACAACACAGCAAAATCATAAAAGACAGGCTTCACAACATCGACTTCGCTTTTATATAAGGATAGAAGTTATCCAAGTATATAATATAGAATTTGAAATAAACACGTGATATATAGAACTATAAATTATTTAATGCTTTATTTATATAATATGATTTTCAGTGTTGCAGTAGTTTGTAACCCGTGGTCGAATCCTGTCCCCTCTCCCATATACATATACATACTAACACACAGCAGAATGACCCGACGGTCGACAGCCAGTCACAAATTTTAACATATACAATAACTACTATTATTATGTTCAGCATTGCCTTTAATTACTTACATATCCATTTCATGAAACTGGCTTACCTGAAACAAATAACATTACATTAATATGGTATGAACACATTTATTTGTCTACTTACATTCTACAATTTAACTATTACAATTTACAATTATTCTATTATTAGTCCAGTCGCCAAGTACATTCTACATTCTGGACGAACATGCCGAAGTTAATGAAATTTTAGGATATTGTTCGGGGTTTGTGTAAAGTGTGGAATCTGAGTTTTCGACCTCGAGAGATTTGTGGAAACTAGTGTGGGGAGGTAGTTGTAAAACGACAATTTTGGTTGTTTTTTTAGATTTTTGATTATCTTCTAAACCATAAGAATTTCGAGGAAAATGTCCAAATACAAAACATGTAGAGCATTAAATTTTTAACGTTATTTTTGTATCCAATACTTACCGAGACAGCAGTTCAAAGATGGGGCAAATTTCTCAACTTGGAAAAATATGAAAAAAGATTAATGTTTCTGCTTCTTAACTTTTTTTTTCGACATATTATGCATACTATGTATGCCCTTAACCCCCTGCCTCTCACTTCCGCCCCTTTCCGCACCACAAGTTACGTCCCCGTGCAGATATACATACTGAAATCTATTCTTGTATCCCAAAAACATGTAAATTAAGGTAGTTATAAAACAAAATTATTGCTTATACTCTGTATTTAAGAAAACATAATATTTTATCTTTTTGGAGCAAGTCATCGTCATCGCGGTCGTCATCATTGTTTCCTTTCTCCTGGGCACCTATTTAATAAAATGGGGTCGGCTGGTCTTCCTATTTTTCGTCCGTGTCGTCTTCATTGACATCGACCCAGGCCGAAGTGTCACAAGCAATGTCGGTGCAATGCTTGCAGATTAATGTATCATACACCTGAATGACTTTCTTCCTCCCAATCCGAAGGGAGCTGATGTTGTGTCACATCCACTGATTGCATGTAGGAAGAGAATGTCTTCAGGAATCAATTTTTTGGAATGCAACGAATATAGAGAGCTCTCCCACTCTTCTGGTAGTAAATGTTTGTTTTTTTAGAAGATGCTAACGCGTCAGCAAAACCAATAAATCAACATCTCCCGTTATAATGACACTAGCAACGTCACCAGCTTGTGAGATGGACGTTTGTACTATCAAGACATCGGCATCTTCTGTTGCCTGCTTAACCTGAATACCCTTTGCTTCCATTTCCGACATCAGCAGTGTGATGTAGTTTTTCTTGTTGGAGTCTTTAGCTAGTAATTTTGCTTGTGCAATTGTATCACAGAGCGTTATCTTTGAAAACACAAACTTTGTAGACGAGTGTGGTAGTGATCGTCGATATCGTTGGGATGCTTTGGTGCTCTGGTAATTGAGGCCGCCCGACAAAAACTACAATAGCCTTGTTCTCAACGTATCGCTGCTTGTAGGAGGTACAAGTAAAATGTAGCTTCTTTTGAGTTGCTTCATACAACCTTATGCAGCAGGTAAACACCATTAATGACTGCACAATTCTTGTGTATACCTTTCTCTGTAAAAATAGACATTGGAAAATGGCAAGCTTGTACTTGAATATGTTCCTGAGGTCAGCATCTGACTGTTTCGTGATGTAAATCCGATGAAACAGAGTCAGATGGTCTACCGTGAATGTCTTATTTTTAAGAGAACAGGAAACGGACGACAGAGTAAATAACTTATCCTTCCGCTTCATCTTCAGGTCTTGAAAATTGCCTTTTTCCAAACAGGTCTTCATACTAGTTTATGCCAATAGTTCGCGTCATACAGCAGTTCACCCCATCAGGAGCAACAGACCCTGTGCCAATTGACACCGGATATTGCGTATTTAAGAATGGTGGATGGTCAGCCAACCAATCACTAAATCTATTGATGTCTAGATTATACCTAGCAACGCGGAAAGGCTTTATATCCCCGTGCTGCTACGTAGTCTCTGCGCAAACTCCACTGATCACTTCCATCCGCTCATTGATACGGCGGAGAGACATCATTCTTACAATCCATCTAGAAGCACAGTGTCACAGACACCACGACCACGAGTCAGCCCACCGTAACTCTTCATGGCTCACATGAGGACTTGCTCTATGGTCATGTCCGAGCAGATGCCTGCCTGGAATGTATCTGTTCGGCGCTACTTGGTGTTTCATATTCTTCAGGATCCATCATGTCTTTCAATTTGACCATATATTGGTGGTATAAGTGTGTACTCTTGGTGGTGTTGAAATGACCCGCTGCATGAAGGTATGGTAACATTTCTCTAGCCGAGTCCAGGTGGAGGTACCAGTCTCCGGCGCTTTCGAATCTGATAAAATCTTCATAAGTGCACACATGCGAAAATATAGATCCACAGTGCAGCTGTTGGCCCTCTATCCTCTATTTTCCTCAGCATTTGTGCAAATTTAGCAGCAATGGGGAGTATTTCTACCCCCGAGGCCTCGGCCGGGAAGGGCTCTCACATTGATGCTTTTTGCCAAGGAAATAGAAATTAAACTTTTCGAAAAACGAAGAACGCCGAAATTTTACTGGACTTATTAAAATGGAGTGGACCATGAGGGTAGACGACTGATTTCCTTAATCTGAGGATAGAAACGCCTATGATCGACGGCGTGTCGTTATTTTGTGCTACCTTCCCACTATGTTTACCTGAAGGGTGCGGTTTGGAAAGTTCCGCCAAAATCATGTTTCTTACAAAAAGTCAGAGAACCAAAACTGGTAAAACAGTTAAATTCGACTTGGCTCATGGGGGTGAACTGGAGGGGAAGGCAACGGGTTTGGGTTATAGGTTGTATGTAATATATATATAATATATATATATATATATATATATATATATATATATATATATATATATATATATATATATAATAATTTCTCAAAAATCGCGGCCGTCGCGCTACCAACTGCGCCACGGAGGGTGGTAGTGGATAGCGCGTGAGATGTTCTTTCCGTGGCGCAATTGGTAGCGCGAAGACGTGGGTTCAAGTCCCACCGGAGAGTGAAATTTTTGAAAAATTATTAATTAACATTGATACATCTGGTGATTCATCATTCAGATAGCCGACAATGGCAAGCAGTACTTCACTATATATATATATATATATATATATATATATATATATATATATATATATATATAAATATAAAAGTTAAGAATAAGAAACATGATTTTTTCTCGTATTTGGTTAAGAAATTTGTTCCATCTTTGAACTACTGTATCTCGGTAAGTATTAGATAAAAAATAATGCTGACAATTGAAATTCATAGAAATTTAATGCTCTACAACTTTGTATGTAGACATTTTCCTCGAAAACTCATGATTTAGAAGATATAAGCCAAAAACGACAATTTAATTTTTTTTTTCCCTTTCCGGAGTTTCCACAAAGTGATTCGAGATTCAAAACTCAGATTCCACACCCCACACCAACCGCAAACAATATCCCAAAGTTTCATTAATTTCAGAATTTTGTCCAGGTAAGCCACATTTCGTTGACATGCCGACCCGACACTATTTAAATATTGTATATTGAAATGAAAAACCGGTTTAATAAATAAATTTAAATATGGATATCATAACTAGATTAGTATTGTATTGCAAATTTTTATTTGTAGTCATCAAAATAATTACGGCGAAACATATTAAAATGTTAATTCAAACTTTGTAGATATATTCAATTTATGCTGACTATAACAATTGCTCCATACTATTTTAGTGTAATCATATCACATCACGGCCCATTTCCTAATTGTAAACAAGTAAACAGTAGATTATAATTTCGTTATCAAATATACATTTACATATTTTACATAAAATAACACCATAAAACTGGAGCCCGAGTTCCAAATTTAATCATAACATTTTATCATGGCCAACGTTACAGTTCTTACATTTTTACTAGGGGCAGTGTGTCTTTGCCATGCTACGGATATATTTGGAAAATATATGGTAAATAATGTTTTTACTTTATAATAATATTAGCCTAATTCCGATATATTGGTGGTTTCCTGTGAGGTCCGATACTCACTGGAAATCTGTCGTTATTTTAATAGTAATTTGGGTCTATTTAAGACACATTGTGTAAATGCATTTTACCTGAATTGAATGTATATTTTTATAAATACTCCAAATAATTAATAAAAATTTAGTAAGCTAAGATAACTATGATGAACTATACTTAAAAAGGCATGATCTTTTTAAGTATAGTTCATCATAGTTATCTTTTGAAACCCACCCAGTAACCACTGTGGTTGGCTACTATTATGTTGCGTATATAGTGTGTCTTTGCCATGCTACATTTGGAAAATATATGGTAAATAAGTTTATTTCTTTATAATAATATTAGTGAAATTCAGATATATTGGTGGTTTCCTGTGAGTATCGGATCTCCTGTCGTTGTTACAATATTAATTTAGGCCAATTTAAGACACATTATATGTACGTTAAACATGGAATTAATTAATTATAATTAGGTAATTACATAGCATCCAATTATAAATTTACACGGGCCACTACAACTTGGTACGTGCCATACATATGTGTATAGTATCTATTGAATGGTTAGATAAAATTAAGTCAACCGAAATAAACATTACTAATAATTGAACAAGGGTCAAATAAACATCCCAAAATTAAATTGTAACCAGACGAAATGTTACATAATAATTATTACATATATTTATCGAGTATTCATTACACCATTATGAACTTAATGTCCGTATACATAAAAGTTAGGTAATAAAATATCGTGTCTTTAATCTGTAACATATCGTTTATATTTTTTTTTAAAAACGGATGTGGCATATTACTTTGTCATTCGTATTATAATTATAACAGAAGATTTGTTTAAGAAATAATATTTTATCTTTTCAATTTACAATTATTTTTATAACTTTTTCTCGATTGCTATGAAAATCTGCTCCCTCATCACTCTTCCCTTTCTATTCTTTCTATATTTCACCTACTTCTATTTTGGGGAAGCCAGTGGTCGCGTTAACACCAAAATTTCTTAGGGTTGTAGTTGGCCTACTTTAATTTTGGGGATAAAACAATTTTTGTATTGTTTTCTAAGGAATAACATTATCAGTTCAAATAAATATCATACATAAATCTCATTTGTTTCTTTTAATTTGTAATTGTATTACCTTCTATATGCAACTCCGACTTTTAAGACCATTTTATGATATTTGAATTTTATTTTTTTATTTAATCGAATTCTTATCTACCGTATTTTGGTGTAAGGCTGATATTTGAATGTATTAATAATAAAAATTTCGTAGTAGTATGCGTCTAACTACTATTTATATCACTATAATAAACATTTCCATTTAATTAAGGGCCGAGTGATTACTAACACCAATGCTTCTTTGGGTAGTTGATGCATTAAAGTTCAAAACTAGATTAAATCATGTTGTACTACTACCGCTACTAACATAAATAATACTAGTAATAATAGTTTGTAATTATATTGTAATTTTTTTAGATATTAACTAGTGAAGAACAAGCCGACTCGCAAATGTGGTCAGATGAATGCGCTAAGGAAAACAAAATAACAATGGACCATTTAAAAATGGTTGAGAGAAATGCATTTACACCAAGCAGAGCTTTGAAATGTTACATGAGTTGTTACTTCCAAAAGTATGGAAGTATGGACAGCACCGGAAAGTACAATCTGGAGAAATTGAAGAGGCAGCTACACAAAGAGAATTATGAAATTGTAGTCGGCTGTGCCACCGATCAAGAAACGGTGGATTTGTGTGATAGAGCTTATGAGGCATATTTTTGTTATCTTGAAGGTTTAGCGAAATTAAACTTAAAACTGCAGCACTATAAAGATACAAACGCTTTATAGAGTGAACTAATTCGATTGTCATCAAAATAAATGGTAACAGAATAAAATAGGATTTAGATGACAACATTTGTTGTTGTCTCCAATAAACAGAAATCAATAACATTTTTGATTTAAATTTATTCATTTTTTTTACTTGAGTACAGCCACATCCCCAAGGCTGTCTGCACGGCGGCATATAAAGAACTATTATACCTCATACAACATCCATGATCTCCTAGCCGGGTCTTTATAGAAAAGCCTCCCGGATAGTGGTAGATTTGCACCACTGATGTTCCATACACAATGGCTTCAGACAGTCGTGTTTAACCTGTTCCATACACAATGGTTTGAGACAGTCGTGTTAAACCATTGCGCCATGGATCACCAAATGGGATAGTTGATCTTCTTCTATGTGTCGTATTAGGTGTCCCCGACGTTGAAGATAAATGCAACTCGTATTTTATTTAACCAAGAAACCTGTTTTCTTCCTATACCTCATTTTCCCTCTATCCTACTCTTCATAATTAGTTGTAGAATTTGATATCTTCTTTAAAATTTTATTTATTTAAATATTGTATTGTTAAGGCGTCTACTTTGTGTTAATTCATTTTAAAGGATAAATAAAACGATTTGTTTGTTTTTTTATCACACTTCAGTTACACTTAGTTAGTAGTTAGTTACAACTAGTTTCGGAGTAGCTCGAAAATGGCTACAACTTAGCCGAAACTAGTTGCAAAGTGTAACTGAAGTGTGATAAAAAACAAAGTAAAAAATCGTTTTATTTATCCTTTTTATTTATTTATTTTTTGTCAATACATTTAACATAATTCTAATTATAACAAATTTAAAATTAAAATTACTTGTATATTTACAAAACAAATGATAATTAGATTCTTCCCTCCGTCCTCGCCGCGAGGTTTGCGATTGTTATTCCTCCTCTGGCTATTTAGGGTGGGTGTATTCTATTTTCTGCGCCCGTATCTAAGTTATTTGTTATGTTGTTTTATTCTTCTTGTATTCTATTTTGATTTTGTTGTTTAGTAGTAGGTTTTTTATTTTCAGTTTGAATGGAATATATGCCAGTGATTTGATTTCCTTCTTTAGTTCGTTGTATTGTTCTACTGTCTCGGTTATTAGTATTGGTGACTGGTTTATTTTAATGTGTTTCTAATTCCTCTTAAAATATGCCCAAGATATGCTATTTCCCTGCGCTTTGTCGTTTAAAGTATCAACGTCCATTCGCTCTTTTTAGTACTTTGTTTTTTACGTGGACCACCTATGATAGTTTTAGCATTCTCCTATGAATCCACATATCAAATGTTTCTAGGCCGTTAATTACACCTACTTTTAGGGTAGAGACGCCTACTCCACAAACCTGTATCGACCACGCCGAACATTTATAAATTCTCTGTATTAGTTTTAGGTTTATATTGTCACTACAAAATAGTGATTGCATTTTTGCATTTTCAATTTTGTCAAAGTGTTTTTAGCAATTATTCCTTCCCTATCTGGATTTAGTTGAACGGCTTTATAACTTCCTAGGTACTTGAAGCTGTCGATTGTATGAATGCGAATTATTGGGAAGTCTTCCTTCTTTCCTTACCGGCGAAAAAATCCTCGGGCTCATAGCCAGCATAGAAATTTTACTCAAAACATACATTGATGATTAAAATTTGTATATCATTATGATTCTGATAATTTAGTTATAAAATAACTATGCTTCTATTGTAGTATTAGTTTTCATTGTATTTATGATCCATGTCTGCGCGAAACTAATTAAGTTTTATAATTACATACAAATTTTGTCTCTGTATCCTTTTTATCGGGAAACGCCCGACTAAAATCTTAGTATCTAGGTATGTTTGCACTCATTTATATCTATTTTTCTTCTGAATACCCCGTTTCAAAACAAAGACAAGAAAAATACATAGAAATGAGTGCAAACATACCTAGATAATAAAATTTTAGCTCCCTCCAAAATTTTTGTTTTCTACTTCTAGCTTTATTTAATTTATAAAATTTAATATAGGGGGCCCAGTGGAGTCTTGGCCAGGGACCCAATACAGCTAGTTACGACCCTGAATATGTATGTAGATTTGTAATTTAGTTTTGTTTGCATGGAATGCTTAAGAAAGATAGTTAAATCGATAGACTACTTGTAACTCTTTAGTTAGTTGGTTTAAGGTAAAGTACAGATTCCAATATTGTAGGAAGAAACGAAGAAAAAACGTTCCGCTTTTCTATATAAACTTATAACACTTGGTTAATGAAAGAATGGAATATAATACACAGGGAGTTGTTGGTGGCATACTTTATTTTCTCTTCCTTAAAATACTTTAAGCCCTGTCCACGGCAAATGTTTACATTGTGCATGGCGGTTATCGCAATTCATTGTAAGTTAACACCTGCAAGCTTAACAATATAACATAAATAATATAACATAAAGGTTAATTTGCGACGACCGTCACGCATACTTAATTAAATATTGTATTCGTTAATTCAGACCTATGTATATATTTCTTGTTGTAGACGTAATCTATTGGAATCTAATTTAATTTAAATATAAGTAATTGTAAATATAGATACGGCTTTAGGCAATTCGAGGTATTATTTTTTCTTACCAAGAATTAGGTTTTGTTAATATTTTGACCTTTTTCCTCTTTCTTCTTCTATAACAAGGCATTTATAAGATCGATAAGCCCTTTCGCAGTGATCGTCCATATAGGGAAGTTGAATACACTTTTCTACATTCCTCAAGGTTTGTTTGGACATATTTGTCCTCAATTTTGTTAAAACATATTCACCACTAGCATTCATGCTGCCATATTTCTTGAAGTAACAACTGTAGTAACATTTAAGGCTATGGTCGTCCGGAAATTCCAAATTCTCTACTTTGCTCAACAATTCAACACGTACGCTGCTTTCTTTAATACAATCTTTAGAAATTTGATCCAACCATTGTTTCTCATCGGCATTTAATATCTACGAATAAATATGATTTAATATGTTACAATAATAAAAGGTAGGCATTTGTTAGTGCAGACTCATATTTCTTTTTATTCTGGCATTTATGACGAAGTATTTAATTGTCCTCACTTATTTCTTCAGAACATTTCTTTTAATAAGACAACAGGTGTTTTGCTCCTTATGTAAGCGTTAATTTGGCTTGTATATTACCGTTGAAAATACCGAAATATATGAATCAACATGTTTACATGTTTTACCTAGTAAAATTAAAAAATTTAGGCTCGCTTATATAAAGCGAGTTACTTGCTCAAGTTAATCTCTAATAATGCGACGTTGTCATATATAAAAGAGACCCGAATAACGAACTGACGTAAGACGGTCCGGGGGGCTTAGGAATGCCTGTTAGGCTGTCAAGCCCCTCGTCGACAGAACCTGGATTTGGTTTAGTCGGTAGGCGCTCCGGCCAATACGCGGGGTGAATCCGACCTACCCATGCCTATCACCATAGTGGTGATAGTGGAGGCATCGGTGTCTTTCGAAGATTCCACCCCAGAAAAAAGGTATATGTTGCTATGAAACGAAAGGTTAACAACAATGTATGTAACATTTAAAAATATAATTACGAGTTATAGTTACAATACCTTTATATCAGAGATTCACAAAGTGGGGTCCCGAAAAATATTTCGGGGGTAGCAGAAAAAATGCACTTTCTTCAGGGGGTCCTTTGAAATTTTTAAGAGCAAAACGCGAGCCAAAAAGTTAAAAAACACTGCTTTATGCAAACGAGCCTAAAGTTTCAGTGTGCATCAACGTCTCTAGTTACCAAAATGTTAATACAGTTAGAAAGGTATGACAGAAAAGAAAATGCAAATTTCTATATAAATCCTTTACTTAGTTTATGATGCTTCAGAAATGATAATTAAAATTCACCAATCTTTTCGTATTTTTCGGCTAAGCTCTAGTCATTTCCAAGTTTTAGCTTGGCCTAATATGTTTACAAAATACTAATAAAAAAATCATTATAAAATAAAATAAATCAAAAATCATGATTGATAAAAAATAAAGCAAACTTGTTATATTTATTATTTAATTATGAATTATTATAAAGTAATAATCCAATATGTGAATATAGTGCGAGATTTAGTCAAACTAATGATACTTAACAGGAATACGTACCATACGATCTGCTATTAAGTTTAAATGTATCTCTGCGGTAACTGTAACCACAATTATAGCAAACGTGAACCATAAAATCTTCATGTTTACCATTAAACAAATGGACTTTCTTAAAAGTTATGGTGTCGTTTAGAGCAATTTTTTTGGAACTGACCTCTATTAATATGATATTTTAATCATTTATCACAATAAAAAGGCATCTTAATTAGGCCTGATATAAAAACACTTATTATCACTACACTAATTAGCAATTATAATTATAAACTTGAACTGTATATGGGATGTTAATGAAATATCGCTGTTTTGATATCCTTTGCTGGATCAGAAAAATTGCAACATAACAATTTCGCATATATCGTCAATGTTACAACTTGAAAGAGTAAAGGTGGGTTTAGACTGATAAAATAATTATATTGTGGATACCGGCACAGATTAGGAGTACTACACTTAAGTGATCTGAGAGCGGGATGGTTACATAATGAATAATATATGACATATTGACGCCAATGTCTCAAACATATTCCGCAAATACCCTTATTATCCAGTTAAATGTCAATTGTAGAACCGGCCCAAATTTACATCCATAAGGTTTAGTTTTGTCTTCCTTTAATTATTATTATAATTATACTATGTGAAATGCTCGCCGTTCGACGGAAAAAAAAGTAAAACTTTGCTATTACTTCAAAACACTTAATACTTTCGAATTCCCCCCTAAATGACAGGTCGGTCGGCTTCAAAACATTGTCTTCGTGTTTATATTATATAGATTAGTCTTCAGCCACAAACACTATAGCTAGAATAGAATTGTAAATTGTATGGTTTTACATTGAACAAATATTGCTGAAATTATTATACTACTATAAAGTGATGATTAATATACAGACTCTATATATATATATATATATATATATATATATATATATATATATATATATATATATATATATAAGGAGTCATGGGCGAAAGCAAGAGTGAATGGAGAAATATCTGAGAAATTTAGGGTGAATACGGCAGGGGTGCCCGCTGAGACCCCTCCTGTTTAATCTGTATACGAGTGAGTTGGAAGAGGTGCTGAGGAGAGCACAGGCAGGAGGGGTCGTGGTGGGTAGATCCAAAGTGTGGATGTTGGCGTATGCAGATGACGTGGTGCTGGTAGCCAAGAGAGTGGAAAAGATGCAAGAGATGTTGGATAGAATGGGTAGAAAGGACGAAGGGCTGAAATGGAAGGAAAGGCTGATTGAGAGAGTTAATGGCTTTAAATATTTGGGTTTTTGGTTTGACTGTGGAGGAGGGCTTAGGATGCATGTGGAGTGTATGCAGGCGAAAGCAAGAATGGCTTGGGGGATTGCGTGCAGAAAATGGGGGAGTTTGTGGGGTGGTAACCTGGTAATGGCGTGCAAGATATGGGATGCGTGTGTAAAACCTATATTGTTGTATGGAGTGGAAGTGTGGGGATTGCGTGAATGGGAGGTAATAGAAAGGGAGCAAGGTTGGTTTCTGAAGACTCTGCTAGGGCTCAAAAAATCGACACCGAGGGCAGTGCTGTTGCAGGAGACAAATCGTATGAGTATGTGGTGGGAGTCGTGCGTGAGGGTTGTGAAGTTTAGGAAAGATTGCAGGATTTGTGCGAGGAAAGACTGGTACAGGAGGTATGGATGAGGTGTAAAAGTAGAACAGAGAGTAGATGGAGGAAGGATAGAGAAAGGATGTATGAAAGAGAGGGTATGTCTGAGGTGTGGGTAGAGGAGAAGCTGAGAGAATGGGGTAGCCTAGGAACTGAGATAAGGGAGAGATTGAGGGATATTGAGTGGCAAGAAAGGCAAGTGAGAATGGCTGAGAGCTCATACAACCCTGGCTATGTAGAGTGGCAAGTGAAGGGGAAACTCCCGAGCTGCTACTTAGCCAGGGGAGAGTGGAGCAGAGAGGACAAAGTATGCATGGCAAAAGCGAGGTGTGGTTCAGAAGAGCGAAGAAGAAAAGTGTGGATGGGGCTGGGGTACACCTCGTGTGGGCTGTGTAGGAAGGGGAGTGACATGTGGTGGCACCTTAGCAAAGAATGTGAGGGAGTGAAAGAAGAGTGGGTTGAAGAGTGCAGAAGGCTGAACGAATGGTTAGGATAGGATGGGAAAGGCGTGAAAATCTGCAGGAGGATGACGTGGGAAAGGAAATTAGCGAGGGCATAGGGGGTTTATTTTAATGCATAGAAAAATGTATTGTATGTTAATTTGTATTCTTTTTTGTATGTCTTTTTTGATTTCTTTCTGTGAAAGTACTGTTTGGGAATGTGTGTAAAAGGAAAGGGTTGAGCTGATATGCCAAATAAAGGTCTTTATGTTTTAAATCGAGTTCAGGAAACATATTAGTGTATTAGAAAGGAAGAAATATAACGAACGAAACGAACAATGAGATAGTGAGATTAAGATATGTAGGGAGGCCCACGCGGAGGATTTAATGACAAGATAATATGATACAGATAGGCAAGCGAGAAGGACTACTTCAAAGAATCTCGATATAAGTAACTATATCGAGAATTTAGGAGTGAAAATGAGGAACGACTTAACCGGATTATATGGAGAAAAATATGATATGAATGCGCATTTATTGGGTGGTCTTCCTTCTTCCCTTACCGGCGAAAAATTCATCGGGTTCATAAGGATAGAAGTTTTACTCAAAACATACATTAATGATTAAAATTTCTATATCATTGTACGCATTATTTGGTTATAAATTAATTTAGCTTCTGTTGTAGTATTAGTTTTCATTGTATATATGATCCATGTCTGCGCAAAACTAATTTAGTTTTATAATTACATACAAATATTAATTATCACTGTAATATCCTTATTCACTAAGCTTTAATAGCGCTATTGATTCAATAAATCTCTTTATAACTTATAGGTTATACAAAATCTATTCAAGGACACAATGAATTTCAACAATAGGAGATATATACAAAATCTATAGTAAGATTTAGGGTAAGCCCAGGGTCACGTTAATAAAAATAAAGACCTACTAGGACAAAATGTTGGTATTCCGAAACTAAAATAAGTAAGTGAGATTGTCAACATTCATTGAAGACTACACTGAAAAAGTAAGGGAAATTCAAAAGCAACCAAGAGATATTGCGAGAAAACAATAGATAAAAGGGAAAGAGTGCAAGTGGTTTACAAAAAAAAAATTGACAATATTATATGAATAGGGCCGTAACTAGGTAGGGGCAACTGGGGCACGTAACCTGGGCCCAGAAAGACCCCAGAAAGACCACAGAAAGATCCAAATAATTCGCATTATATTAAAAAAACTCAAACAGCGTTTTGTTCGGGGCACGCCCGATTAAAATTTTATTATATAGGTATGTTTGCACACATTTCTATGTATTTTTGAGTACCCCGTTTCAAAACAAAAACAAGAAAAATACATAGAAGTGCAAACATACCTAGATAATACAATTTTAGCTCCCTCCAAAATTTGTTTTTCTGGTTGTAGCTTTATTTAATTCATAAAACTAAATGGCCAGTAAAGTCTTGTCCAGGGACCCAAATCAGCTAGTTACGACCCTGAATATGTATGTAGAATTGTAATATAGTTTTGTTTGCATGGAATGCTTAATTTAGGTTAGTTGTAACTCTTTAGTTAGTTAATGACTTAAAGTAAAGTACAGATTCCAATAATTAAGGAAGAAACGAAGAAAACGTTCCGCTTTTCTATATAAACTTAATACTTTTGATTAATGGAAGAATGAAAAATAATACACAGCGAATTGTTGGTGGCATAATTTATTATCTGTTCCTTAACATACTTCAAGCCATGTCCATATCGGCAATTTTTTACATTGTGAATGGCGGTTATCGCAATTTATTGTTAAGTTAACACCTGCAAGCTTAACTATATAACATACAGGTTAATTTGCGACGACCGTCACGCATACTTAATATTGTATCGTTAATTCAGACCTGTGTACATATTTCTTGTTGTAGACGGTATCTATTGGAATCTAATTTAATTTAAACGTAAGTAGTTGTAAATAGAGATACGGCTTTATATAAATCGAGATACTTTTGTTTCTTTCCAATATTATGTTTTGTTAATGTTTTGGCTTTTTTGCTTTTGCTTCTTCTATAACAAAGCACTTATAAGATCGGTAAGCCCTTTCGCAGTGATCGTCCATATAGGGAACTTGAATACACGTTTCTACATGCCTCAAGGTTTTTTTGGACATATTTGTTCTCAATTTTGTTAAAACATAATCACCACTTGAATTCATGCTGCCATATCTCTTGAAATAACAACTGTAGTAGCATTTAAGGCTATGGTCTTCCGGAAATTCAAAATTCTCTACTTTGCTCAACAATTCAACACGTACGCTGCTTTCCTTAATACAATCTCTAGAAATTTGATCCGTCCATTGTTTCTCATCGGCATTTAATATCTACGAATAAATTTGATTTAATATATTACAGTATTAAAAGGTAAAATGCAGACTGATATTTATTTTTGTTCTGGCATTTATAAAGAAATATTTAATCCTCCTCACTTATTTTAAAGTCTTTATAACAATCTTTTGAATGAGCATGTAAATTTCACATTATACAAGTGTTTCGCCCTTAAGCGTAACTTTGACTTGTGTTACCGCTGAATAAAATATATCAATATCAACGGTTTTACCTAGTAAAATGAATAACTTTAGGCTCGCTTGTATAAAGCAAATGACTGAAGTTAATGTCTAATACGTCACGTTTGACAACTTGGCACATAATGCGACGTTGTGATATATAAACAGAGGTACATGATGCTATGAAATAGAATTTTAACAACAAAGTATGCAATATTTAACAGTATAATCACGAGTTATAGTTACAATACCTATCATTGATGTCCCCAGGAAGAAACATATTTAGGGTGTAAAGAAAAAATTGATTAAAGAAAAAAAATTATCATTCGAGATGTTTTTGTACACATAATCATTCTTCAGGGGGTCCTTTGAAAATTTTATGCAACCAAGCCTAAAGTTTCAGTGGTGTACATGAACGTTTCTAGTTACCAAAATGTTAATACAGTTAGAAATGAATGATAGAAAAGAAAATGCAAGCTATACAACACCTTTATATTTGAAGAATTCAAATGAGTGAAAATTTCTATATAAATCCTCTACTTTGTTTATGATGCTTCAGGAATGGTGAATTTAAATTCTTGTAGTAATACATTTCTCAGTAGTATTTTCGGCTAAGCTTTAGTCATTTCCAAGCTATAGCTTGGCATAATATGTTTACAAAATACTAATAAAAAAATCATTATAAAATTAAATAAATCAAAAATCATGATTGATAAAAAATAAAGCAAACTTGTTATATTTATTATTTAATAATGAATTATTATAAAGTAGATGCCATAATAATCCAATGTTTGAATATAGTGCGAGTTTTAATCAAACTAATTAACACGAATACGTACCATATGATCTGCTATTAAGTTTACAGTTTTCTCTGCGGTAACTGTAACCACAATTATAGCAAACGTAAACCATAAAATCTTCATGTTTACCATTAAACAAATGGACTTTCTTAAAAGTTGTTGCGTCGTTTAGAGCAATTTTTTGGAACTAACCTCTATTAATATGATATTTTAATCATTTATCACGATAAAAAGGCATTTTAATTAGGCCTGATATATAAACACTTATAATCACTAAACTAATTAGCAATTATAATTCTAAACTTGAACTGTACATCGGATGTTAATGAAATATCGCTGTTTTGATATCCTATGCTGTAGCTGTATCAGAAAAATTGCAACATAACAATTTCTGATATATCGTCAATGTTACAACTTAAAAGAGTCAAGGTGGGTTTAGGCTGATGATAAAATAATGAATAATAAATGACATAATAAATTATTATCTCCCATAATAATGTGTATAGCGGTAAAAGTTCTAAAAAAGAAATGGTAAATGAATAATCTTATTTTGTGAACATAATTTATGAATAGCTTCACAGCTGTATAATTTTATTTGTGTAAACTTATTATTCTAGTATATTATTTATGATGAATGCGTCGACATAGTTATACATTGTAGAACGTAGGCCATTTTGCCATTAAAAAATATTTCTTATAACATCTTGAGTTTTTTTTGGCCTAGACATGAAAGTTAACATCTTTTAAATGATCTTTAAATGGAACTTTTCATAACTGCTTGCAAAATTACTCAGTTGAATTTCCAGACAAATATTATCCTTTAATAGTTCAGGGCTTATTACACTCGCTTATAACTTATAACACGAGCTGTTTTAAATATGGCCATTAAAATAAATCAGGGGAACATGGCGGCGAAAGAAACTCCGCAATTCTAAAAATGTTGCTTTCCCTGGGAATTTGATGCTAGATTCTCGGCCTGGAGTAACATTACATTCCAGGTGTGTCTCTAATACAGGAAGCACACAATTTGGTACCGTAATCTTGACTGTATTCCCAAGTAAGGACAGAACCAGTTCTGATGCATTTATGCACCAAACTGTGATTTTGGGAGGGTGCAACTTGTAAAGTGTCAGCTACATGTCGGAGAAATTTGAGGAAAATAATAAACAAAATAAGGAATTGAAACAATTGCAGCAAGACTTTAAAAAAGAAAATTTAGAATTAAAATAAAAAATTCAAGAACTTGGACGCTGTAACGAGCTAGAACAGGACAATCTTAAAAACTCTATAGTACTAAATAGCGTTCCATCCCAGGGCCAAAATGAAAAAACAGAGGTAACCATTCAAAAAATCTATACAGCAATAGATTTTAAAACAAAAGCAGAAGACATATGTGAAAGCTATCGGATGGGAAAAGATTCAGGATCAATAGTAATTAAATTTAAAACTAAAGAAATGAAAAACAATCTAATAAAGAAAAGGAAATCAATACGATCTGTACAGGTAACTGAATGCAACTTAAGAGGACCCAATAATATAATATACATCAATGAAATGCTGACCGCGGACATAATAAACTTTATTAAAGATAATTAAAAGATAAAGGGTACAAGTACGTCTAGGTGAATAATGGAAAAGTCTTAGTTAGGCAAAATGACCTCAAATATTATATATTAACAATAATTGGAAAACAGTTTGATGAATGAAATTCAATGTGCCGTCTAGAACAATTTTAATTGAAACTGTCATCCATTCATATATAGAAGTTTAATTGCTTAGATAAGGTTTGTCTAATAAGTTATAAGAGAGCCATAGCTGCTGTGATACGGCTGAAAACGGCCGGAACTTCATTACGTAACTTATAATGCAAAGATACATAGTTCTTTATACGAGTGTAGCTGAGAACCTTGTAAAGATGTTTGATTTATTTACTTCGTAGTTTACCAACCTTTTTGATGTTCCGCCCTCTTTCAGATACAAAATCATACATGCTGAATCAGTGAGTGGAAAAACCATATAACTCCAAAATCGTAGTTTAGATCATATATTTTTTGTGAGAAAAGTATACTTGTCACAACAACAACAAACATTTGTTGTGACATGTATACTTTTCGCACGAAACAGATTTTATCTAAACTACGATTGTGGGTCCGATATAACGGCACAAGCGATGGTGCCGCTGATGCTAGAGCATGTACTGTACTACTCATGATGGTAAACGGGAAGCTATCGCCCACTGCACCAGAAAGATTATAAGCCGAAAGGTGGAAAAGGCGAGATAGGACCGAGATTCATCCAGGCCTGAAGTAATGCGCGAGCGGTCCCGAGTCTGGCTCGGTGGAAGGAGGTTGAGGTTTAGCTGGTAGGTCGACTCAAGAGAGTCGGAATCCAGCACATCCCGGGGGAGATTGCCAACAAGGCCTCCCGGACACCTATGAAGATTGCCTCCTCATGCAAAACAAAAACTACGATTTTGGAGTTATATGTTTTTTTCCACTCACCGATTCAATTACAGAATCGTCGATATTAATATTACCGTGGAAAACAGGATAATAAAATTAAAATAAATATCCCGACAAGGGCTTTCCAACTTTCTAATTAGTTTTCTTTATTTTTTTTCACCACCGTCTATTTTTATTCAGCGTCCCCAAACAGTTATTATGGCCTCCCTGAAACGTTCCAGAGCCCCCAGGGGACTACATCGCTCACTTTGATAAACTCTGATTTATATCTTGTAATTGTTATTAACCATGTTTTTAGTGATTGTGTATGCATTAAATAATACTAAAATGTTTTTTTCTTAATAGCAATAATTTTCATAGATAGGTTATTGATTCAACCATCGTATTAGACGAACATAAACAATGCCAAACATAAGGGCAAAATATAATTCAAATCATCATATAGTTGCAATTCAGATAAATGTTATTATGAGATAAAAAGACGCATTTCATCTTATTATACGGCATTATACCACGTGCTACAGTGCGGTTATTATTACAAAATTAATTCACACCGTTATTTTAATTATCCACCACCTAGCACCAACTGAAAATCCCGCTGGAACAGTAATCTACAAATGCTTTTAATTTTTTTTGGAGGAAAGCAATTTCACAATTCCCGTCAATCAGAAGTTGTCAATTTATCCATTCAATAGCTTATAGAATCTACAAATTTTACTGGACCTTCGTGCATATGGACTTAAAATAGCAGAAAGCTATTTTGATAGTTAATCTATATAATTTAAGATGGAGCAATATAATTTATAGCTAATTATATTTTATATTTTAAAATACCTAAACAGTCTTTAGTATATGCAATTTGTTTAAAAAAAGATAGACGAATTGATTAGACCTATTTTAAGTATTTTTTTTTATGTCATCCTATGTCCTATCAGCAATTTTGACCCATGACATTTTTCCTGCACAGATAAGCAAAAACGAATATATAATACAAACTAGGGCCAATTACAGCAGTATAATATTAGCAGTGTTTCAAAAGTTTCAAAAGTTTCAAAATGAAGTGCATTATATTTTGTGTATTTTCATTTATTCTACTTGCTAGTTCCAGCGAAGATTACAATCTAATTGCAAAACACTTGGTAATATATTTAACTATCATTATTAGGCCGCCTTAATACATGTCGAAACCAAACTTAGTGTCGAATTAATATTCTTTGACGAACATTATTTATTTTTATTTATTTCGAAACTTATATTTATATATATATATATATATATATATATATATCAAATAAATGTGTGCGTACAAATTTGATTAGTGTGGATTCATTTGAATTTCACGAAACTTTGTTTCCTATATTAAATGTGATGCCGTATGTTTTAGTCGAATTGTATATACCAGGGGTGGCCAACAAGTCGATCGCAAAGCGTGATACCCATAGCTCGCGAGAGTGCACCTCTTACTAAGTGTATATACTACTAATACAAATAATAGTAATTTACATTATTAGTGCAGAAAGGCAAGTTTCCCGAATGAGCGAATGCGACGGCGAGTGCTGTATCAAGAGCAAATTCGGGAAGCAGCCTTATCGCACTTAGATCATGTCTATGATGACAACAGGTCGATCGCGATACATTTTGAAGATAAAAAGTAGATTTTATGTACATACAAATTGGTCACCCCTGGTATATACAAATACTGAGCATTAAGGAGCAAGAGTTCAAATCACTGCGAATCATCTTTCTCAATTTTTTAGTAGTTGTCTGTGAAGTTAAGGTAAATACTGGACGATTACACCATTCTGAGCTTCTCCCGTTACTAGTAGAAAACACCCTCGGTCTGATAGGAATTATTTTTTTGTATATTCAACGCATGGCTCGAATTCTCGCCAATATAGACAGGGTTCAACCGTTCGAAAATTTATGAAAATAATTGTATTTAATGTTGTGTATCTCACGTATAATCGAACATTTTATTTGGATTATTCTACTTACTGTTGTTAATTTAATCATTTAATGCCAAGTCATGTTAGTAGAGATGTATATTATAATAATAATATGACGAATAAGTGATACAAGTAATATGAATAAATACCAGTATTTAATGTTTTTGGGTATACTAGGAGATATATATATATATATATATATATATATATATATATATATATATATATATATATATATATATAATATATAGGGTGTGTATAAATTGGCGAAAGAACTTCAGGTACGTAACGATGTTGGTCAATAAATTCGGAACTTAGTGGCCAACGTCGCTATCTGAAGTTATGTCGCTATCGCTTATGTAGATACATCCTGTAATCAAGTAAGGGTAATTATTGACCTAAAAAACGCATACACAACCGCGTTACAAGTTACATTAGTGACTTAGATCAAGTTCCCTGGCTGTGCTGTTAGAATATAATAAATAATTAAAAATCTTATTGTATGTCATAACGTCATAAGCATATTTATTACTAAATAATCTGTTTCTAGGTATTAACTCCTGAAGAAAAACGTGTACTTGGACGCTATACCGACGAATGTATTAAGGAGACAAATGTAGACCCTGAATTGTTGAAGACAGTCGAGACTGGAGTCTTCCCAGAAAACCATGAATTGAAATGTTTCTACAAATGCTATCAATCAAAATATGGGGCTCTGTCTGAAACAGGGGAATATGACCTTACAAAATTAAGGACACAATTATTAGGAGAACCCATGAACATCGCACAATATTGCTGTGATACAATGCACGATGATGATTTATGCAAAATGGCGTACTCTGTATATAGTTGTTTTATTAAGGGAGTTTTACTTCTAAAACCTAAAACTGAGAAATTGTAAAATGAATGTATGATTTTTTATTATAATATTTACCGAGATTAGATTTAAGTTCACTGTATTGTGCAAAAATCATTATAAGTATAACAACAAATAGAAGAACTCTTAACAAATATTATTTCCTGAGTCCAGTCGTTCCGTTCATACAAGATTAAAATATGATCTTTCAACAACCAAGATTTTACATTTAGGTATCGAGTTTCAAGATTGAATTAATTTCCTTTTAAATATTATATGTTTCGGCATGCCAATATCTGAGAAATAAACCATGTATAAACAATGAATAAATAAATAAATAATAATAACCAAAATAGGATACATTTGTTGTAAAATATATTGTAAAACTAAAAGTCGTTTTAGACAAGACAATTTCTTAGCTCAAAAGTTGTTCAAGAAATGAATTCATATATCCTCCTCCCATGCAATTTGTCCTTGACAAATAGAACGCGTTATAATTTTTCATTCGATCTACCATCCAATTCAATATTTCAAATAATTTGCTATATGATGCGAGATAATTTAGATTGTCTCGCACCTTGACTAACTTTTGAGTCAAGAAATTGTCTTGTCTAAAACAACCTTAAGGATAAGGGATTTCGTATCTCGTTAATTTTTACAATACGTTTAATTACTCATCTAGTATCATATATGTAACGTCTACAATTTCTTTGTATAATTTCCATAGCGATTTTCATGAGTGCAGTCAGGACAGTCCTAAGATATTCAGCGCACGTGAGCTATTAAAAATAATGCGTCCCTCTTCATACGAAAATAAGGATATGCAGATATATAATACACTCACAGATAAAATTATAATATATTATATTTGTGATTTACAAAAATATCGATTTTCTAAAAAAAAACTAAATACTTTTAAGGAGCTCATATTAAAGGAAGGACTATATTTTACATGTCAACTTAAAACCATTGTGTTTTATAAACAATATTCGGCAAAATGGTTAATGTTATTAAATATTATAAAATTTATGTATAAACGAATATGAATTTGCTACCAGGTATTAAGTAGAATTTTTGAGCAATTACATGCATTATGAGGGTCAATATAGTGTATTCCCTCCTCCCGCTCTAATAACTGCATGAATCCTTCAAGGCATGCTACCAATAAGATTTTGAATATTATCTTGAGGAATAGCATTCCATTCCTCTTGTCCTGCAATTCTTAATTAGTTTCTTGAATTTGGAAGGGAATTTCTAGCTCGTATGCGACGTTTTAAAAAATACCACATGTGTTCTATCGAATTTAGATCTGGGCTATATGGTGGCTAGTAGAGGTTCTCAGGAATAGTCTTCAAACAGATACAAAGAAAAAAAGGAAAGGCTCAGAAACCCTTGGTAAATATAACCACTTCTATGGTTGCGTTAGAAAATACATTATACAGTATAATAAGTATAGATCCTTATCCGGAAGGAACTCAAACGAATTATTAATATGAACCTAACCATGATGGTTCTACCCCATGTAGAGGTAAGTTCATGCATACTTGTCCAGTATGTCAAACAATCATACAGTATTGTAGACACAGATAAAGTCAGAAAGAAAAGTAATTAGAAGAAAAAGCAAGCATGGGAGAGGGGGTGCGATTAAACAAAGATTGGGGAACAAAGGTGTAGCGAAAGCTAGAATGCTGTCATATACCTGAGGCAAGAAAAACAAAAGCCCTTGCATATAACACTAGAAAACAAACAGATATTAACAGAATATAGAATAAATATAAAGTAGAATCTAGAATAAGAAGAAAGAAACATACATCACTAATCAGGAAAACAAAAATAATGGAAGTAAAACAAGCTTTAAATCATTAAAGAATAGAACGATGCCCGGAGGTAGAAAACGTCCTGTAGAACTTATATTATATTAATTATATAAGTACTACTGACATTATTATAGAACTAGAATGGCAGGACAACCCTTGAAGAATGAAACACCGCCCTTTTATTACCATATCACACACAAAAAGGAGATAAACTAAACTGCGACAATTAGCAGTAACGAGCTCGCTATCGAAGTAGAATCATGCAAGATTCCGGGAGGGTGGATCACCAATACACCATCCATTCTCACATCTCACAAATATTAGAAAAGAAAAGTGTCCAAGAAACCCACTTCGTATTCGTAGATTTGAGAAAAGTATATGACAGTGTTCCACAAAATAAACTATGGGAATCACTAGAAAGAACAATCATCAGTGTAAAACTTGAATTACAGTGTAATAGATTTGTTGATAAACTTAAACAGTTTCAAATATTTATGTGCTATGTTCAATTTCAATTTCATTTCAATTTAATCAGAATTGAAAATAATTCTCAAAAATTGTAAAGGATATATCTAATCCCGTTTAGACTTTATGAAATAATATGACTAGTAATATGTTTTGTAGCTTACATGATGCTTATATGAAATAAACTACAAACAGTTTTTGAGAGTTGTATGGAGGAGAGAAGTGTTAAGAAGATGAATGTTATTTGGAATCATTAGAGACTGTTATATCGAACGACCACCAAGATATTAGGAATGAGATGAATCGGCAGTTTCGGTTGTAAAATAGTATATAATATATTTAATATATTTAATTTTCATAATACTAGAAAAAGAAATGTATTAAAAAGTTTGTTTTTAAAATACTAAATTGCGACCTTGGGATATTTCATTCCCACAAAAGCTACTAGGAGTTTTAAGAATTTATACAGATGATAGCTGCAACTTCCACGTTTTCATTTTTTATTACTGCAATATTTGTAATTTATATAATATTATGTCCATATATACCATTATACATTGGTAGTTTTAATATTTGTATTTTAATATTTCTGATTCATATATCACCTAATTGTTTTTGCTAAGTAATAGCATTTTATATTGTATTAGTATGTAAGCCGTAATAAATTGGATTGGAACGCACAGGGCAGACGCACACAATGAAGACCCAAAACAAAATCGCGACGTAAAGTGCATAAAGAAGCCTCTGAAAATGGCTGTAGTTGCAAATGAAGGGAGGTATTTAATATCGTGTACGATGTAAAAGTGTGGTGGAGGCTCTATGCTTCTAAGAAGGAGTTACAGGATCTAAGATGAAGAAGACACGTAAGCCATATAGAATCCAGTATACATCATGTACATCCAACATGATGTACTCGATGCTAATATACTAAATATGTTTATAACAACATAATTTATTAATTTTATATGGTGGTTATGTAAAATAAAGATTTTACTGTATTATAGTATGCAATATTGGAAACTATGGATAATACATTGAATAGTGTAAACAGTGTAAACACACAATTCATAACCTAACCTTAAACTACTAAACTAAATTCAATTATACAATTATAATAAAAAATTTAGACATACCTAACATTCCCCATGACTCCTAATAAGTTATCTCATTGGTGCAGGCACACAATCACATTATTAATCACATCACAAAACAATTTATTCGCGGACACTACACGCACCAAGAAGCTCGCGGACTGACTGCGGCGAGATGCGTTGCAGTGACTCACCATTTTTTTGCGCATCAATTCGTTCGATTTATTACCTTATACGGGCATAAACTCATGCACCGGCCACTGAATCACCGGTAAGTCACCGCTGATAACAATAAAAGTTAGTAAATAAATAGTAATAATTTCCATTATTTCACATAAGCTACATATCGAACTTTGATATGACAAGTGCCGTAACTTCCAAAATGAATTTTCAGGTTTTGATTTTTGTTTTGATAATTCGTATGTATATTTGAAGATGCTTTAATCTTTTTTTGTGTATAGAATAAATTATTATTTAAAAAATATATAATATTATACTTAATGGTAAAACTACTGGAAGTATGTGAATCTTTAAAATGCATTTATCTCGGAAACAGATTTTGGAAGTTACGATATTTGTCATCTCACAGTGCGAAATATGTAATACATATTACTAAACAATTGATGGTAAATGGGGCAGTCCCTCATGAATTCCCCAATTCCACACTATCAGATCGGACAATTTCGTGTTAAAATAGTAGGAAACCGTAAAATTAAAAACTTGATTCACATGGACTGGGTAGGAATTAGAAGAATTTTACAACCAACTAGACGAAATCATGAAGATAGTCAAAAATGTAGTTTGTCAATATTGTTCTTTAATGCTAAAATAGGGAACGGAATTATAGAAGATTGTGTTGGGCCATATGCGCTTGGCGAAAGAAACGAGAGAAGTGAAAAACTTATTGAATTCGGTCAGATTAGAAATCTGGTAATAAATAACACTTGGTGCACACTACCAAAAAGAAGGCTATACACCTGTACATCTCCAAGGCATAGATCAGATAATATAGTACGAAAACAGATAGACTATACTCTAATCAATCAAAAATATAGGAACGCCATTCGCACAGTCAAAACATACCCGGGAGCAGTTGTCAGGTCGGATCACAAACCCCTTATCGCCACCCTACAAATCAAACTGAAAAAAGTCCAAATAAAATGTCGAAACCAGAAATTAAAAACCACTATGCATCGAGATGAAGAAATAAGATAAAGCGTGAAGACGAACATCAACGAAAATCAAGCAACAGGTTATAGACACCAATGTGGATGTGGATGAGACATGGGGCACCATAAAAAAAGCTCTGTGGGACGGCAGTAAGGATACATTGAAACAGAAAAACAACTGCCAACCCCCAAAAGAACAATGGATGACAGATGACATTTTGGCAAGAATGGAAAAGATAAAACAATACAAAGACAAGGATAGAAATAAATACAAAGAAATTCAACAAGAAATTCAAAACAAAAATATAGAAGCCAAAGAAACATTTCTGAGAAACCAATGTGTGGAGATAGAATCGTTTCAGCTAAGGTATGATTCATTTAACTTACATAAAAGGATAAAAAAATTCACTGGTATGGGAAAGAAGAAACAGACTGGTATAATGAAAGATAACAACGGTAATATTATAGTGGACATAGAGAAAAAGATCAAAAGATGGGAGGAATACATACAACAACTATTTAAAGACACCAGAAATGAAATAGAGATAAAAGAAACATCGCAAGCACCAAGAATAACAGCAGAAGTAATGTATGCTATCAAGAACTCAAAACATAGAAAGGCAATAGGACCACACGAAATACCAGTCGATATTCTTAAACTAATTGATGAAGACAATATTAGCATATTGGTAAATCTATATAATACCATCTATACGACTGGAATCATACCAGAAGACTGGTTAAAATCTATATTCTTTTTATTACCAAAAAGGGAGTGCTCAGATTTTAGAACAATAAGCGTGATGAGTCACACATTAAAGGTTTTTCTAAAAATCATTCACAGCCGCATTTACAAGAAATTAGAAACAGATATTAGTGAGACACAGATCGGATTTCGAAATTATCTAGGCACAAGAGAGGCTCTATTTGAAATGAATGTCATAATCCAACGATGTCTCGATATGAACGTAGATTTATTTATAGGCTTCGTCTACTACGAGAAAGCATTATCGGTTAATGGAAATAGTACAGCAGAAGGGCCTAGACTATAATGACGTCCGAATAATAAAAACTTTGTGCTGGAATCAGAAAGCACACTTAAATGTTGAAGGACATAACTCTGAAGAATTGGATATTCGACGGGGAGTCTGCCAAGGATGCATACTATCACCGGTCCTATTTAATATGTACTAAGAATGCTTATTCAATGAATCCATCAATGGTGACTCGGGTGGAGTAATCATAAACGGTTATCAATAACATCCATCTGCCAGCTTCAGAAAATGATGCAAGACATAAATACGACTAGCCAATCCTATGGGCTCAAAATGAATTTGAAGAAAATTTATTGTTGTAAATAAAACCAATGTTAATAATATTCCAGCAATACTAGTAAACCACATCACAATTGAAAAAGTTAGAAGCTACCAATACCTAGGAAGACCTATTGAAGACAATAACGACCAAACCATAGAAGTGAACAAACGTATAGAAATAGCAAGAGGAATTTTCGTCAAAATGAAAAACATTTTCTGAAATAGAAATCTCAATCTAGTCTTGAGAGTCCGAATAAGTCGCTGTTACATTTGCTCAACACTACTGTATGGGATGGAAGCATGGACATAAGAAAAATAACATACAAAAACTAGAGTCGTTTGAGATGTGGATCTATCGCCGCATGCTCAAGATATTCTGGACGGATCTAGTAAGCAACGAAGAAGTCATGCGAAGAATGCATAAAGAAAAGGAACTGATCCTTACGATCAAAACACGAAAGCTAGAGTACTTGGGACACATCACCCGGGGTGAGAGATACTCTATTCTCCAACTGATCATGCAAGGAAAAATACAAGGAAGAAGAAGCATTGGGCGCCACATAACCTCATGGTTAAAGAACTTTAGAGAATGGTACGGACAAACATCGGTCGGACTATTTAGAGCTGCAGCGTCAAAGATTATAATCACCATGATGATTGCCAACCTCCGATAGGAGACGGCACCACAAGAAGAAGAAGGGTAGGAATCCGCCTCATCCAATTCTGTCAGGAAGAGAACATGCAAATTAAAAACACATGGTTAGATCTACCAGCATTTCTCAAACATTATGGTCCGCGACCTCCTTTTGCACTTAAACATTTCAAAGAACCCCCTGAAAAATGGGTATGTGTAAAAAACATCCCCAATTATTTGTAATTGTTTTATCGGCGACTCCTCTAATATTTTTCGCAACCCTGTCTTTAAGAATCACTGACCAAGACTATATACTTAGAAATCTCTAGTAGACTGTCAGGGAAGAATAGTACGAAAATAAGTTGACTACATCCTAATAAATAGGCATTTCTATTCTACAGCAAAAAAAGGTTAGTACTTAATTAATCCAGGGGCTGATCCCCAAAGATCATAACCTACTCGCAGCAACAATCAAAAATAGCTAAGATACACACAATAACGATACAATGAAATATATCGATCGAGAACAAAGAAGATGCAAAAGACATATGGGAGCAAACACAAGACGCCATGTTATAAACGACAAAACTCGCCAGTGAGAAGCAATGGGAAAATTGATGACGGCCTAATTCCATACCTTAACGGAACAACGGCGCTCTTGCAGGAATACGATAGAAAAAAGGGAATACTAGAGAATAGAGAACCAAATAGGGTTCAAAATAACAAGCAAACAATAACTGACAGAAACAATAATGCCAAGAAAGGAAAAACTTCAAACCATATACGACAACTTCAACCTACATAAAAAACTAAAGGAGATAGCAGGAATAGTACATAAAGCCAGAGGGCAAACGAGGAATATATCGGAAACAAAAGCCATGTCTGTGAAATCCCCGAGAATGGACTGGCCTTAGGACTAAGAACTGGTCCACTTTTCAAAACCGCAAGACAGACAAAATAAAAATGTGATCGTAAACACCCATTAATGGATACGCACTGGAAGAAGACACAAGAAGTTCACAATCATAAAAATTGCTTACTTTAGAATATTTTCGGAAATTCAAACGGAAACCTGTAAATATAAGTAGTAAGTGACAAATATATGACCACTTTCATAATCACCGGCATTAATTACGTCCGCGTAAAGACACACTACGACACTAACAATGAGCCTTAAATGTTGAAGGGACCCCTGGTCTTCGATAAAATATTAAAATAATAGAAACGTGAATCAAATTCTGAACAATTCCAGTATTATATCATTTAATAATTCGTTTTGCAAGTCTATTAATTCTGTTCAATTTCGATTTATTTATACTATTTATAATAACAAGTATATGAAACATTTATCGTAAATACCGATTAAACCAAATAAAAATTATGTAACAATTTGTTATGCAAGTCCAATAATGCTATTAATTTTTGAATATTAGTGCCATTAATCAAAAAAGAAAAGAGTGTACATATGGAATCTTTGACACATAGTTTCTTAACAAGATGAGCAAAATTAATTCACGTAAAATTTAAATAAATTTGCATAGCAAGTCGTTAAATAACCTTAAATTGTGCATAAAACATTATTGGACGAGCTAATTAGAACAAGGAAACACGTTGAAAGGTCACGGCAATAAAAGAAATTCCCAATTAATACAGCCCCGCCATAGGATGAATTTTGGTATAAATATAACTTGCTTCCGTGGAACAGTCATCATTTATAAAATGAAGATTATCTTACTTACCGTAGCCGTTTTGGTGGTCGCAGTTCATGGAGATGTGTCTCCGGCTAATATTTTGGGAAAACTTGTGGTAAGAATTTGTGCTTAAATTTTAATTAAAAATAGTAATAAAAATTAATAAACTAATTATTATTACATAATGAAAAATATATATAGTTTCCAATTATTTGTGTAGGGTTTGATAAGAAAATTGTTCATCCGTCGAATGAAAGTTTTTTATTTTCCGCGTTATATCTTTATATCATGTATATTGCAGCTGATCCGATAAGCGGATTACACTGGGCATTTGAGGATCTAACATCTGCAGAATATAAATTTGACTAGACAGATATTTGCTCGGTAGCAAATATATGTAGAGTAACATCTTCTGAATAACAAAATTATCAGTTTATAGGAGAAGTATAATGATTGTAAATTAAATTATGAAAGAGCAATCGTGTATGTATTATGAAAAAAAAATACGGTAAGAAAGCGTAAAGGCTGTCGCTGCCTGAAGGGATCGCACTTTTCTTGTGGGGCTAACAACAAAAAAGGGCTATTATTAAATTAAATAACTTGTATCCTATTACTTTGTCTAATTTTTATTAAAAGCTGTATAAAAGTTCATAGTCCGTATGACATTATCTAGTTTCTTATATCGTTTTATTTATAAGAATTGATATATTAAACTATAAAACTATTTCTAAATGAAAAATTAACATTGTGTATTACGGTGTTGTCATTGTTAAGTGAATTTATTATTATTCCGTCGCTATATCATTTTCTACATGTGTGTATGACACTATGTAGTTTGTGTCTGCATCGAAAACGATATAAGAAACTACATAATGTCATACTGGCTTTATACTACGTCCAGCCCAGCTCAGTGGTCTAGTGGTTAGGGGCATTGTCCGTCTCGTAGTGAACATTGGGGAACGCGAGTTCAAACCCCATCGGGGCATATTTTCGCGAATCATCTATCACAGTTTTTCAGAGGTTTTTTGTGAAACTTCGATTTGTCTGTGATTACTGTCTATGTCTCGGTCTATAATTTAAAAAAAAAAACTTCTATCTTTATAGGGCTATCAGCCGTGAGGCTTTTCCGCCGGTCAAGGGAGAAGCTCAGAGGAGTTTAATCACCCGGTATTTACCTTAACTTCACAGAAAACCTCTGAAAAACTGTGAAAGGTGATTCGCGAAATTTCGTTCCCCGCTGGGGATCAAACTCAGGCTCCCCATGCTCAGTACGAGACGGACGACGCCTCTAACCACTCGGCCACTAATATGATTTTTTATTTAGATAAATAACTTAACACATATAGTTCATGTAAATTAATGTCTTGAATATCCGAGTTCGACTTTCTATAGTCTTTGAAATTCTGCAATATCTTTTGATCAAATAATATATACCCCATTTAATGTATATAGATTTTCTATTTCCTATGATTAAGATTAAATAAGTCATAAAGCTTAGCATACGAAATTACTTGATATCTGCTCAAATTAATTTCTCCATTATACAATTGCAGCGGTTAACCGACAAAGAACTGATTGAAACTGAAGATCTCGCCGCCAGCTGCCTGAAGAAGCATGGTGTTGAAGAAAAACTTGTGATTGGCGCGTCTAATGGAATCTTCCCGAATCATAAAGGATTAAAATGCTACTTCGAATGCTACAACAAGGGTTTCGGACTCATGAAGCCTGATGGAAAATTGGACCTAAGCAAAATCAAAGATCAAACCCCCGAACCAATTTATAAACTAGGAAACTACTGCGCTTCGCAAGTGGAGCACTCCGATCACTGCGAAAAGGCATACTTGGCATACAAATGTTTTGTAATCGAGGGCCAAAAAGCAAAGAAAGCACAACACTGATTTAGATTCATATTTACACTTTTATATACCGGCTCTTAATAAAACATATTTGAAATAACTGTGTGGTCTACGCCTTATTAAAAATATTTTATTAAATATACATTCCAAAACATGCATTTACGGGAACCTCAAAGAAATTGAATTTCGCTTACTCTGCGTCTAAAATATCGCGGAATATTCTCAATATCAGTGTGTAATATAAATCTTAATCGATTTTAATAATGTAAGTAAACCGGTTTTATTAAATGAGCTGGTTTCAATATTAAAGAATTATCGAGGTGACTAAAATATTTAAGTTCGGTAAAAATAATAACATTTTTATATCTTGGGGTATAAAATGCGGTTACTTGCACTGAGCAATTACTTGTTACAATGAATCCGCTGTGGTTTTACATGTGCATAGTAGTAGTTGCTGGTGAAACAAAAATTAGCAGCTATAATTTTTTAGCGAAATTTCTGGTAAGTACTATTTTCAATTTAATAAATACATACATAGATATTTCATTATAATAAGTAACTATTTAAAAAATAAGTTTTAATTATGAATGTACAAATGGCAAGGGAGTGAAGTAGTGTCATAATTATAAAGATGCAAGATGTAAAGTATTCATTAAAATATGATTAGTACATTGATAAACAAGCTGTTATGTAATATGTATTGTCAATATTAATAAATATTATATATAGAAATCAAAAATTCAATATAATATGATCAATGACATATTAATTACATACCAGGAGCATAATGTTATATCAAATATCCTAGTTTCTGCTACCATTAAACATTATATTCATTATATTTTGTGTAACTGATATAGTTGTCCAAACTTCAGTAGCGTATTGTACTAATCAAATTAATGGTAAAAAGGATGGATGAGCATAAAAGCTGGACAGTGACGTGATTAATACGTTTTGCGGCAAAGTTACAGCTTAAATCATATTTCCGAAATGCTCATCCGTAATTAAAGCGGATATCTATCTGTCTGCATTCATTTAATTATACACAAATTAATTGAAATGTAATAAATATATTTGATAATCCAAATAATTAAAGCTAATAGCACTTCTTAATGTACGATATTGAGGCAGGTTAATACTAATAAAAAAAATATATTACCATAACTACTTACATAATCAGGTCCGGATAATGTCCAGCTAAATTTGTGTTACTTGCTAAGTGAATAGTCATATGCAAAGCATTGAATTCTAATAATTTGCAGTTGCTATTAGTCATGACCTCCTTTATATAAAAACAAAAAACAATATTCAAAATATATTGAAAATGTTAAAACAGAAAGTTATGAGGGTACGCTGAACCTAAATATAATTGAACATCAATTCCCATATGATGCTTCATTGATGAAAAAAAGAAAGTTCCCGCATCAACCCTTAATACATAGGTTCAAACATCCATGGCACTAATATTGCATGAATTAGTTATTAGATTATATTCTTTGCCTTCCGATCGCTAATTAAATATTTATTGTTTATCTCTGTATCATATATAAAACAGTATATAATATGTAAAAGTGTGAAGAAAGAATTGTTCCTTAGAAGAGTAATAAATACATAGAAATTTAATAATAAATATAATATTGTGAAGATGTTATCCTGTGTGGATCTTCCTTTCCTAAACCGCATTGCGATTCTAAAAGTGTCTGTTCTATTCTTGCTATTATTCTCTTGTCTAATATTGTCTTATCTAATATTTTCATCCCTATACTTATTAGTGTTATGCCTCTATAATTTGAGCATTTCGACATAGTTAATGTTTTGGCTGCATATTGAATCCTATATCTTGAGGTATAATTAGGTAATGCAATATATTAACAATATACAATACAATATACAATAACTACTGTTAGTATTATTATTATTAGTATTGTTACACACACAGACATACACACACCCAAATAAACGAAGGCGCCAGGTCTGAATGGTATACGTGGCGAGGTATGGAATGATGGGGCAGCAGCCACTAACTAAAATGATAAATAAGGTATGAGCTGGAAGAACACAAATGCGAAGAGTGATAGTGGGAGAATGGAAGTCTGTAGGTTTGAAGTGTAAGAGGCCTTAAGTACCTAGGTTATTGTTACACACACATACACACCTAAATAACCGAAAATATCGATACAATACACATACACAAATATTTAATGTTTTATAGTTTAATTTTATACTAAACTAATTTAAATTGTTGTTCCAGGCCCTAACGGAAGCAGAGCTGCAAGAAACTGAAAGAGTAGCCACGCAGTGCTTAAATGAAAATAATCTAAATCCCGAATTGATTTCAAAAGCTGAACGAGGTATATTTCCCGATAATCGAGATTTAAAGTGTTTTTATGGCTGCTATTTGGAAGATTACGGATTAATTGATGCTGCTGGGAAAATAAGCGTGGCGAAAATCGAAACGAAAGCCCCGGAGCCTGTTATAAAGCTTGCAAAATGGTGTTTGGAGCAAGTGCATTACAATAAGGATTTATGCGAATTGGCATATAAAACCTATATGTGTTTCGTTCTGGAAGGCCGTAAACAAGCACAACAGCGTACTTAAAATAAATATTTTATATGTAATCTGTATTACTATATGATTTTTAAAGTATTGTTATGGTTCGATTTCTTAGATCCTACCCTAGGATTCTATTTACATGCAAAGCATAATGAATAAAGATAATAAAAAAAATTTTAATAGAAAATTATGGCGATTATCAAACGTTGATAAACAACGGTTGGAACATGCTAACATTAATTAAAACTTGAAACACATAAATTAATACATGAAAAACATCCAAAACCGACGTGTTTAATACTATATGATATAATATAATGTGTTAATTCATGTTTTCTATATTCTAAACAATGTTTTTGGATGTTTTAATATATGAAAACCATCTAAAAACACCGTTTGAAATATGAAAACATGAATTAAAGCCTGAGAACACCGATTGAAACATGTAAAACATCTATACAACAAAAATTGACGATATTAGATGTTACAAAACTTAAACTTGAAAACATCGAAAACGCTAGTTAGTTAGTATTATTATTATTAGTATTGTTACACACACATACATACACCCACCCAAATAAACGAAGGCGCCAGGCCTGAATGGTATACGTGGCGAGGTATGGAAGGAGGGGCAGCAGTGGTTGCTGCAGCCACTTACTAAAATGATAACTAAGGTATGAACTGGAAGAACACAAATGCGAAGAGTGATAGTGGAAGAAAGGAAATCTGTAGGTTGAAGTGTAAGAGCCCTTAAGTACCTAGGTGATTGTTACACACACATACACACCTAAATAACCGAAAATATAAAAAATTGATGATATTAGATGTTACAAAACTTAAACTTGAAAACATCGAAAACGAGGTTTGAAATCGTGAAAACGCAGTTTGTGAAATGAAAACATAAATTTTCGTTCTTCGATGTTTTTCTTTCATTAATTTATGTGTTTCAGGTTTTAATTGTCATGTTTCCAACGCTGTTTTTCAATGTTTTTTAGGTTTTAATTGACGTTTTTATGTTTCGACCGGCGTTTTATTTAGATGTTTTAATACCTGAAAAGTATCGAAAAACACCATATGAAACATGAACACATTAATTAAAACCTTAAAACACAGCTTGAGATATGAAAAACATATATAAAATAAAAATTGATGATTTTCGATGTTTTAAAACCTGAAATACAGCAAAAACATAGATTCTGATATGAAAACATCTTAATTTTTCGATGTTTTTCATGAATTAAATTATGATTTCAGGTTTTAATTCATGTTATTATGTTTCAAACGCTGTTTTTCGATATTTTTGAGGTTTTAATTGACGTTTTCATGTTTTAACTGGCGTTTTTAGCAGTTGTCATTAACTGAAAAGCATCGAGAAACACCACATGAAACATGAACACCTTAGTAAACACCTGAAATCACAGCTTTGAGATATGAAAAACATCTATGAATTAAAAATTGAAGATTGTCGATGTTTCAAAACCTGAAAACAGCGAAAACATAGCTTGTGATCAACTTTAAATGTTTTTCATGTATTAATTTATGTTTTATTTGATTTCAAAGGCTGTTTTCGATGTTTTCAGGGTTTAATCGACGTTTCCCTGTTACAATCGATTTTTTCTTGTTTGCGGGGATGTTTTTTTATATATTTCAAATGGCGATTCTCGGTGTTTTTCAGGTTTTAATTTTTGTTTTTAGACTTTACGCTTTTTTTCATATCTCAAATAATGTTTCTCATGTTTCACCGCCGTAAACATCGAAAGAATCAATTAGAAATATGAAAACATCAATCAAAACACAGTACACGGAATGAGAAACATTGATTTATTGAAACTTTGATGTTTCTGATGTTTTTGAATTCATGTTTCAAGCGACTTTTTCATGTTGTACGCGCTGTTTTTTCATGAACAAAAGGTTTTTCCCGAAGTTTTAAAACTTGAAAAGTATCGAAAAACGACGTTTGATACACGTAAAACATGATCAATCCAATTTGTTTATGATATTTTCATGTCATCGTGTTTTCAGGTTTTAATGCTGTTTTATATGCAAATGATGTTGTAATATTTGCCATAAACATCGAAAAAGTAAAGGTTCCATCAGAAACATTATTGTTTTTTGTTTGTTTTTCAAATGTTTAACGGCGTTATCAATTTTTTTCATTTATGGTTTTTATTTCTTAGACGTTGTTTTTCAAGTTCTTCGTCGTTTTCTTGATTTAATCGACGTATCTATGTTTTCATGTTTTTAGTGGTGCTCAAACACCGTCTAAATACTGCGTGCGTTAAGGAACATGGCTTGCACCTATGCCTAATGATTGTTACATTCGCTTTAGCTCGATAGTTTCTATACGGTGGTTGAGGACAAACTGGCTAGATTTTGCGTGGTTGAGGGAATATAACGTTTATCACCAATGCCCTGACCCTAATGTTTGATACATCTGCTTCAGCTCTATAGTGTCTATGGAGGAAGCTATAGTAGTTGAGGAATAACTCTCTTAAAAACTTACATTCACATCATATGGCCTTAAAACGGCTCGATGGATCGCGACCAAATCGAAATTGGCTGAGAACGCCAGCTGGGGTGATTCCGTGAAAATGTTAACAAAATCGGTCCGCTAACAGGGAAAAACTATAACTACTATAAAACATTTCCTATTGCGCATATGGCTTCAAAAAATTAACGAGTGGCGCAGTTAACAAATGATGTCATCTGCGGTGACTACAATACCAAAACGCGAGGGGAATTTCGAAAATGGTCGCATGTAATAATGAAAATGTCAAAAGTGGAACCGATTTTGATTTGATTTTAATGTTTTCATTCGGAAAGTCGTGTGGGGCCAATAATAAATATTTTTGGTATATCTTTTCTTCTAAAGAATGTCGTTTTTATCGTGTTAAAGATTTTCCCTGATTTCACAATCTCCGATTAATTTCTTTTTTTATCCTTCTGTTCTTTTCTATTATCATCACTGGATATTTAAAGATTTCTACCTTAATTTTACTATTATTATTAATGTTGTGGAATGTAATGTACACTTCTTTAATTATTCTAATTTAAACAATATACTCACATGAATATCAGATATTAGTTTGGATTTGATTATTATTTACTACTAGTATACAATTTATTTTTAAATATATGCTATCCTTGACATGTTACTTCTATAACATACATCAAAATTATATAAACATAAATGAAGATTTAGTATATAATAATAAATATGCCTATACATGGTTACTGGCTATGAAGGTTAACCTGACTATACAAAAGCCACGTTGGCCATCCGATGCTAAAAAAAGTTTATTAAAAATATAAATATGCAGTATCAAATAATTCTAGTCATATACATAGTAAAAAACTTATCGTATGTTCGTAAGGCTTTTCCGCTACTAAAGGAAAAAGCTCAGAGGAGTTTAATCAACCGGTACAGTTAGTAGATACAACATAAAGTATAAAAGCACACAAGAATAATGCCTTCGTATTTAAGATTGTAAGATCTAGTAGATATTTAAAGATGAATTGCAAGGTTTAGAGTTTGTGAGAGTAAGGAGTATAAGTATAGGTTGAATGAGGAAGGGAAAAGGTGCAGAAAGTATGGAGACATAAAGGATAACTGTATGCATTAGAGCACACTCCCCAAAGACGGATGTGGAATTCGTAAGAATAAAAACATAAGTAACTCGGGATGGACGGATAATGTTTCTATTATTGTAATCCCTACAGAATGAACAAAATTATCGAAGAAAATATCGAAGAAAATATCGAAGAAAATATCGAAGAAAATATCGAAGAAAATATCGAAGAAAATATCGAAGAAAATATCTACCAAGAAATTTAATTTAATTAAACAAGAGTACAAGCAATGGGTATATAATCGCTCTCCAGTACCCACGAATGCGAAGACGCAATTTTCTGGCGCGAAGAGATGCCATAGTTTTCTGGGATGCCAAGGGGATTCTCTTAATTGAGTATATGCCAAAAGGAACTACAACAACGGGAAATATCTACAAGGACACAATTAAGAACTTGAAAGGGGCCATACCAGAGCAATTATGCTCAGAAACCCCAACTGCAGGGTGCATAAAGTACGAATTGTACAAGAAGCAATCAACGAATGCGGAATTACAACATTGGCCTTACAGTCCCGACCTTGCCCGTTCATTCCAAAACTCTAAAAACCCGTCACAGGGCATTTTATCGTTGATTGAAGTATAAATACTTCAATCAATGATTCTATCAAATGAAGACTTAGAATACGCTGTTTAGAGTCATATTTTGCAGAATTACTAAAGCATTAGCATAAAGTTATTAAGAAGAAGTTGGAATAAGTGTAATACTGTTAATAGTTCCTATGTTGCAAAATCAAATTATGTTAGTCCTCGAACTTGTTTTCGTAGCTAGGTGGTAAAAGCATCGCCTGTCTATTGAAAAAAAAAACATTAAAAAATATGATTGAAGACAATGAAATAAAATGAATGTATTTTGTGCATATTTGAGAAATATCTAATTTCTTCTTTAAAAAAATTGATACTCATCGCCTTAAATTGACCCGATACTTTATCACAAATATATTACATACAGTTTAATGTGCTGTCTCATTTAAGTAGTACAACATTATTTGTTTACGTTATTTCGTGTAAGACATGAATTTCCGGTTAACACACATACATACATACATTACATAGCAGCGTATTTTGTGCTGCATAGAGTTAATGTCTAAATAGTATTCAAGGGTATATTCATGTTGCATTATTAATTCATTTTGATACAAAAAGTAATGTTTTGTGTGTATCTATATGTTAATTAACTCGATGATAATTTTTAGAAAATAAATGCAAGTTTTTATGAGCATACATGCAAATTCAACCTCGATCACAATTTTAATTAACTGCAAACAGTTTATATATAAAACGTGCTCATACTGGAAATTCTAAACAGTTTATTTATAATACAACAAAATGAAGTTACTAATTTTCACTTTATTTATTGCTGCAACATATGCAGATAAAGCGGATACAATGTTCAAAGAGTTGGTAAGATGAGTTAATGAAACTTTAATTTAATATAAATTATTTATAATATTATTTTAATATAAATAATTTGATTGTTATAGGATTTAAATACAGACCTTGTAAAGCAAGCCGCCGTGGTAACTGCTAAATGCTTGAAAGAGACAAAGGTGGATCCAGAATTAATCAAGAAAACGGAAGCAAACATCTTTCCAGAGGATCAAAATTTGAAATGTTATTACGGTTGTTTAGCTTTGAACTTTGGTAACATGTACGCAAATGGCGATTTTAACATGGAAAAATCATTAGCTGTTACTTCAGGCGCTGTAAGGGAGATTGCTGTAGAGTGTGTAGCCCAGGTTACATCTAATGATCTTTGTAAACGGGCATACGATGCCTATAAATGCATTAGACATGCCTTATTGCAGAATGAACAGGCAAATTGATTTTATTAATGCATCTGCAAATTTATTAGAATATCCAATAGAATAATAATACTGTATACATATTTAATTTGTCTCATTTAATGTCATCATTTATATACCCTCATATCTAGGATACTAAATTAGAGAGGATACTAGCTGATGTATGAGCTAGATGTAAGATTTTGAAACTACGTCAAACACGGACATTTTTACTTGATTAATCGTTTAGAGAGGATACTTCATACATCAGCTAATCAGTAAGATTTTGAAATTACTTCAAACACGAACATTTTTACTTGGTTTATCGTTATTGTTTTAGTAGCAGTAGTAATTCGCTACAATTGGTAACTATAGCTATAGACCAGGGGTGGCGAAACTTTTGACATGTTTGGGCGACCTGTTTTTTAAATTATAGGCGGCGGTCTACCAACATCGTATGTATAAAGTGATACATAAGAAAAGTAGTAATTTAAAGCCATACATAAATTTAAATTTATAATAAACATAGGTAATATTAATACCCATTAAATATCAAATTAACTTAATTACAGAAAATTATCATTTCTTCTCAGAAATTAATTAGTTTATAAATAAAACAATATGTGCATCAGACAAGTGGGCGACTAGGAATAGTTGTTTGGCCACCCCTACTATAGATATTCTGAACATTCCTCCGTGTGTTGTAGTATACATATAAACAATGAAAAAACAACATTTATTAGTAATATTGTTTACATTATTTCTGTAAATAAATGTATTATTTGATCAATAGCATATTGAAATAAAATGGTTATATAAAATATATCTTATCTATTTTTTATGCTAAAAATATATGAATTATCTGTTTATATAAAGCCGTTCATGGTATAATCAGAAGACAGTACACTAACAAATAATGAACATACTAGTTTGTGCCGTGTTCATCTGGGTCGCCTCAACGTATGCAGAACAATCTGGTACATTATTTGATTATGTGGTAAGAAAACAGAAACAGAAATATTATTTCCCTTGTTATTTTATTTGTCTTAATTGATTTAGTAATTTTAACGGGCACTAGTGTGTTACATTTACTGCCAGCTAATAAATAACTTTATATTCTACAATGGTAGTAGTTATGGTACTCTTTTATCTAATAAATATTATTAAGCGAATATTTGCAATAACAAAATTAATAGTATATCGGGATAAAATGATAATAATTATTATATGTTCATAGGATCCATATCCAAATCTTAAAAAAGAAGCAGCCGCAATAACTGCAAAGTGCTTAAAAGAGACGAATGTTGACCAGGATTTAATTAAGAAAACGGAGGAAGGAATTTTTTCAGAGGATAGAAACCTAAAATGTTATTATCATTGTTTGGCAATGAAATTCGGTACAGCTCAAGAAAATGGCGAATTTAACATAGCAAGAATAATGGCTGTTTCGTCTGGAATTGTACAAAACATTACTAGAGAGTGTGCAGCAAAAGTAACATCTACAGATCTTTGTGATAGATCATACGATTGTTATAAATGTATTAGGATAGAAATATTGAAAATTGAAAAAAAGACTGACTAACCAATTATTGAATTTGTTAATAGTGTACCCATAATAAAATGTACATGATATTGTGTTTTTATTTGATTATGTGCATTGGCTTTATCACAAAAAAAGTGTCTTTAAACAGAATGGTTGTTTTAAGTAATATATTATAATTACTCCATCTGGCAAAATTTCGTACTATTGGCCTGTTGTGCTCTCAGTATATGGTGCACTGTACAACAAAGTGCTGCAAGATATAAGCAATCTACAAACATTTGAAACATTAATTAAGACATGTAGTAGATATATAGTTTTTGCCAACTTAAAATGCTAAATATTGTTTAATATGTTAGCATCCTTCATTATCCATAAGATGACCATACGTCCAGAATTTCCCAGGATATTCCTGAATTTTCAGTCCCTGTGCCTATTTTTTACACCTCGCTTGTTGGTCCCCAATTTATAACATTTGACCCGAATTGTCCCGAAAAACAGTAGTGTGAGAAAGAAAAAGTTTAAATGCATATATTTATTTTAGTAGTGTAGAACTTATCTTTTGTCCTCCGGGTACTAATGCTACAACTGGCCGAGTATTTAGAATTATGAACAGTTTTTGGACTAGTGATGAGACAGACAGCTTAAACTGGATACATTGATACCCTTCAATTAATCACCAACATAAATGATGATGAAAGTTGCTGTTTTGATTTGCTGTATATTTATTGAAAAAAAAAAATGTATATCACTATTAAAAAACGAAACAAAAATTATTTATTATATATATATATATATATATATATATATATATATATATATATATTATGTAGATGTAGATTAACTATTGGATATGCGGCGTAAGGCAAAAAATAAGAAACTCCTTCTTTTATGAATCGATATATCGCATTTCATTCAAAGCTTCATCAGGATTATACTACAAATTAACCAAAATTTATAAAATTACACAGTTATTAATGTAATACTTAGTAATACTTACAATAGAGTTAGTTTAAAGAGCACAGCTAAAACATCAGACATTTAACAATTAATACAATAAGATTTAAAATAGAAAATGTCAGTCAAATATAATATAAAATACATATATATCGTTAGAATTTTTCGAAGAACATCACGACCATATATATATTCCCGAATTTCAAACTTCGAAATCTGGTTACCTTATTATATATGATATAAATATTAGAATAGTTATATTTTTTCGTCGATCTCAATTTTTACCATAAAGCCTTCACGGATAAACCAAATATATTATATTGGCGTATGTTAATATAGCTTTTGCTGAAATAAAATAAGAACTGAGAAATACAATAAGAAAAGAAACAGGAGACATTAGTAGAAATAGCTGTCACTATGTATTCAACTATATAATTAAGAAAATCCCCCCTACATTTATTTCGTATTTCTTATTTTATTTCAAATAACCCTTTAGATTGAGAATATATCACAATGTCGAAATATTTCAGGTTTTGATTGATTCTTATGTATTTTTAACGCTCCTTTAATGGTTTGTACGCTTTTTGCGATATATAAAGAAGAATGTGTAAGAATATTGATATAGATATTTAAGACTCAGATATATTAGTAAATATACACTTATAGTTGATACTATCTTATGTTGGCAGGCTGAATTTAGCGCGCTTTTCTTTAAACCGATACCATCCCTGTTAACATATTATATCAGTCATAAATGTAGTAGTATTTATTTTGCATCGCTATTGCGAAAATCATAGCGCTTCAAATTGAAACAAACGTTTAAAATAGTATACAATAGCATTCCATACAACAATATCTATGTATACAAATATTTTTCAACATAATACATATTACTCGATTAGCTTGTATAGTAGAAGCTTTTTAGATAAAACAGTGTAATAAAAACTGGAAATATTCGTATTTATGTAAAATTGGCCGTCGTGCTAAAAGTTAGTCAAAGATGATGCTGAAAATATAATACATGCTTTTATCCTTGAGTCACCAAAGTGCGTAAATGGGATTGTCTTGAATGGAAAACAATATGAATTATGAATGACGTCTGAAATATGTTATTATTCGTATTCCCGGAATTGTAATAAGTGCATTGGATATCGAAACAGCAGTTGATATAACATCTACGTATTTTTACTAACATTTAAGATTATGTGGTTGTTTGTGAAGATATTGTTATAAAACAATCAGACTGGTGGTTATTTCCCTAGAATCATTACAAGTTGACGGGTGTTTACACGTCTGGCGAGGTAGGTTTGTTCTATTGCAATGTAAGCAATTAAGACAGAAGAGGACATAGTAAATGTAGTTCTAACTACTAATATTCATGTCCTCTCGAAATCTCCCGGACAAGGACCGAGCAATCTCCTGGTTGTGCTCGGAGCTGGAGACGTTACAGGAAGAGGGAAGAAGACACTTTAATAGGATGAATAATACCAAACGCGAGATTAATTGGGCACCTTTTAAATCCAACCAAAAGTCATTCAAGCGTCTGGTCCGTCAAAAATAAAGAAACTCTGGCGGGTATTCTATGGTCAGGTAGAGAATACTATAGTCACTGTCAGACTAAACAAATTCACTCTAAAGAACCATCACAACATCTAGGCTGTTAGCATTAAGTTAGGAAGCATCATTGTCAGACGAATGGTAAATACGGGCTGCCAAAAGGGGGAATTCTATCTCTACTACTATTAAATGTAGTAGTCGACCTTATAAACCGATTAAATTCGGCAGGACACTACACGCTGAGGTACGCGTATGATATAACAATTATTCTAACAGGGAACTACGAAAGTGTACTAGGCAATATTATACAAAGTACACTAAGAATAGTAGAAGAATGGTGTACAGCACACTGTCTGACGGTGAACCCTACGTACACTTAGATGGTTCTGTTTGCGAAAAAAAATTAAAGCCAAACACTTTAAAGATGCTAGTCTTATTTGGACCACTATTGAGCTGGCGTCACAAGTAAAATAACTAGGAATTGTTCTAGATATCAAACTAAACTGAGACAGCACCTCAGTACAAAGACAAATTCAACATACAAGCCCTTCTGATAGTGCGAACATGCGAGACAATTCCTACCCCGCCCAAATACTGCACTGGCACCTTTTTGTGTACTTCCTTCGAGAGATGACTTAAGAAATGCTACAGAAATTATAACCAGTCATTGTACGTTAAAAAAACACAATGGGGAGAAAATGGGATACACTGTCAATCCACTATGTAGTGGATGCAATCAACAGGAGGAGACACCGATTCATGTTATCTGTCAATGTCCCGCAGCAGTTACCTCCGAAAGGCTAGCTACGGTTGGCAACCCCAGTCTAGACCTACGCACGCTACGCGTCATCCCTTCAAAAGCTTATACAGTTTTTCACAAGTGTGGGATGGATGGAGGAATGACAGCTGAAAAGTCAAAGTAGGGATGCACAATGATCAGTAGATAACAAGTGGACTAAGTGCATCATTCTGCAGATGAGTTTTCAGCAACCTTTTTGTTGTTTCAAATCATCAATCAGCATTACCTGCAACCCTGACCACATATAGAACATTTCCTATGCTATGATCCGTCCAATCCTGAAATCATTCCTCCTCATTTCGACACCTGAAACTACAGATTGTGGTCTGGGATATTTTGGCAGCCACTTCCAATATCTAATGTTCAACATTACCTTGCATTTTTTGTAGTTCTACTTGTAGCAGCCTGCCCTTTACTAAAATATTAGCATGTCGCCTGAATACTACAGTGTTTCTTCTACTTTCAAAGACATTCCTACGCTTTCATACATAATCTTTTTCTCCAGATCCCATGTACGTTTACTCCGTTCTGTATTGCGCTTCATCTCTTCAAACACTTCTTTTATAACACGCTTACCATTCATCTCACGTACCTTCCTCTCATACTTAGCTAACTTTCTCTCAGCATTCCAATTATAACCACATTCGCTTTTTGCTTCACTACATAGTTATGAGTGGTATTTTGAAGCCCAAGCATTTGATTTAACTAATAAATTTGAAACTTCTCGATATCGGCCCACTCCTTACGGACCCATACTTAATTATACTCCTCATACATACGTCCCAAATACTCTATGGATAACAAAATGCATCCTCGAATATTCTTCCGCATTCGTTCCACAAACTCTGTGCTGCTGCTCGAGCCTTCTTGCATACATATCTGATATGCACATTCATACTACCATCACCTGAAAATATAACCTTCACATATTAATACGACTTCTAGTTTTTCCTCCTTCTATAAAACTATAAACTCTGAAAGGCTACTATTGAAACTTTGTTTCTAACAATTACTACATTTGTTTAGTTTTGTGTTTACTTGTAGTTGTCTTTTGAAAAAATATATATTTGACGTCTTGATTATTTCCTTCATTTCCCTTCTAGTTCTAGCGAGTACTACCAAACCATCCGCATATGCTATTGCCCATATTTTTATTCCCCTACTACTAATCTACCAGATTGTACCTTTTGCAATATTGTTTCAATATCCAAAATAAATACATTAGGGATAACACTGCTATAAACCTATTCTTATTGTGCACACATCAGATTCCTACCCCCTACTTCTACTCGAGCTCACATCTCATTTACATTCATCTAACATTCTCGAATATCTGATCAAACATTTCGCAATTATAAAAACGATTCACTCTGTATTATTTTGTGTTTAATTAACTAGGTGCTAAGAGCTGAATATAATTTCACAATTCGCACAATTATGATACAACTAACCTCCTAGGAGGAAAGTTAAACGCCATCTGGCGGCACCACATCAATTAGCAATGCACACCCATATGGTAATAACCGTATGGGTATGCATTGCTAATTGCTGTGGTGCCGCCAAAATAATATCAATATCTAGATATGTAGATTGCTAAGAGGTGGATTCACCCTTATATATGGTCTACTTTTTTCAACAATGGGTTATTGGCTTCATTTAATTTTGACTGGAAAAGAAAGGGCTATCGAATGAACAAAAACACTATTTACGAATGACTTTTATTACAAAGATATTCCTTTTGTTTATAATCCGCTTATGTGGTTCCCAGTGTCATTGGAACCTCGTTTTTAATATATTTTCATTAGGATTGAGCCATTCTATTCATTCAACATTTTTTTAAATGTACTTTTTCGTGTTCCTCATTTATTTTCTCATTAGCAGTTGATCGAAAATTAACGTTACTCAGCCTAAATTGTAGGTAATTTAATGGCATACAACATGTAGTAAATGCTGTTCCTATCAGATCTCTACATTTTAATAGTTATTGAAAAAAGTAAAAAAAACACGTTCTTTTTTGCACTTGATTGCATTTTGCCACTTTAGCACAACTTTTTCTAGTTAGTTTTTCGATATTATAATTCTAGAGATCCTTCCCGACAGTAATGTGGAATAAAATATTAAGTAAGAATTTTTGAATCTCCTAGAGTTTGGACTGGACTGAACTATATATCAAAAGTATAGAAATGAATTCTCGATCATATAGCTGCCATATAGCGTATTTTATTGAAAAATATTGAAAGAGAAAATAGACGAATACGAATACAGTCAAACCGGCGATAGAAATATTTTAACCGTCACGCCCGCACAGTAGTCGGAACGCGCAATCCAGCTGTGCAAAAGTCTAACTAAGGCAGGACTAAGGCAGGACTAAGGCAAGCGTTAAGTTTTAAAGCGGGATATTGCATATAATAATATTTAAATATATTAATAAACTTAATAATATATTTAATCACTATTACTACGATTGTCATATTCATTGATAAAATAATAAATGAGAAAAATGAGGATATTTTAGCAAGTGGGAGGATGTGAGGATATTATAAAGGAGAATTGTATTATTAAAGGAGGACGGTTGGCAACCCTACTATGGCCCCACCCGACAATATGCATTTGTTTATGTGTCTAATAATTATATTGTATTCATTACAGTTCAAACTAAATTACTCCATTTAAAAATCTTATCTAAATACATTATGCTATAAATATATTAATTATCGGTTTATATAAAAGCGGCTCACAATAAATCGCAAGGCAGTGCGTATGAAAATGAAAGCAATCATATTTGTTGTGTTAATTGTTGCTTCAGTATACGCAGAAGAAGCCGATTCCGTATTCGAGTATCTGGTAAGAAAAAATAAACATTTTGTTATCGTTAACAGTTTGATTTGTCTTTATCAGACACCGGTTACTATCTAGTAAATCACATTTTGTGTCTAATTGTCTATATCACGATTGTTTTACAATAGTTGCCAGATTATAAGAAGCAAGGAGAAGAAATAACCAAACAGTGTCTAAAGGAGTCGAACGTTGATTCCGAATTAATCAAAAAAACTAAAGAAGGAATTTTCCCAGAAGATAGAAACTTGAAATGCTATTATGGCTGTATAGCGCAGAGCATCGGCATTCTTCATAAAAATGGCGCTTTTGGGACAGGACAACTTCCAACTATTGTATCTGTATCCATTGAAGATCTTGCAAGAGAGTGCATAGCAAATGTAACATCTACAGATATTTGCGATAGAGTATATGATGCCTATAAATGTTATAGGACCTACTTAATTAAAAATGCAAAAAATAAAATCTAATCTATTTTGAAATTCTGTAAAAATATAAAATTGTTTACTATAAAATATTTATGTATGTATACCTAAAAGGAGGAACCAAGCAATAAGGGTTATCTGAGCCCAAGGTGGGCGAGTTAAATATACTTAAAATAAATCGATGTTTGTTGTGTATTATTTTATGTCTAATAAAACAATACCAGTATGATCATTAGCCATTTAAATTTCCTTTAATCCGTTCGAAATACGTCGTGATTTCTATTGCACTGATATGTTACGATATATAAATTTCTCCAATGGTACAGTGTAAATACGTGCGTAACCTAATCGTTAGTTGACTTTTGATTGTCTTAAGCCCGTATGACATTATTTAGTTTCCTATATCGTTTTATATAAAAAAATAGATATATTGAACTGTATAACTATTTTTAAATAGAAAATTAACATTGTGTATTACGGTGTTGTTACTGTTAAGTGAATTTATTATTATTCCGCCACCATATCATTTTCTACATGTGTGCATGACACTATGTAGTTTGTGTCTGCATCGAAAACGATATAAGAAACTAGATAATGTCATACGCACTTTAGAAAGACTATATTTGGTGCGAATCAGTATTTCTTCAGAAAGTAGATTGGTGCCCACACCAAATATTACTTTTATCCTGATAAAACACATATGTCAATCAACTAATCATCAATAATGTTATAGTTATTTTCTACTAATAAGGCACCTTACACGATCAATAATACTGCAATTCCTAGTACTGACAGTATGTGCTTGAATCCTCCTTCAATTCTTATCAAGTAATCAATTATCCGGATAAACATCAGTATTCTCTTCATTCCATTATTACTATAATAATACTGTCAATGTTTTAAAATAAAGAACACTTTGTTGTTCATATTGTTTGCAAGACAAATGGTACAAGTGAAAAAAGGATTCTCCTTTCCACACAACAGTATTTTAACCAATAATAGTTGAATATGTAAACCCGGATTTTAATTTGTTATATAAATACATGTCACAACTACTTGTATCTGTGATCTAATTAAATGTGTGGAGTTTTGTCAGGGGAGTTTTCAATTTCAAACCGGATAATTATTGAATTTTTAAAATATTCATAGCGTGTTCATATACCTGAAAAATGTAAAATTGTTTGCAAAAAAGTACGAAACGGCGAATGAAATTATACTAAGATTTTACATTTGTTTACATTACGTTGCGCTTGCAAGTTTACTTATGCAAACACTTTTCACATGCAGTTGCCTATTCTGTATGTATATTCAATAAAATTAACATTCTGAAATCGCATTTCATATCATTCAAGGATTACGAATAAATTTTTATAATTTACAATTTATAAACATATGAAATTATTATAATAAGTTTTGGTAAAGTAATGTGCACTGCCACATCAGATTTTTTTATAAAATGAGGCCTTTTAGATGCAATTAAATTGTTTTTGTGACGAATATCTCCCCTAAACGTATGGTCCTAAAGCCCGTATGACATTATCTAGTTTCCTATATCGTTTTATATATAAGAATTGATATATTAAACTGTATAACTATTTCTAAATAGAAAATTACCATTGTGTATTACGGTGTTGGTATTGTTAAGTGAATTTAATATTATTCCGTTGCTATATCATTTTCTACATGTGTGTATGACACTATGTAGTCTGTGTCTGCATCGAAAACGATATAAGAAACTAGATAAAGTCATACGGACTTAAGTGAAGCCAGCAGCATCAGGAAGTCCTGCGACCGCTAAAGCGAGACTCCCAAAATCGTGTCCGGTTATTGTAGGGCATATGCCCCACAATGACCTAAGAGAGGAGAGTAAAATGAATAATTCGTCAATTATTTTATGAAATTCATTGAACTTTTCCATTATGATACCAAATACTCTTAGCTGATTTACGTATAATATGATTTGAATAAGTACAATTTAAATTAAATAAGACCATTCATATAATAATAATATAAATATGTAAATTATCTGTTTATATAAACGTGGCTCAGAAAAGATCACAAGGCAGTGCAATAACAACATATGAACATTAAACTATCCATATTTCTTGTGTAATCGTTGCTTCGGTATATGCAGAAAAATCTGTTCGGCCACATGGTACGAAAAATATGGTAAAAAAATATATGATACTTTTCTTTTCGTCGATTACCTTTAAAAGTCTTGATTTGTCTTTACCAATCATTCACGTATCTCATTTACTTGACAGCAAAGAGTGACCTGTCGCAATCCTCCATCAAGGGGGAGAGGTTGATTAATGGTACTATATATTATACAACCCTGGCATTAATATAACAAGCTTTGCCCAATAAATTATTCTCATGCCTATTAAATATAATTAAACCGAACAACATATAATAATATAATAAATAGCCAATTTGATGTTAAATCAGCAGAAAAATAATCAGTTCGACGTGATGACAACTCGTAGTGCATTATATAATATATATATATATATATATATATATATATATATATATATATATATATATATATATAATATATATGTTTATATATTGTGACCGGAATTAATTTATTTCACTTAGAGTATGCGGTCAAAGAACTATAATTTTAGTATCTATGGAACAGTTTCGTGCTAGTATTTACACTAAGGATTGTTTTCGCACTTAAGAATGAAGCGAGCGCATGGGTATTAACCCCATACTCTGTGAGTGGTTAAAAATTATTCCATGTTTTATATAATTTTCATATGTGTATATGGATATATAACTGAAATACAATTCTTTGAGATATATTAATTTGTATGCATTTTTGAAAGACTTGTCCATTAATTTCATTGATCCTGAAGTAAATATCATAAATAAAAGTCACTTACCCTTATTGAATGATAGAGTATGCTTCTGATTTGATTATACTACTATAACTTTAGAGCTTCGGAGTTGATACTCACCTAAAACAGAAATATTATATTACAATTAATATTATTATGACAAATTAAATTTTGTAAAACCTTACTATATAAAACTGCTATAAAACAGCTGGCAGATAGGCTTAATACAGATTGATTCTCTCTCTCTCTCTCTCTCAAACACAGTTTTTTGAATGATGATTTATTAATATTTTCCAATCTTAAATGTATCTATAATAATTTTAATACCATTTTTATTATATATCTGAAATGTAATGTATGTGGGTCTTAAATAAATATGAATTTTCTCCCTCTTTCTTCCTAAACCACTAGTGTTAAACGTACAGAACCCACCTAGCTGTGGCGAATCCAACAAAAAAATGTAGTGAAAGTCATTTTAATTCAGGCATGTAAGAGAAGCAAGAGGAGGAGAAAATACCGTAATGGAAAAAAAATAGAGGAATATTTTACAAAATTAGACAATCGATAAAGGAAGATAAAGATGTTTGTATTTTAAAGTCCATAAAAGCTGCATCCTTCCTGTTGTCAATATCCTAGAAACAATGGCGATCATGCAAAAGTCATGGAACGCGCACAAAACGACAAAATGCGCAATACCATTATCCAGGCAAAAAAAGTAACGGATTTCATGGAGAGTATAGTGGAACCTCAAGTAGCAATGGGTAGGACATGTGTCTAGAAAAATTACCAGGTCTAAAGACCACGGGAAACAAAAAGTACTACAGGGCCCCAAGCAAAATGGGTCGACTACATCAAGTCAGTGGATGAGGAAAGCAAACGACAAAAAAAAAAACATGGAAAGAGATAAAAGAGGGCTATATCCAACAATGGAAATACGAGGACTAAAGAGAGGGAAATACACACTAATTTATATTCATTTGGTAAGTGGTGCAGCGCCTATGGTTTCTTATATGAATTATTGGGCTAAAGCCAAAGTGGTGTAAGTCAGATTTGACTAAAGTCAATATTTCTACTACCCTTAATAAAAAGGTTTCTGGCAAAGATTCCTAAGTCATAATTCTACAGAGAACCGATAGCACTTAATAGTGCCTGAATCAAGATCGGCTGTTCTGTCAAAGCCAACGTGGTGCAAGTCTGACTTACGTCTTCTGCCAAGCCAACAACACCCTTGTATTTTAATAAATAAAAAAAATTAAATTACTGCATTTATTAACATTTTTCCTGATGGGAGAAAAAGAGCGTTCTTTTGTGGGCAAAGTGGCATAAGTCAATATGACTTACTTGTATTGTAGTCTACATTTTCAAATTCAACATTCCTGATAACAAAGTCATGTAAGTTTTTAAATATGTTTTTTAACAAACATAATTATGTGATTACAACTTATTTAGGAACTGAAAACTTAGTGAAGGAACCAAAGTAAAAAATGTTTACATAACAATGTTAAAGTAGTAACAAACTATAAAAGAATAAAAATTTCTAGAAAGTTAATTTTACAACATTTTACTGTTTTGACTTACACCACGTTGGCTTTAAATGGTCCATATATGAAGGCTTTTATTCTGATAGCAAGTAAAATTCAAGTCGTGCCTTTCCTGGATCTATAACACTGCACCCTTGTTTGAACATTATCTCTTTATTGGCCATATAAGTCAGTGTTTAGAAAGTCAGCCGACCTGTCATTTATGTTTTTTTTTCATTACAATTGTGGAAGTAATGGATTTTAATTCTTGTCGAGGGCATGTTTTTATAGTTTAAAACATATAAGTGTTTTAAATTCATTATAAAACTTAAAGTAAGCCTTTTTTATTTTTTTCTAATTAATAATCATCCTAGATGTAGGATGATATTTAATTACAAAAAAATTAAAGCCAGTTCACCAAGTACATATATTAAGGCGAATCTCGGAAAATGAAATACGGTTCAATGTTGACCTAATCGCGCGGTCTTTTCTAGTCAACATTTTATAATTTTCTGGAAATATGTTTGGATATTTCTCTAATCTAAGGATGATTTGATACTTTGTCAGGACGAAAAAGTTAATTTTTTATCTCGAAATAGTTGTAAAAAATATGCAAAAGTAGTCAATATTTGCATCAGAAAAGTATATATTTACTCCGATTTGTAATCAAAATTCAACAGAAATTCCTCTAAGAGATTGCAGTTTCATATTTCAAGTAGTTTTGATAAATACAATCTAATAATGCTTAAGTACAGTAGTATAGTTTATAGACATCTGCGCAATTATCACAAAATGCTTCATTATTTCGAAATAAATTTATTTCTCGGTGCGCACCCCTCCAGTTTTTCCTGGGGCCACGGTTGATACACTCCGCAAAAGAAGTAGCAGCAGTTCCGATAGTCACAACGCGTTTTTCGAATAGATTTCGTTCGAGGATTCGAGCTGAAAATCATCCTTAGACTGGAGAAATATACAAACATATTTTCATAAAATTATAAAATGTTGACTAGAAAAGACCGCGGGATTAGGTCAACATTGAACCGTATTTCATCTTCCAAGATTCGCCAAATTTATATTTATATTTGGATATTTTTATTCTGATAGTAAATAAAGTATGAATGATTAAATTATTTTATAATATGTTTTTAACAATTCAGGAGCGGCGCCCGTAGGCTCGTATCGTCCTCTGAGTACATTTTTTTTGTATACATTATTTAATTAATTAGGCCAATGTCAAATCCTTAAGAATTAATCTATGTTTTAGTTACGCCACCACCACAATATATTTTAATTAATACTAATCACCGTAAAAGTCTGTGTATAAAAACGAATTACAAAAGGATTTCAAAACAGTTCATTTCAAATCAATCAAAATGAAGGTACTTATTCTCTCGGTGCTAATAATTGCTGCAGTACACGCAGATAAAGCTGATGAATTATTCGAACATTTGGTAAAATAACTCGTTGTATTTTTTTTAATTTATTATAATAAAAGATTTTTTTAACCAGGATTTAAATACAGACACTGAACAGAAGCTCGCACTGGATACAACTACTAAATGCTTGAAAGAGACAAACGTGGATCCTGAATTAATCAAGAAAACCGAAGAAGGCGTCTTCCCAGATGATAAAAATTTGAAGTGTTATTATAACTGTTTAGGAATAAACTTTGGCACTATTAATAAGAATGGCGAGTTTAACATTGAGAAAATATTAGCTGTTACATCAGGTCTTGTAGAGGAGATTGCGATGAAGTGCACGGCTAGTGTTAAATCTACTGATCCTTGCGAAAGGGCATATGATGCCTATAAATGTTTTAGAGGTGACATATTGAAGAATGCGAAGAAAAATTAAGTTCATTTATATGTATTGTGACAATAATTGATATAAATATACAATTAAATTGTATATACAAGCAGAATGTTTGATTAAAGTTTTTCATTTACATAAAATAAACATACAAAAAGTTTGAAATATATTAGGAATATCAGGAAATATAGCTGATTTACATATTATAATGTTATCGACTCGCTATCGATTTATTAGTAAATAATAATAGTAGTAGTAGTATTTTGTATTTGTTACGTGTATTTGTTTTCGTACTAAAAATAAATATTGTCCGCAATATATTAGCTATATTATCTGATTATCATTTTCTGGCATAGCTAATCAACTAATAGACTAACACGCAGAAGAACCCGAAGGTCTGCACCCTTGTTTGAACATTATCTCTTTATTGGCCATATAAGTCAGTGTTTAGAAAATCAGCCGACCTGTCATTTATGTTTTTTTTTTATTACAATTGTGGAAGTAATGGATTTTAATTCTTGTCCAGGGCATACTTTTATAGTTTGAAACATATAAGTGTTTTAAATTCATTGTAAAACTTAAAGTAAGCCTGAAGGTCGATCGCAGTTACAGAATTGTAACAACTACAGTAAATACTATATATATTTCATTATATTTCATCAATAAATCATACCCGATTTTGAATGATCTGTTTGTATGTAAATTATTATATATTTATTTGTATAACAATATATGTATTTTTTTAAATGTAATTTACTTAATATTTTTATTATATATATATATATATATATATATATATATATATATATATATATATATTATTGACAATGCATAAATATCGCGAATCAAGCCTTAAAACTCACTCATCTAGGGGATGTTAAATGTATCGAATATTATACACGCTGGAGATTTCTTCAGTATGTAAGATAAATTACGAAAACATAAAATTTTAAAATCTGCCGTTCACTATAGTTTACCAGCAGAATATATTCTTTATAACATATATGTCACGTAGCTTCCTTGTATTAGGCCAGGGGTCAGCTAACTGCTGCTCTTTGGATACTTTTTGCGGGTTTCAGAAATATAATTGTAAGTGAAAATAATCATATATCCGTAATAATATTTATCCCTACAATATAAAAACAAAGACAATGTTTTGATGCCAACCGAACTTACATTTATGACTTTTGTGGTGTCAGTGCATGTCGTCACAAATATTTTTATTACTGATAGTTTTGTTCGTCAATTGGGAACAAACACAATGCGATAGTAGGATAGTTAGGTCTCGTAGAAGTTCCAACCAGGGCCCTATCTATCTATCTCCTGTTAAAAAATTGCATACAAATAATTTGTAAGGAAACGAAGTAAACGCATTATATACTTCATTCATCACACGCCGTTGGACGACGGGAATGTCACCCAGTTATATAAAAAAATAAAACTAAATTATAGTATAGAATACATCTGATTACCCCATCTCAAAAGTCTCCCGATCCCTGAACTAATTATAGCGATTATGTTAGTAAAGTTTGAATAATAGCCATCGAAAGATTTTTTCAAATACTCAATATAAAATTAATTTTGTCTGAGGGTACATTTGTCACTTCCATCACACACTTTGCGGACTGACTGACTAGCCCAATGTATATTATTATTGTATGCACGTTTTACGGTTTGCAAGTATGTGAACTTTTTTTAAATAATTCTAGCAATAAACAACTTCTTTTACTACTGTTTGTAACGATCGAGAAGGATGAATTAAATATTCAAATCTTCGGATCTTATGTAAGACACCTAATTAAAAAGTTGTTTGTAGTAATTAACCTTATATTTTAAATGCTTTAATATTTAACATAAACATAAACTTCATAAAGAATATATAAACAAAAATATTGAATTTGAATAAATGATGTAATCATTAATTGCACCTTAATTTTTATTTTAAGCTATTCAGTGGTATATAAAGTCGCCTAAATCAGAGACGCACCATATCACAACTATTTGCCAACATGAGACTATTATTAATTTCGTTAGTGTGCATTGCTGCAGCTTATGCAAAGGAGGCTGACACCGTTTTCAAGCATTTGGTAAGATTTATTTATAATAATCAAGCTAGGGTAGTGTTAGCGTCAGTTATTATTAAGTGTGGGTAGCCTTGTAATATTTTCTGATACATGGAATAACGATGCGTTGCTTGCTAAGCAACAATTAGATTTAGGGAACGATATTAGAATTTATAGCAACAATAATATATTGTATAAAATTAATTATATAAAATATGTCCTAAAGTGACCATTTTTCATAAAAATAATGGTACGAACTTATGACTAAAGGGACACGTATATTTAAAAGAAATGCTAGCTATTACCGTTTTCTCACATACAAGGACAGTATATTTCGGCCATACATTTTTATTTTAAATCAGTAATTATTAACAAAATGAGTTATGTAGGATTTCCCATAAGTGGCCCGATATGCAGTGATTAGCTCCCCCGTCAGGGTTTTCAAATCTCGGCCTGGGTACCATTTGTTGTTGGGATACAATTAACACTCGGGGTCGATTTTCTGTCGTAGCATGTCCTCAACACTCACATACACATATAATAACACTCGGCAGAATGACCCGAAGGTCCATAGTAATTTAGAGAATATAATAATTGTAATATCTACTACTAGGATTCCCCTGGTGCCGTCCAAAACACTGACATTCAAAATATCGACATTTGAAATCCCGACATTCAGAATAGCGATAGTATCAAAAGCCCAATATACAAAATGCCGATAGTATTAAAATACCGTAATTATCGAAATACCGGCATTCAAAACACCGATATTCAATATCGCTGGTGCTCACAGTCATAGACGCGAATTTCATATTGGTTTACTATGGTACTATTTAATTTGTAACAAAAATCTTTACAGAGCTATCAGCCATGATGCTTTACTGTCGTTCAGGAAGAAGCTCAGAGGAGACTAATCACCCGGTATTTATCTTAACTTCATAGAAACCCTCTGAAAAACTGTGAAAGGTGTTTCGCCCCCGTGGGGTTCGAACTCAGGCCCCCAATGCTCAGTACGGAACGCACGACGCATCTAGCCACTGATTTGTATTTCATTGTTTTTATGTGAATACGTTCTACGGTTATAGGCATCAGTCCTCGGCGTGGCTAAGTCCTGTGGCATAGTCTCTTCATGTTAATCCTCCATCTCTGGGTGCTTGGCGGGGTGCGGCGAAGCTGTGCAACTTCAGTTGTATGATACATTTGTACTTAGATGAAAATCTTTTTTTTAAATGAGGAAATAAATTGTTGAGGATATATAAACTATAGAGGTTTGCTGAGATTATCATAATCCGGAAATTGTCGGAATTCTGAATGTAGAGATATTGATATTGTCGATACTTTCATACTGTCAATATCGGCATTACAATAGTGTTGATATTTCGAACATCAGTATTTCGAACGTGGGTATTTCGAAATTGGCGGTATTTCAATACTGTCGGTATTTCTATACTGTCGGTATTTCGATACTGTCGATATTTAGATAGTCTCGATATTTAGATACTGTCTTTATTTTGAGTGTCGTTATTCTGCATTTCGATATTATGAATGTAGGTATTATGCTATAGACCTGGATTCCCGATATTATACTATTCTGTTCAATATTCGCTTAAAATACCTCTACACGTTTAAATTGTAAGTGAATCAATGCGCTTTGCAATTGGTACTACACGTAACAATTGCAAAGTACATCCTTTTTACTACTATACAGTATACTATACACTATAAGTGTTTTGTTTTTTATAACGGTTTAAAAAAAAATATATTAATGTAAATTTCGTTTCAGGATTTAACAAAAGATGGACTAGATAACGCCGCCACGGCGACTACAAAATGTCTAGAAGAAACCCAAGTAGATCCTGACCTGATTAAGAAGACGGAAGAAGGAATTTTCATAGATGATAAGAAGCTTAAATGTTACTACTCTTGTTTAAGCAAAAACATCGGCACTATGGATGAGCAGGGAAACTTTAACAATGAGAAGATTTTCTCAATTTCATCTGGACAGAAGAGGGAATATTTGGAACTATGCTTGAAACAAATCGAGTCGACCGATCATTGTGATAAAGCCTACGACGCCTACAAATGTTTCAGAAGGCGGCTGTTGAAATCTGAAGCAAATGTAAAACCGTAGTAGACATCATTAACATATTCAATATCGCCTGGTTATAAATTACATGTTCTGTGTATGTTGTATATTTCTCAGAAATCAGAAAACAATAAAATCACTTGAATAGTATCTTCAATTATTGACGTTTTAATATTTTTTTTATTAATAAATATCTAAACATTAATGTTATAGGGTGAATTGCGTCACTCTTCCCGATGTGATTGTCAAGGTGCTCAATAACCTATACTGCATTTAAGAAATTCTTATTTATGCTAAAATGTATTAAAAATCCCTCGCATAGAAAGATAATTTCTATTTTTACCACATTTTAGCATAAATAAGAATTTATAAAATACAGTATACGTTATTATGTACCTTGACAATTACATTTGGATGTGTCTTTATATTATGTGGCTTGGGCCCACGAATTTAAGATCTTTGCAGAAAGGAGATGGCATGGTCCCCATGCTATTCAATCTGGCCATGGAATATGTAACAAGACAGACGAACATTGGAAAATCAAACCTGTTGACTAATAAGACACTACATCTGACCATCTACGCGGATGATATCAACATCATGAGCAGAAGCGTAGACGCAGCAGCCCTACTAAGAAACAAAAACGTAGATTTTAACACTAAAAATATATAACAGCCTGACAAGAGCTGTGATTGAAGATAACATCGAGACGGTAAACCAATTTGTAAACCTAGTGGAAGAACTGAACTCACTCGGTACCAAAGAGGGAGCGATTGGCAGACGAATCAATATAGCCTAGTCAATAGAGCGTACTTCACATTGTCTCACGCACCAAAGTCAAAGGAAGTACACCGCAATAACAAAATCTGCTTTCGTATACCGTCGTTCAGGAACTGTTCTGTACAGATCTTAGCTGGCTTAGAACAGCCCGGATTAGCTCCCGAACGATAAACGAAAGCAACTAAAATGAGCGTATACAAGACAATAATAAGTCCCATCGCGAGCTAAGGATGCGAAGCATGGGTACTGACAGAAACAATAAAAATATACTCGAAAGGAAAGTGTTAAGAAGGATACTAGGACCCATCCGAGAGAGCAACATTTGGAGGTTCAGTTTCAACAACGAGCTATATACGCTCTGTCAAGAACCTCATCTGTCAGATTTGTCCCAGGATGGAGGATAACAGACTGTCAAAGAGAACTTGTAAACAGTCGAATGTAAGAAGAAAGGCAGTTGGGAGACCTCTAAAATGATGAAAGGAAGAAATCAATACGGATACTCGTGATCTTATGGAAATCCAAGTCTGGAGGAGAGCGGTGACAGACCGTATGGTGGATGCAGAAGCTGCAGGAGGCCGAGGCCCAACTTGGGCTATAACACCATTGGAAGAAGCATAAGAATCATCATACAAAATCCTTAAATATGTAGAAATCATCGTTTTGTACAAATGTAGTACATTAATAACTCCTTTCATACCTTAATAGTAACAGTTTAGAAAATCACAGTATTTGAATAGCAAGATCAGCTTATGTTACATATAGTAAATAAGGACATACTATGATAATATGCAGATCCAGGGGCTGTAATGCTCGACCTGTCAGTCTGCAATGTGCGGGGGATGCCGACCTTCAGTAGAAGAGAATTGGCATCTTACACCGACATAACCCTCGCGCCGACGCAAGGCTTCTCCCTTCCCCTCGGGCAACGAACTGGAAGCTGGACGCCATGAACCCGGACCTCCTTAGCAAAACATTGGAAGTCACGAGAAGACTAAGAATGACTAACCCGGACCGGATGGTAGAAAAACTCAATGAGAAACTAAAACAGGCGCCCCTGCTCTCAGTGCCATCCAGGACCGCAAACAGCGGGAGCAAAAAGAAGAACTATATGTGCAATCAAGAGGTGGCAGAAAGACGCAACGAAACGAACAAGGCAAGGCGCAGGGTGCAAAGGGCTAGAGCGGCTGGAGCTCCAACCGAGCTCCTCCAGGAGCAGTACCGCACCATGTAGAAGGAGTACAGACGAGCGCAGTCAGATAAAACTATGTAGGTAGTAGGCGGTAGTATGTGCCGTGTTCCCCTCACCAACACAAACCTACAAGAAGAAGAAGAAGCGCACATACCAGCAACAACATCCGCTAACTGGAAAGAAGGGGAATGCTAGAGAGCATCCAGCAAGATTACCCATCAAAAGGCCCCAGGACCGGACAGCCTACCAAACGAGGTCCTGAAGGTCGCCGGACCAGAAATAGTAGCATGCATCGCCAACAAATGCACGTAAGAGCACAATGGAAGTTGGCACGGCTGGTGGTTATCCCCAAATGGTGGAAACCAGCCACCGACCCCACTGTGCCTCCTAGACGGATAAGGTGAAGGAGAGTCTGATTGCGGACCGACTAGCCGAGGCCCTTGAAGCGACAGGAATATGCAATATGGCTTCCGCAAGAGATTACCAGCCTGCACGAAACAATAAAATCATTAAAAATTATAATTTTAAAAAATCTCTTTTTGATATGTGTATCCTATTTAAAAATTGGGTTACGATTTTCCCGTAAGATTTGCATAGGCTATAGGGGCTATCAGAAAATATATTTATTTCCCATATCAGTATTTTGAAATGTTTGTGTTTAATATATTTAATAATAAATCGCTATAATTAGAGAGAGAAAAAATGATGAGATAAAATGTATACACAATGTTGGCGATAGACTTCACTAGCTCTCAGTCTTGTCTGCCTTTCATAGTTAGTTGCATTATTTGAGAATTTAAGTAACCTAAATACAATAAATATTATTAGTTAGTGTAAGAAACATGTTGATAGCGAAATACATATATCTCTTATCACATGTAATTTACTGAAAGTGCATATTAGACACGTAAAAGATGTGATAAACCATCTTTGTGGAATAATATATGTACTGTAAACACAAAACATTTGCAAACAGTAGTTTCATATAGCTACAATGAAATCCATTGTATTTCTTTGTGTGGTGGCTTTTTTAGGCTATGCGTTTGGCCAAACACATGATTATCATGATACTACACAATATACAACAGAATATTCTACAGAAGGTGCGGATCCTGTATTTGACTTACTTGTAAGTACAAATGTCGCAATTAAAATAAATTAACGGGCATTAGACATTCATAATGGTAGTAGTTACTGTATTTGTTACAGTTTGTAAGTGGTTATCGATCTTCGGGTCCTTCTGCCGTATGTAAGTGTATGTCTATGTGTTAGGAGTTGCCATTTTCGAACGTGCCGCTTGTTACGCGGGGGTGGCTACCACTGCACTACATCGGCGTGTCATTCATAATGATTTCATACAAATCACGATATTATTTTTATTATTATTAAAAATAATAACTCGTGGACAATGAGATAATATATTTTTTACTAAATATAGCACAATAATTTATTGTCCATATCTATACAATAGTTTTTCTTTTTCATTTACATTTAAATTTAAAAAAATGTCAATAGAATGTTTAGAATTTTAAACAATTAAAAAATATAAATAAAATAATAAAACATTATTATTATTATTTATCCCTGGCTGCTAGTTCCACCACCATGCATTTTCCTCCATCTCTCATTCGTTCTATGTTGCATCTTGCAACTGCATTCCGCTCATAATATTTTTCTTTATCACTCTCCCTTCCATTTTGAAACTTTCTTTTTTCTTTCACACATTCTTGTAACAGAATATATTATCTCGTCTCATTTATTCATTCATCATACTTCATACATTTATACCCTGTTTCTACTCGCATATTACTTATGTCTGCCTCTTCTAGCACGAGTTTCCCTGTCAAGTCCCGATACCCACCTCTGATAATAGCTTCTAGATAGCTATGTGATTTTCATCCAAATATTTCAACCCCTTACATTACAACATTCTCTATCAAACAATCAAACATCAAAAACCAGAATCTCTCATTGATTCAACATAATCAGTCAGTCTCATGGATTCTGGGGGTGGCACATATTTGCTACACAGAAAAAGACTCTACTACTAATCATACAACATACGAACCATGAGAAATGCCACCTAGAACAACTCGAGGAAGCAAGATGAAATGGCATATTTTGGGCCAAAACGAGACATGCTTGCCAGGAGAAGAATACACCATCCTAAAATCATAATACATACTATACCAATACAATAACAAAGCAAATTCACAGAGAGACCAAGCAGGAGTAGCAATACTTAAGTAAATAAATCCATAGATCGCATAGTCTGCAAAGTGAAAGCTATATCCGAAAGACTATATACATTATCCTGAAACTCAACAAAAGATACAAACTCATTAATTCAATGTTACGCTCCTACAAGTACCTCTAGCAATAAGAAAGTAGAACTATTCTACGATGATATCACATGTGTTCGAACCGAGAACCCCAATATTCAGTAGTTATAGGAGGCTTTAACTCAAAACTAGACCTAAAGTCGTACTAAATGTAGAAAAACATATATTGAATAAATGCATTAAAAAAACGAAATTATCTACTGCCTGGGAAAATTTAAAAAGCCATTTAAATTAATTTAATTTAGTTTTAATAACAATGACAATAATAACATTAAGAACTATGGACCCATTAAGCTGCTGTCTCAGCTCTATAAATTGTTAACAAAAACTATAAAACATAAAATAGCACTCAACAAACGAGATTTTACAAACCCCAGAACAGTTTTCGCAAAGGTTTTAGCACAACGGATCACATACAGACCATCCGTATATTAATTGAGAACTGTACAGAATAATACGTACCCATTCAGCTAGCTAGCATTTATCGACTTCAAAAAGGCATTCGGTTATATGAATATAGTCTGAATCGTTTCAAGGTATACATAATTAATTCTAAAAATATACTAATATGCAACATTTAAAGTGACACAAGATGAAGGGTCGACCACCGAGAATATCAAGATTGGTAGAAGCGCCAGGCAAGGCGACATCTTATCACCAAAGCTGTTTACGCTCACTATAGAAGGCGTTTTTAAAAACATGTCTTAGGACATCATAGACATGAGCATAGATAACAAATATCTGAATCACTTACGCTTCGCCGATGATAATTTATGAATAGCCTTAGATATCAAAGAACGCAAGGACTTGCTAGAAGAGCTAAATACAGCATAACTATCAGTTGAACTTTAAATGAACTTATAATATCTAACAGCATGACCTCAGACGTTGAAGCTCAACTACATCAAATAGACTGACACGAAATCTTACAGGTGAAAGCGAACATATAAATAGGACACCAAATAAAACCGGGCAAAGGAAATGGCCGTAGAAGCAACTAGAGCAATAAGTCAAAGCTAGGCTGCGTTGGGCAAACTCAGACATATACTCAAGAACCTTGAGATATCACACTGTCTATAAGTTATTGTATTACTTTCGTTTTAGACAGTGTGGTATGTAAGGATTATTGAGTATGCATATTGCCCATAAGGACACATGACATTGAAACGATGGCATCGCTAATAAATTATTAATTTGTCTGAGAATGGAACGTGCATTACTCGGCATAAGCTGAAGAGATAGAATAACAAACCAAGATTTAGTAATTGCCAGTCTCTCGTATCACATCCCCGTCGAAATCTCGCTTTGCCATTCAGTATCATGCTAAGTCTTTCTAGTTCATCCGTCATTCGCAATCATTACATATTCATTGCATGCCGTATTCAATATTGTTATTCATCTTATCAGCGCGATCACCTTTCTCAAATATAGAATGTATCCTTCTATAAGAATACTAATAGATGATCATTTACATCCCAAATGTAGATCTAATTTTGATAAAAATGTATAACATTTAAATTGTCCAATTAAATAATTGAAATTTCCAGGAACTTACCAATAGCGATAAGGAAGCAGCGGATGCAGCAACTGAATCTTGCTTACGTGAAACCAAAGTCAGCAAGGAGCTCCTCAAACAATCGAATAAGGGAATATATACAGATAACAAGGAGGTAAAATGCTATTACGCTTGTTTGGGAATCAAATTCCGATCGATGAGTCCAGAAGGAGTATTTGACTTTGAGAGAATATCTGAAATAACAACTGAATTAACCGTGTGCCGATCCTGTATTTGACTTACTTGTAAGTAAACATGTTGAAATTAGTAAATTTAATGTATTATATTTATTCTATGATACGTATTATAAAATAATGTGCACTGGCTACATTATTATTTTTCTTATAAACAATCAATTAATTTACTTCCTCTATGTCCTGGCCCTTCCATTTCTAACATACTATTCCTTTCTTCTTTCCACCCTTTCTTAAAACTAATATTTTTGATGTTTATTCATATCATTTGTAGCATATTAGTCCCTTGTGTTGCTAACAAATTATAATTTATTAATAGGCTTAGATAGCAAGGAACGCAAAGACTTGATAGAAGAGCTAAATATAGCATAACTATCAGTTGATTTCTAAATGAGCTTATAATACCCAACAGCATGACCTCAGACGTTGAAGCTCAACTACATCAAATAGACTGACACGAAATCTTACAGGTGAAAGCGAACATATAAATAGGACAACAAATAAAACCGGGCAAAGGAAATGGCCGTAGAAACAACTAGAGCAATAAGTCAAAGCTAGGCTGCGTTGGGCAAACTTAGACATATACTCAAGATCCTTGAGATATCACACTGTCTATAAGTTATTGTATTACTTTCGTTTTAGACAGTGTGGTATGTAAGGAGTATTGAGTATACATATTGCCCATAAGGACACATGGCATTGAAACGATAGCATCGCTAATAAATTATTAATTTGTCTGGGAATGGAACGTGCATTACTCGGCATAAGCTGAAGAGATAGAATAACAAACCAAGATTTAGTAATTGCCAGTCTCTCGTATCACATCCCCGTCGAAATCTCGCTTTGCCATTCAGTATCATGCTAAGTCTTTCTAGTTCATCCTTCATTCGCAATCATTACATATTCATTGCATGCCGTATTCAATATTGTTATTCATCTCATCAGCGCGATCACCTTTCTCAAATATAGAATGTATCCTTCTATAAGAATACTAATAGATGATAATTTACATCCCCAATGTAGATCTAATTTTGATCAAAATGTATAAAATTTAAATTGTCCAATTAAATAATTTAAATTTCCAGGAACTTACCAATAGCGATAAGGAAGCAGCGGATGCAGTAACTGAATCTTGCTTACGTGAAACCAAAGTCAGCAAGGAGCTCCTCAAACAATCGAATAAGGGAATATATACCGATAACAAGGAGGTAAAATGCTATTACGCTTGTTTGGGAATCAAATTCCGATCGATGAGTCCAGAAGGAGTATTTGACTTTGAGAGAATATCTGAAATAACAACTGAATTAACGAAAGGGTATATTAATAATTGTATAGAAAACACGAAATTTACTGATCCTTGTGAGAGGGCTTATGCTGTGTTCAAATGTTTCAACACGAAGATGATTGAAGATAAGAAACATAAAGAATATACAACCGAATATATTACAGAATCTGCCACAAAATCTACCACAGAATATATTACAGAATCTAACATAGAATCTACCACAGAATCTACTACAGAACCTACTATAGAATCTATCACAGAATCTACTACTGATTCTACCACCGAAGGTACTTCCAAATCTAGTACACAATCCACACCAGAATATACTAAAGAATATACGAAAGGTGCCGATCCTGTATTTGACTTACTTGTAAGTAAACATGTTGAAATTAAAGTAAATTTAATGTATTATATTTATTCTATGATACGTATTATAAAATAATGTGCACTGGCTACATTATTTTTTTTCTTATAACCAATAAATTAATTTACTTCCTCTATGCCCTTCCATTTCTTACATACTATCCCTTTCTTCTTTCCATCCTTTCTTAAAACTAATATTTTTGATGTTTAATCATATCATTTGTACCATATTAGTCCCTTGTGTTGCTAACAAAGCCCAGTCAGCTGTTCCACTTTTCCTCAAACATTACCATAATGTGTGTCTGTAAATGTTATTGTATGCCGCATTCGGTATTTGCGATATTTGCTAGGTGGTATAATAAATGTTGGTTATCTATCGTACCTCTTCACATTCGAAAGTCAGCTTAGCCATCTGATAACATGCCCACTCTTTATAGTTTATCTTTCGTTCGTTCTTCCACAATCATAGCGCATAATTCCAATTAAATAATTTGATATTTCAGGAACTTAACTCTGCCCGCGACAAGGAAGAAGCTGAGGCAGCAACTGAATCTTGCTTAAGCGAAACCAAAGTCAGCATAGAGCTCCTCAAACAATCGAATAAGGGGATATATACCGATAACAAAGAGGTAAAATGCTATTACGCTTGTTTGGGAATCAAATTCAGATCGATGAGTCCAGAAGGAGTATTTGACTTTGAGAGAATATCTGAAATAACAACTGAATTAACGAACGGATATGTTAATAATTGTATAGAAAAAAATAAATTTACTGATGCTTGTGAGAGGGCTTATGCTGTGTTCAAATGTTTCAACACGAAGATGATTGAAGATAAGAAACATAAAGAATATACAACAGAATATATTACAGAATCTACTACAGAATCTACCACAAAATCTACCACAGAATATATTACAGAATCTACTACAGAATCTAACATAGAATCTACCACGGAATCTACTACAGAACCTACTACAGAATCTATCACAGAATCTACTACTGATTCTACTACCGAAGGTACTTCCAAATCTACTACACAATCCACACCAGAATATACTAAAGAATATACAGCAGGTGCCGATCCTGTATTTGACTTACTTGTAAGTAAACATGTTGAAATTAAAGTAAATTTAATGTATTACATTTATTCTATGATACGTATTATAAAATAATGTGCACTGGCTACATTATTTTTTTTCTTATAACCAATCAATTAATTTACTTCCTCTATGCCCTTCCATTTCTAACATACTATCCCTTTCTTCTTTCCATCCTTTCTTAAAACTAATATTTTTGATGTTTATTCATATTATTTGTACCATATTAGTCCCTTGTGTTGCTAACAAAGCCCAGTCAGCTGTTCCACTTTTCCTCAAACATTACCATAGTGTTTGTCTGTAAATGTTATTGTATGCTGCATTCGCGTCCAAATAAAAACGTATACAGCTTTCCCCCATACTTTATTGCTTTAGTATTTGCTAGGTGGTATAGTATATGTACGTTATCTATCGTACCTCTTTACATTTGAAAGCCAGCTTGGCCATCTGATAACATGCCCACTCTTTATAGTTTATCTTTCGTTCGTTCTTCCACAATCATTGCGTATAATTCCAATTAAATAATTTGATATTTCAGGAACTTAACTCTGCCCGCGACAAGGAAGAAGCTGAGGCAGCAACTGAATCTTGCTTAAGCGAAACCAAAGTCAGCATAGAGCTCCTCAAACAATCAAATAAGGGGATATATACCGATAACAAGCAGGTAAAATGCTATTACGCTTGTTTGGGAATCAAATTCAGATCGATGAGTCCAGAAGGAGTATTTGACTTTGAGAGAATATCTGAAATAACAACTGAATTAACGAACGGCTATGTTAATAATTGTATAGAAAAAACGAAATTTACTGATCCTTGTGAGAGGGCTTATGCTGTGTTCAAATGTTTCAACACGAAGATGATTGAAGATAAGAAACTTAAAGAATATACAACAGAATATATTACAGAATCTACTACAGAATCTAACATAGAATCTACCACAGAATCTACTATAGAACTTACTACAGAATCTATCACAGAATCTACTACAGATTCTACTACCGAAGGTACTTCCAAATCTACTACACAATCCACACCAGAATATACTAAAGAATATACCGAAGGTGCCGATCCTGTATTTGACTTACTTGTAAGTAAACATGTTGAAATTAAAGTAAATTTAATGTATTATATTTATTCTATGATACGTATTATAAAATAATGTGCACTGGCTACATTATTTTTTTTCTTATAACCAATCAATTAATTTACTTCCTCTATGCCCTTCCATTTCTAACATACTATCCCTTTCTTCTTTCAATCCTTTCTTAAAACTAATATTTTTGAAGCTTATTCATATCATTTGTACAATATTAGTCCCTTGTGTTGCTAACAAAGCCAAGTCAGCTGTTCCACTTTTCCTCAAACATTACCATAGTGTTTGTCTGTAAATGTTATTGTATGCTGCATTCGGGTCCAAATAAAAACGTATACAGCTTTCCTCCTTACTTTATTGCTTTAGTATTTGTTAGGTGGTATAGTATATGTACGTTATCTATCGTACCTCTTTACATTCGAAAGTGAGCTTGGCCATGTGATAACATGCCCACTCTTTATAGTTTATCTTTCGTTCGTTCTACCACAATCATTGCGTATAATTCCAATTAAATAATTTGATATTTCAGGAACTTAACTCTGTCCGCGACAAGGAAGAAGCTGAGGCAGCAACTGAATCTTGCTTACGCGAAACCAAAGTCAGCATAGAGCTCCTTAAACAATCGAATAAGGGGATATATACCGATAACAAGGAGGTAAAATGCTATTACGCTTGTTTGGGAATTAAATTCAGATCGATGAGTCCAGAAGGAGTATTTGACTTTGAGAGAATATCTGAAATAACAACTGAATTAACGAACGGCTATGTTAATAATTGTATAGAAAAAACGAAATTTACTGATCCTTGTGAGAGGGCCTATGCTGTGTTCAAATGTTTCAACACAAAGATGATTGAAGATAAGAAACATAAAGAATATACAACAGAATATATTACAGAATCTACTACAAAATCTAACATAGAATCTACCACAGAATCTACTATAGAACCTACTACAGAATCTATCACAGAATCTACTACAGATTCTACTACCGAAGGTACTTCCAAATCTACTACACAATCCACACCAGAATATACTAAAGAATATACGGAAGGTGCCGATCCTGTATTTGACTTACTTGTAAGTAAACATGTTGAAATTAAAGTAAATTTAATGTATTATATTTATTCTATGATACGTATTATAAAATAATGTGCACTGGCTACATTATTTTTTTTCTTATAACCAATCAATTAATTTACTTCCTCTATGCCCTTCCATTTCTAACATACTATCCCTTTCTTCTTTCAATCCTTTCTTAAAACTAATATTTTTGATGTTTATTCGTATCATTTGTACAATATTAGTCCCTTGTGTTGCTAACAAAGCCAAGTCAGCTGTTCCACTTTTCCTTAAACATTACCATAGTGTTTGTCTGTAAATGTTATTGTATGCTGCATTCGGGTCCAAATAAAAACGTATACAGCTTTCCTCCTTACTTTATTGCTTTAGTATTTGCTAGGTGGTATAGTATATGTACGTTATCTATCGTACCTCTTTACATTCGAAAGTGAGCTTGGTCATGTAATAACATGCCCACTCTTTATAGCTAATCTTTCGTTCGTTCTACCACAATCATTGCGTATAATTCCAATTCAATAATTTGATATTTCAGGAACTTAACTCTGCCCGCGACAAGGAAGAAGCTGAGGCAGCAACTGAATCTTGCTTAAGCGAAACCAAAGTCAGCATAGAGCTCCTCAAACAATCGAATAAGGGGATATATACCGATAACAAAGAGGTAAAATGCTATTACGCTTGTTTGGGAATCAAATTCAGATCGATGAGTCCAGAAGGAGTATTTGACTTTGAGAGAATATCTGAAATAACAACTGAATTAACGAACGGCTATGTTAATAATTGTATAGAAAAAACGAAATTTACTGATCCTTGTGAGAGGGCTTATGCTGTGTTCAAATGTTTCAACACGAAGATGATTGAAGATAAGAAACATAAAGAATATACAACAGAATATATTACAGAATCTACTACAGAGTCTACCACAGAATATATTACAGAATCTACTATAGAATCTACCACAGAATCTACTACAGAACCTATCACAGAATCTACTACTGAATCTACTACCGAAAATACTTCAGAATCTACTACAAAATCCACTCCAGAATATACTAAAGAATATACGGAAGGTGCCGATCCTGGATTTGACTTACTTGTAAGTAAACATGTTGAAATTAAAGTAAATTTAATGTATTATATTTATTCTATGATACGTATTATAAAATAATGTGCACTGGCTACATTATTTTTTTCTTATAACCAATCAATTAATTTACTTCCTCTATGTCCTGGCCCTTTCATTTCTAACATACTATCCCTTTCTTCTTTCCTTCCTTTCTTAAAACTAATATTTTTGATGTTTATTCATATCATTTGTACCATATTAGTCCCTTGTGTTGCTAACAAAGCCAAGTCACTTTTCCTCAAACATTACCATAGTGTTTGTCTGTAAATGTTATTGTATGCTGCATTCGGGTCCAAATAAAAACGTATACAGCTTTCCCCCATGCTTTATTGCTTTAGTATTTGCTAGGTGGTATAGTAAATGTACGTTATCTATCGTACCTCTTCACATTCGAAAGCCAGCTTGGCCATCTGATAACATGCCCACTCTTTATAGTACTAATAGTAAATTATCGTCCCAAATGTAGATCTATAGTTGATCAAAATGTGTAAAATTTAAATTGTCCAATTAAATAATTTAAATTTCCAGGAACTTACCAATAGCGATAAGGAAGCAGCGGATGCAGCAACTGCATCTTGCTTACGTGAAACCAAAGTTAGCAAGGAGCTCCTCAAACAATCGAATAAGGGGATATATACCGATGACAAGAAGGTAAAATGCTACTACGCTTGTTTGGCAATCAAATTCGGAACAATGACTTCAGAAGGAGTGTTTGACTTTGACAGAATATGTGATATAACAACACAATTGACGAAAGGCTATATTAGGAATTGTATAGAAAAAACGGATTTTACTGATCCTTGCGAGAAGGCTTATGCTGTGTTTAAATGTTTCAACACGAAGATGATTGAAGACAAGAAACATAATAAATATACAATAGAATATACTACAGAATCTACTACAGAATCTACTACAGAATCTACTACTGAATCTACCACTGAATCTACTTTAGAATCCACTACAGAATCTACTATAGAAGGTGCCGATCCTGCATTTGACTTAATTGTAAGTACAAATGTTGAAATTAAAATAAATTAAATGCATTATATTTCTTCAGCTTAAATTGAAACGCCACATAGAAATTCATAATAATTACACATAAACCACGAAATTATTTTTATTATTATTAAAAATATAATATCATTTTATACACTTACTATTGCTAATTTCTTTCTAATAAATACAGCACACTAAGAACTTAATGTATACATATCCTTAGCGGAAGTATTTTTTAATATGAAGATAAGACTGCGCATAAAGATTCAATACAAATTTAATTAACGTACCTCTTACCCTCAAAAAACACCCTTGGCCATCCGGTACCATGCATTGCCTTTCTATTTCTATTTCACAATCATTGCAAATAAATCCGATGAAATAATTTATTTTTTCAGGAAATTGACAACGCTGGCGATAAGGAAATAGCGGATGCTGCAACTCAATCTTGCTTAAGCGAAACCAAAGTCAGCAAAGAGCTCCTCAAACAATCGAATAAGGGGATATATACCGATGACAGGAAGGTAAAATGCTACTACGCTTGTTTGGCAATCAAATTCGGAACAATGACTCCAGAAGGACTGTTTGACCTTGACAGAATATGTGAAGTAACAACTCAATTGACGAAAGGCTATGCTAAGAATTGTATAGAAAAAACGGACTTTACTGATCCTTGCGAGAGGGCTTATGCTGTGTTTAAATGTTTCAACACGAAGATGATTGAAGACAAGAAACATAATAAATATACAACAGAATATACTACAGAATCTACTACAGAATCTACTACAGAATCTACTAAAGAATCTACTACTGAATCTACCACTGAATCTACCACTGAATCTACCAGTGAATCTACTTTAGAAACCACTACAGAATCTACTATAGAAGGTGCCGATCCTGTATTTGACTTACTTGTAAGTACAAATGTTGAAATTAAATTAAATTAAATGCATTAAATTTCTTCTGTTTAAATTGAAACGCCACACAGAAATTCATAATAATTATACAGGAACCACGAAATTATTTGTATTATTATTAAAAATATAATAACATCTTATACAGTTACTACTATTGATCATTTCTTTCTAATAAATATAGCACACCAAGAACTTAATGTATACATATCCTTAGCGGAAGTATTTTTTTAATATGAAGATAAGACTGCACATAAAGATTCAAAACAAATTTAATATACCTTATCTAACGTACCTCTTACCCTCAAAAAAGACCCTTGGCCATCCGGTACCATGCATTGCCTTTCTATTTCATCTTTCATTCGTTCTTCGACAATTATTGCGAATAAATCCGATGAAATAATTTAAATTTCAGGAAATTGACAACGCTGAGGATAAGGAAATAGCGGATGCTGCAACTCAATCTTGCTTACGCGAAACCAAAGTAAGCAAAGAGCTCCTCAAACAATCGAATAATGGGATGATATATACCGATGATAAGAAGGTAAAATGCTACTACGCTTGTTTGGCAATAAAATTCGGAACAATGACTTCAGAAGGAGTGTTTGACCTTGACAGAATATGTGAAGTAACAACTCAATTGACGAAAGGCTATGCTAAGATTTGTATAGAAAAAACGGACTTTACTGATCCTTGCGAGAGGGCTTATGCTGCGATTAAATGTTTCAACGCGAAGATAATTGAAGACAAGAAACATAATAAATATACAACAGAATATACTACAGAATCTACTACAGCATCTACTACTGAATCTACCACTGAATCTACTTTAGAATCCACTACAGAATCTACTATAGAAGGTGCCGATCCTGTATTTGACTTACTTGTAAGTACAAATGTTGAAATTAAAATAAATTAAATGCATTAAATTTCTTCTGTTTAAATTGAAACGCCACACAGAAAGTCATAATAATTACGCAGAAACCACAAAATTATTTGTATTATTATTAAAAATATAATATCATCTTATACAGTTACTACTATTGATAATTTCTTGCTAATAAATATAGATATAGCAACTTAATGTATACATATCATTAGCGGAAGTCTTTTTTAAATATGAAGATAAGACTGCACATAAAGATTTAAAACAAATTTAATATACGTTATCTAACGTACCTCTTACCCTTAAAAAGTACCCTTGGCCATCCGGTACCATGCATTGTCTTTCTAGTTCATCTTTCATTCGTTCTTCCACAATCATTGCATTACGAAAACATCCGAATGAAAAAATTTTATTTTTCAGAAAATTGACAACGCTGGCGATAAGGTAATAGCGAATGCTGCAACTAAATCTTGCTTACGCGAAACTAAAGTCAGCAAAGAACTCCTCAAACAATCGAATAAGGGAATATATACCAATAACAAGAAGGTAAAATGCTACTACGCTTGCTTGTCAATCAAATTCGGAGCAATGACTCCAGAAGGAGTTTTTGACTTTGAGAGAATATCTGAAATAACAACTGAATTAACGAATGGCTATGTTAATAACTGTATAGAAAAAACGAAATTTACTGATCCTTGTGAGAGGGCTTATGCTGTGTTCAAATGTTTCAACACGAAGATGATTGAAGATAAGAAACATAATAAATATACAACAGAATCTACTGCAGAATCTACTACAGAATCTACTACAGAATCAACCACTGAATCTACTACCGAATCGACTACAGAATCTACTACAGAATCAAGCACAGAATCAACTACAGAATCAACGACTGAATCTACTACAGAATCTAGTACAGAAGGTGCCGATCCTGTATTTGACTTACTTGTAAGTAAAATGTTGAAATTAAAATAAATTAAATGCATTATATTTCTACTGTTTAAATTTAAACGCCACATAGAACTTAATAATTACACAAAAACCACGAAATCATTTTATACAAGTGGGCGATAAGAAAAAGAAATTTAATATTTGCGTTACATTATTCTTGATCATTTCTTTCTACTAAATATAGCACTTCTGGTAGAAATGGCATTGTGCCCGTGTAAATGTTTTAAAAATGTACATTCGTTTCGGATAAAGTGCATTTATTGTAAAAAATTATTTAGACAAATAAATCGCGTGAAAAAGATACAAATTCATATACAAGTTATTGTATATCGTTAAAACAACCCCTTTAATTGTTATGGTTCTGATGTAGCCAGTTCGTATGACCTGATGTTTTGTTATAGTCAAGGTATTGTTTGTAGTTGTGAAATTGGACCATAGAACTTCATTATAAATTTCAAATGTTACATTATAATACTAGAAAAATATTAAAAAAGTGTTTCCCATCCGGCAGGTCAGTTACACAGCTACATACCTTGTAATACATCCATCTTTTAAAAATGAATATATAAACAATAGCTGGCAAAAAATATAATATTATATCTATAACAAGACAAGTACATTCTTATCCCTATGTAGATCGATTTTGTTCACCATGTATAAAATGAAAATTATTGAATTATAATAATTTATTTTTGCAGGAAATTACATACGCTGGCGATAAAGAACTAGCGCATGCGGCAACTAAATCTTGCTTACGCGAAACCAAAGTCAGCAAGGAACTCCTCAAGCAATCGAATAAGGGAATATATACCAATAACAAGACGGTTAAATGCTACTACGCTTGTTTGGCAATTAAATTTGGAACAATGACTCCAGATGGAGTGTTTGACTTCGAGAGAATATGTGAAGTAACAACTGAGATGACGAAAGGCTATATTAAGAATTGTATAGATAAAACGAACTTTACTGATCCTTGTAAGAGGGCTTATGCTGTATTCAAATGTTTCAACACGAGGATGATTGAAGACAAGAGACATAATGATGCTGGTGAAGAATGAGAAGTGTGATGTATGTGACGAGAAAGGGGTAGAGGAAGAATGAATATAATAAATCTTATATACTATACAATAATACAATACATATTTATTTTCCTTAGGAAAAAACTCATACATTAGGTGGCCAAGGGTCCCCATAGACAACATCTAACTTCGTTTTTATTCTTCGCATATTTTTCCATGCAAAAATAAAAGCGAATTACAAATCGATATTGTTCCTATTCCATTTTATCGAGAAATACGAAACATGCAATTGGCTCTCAAATAAAAAATAAATCAGTCAGACATTTAGTATGGTGTCGTGTGACAGATGACAGTACACGACGGTAATGCCAAATTCCCTCAGTAACGGCACCTGTATTTATTAATCTACCCTCGTATATACACATACATATTTGGAGTGAGTTAAATAATATTGCCCATGACAATTTATATATTATTCACATAATTACCATTACTACTATACTAATTCTCCTACTAATTATAGCTTTGCATAAGTATGATTGAGATAAGATGTTATTAGTATAATTGTCAAAACAGTTTTTTAAAATATTGGTTTTCTTATCAGCTTAATTATGTAGCATAGTTGTTATTGTGCTATAAAATAATGAAATGAGTGACTTTGCGCAGAGTTCTAACATTCAGTCAGAATGAAAGTAATGATAGCAGGTATCCCGTTTGTATTGGTTATTGCAGCGACTGCGTTTGCTGATAATGCGGATTCTGTTTTTAGTTTACTAGTAAGTAGATTTATACCGTAGTTTATAATAAAAGTACCAAGACATTTCTCAGGAACTAACATATATAAAATATGGAATACAATGTGATTTAAATAAATATATAGTGCAAAAAAAGTATTAGACATGAGAAATAATTGTTGATATTTAGACTGAAAATATAAAAAAAAAATCAAGTAGATACTTATTTGTAGGCAAAGAAAATAATAAGCTAACTGAATGGTTTGTTAGTGGCGCGCCACGAGTGGTGTGTGGTGGTGTTGTGCCACCCCTCCACTACGCCGTGTCAATAAACATTGGGCCATAAGTAAACATATATAGGTGGCACAAACTATCCCACGCCAGCGTCACGCCAGTGTCATATGCCATTCGTATGTGAATTTGGTCTAATGCAATCTTGTGGCATCGTTATGGGTTGGAAACGGTGATTGTAATCAAGCGCCGACATATATTTTACCCCAATTTATAATAAATGCAAGAATTACTGTTTATTTTTGCTCAGTTCTATGCAATAATATATATTACCCCAATGTTTTTGGGTAAAATAAAAGTAAGTAATCCTATATTTTTTACTTATTCTAGACATTAAATGATGCTGATAAACTGGACGCAGCAACAGTCACCAAAGAGTGTGCCAAAACAACTCAGGCGGATCCGATATTGATTAAAGATACCGACAAAGGCATTTTTACCGATGACCAAAAAGTAAAATGTTATTATGCCTGTTTGTCTGTTAACTTCGGTACTATGGATACTCATGGAAATTTCAACCTTCCGAGAATCGTTAATGTTACCACGGAGTTAACCGAATCTTATATTAAAGCTTGTATTAACAACGCCTCCCATGCGAATCCATGTGAGAGGGCCTATGATACATACAAATGTTTTAGAATAAAAATGTTGAAGTAAAAACAATAATTGTACAAATAGTCCTTGTGCAGTAGACAATAAATAAACTACTTTAATATGTACGTTCCATTAAGTCCTTTGTTTTATTTATTTATTTAAGTAAAAGGTTACAGTACTACTATTAACATATATATGACAACGCGTATATTCATGTCGAAATAGACAAAGGAAGCCACACAATTCGAGTTCGCCAGAGATCCCATGTTCCCAAAATTATTTTAACAAATACAAAGGTATACACATGGATTATTTTAAATTACTTAAACATCTTACTTAAACTAACTTCGTTTCGTGGACGACAGCTTTTTGATCTCGAATGATGTCGAACTGATGCCCATATTACAAGAACATAACGATGCATGCACAAATATCGGGCTAAGATGAATTTGGAGCGGATCAATATTATGAGCACCAGCGAACTGTTGATGTATATTGATGGTCATTCTATTGACAACGTCGATAAGTATGTATACCTAGGCCAGGTGTGTGGCGAGTAGATTATTTATGCCCTAAAATAGACTATATATAGTCTGACTTTTTATGGGCTCTAGTTAGTTTTGTTCACACCAAGTTTAGTAACCAATAAGCTTTCGAATTAACATTACGGTAAAATTAATTAATCATATTGGTGTCAGATTGTTAATTCATCTACTTCTTATGTATTTTTCTCTGAATATATGCGGATAACCGGTAAGTTTGGATGAAGTGAACCAGAACTGTTGATATATGAGAAAACGCGAAAGCTCGTGAAGTAAGCAGTCAACAGTGCAGTTGGAGGGGATGATGGTAAATGCGTGTGTGAGCAAGAGTGGCAGCTAGAGGGATAGTTCTTTTGATGAGGAATAAGAATATAGCAAGAAGAAGGCGATATGGTGGAAAGTGATGGCAGAATGTAGAAATGGCAGACGAGAGTTGGAGCGAGTCAACCAGGCGAAGAAGGATTGTAAGGGTATCTACGAAAGGAAAAAACTGGAGGAAATTTAGTAGACGAGAAAGACGAATACCGTGCTACATTGTATCAATAGGGCATGGAATGGAACGGTATGTGCCGGAGGAGTGGCGCTTAGATGCGGTTGTGCCAGTAGAGAAAAGATAGCCCCAAATCGAGTGTGGTCGGAAGAACGGCATGGATATCAGCATATGCGGAGTCAGTGCTTGTGGCCAAGAGAATGGAAGCGATACAGGAGATTTTGGAACGGGAAGGAACCTTAATAAGAGGAGGTTAGTAGTGAATGTGGAAAAAGCCAAATGGATGATGGTTAGAAATAAGGGTAGGATGGGTATAGTGTAAACGTTGAAATAGAAGGGAACAATGATTGAGTGAGTGGATTATATTAAGTATTTAGGCTTTTTGGTTGACTGCAGGGGTGTGTTTTAGGAAGCATTTAGAGTGGATGCAACAAAGGCGAGAATGGGTTGGGGGATTTCTCTACCTATAGTGCTGGCAACTGGCACTACAGGTGGACCTACAGTTTAGCTTGGATTCCGAACCACTAAAGTGTTTTAGATGAGCATATCATCTACTCCGGACCAGAGAAAGGTTTTTTTAGGTGTGAAATCTCACCCTGGCAAGATAGGTTGGGGAGTTGAGGGTACGTCGTGCAAGCTAGAAAGTATTTCGCTTTGTGAGGTTCGAGTTCACAATCTTCAGCGCAGCAGATGTCTTACCACCGCGTTGGCCTTTTACTTTCCCCATCCCCTCTTAAATTGTCTAGTTTTTTAGAAACTCAAGGACAATTAAATTTCCTTGTAAGAAATTCGTTTCCGGATCAAAATCGTGTACAACAACCCAGGTTTAAAAAAATTGACGAGAAAAATGATTGCCTGAGGGTTTTGAAAACTCAAAATTGTGTCAAAAAAATGTGTATATTTCATTAAGTTTTGAGGCAAATTATATTTCCAACTAAATAAGGCCTTACAGATGTGTAATATCTATAAAGCAGAATATTTTTATGTTACTATATTATTCCTATGGTAAGTAATGTTTCTATCTCTTTTTTATATTCTAATTAGATTATTAATTCTAACTTTAAACACAATTTGGGTTTTCATTAATTTCAATAATATGTATGTACCTCATCATTTAATAAATATATGTTATTATACAATTGTTGAATTGAATTATCTCATATGCTGCAAACAGGAAAAGGTAAATAATATAACAGAACTATAATTTAACACTATTTTTAAATGATCTTACAAATCCTACGTTACATTACGAAAGGTTAGTTGTATCATTAGCTAATAACTGACATTAATTTAATCAACTATGCGTCGTTTATTTCAACCTTTAATGAACATGAAATTATTAAAAAAACAATATTAATGATATAAATAAAGGAACAGTACAGGATTGTGTAGGAGTACCGGTAGTTTCTTCAGATTTAATTTCCTACTATAAGATTTTAATTAAGTCATGATTAAAAATAAATATAATCCCAAATTGTTTGAGTATAATCTGGCTCATGGATTGGAAGTTTCAGTTATACTGCTATATTATTTCTGTGAATGTTGTCTGTATATCATGTTTGTATTTATGGTAATACATTTTTTTAATAGAAAAGGTAATCAGGATCAGGCTATTGTTCCTGGCTCATAACATAATTGCAATCAAATTCAAACTAATAAATAAATATGTTTATTTATTTGTCTGAAGTTAACAAGGTGATTTGCGGATTTTATAGTAAGTGTTGTTGAGGACTTTCAGCCACAATATTTCAGAAATAGAAATAGAGTGTAATTGAAATTGACCCAATACTGAGTAATAAGAATAAATTTGTTAGACAGGTCAATCAAAATAGAATGTTGAGTGACATTTTCACCTCACAGCATAACAGTTCTCCTTATATTCTTGATTATTGCAAATTAAATTAATGACTCCGTTAAAAAAAACTAAGATAATTCATTGACGAAACCCAAATTGTGAATGTCGAAATTATGAGATGCGATTCAATACATTTTCAACGGGTGCCGTTGGAAATGGGTGACAGCAAACATTATTTCGATAATGTACTGGACATTATCGAAATCATCTTTGCTATCCGGTTTCCAATGGTACCCATTGAAAATGTATCGTATTAGAATCGCACCCCAGAATTATATTAAATAAGTTTACCTTTCACAATTCGTTTGATAAACGTGACTTTCTTCAAAGCTTTATATGTAATATTAATCGATATAAAAATTATTTACATTTTGGTTTATTCCCATTTTCATAAAAGAGTAAAAGAAAGTTGAAAAATTTTACAAACACTGGGTATACCTATAATTTTTGATCCACATAAAATAAGGTTAAATAGTTGCACAAAAAATCATTTAATTTTCAGTGTTTACCATTGTTAATAAAAAGCGTATATAAACCTATATTAATTTGAATCACATAAAATAAGCTTACATTTTTAATTCAATGCGTATATCATGTTTATATACATGAGTGACAGGCAATTTCTACACGCAAAAAATATAGTTTATTATTAATTCTTAATTATGATAAACACAGTGGTAAGTTATCCTTGAATTGCAAGCTATATATATACATAGAAAAATGAGCGAAAATATGTTTATTCTCTAATATCAGCTATGATGAAATCAATTGTACTGTGCTTGTTCCTCGCGGTAGCGGCAAATTGTATTGAGAGTGATTCCGTGTTTGATCTACTGGTGAGCCAAAAACTATTTTTATTATGAAATAATAACGTTAGGAATCATCACTTGGTATAATTTTACGAACAATAATAAAAATAATGGTTACGATAATATAACTAAAAAATCAATCGTAGTAATTATCAATAATGTGAAAGCTATGAAGAGGCAACATTTTGTGTTTAGATTTATTTTAACGCCAGTAAAATTATGTGAAATATGTATATAACTGTTTTATATTAATATTATATTAACTGTTTTTGTATGTTATTTCTCATAATTTTGCTGACGTTATAATAAATCAGAACACAAATGGTTGCCTTTTCATACCTTTCACGTAATTGATTAATTAAATGATAAAAAGAGTTAATTGTATTATTATATTATATAAGACTAATAGGTTAATAAGCCTAGTGATTTTTACCCACTTCCCCCATCATGAAATATATCTCGATTATTTAGTCCGACTTTTTTCTCCCGACTATCGATAGTATACTTATATATACTAATTTTAATTCAATAGTGCCCATCAATAGTCTGAACCTATTCACAATAATCTAAACTGAGAGATAAAAATAAATGAAATAATATTTTTAAGTTAATATAGGGGCATGTGGGCATTATATTAACTATAAACATATTATAGAGTCTTTATTATTGTCAAATTAATTTTTTCAATTTTGATTCACATTTCCTTAAAATAAAAATCATTAGTAAAAGTATCTCTTATATAAATTACGTTAATTGTTAATATAAGTTTCCCAACTCTCAATAATTATTACAACCAGTCGTTTATATTATTTCTTGTGCTCTCATATCTAAAGTGGGGGGTCATGGGTTCGAATTTACGTTATGGGTGTAGCCTTTTTATATTTTAAACTCCTAATTTAATTGGTATATTAATTATTTTGTATTTATTGTAATCTTAAAGTAAAGATTCGTTTTTCCAAACTATTAACTACTAGTTATATACAGATACATAAGTATTGCGTTGCTTCTAAGAGAAAGCTGTTATTAATTAACAAACTAGCAAACAAATATACAGAGGGTGGTTGGTTCAAAAACAACCAAGCTATACCCGAAACATTGAATAGAATGAATATTTTATGTCTTTTTATTTTTGGTTTTTTACGACTATTTTTATGTCCATTCAGACACAAAAAAAGTTTAAGAAATTGCAGAAACATTATTTCGATATGTTTCCAAAATGTTTTCTATATATATATATATATATATATATATATATATATATATATATATATATATATGTCTTTTTATTTTTGATTATTTTACGACTTTGTTTATGTCTATTCAGACAGAAAAAAAGTTTAAGAAATTGCTAATAAAAAATATAAGAAATTAGATGTGTAAGCTAGAGTCTGTGGCAACTAAAACTATATTTTTTCAGTCAATCAATACTAATGACGATAAGCAGGATGCAGCGTCTGCAACAAAAACGTGCCTACTTGAAACAAAAGCGGATCCTGAATTAATCAAGAAAACGGACGAAGGCATTTTCACTGAAGATGGGAAGGTGAAGTGTTATTACGCGTGCTTATCGGTCATGTTTGGAACTATGGACAAGCACGGCAAGTTCAATTTGGAAAGGATCATTGAAGTGACTACGGATATGAGCGAGAAGAACATAAGAGATTGTATAAACAACTCCAAATATACCGATCCTTGTGAATACGCATACGACGTGTACAAATGCTTTAGAAGCAAACACATATAATGTAATAAAATAGATTCGCAAACATGAATACGCATAACATTTATTTTATCTGGCTGCTTATATACATAGTCACATTTTTATTGCACTCGAACAAATGCTCTTTGAAACTTGATTGATGACATGTGAAAATTGCAATCATATGAATTTAAGCGGCGATGAAATGTGTTATTGGCCAACTGTGGGCTTTGATTGACGGAATAAATAATTAGTTCTATAAATGAAATCGATGAAGAACACATATATAAAATTGATTAGTGATTTAATTTATGTTACACAAGTATTATAATTTAGCATGTTCTGTATCATGTTAAATATTAATCCTTGTTTAAAGAAATTAAATTTTTTTATTAAGATTTTTTATAATTATATAAATTTAAATGTGTATCTACGGACAGTTAAACTGCTTTATTTATTAAGTAATTAATAAATAATATATGGGAAAATCACTTTTCTACATATATTTTTTATTGATTAAGATTTTTTATATTTATATAAATTTGAATTTGTATCCACGGACAGTTAAACTGCTCTATTTATTAAGTAATTAATAAGTAATATATGGGAAAATCATTTTTCTACATGACAAAACTATGAACAAATCGAATTAACTAAATCAAACTTATGAATGCTATATATAAAAAATACCAAAAATAAAATAAATATTCCATAAATGATGGACAGGTAGATAGGCTAAGGGCCGATAGCCTAATAAATATTTTATTCTTTCTGAAAGTCAATCAAACAAATATAACCAAAACACAATTAATTGCCAGATAATTGACGAATTTATCCGATGTTAAAGCCTCGGGTAGTTAAATATAACGTAAGTCAAAGATAATCACGAAAACCATATGGCCATATGGCCAATCACCAATCACGAATACCATTTTTGCCCCAAATGATCTTATCTGCATTATAGCATTGAGTTTAATTAATATAATTAGTAATTAGGCTTCTCAATCAACGATAGTTACTATTGTTATACGAAACTGATAGCGGCTATGTACTACTCAGATGCTAATAAATATTTATTTCACTCTTAATGCTAACAATATTGAAATATGATTAAAATTAAGAAAATATGTTATAGTTATTAATACCTGTGATCAGGTATAGCCGTTTCCCGCACATTATTAATTGATCCTTCGTTCTGCTTGAGTACGAAAATGATTATCCCTATAATATAGAAGAATAAGAGATAGTAAAAGAGCAAACTCCTCGAAAGAACAGTAAGAAACCGCTAGTCGATTGGTTAATATCAAGGGCTGGAGCATCAGAGGAAGACAGCCACCATACTCAGACAGTCAAGACGAAAGCGACCTCGCCCCGGAAAGGGGAGACGGGAAGCCGGGACCATCAGGAGACAAAAAGAAGCTGCCGAAGCAATACCAAGCAGGCAGCGAGGAGGAGGATGAAGGACAGGACACCTACACTCAGTTGGCAGAACTGAGAGACCTAGAGACGTGCGGACACCGTGGTAACAACAAGAAATATACGCGAAAGTGGACCGGTGATTCTTCGCGAGAAATACGAGCTGCTGTTTAGGAAAACCTTCTTATCATTTCGCAATAAGGATCACTCGCCTTTACTAGCCATTGCGGCCCATCCTTTGGGCTATGAAGTGGTCATTGTTTCGTTTCCGATTGTCCTCTACACCTTAAAGGCAGTTCTGCTTATTGGCGTGACCATTTAAGTGGAATTTGGCCTCGTCACTAAACAGAATGTTTTCAAAATTTTTGAACCGCTCTAGCATTTCGTTTATTTAATAGGTCAGCGTAGTCGGCATCTTTCAATTTTTGAACTAACTGCATTTTACAAGCTTTAAGATGCAAGTCCTTTTTCAAAATGAACGGCATAGACGATTTTTTGAGGTTGAGTTGCTGACCTCGTTTGCTAATTGATAGATATGATTTTTGACGAACTGATTCCCAAATCCATTTTCTAATCGTATCATTACTTGGTGCATTACCTATACGATATTCCGTACTATACAAACGTTGAGCTGTTGCGATAACAGGTGCGTACACAAAAAGCACGATAAGTTTCCGGCTACGATTCCATTGGTACCAAAACTGTACGAAATGCGCACGACGCTACCCCTATCCAGCACCCTCGCACCACTACTTTACAAACAAACACAAAAACAAAACCCCGATACTCTTCTTGGACATTATAATAATACAGCGTTTAATATGCGTTTAGGTTAGGGTAATTGTATCTACGTTCCGCAGTTTTTGTGTGACAAAAAACTTCTATCTTTATAGGGCTGTCCGCCTTGAGACTTTTCCGCCAGTCAAGGGAGAAGCTCAGAGTAGTTTAATCACAATATTTACCTTAACTTCACACAAAACCCCTAAAAAACTGTAAAGGGTGAAAAAAAAGTTACAACTAACCCCCTAAGAGGAAAGATAAACGCCATCTGGCGGCACCACATCAATTAGCAATGCACACTCATATGGAATAACCGTCAACATGCTCATGCGATCAGGATCACCGGGTACCCTCTATGGTATAATATTCTAACAGAGTGCTTGAGATATCAGCACAAAACAAGTTTTGTAAGTTTTAATCCACCTCTTAGCAATATACATATCTAGATTTCGATGTTATTAGATCTCGTCAGTGTAGCTCAGCTAGTGAGGATGAATTCACACAATATCTCGAGTGGTTCGCGAAAATTCGCTGCCCGCTAGGGATCGAACTCAGACTCCCCAATGTTCAGTACGAGACGAACGATGCTCGATACTCGACCAGTGAGCTGGTTTTTGTGTTATATTATGCTAAGATTGTTATTTAAGTTAAATACGACTGAATATATTTCTGTAAGCCTATACCTTTTAATACAAGAAAATAAAAGTACATACTTTGATAACTAAAATAATGTACATAAAGGAGCAATTTGTAATTTTATAGAGCTATAGAATATCAAACTATGACATCCATTAACCTTGATTTAATTCTAGGAAATTTTGTCCGCAGATCTTTCATGCAAATGTATGCTCTTGCATACTAATTTAACGACAAAATGAATTACTGCGACCTCGTTATAACTGATTTCATCTCCATGCAATTAATTACATAAATGCAGGCGTCAATTATATACATTGTAATGCACTTATGATAATGAACTAAATATATTTTGAATGTAGTAACTCACATGAAAGTAACGGAAATTTATATTGAAATCTACAGAATTTATAATTTTATCGAAAAGAAAATGATTATGTTTTTAGTTATTATATTAGTATTGATGAAACTTTACACTCTCGAGATAAAATTTAATGTCTGATTCGCAGAATTGGAAATGCTCATTCATCTGAAAAACTTCGTTAATACACTTATGTATGTCGTCAGGATTCCCTAGGCATACAATGCATTCAGAATTACCTAGTGATATTCTCCTATAGAATAATATTCCAATGGTGTGTCAGAGTTATCGGCTAGCGGCCACTTACAAAATATTTTGGTGTGAATTACATCTATTAATCTCCAAACCTATATTTTTGTCTTATTGGACTTTATCAGTGTAAATCAGCTAGTGAGGTTTAATAAGTGAAGTAAATACAATAACACAAGAAAACGCGGAATATACAAAGGAATTAAAAGAAATTAAAAAGGAGCTTGAAAAAAAAAAGAAAATAGGAATCTAAACAAGATACTAGATCACTTCTAGAAAAGATCACAACGGTAGAAAGGAGAATTGAGAAAAAGCATCAATACAGAAGTAACCACCTCATCATCACAGGAATAGATATACAGAATAATCACTAGATCTCCGAAGTGGAATCTTTCTTCAGCCAGTCCCTGATATGTTAACACAGATGTTAACATAACAGGTGCATACTGTCTATTGAAGACGGAAAATAAATTTTTTATTTAGATATATATATGATATGATATAGACACATTGACCAGCAAGCGAAAAGTCATGGAAGCCTAGTACAGACTAAAGGAGGAAACATGGCATGACAGTAAAAGATCCAAATATTCAGATATCGTGTGAATTCATTCTTAATAACTGAGCTATACTGACGAAATCTAACAAGATCGAAATCTAGATATGTAGATTGCTAAGAGGTGGATTCACACTGTCTTTTAAGACAAAGGACAAGACTCGATACTGACTCCAGAATTAAATTGAAAGTAATCTGATTGTATATATCCCAGCCCAATTGTTACTATTATTCAAGCCTATCAATTAGCAAATCACGCATTTTGAGTATTATTTATTGCCTATAATTAAATAATTAAACCATAAAAAGTGGTCGGATGTCACCGCTGTCTCGCCGTCATTATAGTTCTAATTATAAAATAATGATATCACAAACTGCATTATTGATAAGTGCTTTAACTACTAACCAGTTTTAATATCATAAACTAAAGTCACGATGAAGCGTATTATTCTACTTCTATGTGTCTCCGTCGCTTATGGAGCATTAAGTGATATTTATGTGAGTACATCGAACATATATCAGTTATATAGATTAATAGATATTTTTGTAGGTTGTAAATGATGCTGAAAAAGCAAGGCTACAAGGGATGTACACGAAGTGCCTTAAAGAAACAGAGTTGGACCCAAAGATAGCAGAAAACTTTGAAAACGGTCAGTTTCTTAAACCGCAGCAATTAAAATGCTTCTATGGATGTTATTTCCTAAAGAGTGATAAAATATCGCCAAAAGGAGATTTCAATTCTAAAAAGATGAAATCGTTGTTTGCCCCTAATTTTCATGGATTGATTGATTACTGTTTAATTGGTCGCGGTAAGGACTACTGTGATACGGCTTATATGGTATATAAATGTGTTGTTACTCAAGCACTTATAATACAAGCTAAGGCAGGATAATTGTTTAAATGGTCAACTGTATTGTTTTATTAAGTTTTTTTTCAAACCTTTTATTTATTTAAGGTTTGTCTATTATTTTTAATATTGTATAGAATTTGTGCAGGAACTACAATCAATAAAGACATGTTTTGTCGCGTCTGATAACAGAATATTCAATCCTTATTTAGTCCGAATGTATGTATGACCTCTATAATGCATATATATATATATATATAATAATAGAACATCTTAAATATAAGGTGAGTTTGTACCGACGACTGTATATAAGAGGACGTCGCATTTTTCGTCCATCAATCCGGTGACGGCAAAAATGTTTCGTCGTCGAACTATGCAGGCATATTTGAAAAATCATTGCAATTCGGGTTTATATATTAGCCAGCGAATTTATATTAAATATAGATAGGATACTAGCGGAAAATTTAAATCTGCTGTAGTTCGCAGCCAGTAGGACTCAACTCAAATTTGCTTAAATGGGTACAAACGTGTAGATAGCAACACAGTATGTGTGAAATCCGACAACGTTCGATGGTAAAATTACGCTTTACGGGTCCATCTTGTCCATGGAGTGATTATGTTACTGAAAGCGACGGTAATGCTGTATATAAAAGTTGATTGTTGGCCTCCTGCTTTAAAACATTCTGTATAAATGATGAGTGTAAGCTCGTTTTAGATAAGACACATTCTTGAATCAAAAGTTGTTTAAGATATTAGTCCAACTTTTGAATCAGGATATTGTCTAATGTAAAACAAGTGAAAGACCTTAGTTTAAAAAATAAATAAACTACTTCTAATACCTTTGGTACTATACTTGTACTGCCCCAATGCTAGAAGACTAGTATGACATCTACTTCCCAACTCTACTATTTAAGAAACTTCTTTATAGGGCTATCAGCCATTAGGCTTTTCCGCCGGTAAAGGGAGAAGCTCAGAGGAGTTTAATCACCCGGTATTTAGCTTAACAGAAATCCGCTGAATACTGTGAAAGTTGATTTATGAAAATTCGCCCGATGGGGTTTGAACTCTCCAATGTTCAGTACGAGATTGACGGCGCCTCTAACTACTATGTCACTCAGCAGGGTTCTACTATTTATTATCTAAATATAAACATCTATCCTTCATTAGGGCGCTATTTTACTGTTGCTTTAATAAAAATCCTCCATAATTTATTGGAGACATTTTCGGCCATTTTCCGTTTACCCTATCCTGTATGTATTTTATTTTGTTTATATTAATTCTAAATAAATATACAATACTATGCAATAGTATACAATAGTATACAATAGTATACAATAGTATACAATAGTATACAATAGTATACAATAGTATACAATAGTATACAATAGTATACAATAATACACAATAGTATACAATAGTATACAATAGTATACAATAAAATATAATAGTATACAATAGTACACAATAGTATACAATAGTATACAATAGTATACAATAGTATACAATAGTATACAATAGTATACAATAGTATACAATAGTATACAATAGTATACAATAGTATACAATAGTATACAATAGTATACAATAGTATACAATAGTATACAATAGTACACAATAGTATACAATAGTATACAATAGTATACAATAGTATACAAAAGTATGCAATAGTATACAATAGTATACAATATTACACAATAGTATACAATAGTACACAATAGTATACAATAGTATACAATAATAACCAAGTTTTGCATAATAATAAAATAAAAATTGTATTATTAATATTTGTTTGTCTTAAATATAAGAAAAAACTTCCATCTGTATAGGGCTATCAGTCGTAAGGCTTTTCCGCCGGTCAAGGGAGAAGCTCAGAGAAGTTTAATCACACGGTATTTACCTGAACTAGACAGAAAAACTGTGAAAGATGATTAGCGAAAATTCGATCCGATAGGGTTCGAACCAGTATACGATAATTATCGTACATGTACGATATTTTAAATTTAAAATCACCGATGTACGATAAACGATAATAAATTATTATCGCACGCAAATATATGATATTTCGAATACTGAGCATATTTTTACCATATTTTCAGTTTTGTATTATACACCGATAGGTTTCTGGCAACGCTAGTACTAGGCACCCGAATGCTCAGTTCTAGACGGACGACGTCTCTAACCACTGAGCTGGGTGTCTTAAATATATTATGTTATAAATATGATTTTTAACAATAATCGAAATACAGAGTGGGAGGGGAGCAGAATTATGTCTCATTATATCTATAATTTATTGAAATTATGGTCATTACCTATTACCCATATTTTTTTTTAATAATTCACACAATATCACATCGGTTTTGCAATCATTAAAAACGTCTTTCCAATGACATTCATTAACTATATTACTGACTACATGCACAATATGCAGCCATATCTTTATAACTTGTGAATCAGCGCAGTTCTGTTTAAAACTATTTTAGATATATAAACTACACTCATAGCATCATGATATTAAACATAATAATATTACAAATTCTAATTTTGTACCTCACCGTTGCAAAAGGTGATGTGGTTGATTACACAGTGAGTATTTAAATGTTATATTGCATTCATTTTAAAATATTATCATTGTAGGTGGTAGACAAAGCAGAACGTGAACGTATACATAAATCTTGGGAAAATTGTATGATTGAAACGAAGGTAGATCCGAAAATACTGGATAATTTTGAGATCGGCCAATTTGCTAGTGTAGAAGACGTCAAGTGCTTCTACGGATGTCACTTGTTGAAGGATAACAGTATTAACAAGGATGGGGTATATAATATGGAACGTTTAAAGACAATATTTCCACCCAAGATGCATGGAATGATTGATAGATGTTTCATTGATGACGGGAAGGATTACTGCGAAAGATCGTATATGGGGTACAAATGTTATGTTACAGAAATTCTGAAATCAAAAAGCATCAAATGAAACGGAACTTATAATTGTGATATGTATTGTATGATGATAATATTTGTTATTTATTATTCTGCTTTTTATAATAAAATATAGACGAACACTGTTTGTGTTTATATAATTATATTATTCATACCAACAAGTTGAAACAGGGTGCGATACTTTGGATCGCACCCATGTTGAAACCTTTTCTTTTGGCATCAATTTAATAGTAGTACTTTTTGGCGGATATTCAATTTTAGTAAATTAAATAAATTCAATGTTAACATTGGAATGATGATCCATTGAATTTCGTTGTTAACAACGAAATTATGGTACATCCACAATTTCCTTTTAGAATAAAGGAAATCAATAGCATGTGAGTTTTACAATTTTTATACCCAAAATTTAGCGGCAATAATTAGATGAAAAATAAGAGCAGAATGCGTAGATATTCAAAACTATAGTCGAAAATTCGACTTTTTTAACTAGCACAACATATACGGAAATAAGCGGTGTCAAAGAATTCGATAAACCCGGAAACCTTGAAGATAGAGGAAAGAATACATGTTACAACTTTTCAGGGATAACAGAAGTGAATAGTAAGATAATGAGAGCGTGCTGATGGGACCACCAATAACAAAATATGAAGACATAAAGCAATAAAATCAGCGAACAACAGAAGAGCCGCAGGACCTGACGGAATAGCCACGGAGATATTAAAACTACTAGGAGAAAGAGTGGAAAATAGATGGGCGGATCACTTCAATAATATATACAATATATAGCGTGCAAAATACTATAATTCCCCTGTTTTCCCACGACCAAGCAGAATACCTACTGCCGCAGGAAGGGAGTGATTATTAGTCAGTAAGAATCTAATACTGTCTTCCTTCAGAAGTGGTCTTATGTAAGATTTGTGGCAGTCCCCGGCTGGGGCCAAACCAAACAAAAATTACAAAATAGCGCATTTCCTTGTCAGTGCATTGTGAAAGAATGTTCATAGAAAAGTCTGAGAAAATGGTAAAAAATACATCTGCCCTAAATATTTAGTAAATGATCAAAAATAAAATGGCAAATTATGTCAGTCGTGCGTGTACACATAAACTGTAATCCTCCTATGTTAATGTTAAAGTTTTCATTGACACGTGCTTTTTAATGAAACATTGTTGCGTTTTTAGAGCATGTTGAAAAAAAGTCATTTTCTAAATTAAAATAAAAAGCAAATCACGTAATTGGTGCAGTCTTTATAAAAAAATTGCAAAGAACATAATGTTTAATTTTCATATATATATATATATATATATATATATATATATATATATATATATATACATCTATATATATATATATATATATATATATATATATATATATATATATATATATATATATATATATATTATATGAAAATATGAAAATTCAACATTATGTTCTTTGCAATTTTTTTATAAAGACAGCAACTATTACGTGATTTGCTTTTTATTATCAGTAAGTTAATGGTTGGAATTTTATTTACTATTTTACCCTGAACGTTAGCCTATAACACAAGAAAATGTGCAATTTTATAGTTACGCTGCATATTGCAAATGTATATAATAATTTCAAAAAATAATAACGTAAATGTAGAGGGTATAATATTCTCTTATTGTTAGGATTGAGATGCCGATACGACGATATGTTTCCGGGTAGGACAGACAACAGGTCCTGTCTGTGTACAATTATATAGTAAATGATCACAAAAAGTCAAGGAAATATGTGGTATAAATAAAACGAACATTAATAATACCATGTTGGAGAAAACTAGTACAATTATTCCTAATATCAGTAGAAACTACAGAGATGCATGGAATACATCCAGGAATTTCTTGCAGATAAGAAGCAATCTGCAAAAATAACGGAAGAGCTAAGAAGTGAGCCCAAATATAATGCAAAAGGAAGTCGCAGAACGCAATACAATTAATGAAAAGCATTTGGTTCTGATGAAATACCAACAGAGATAATGAAACTCATCGAAAAAGAACAAATAGGAATACTAGTTTATCTATATCTATCACACTATGCACACTATGGGGATAGACAAATCTCCAACGTGCAGAGGTTGTAAGAAAGATGAAGAAACCCTACTACATGTTATCACTAGCTGCGAAGCATGCATCGCATCCAGGAAAAAGCTCTTTGGTTCAACGCGAATTAACCTATAAGAGCCCAAAATTCGCCCATTCATGAGACTTCTGGAAGGTACAGAGCTCATGAATGAGGAATAAGTAATAGGGGAGCACAATAGGTCAGCCGGGGCCGCAGTAAAGTGGGATACTATAACAAAACCAGACTCCAGTCGAAAAAAAAAACACATTTTAAAACGCAATCAAAACGCATCTTGTTAAATAGTACAAGTGATTGTTTGTTAAATTTTGCATTGTAGAGGAATCGTTTCATTGACAATATCGGAAGAAACAATGTGAGTCAAAGTTAATGGAAGACAGAAATACAAGTTACTATTCGCAGATAACACGGTACACTGAGAAAACTGCTAGGTTAATGATTCAGAGCTCGGCTCTCCCGCTGGCGATCCACAGAGGAACCGAATTTGGGCTTCTCATAACTGGGGTCGAACTAGTCTTCAACAGAGCTTCAACACACCTATTCTTTTTCTCAGGGTAATGATACCAGAATGCGTGACAGACTTGCAGAGACTGATTGACCAGATAGTAGACACACATAAGGAAAACGATTTAACATTAAACATCAAAATAACTAAAGTCGGCATATGCAAAAACCAACCCAAATAAGAAAGCTTAAGAATCAATGGGGAAGCAATAGAAAAAGTAGGAGGAGGTTTGAGCTGACCGATTGGGGTTACCTATAAAATTCAAATTTTAAGGAATTTTTTATTTGTCTTGCAAAGCATTATATATGAATATTGTTTGAATATAATAATATGTATAGACGTTATTTTATTATGTATGTTCTAACAAAAAATTAATAATTTTGAACCTGTTTTAATCAAAGAATTTATATTAAACAGGCACAGTTTATTTTTGATGTATCAAACTGATCTTATATGAACATTTGGTTTGCACGGATACACATTTTTTGTTTGCTTGTTAAAAAAGTTAAAAGCTAAAATCTCAATATTCGCATTTTATTGAGTGCGTAATTTAAAAAGTGTATGTGATATTTTTTAGTTTCAAATTCCCTTCCGGCATCAAAATAATATGTTAATATGTTAATGTTATGTTAAATAGTGAACAAAGTTCAATAAGAATATTAAGCAAATAATATTGCATATACCCATGCAATAAAATGCGAATATAAAGATTTGAGCTTCAAACTTTAATATCAAAAGAAACAAATAATAGCGGCATTATTTGTTTCTTTTGATATTAAAGTTTGAAGCTCAAATCTTTATATTCATCACCCACTCAATAAAATGATAATATCGAGATTTGAGCATTAAACTTGAAAACAAAAACAAAAAATTTATAATTCTTTGAAAAAATATGTATGAAGACACCAGATTCTGTGAAATATTTCTTAATTTCTTACTAATTTTCCTAAGAAAATTTATGTAAGAATTTTGTTGTTCATAATAAATATGATGTTTTCAAATAGGCGGAGTGACTACGCATTATTTTATATTTATAACTATATTTTTCGAATGATGGTAATTATAGAAACTGGTACTAATTATAATTACAAATTTTCCATAAATAATAAATTTAACTATTTTATTACCAACACAGTCAATCTACATCTATTACTTTGCAACGTGTGAATCGGTTCAGATTTAACAGTCGCGTTCATATATTTAAAGCAGACTATATTTTTTAAACATGTTATTAAAGAATGTAATTCTTATTGTATGTGTCTCAGTTGCTTACGGTGATATATCTGATTACTTGGTAAGTATTTTGCATAGCATTATATATTCGTTTTAACAATATATTTTTTAGGTGCTATCCGAACCAGATCTGGCTAAAATTCAGAATGATTTTGTGAATTGTGTAGCTGAAACGAAAGTAGATCCGACACTATTAAAAAATGTTGAGTTGGGCCAATTTGCTAAAACCGCGGATATTAAATGCTTTTACGGATGCTATATGTCGAGCCACAATGACATCAGCAAAGATGGTGTGCTTAATGGCGAACATCTCAAGCAAATATTTTCACCCAAAGTGCATGGAATTATTGACTATTGCCTGCTGCACGTTAGAGGGAATGATTATTGTAAAGTGGCATATTCGGCATACAAGTGTTTTGTGAGACAAAGTCTCAAGGCAACAAATTCAAAATAGGTGTAAAACTATAATTGGGATATATAATATTTAAAATTATGTGATGTAATTATATATGGTTGTACTTTTTAAAATAAATACTTTTATATGTTTGCATTTATTAGTCGTAATTATACCGCTGCTTCCGTATTACATCTTTGATGCACAACAGCTACTTGTATTCAAAAATTTGATATGAATATAAAAATAAGTTATCCTTAAAATATTAACTATTCAAAAGGTAGCCGCGATATAATTCGCGGTGAAAATTTATTCATCATTAACCAAGACTAAATTTAAAACGAGTGCAAAAACACATGAGAGATGTACCGTTGAGTAAAGAATTGATTTTTCACTCAGCGGTTATACATTGGTACCGGTAGGACAAACATGGGTAGGGGAGAGGTTGCTTGTATGTGCGTTAGATTGAGTTAGCTTAAAGCGAGTTTAACGGTTTCACGCTAAACTTAGTTTAAAGCGTCACAATGTCGATTCACAGTGTTTGAAGCTCATCGCTTTAAACTCTTTAAACTGAGTCAAGCTCGGTTAAAGCTACTTAACCGACTTTTGAACAACTCTTTCCGGTTCGTATTCATGTATTTTAAAATAATATGAGTGTCGCTTTTTGAGTTCTGGCCATTACACTATTACACTCTGGTTTTGGTTTAAAAAAAAATAGCTTCCAATACAGGTTCAGTTCAGTCCTAACACGACTGATTTACAACATTATTTTCGGTACAAATATATTTATAAGAATAGTACAATTTACCCTCGAAGAGGGAAGTTAAACGCCATCTGGCGGCACCACATCAATTAGCAATGCACACACATATGGTAATAACCGTTAGCATGCTCATGACTTCAGGATCACCGGGTAGTGCCCTCTAGTGAATAATATTCCAACAGAGTGCTTGAGATGTCAGCACAAGGCCAATCGATTGCTAAGAGGTGGGTTCACACTTATATATATATATATATATATATATATATATATATATATATATATATATATATATTTATAAGAATTTAAAGATTTTCCATCTACATTTTAATTATTTCTTGGTGAAATATCCGCCGTCCGACGGAAAAAGAAATTAATTAATCAATTAAATTAATTGAAAATTGCCGGTAAAACGGTATAGAGTAGTTGCTTGAAATCGTGAATAGAAATAGTATGGCTGGTCTTGCTCCACCAGTCCTCGACACCTCTATTCGTATCGTTTTTTTTTATGGATACAGAAGTATTTGATTTTTTCAACAGCAAAAAGAAGTGCGTTATTCCAAGAAAAAAACTATTATAAAAAGTGGGATAGGTGGTTGTTTTCAAGATCAAGTAAACTATGACCCGTCAAGATTTCAAACGGTTTGAACTCTGCACTACATTGTTTCTCGCAAGGTGTTTCGCTTTAGATGTAAATTAATAAATGAAAATAATGGAACCATAGAAAGTTAAGGATAACACTGTAGTGTACATTTCTAATCGTTCGAAATAGTAAGCAGACATAGCTGGGTTGGTCTGGAAACTACCCTACCTTTTCTAAGGATGGGATAACACGTTTCTTTTTGTTGGTAAAACAATGATATACTTTGGTATTCATATTTAGTTAGCAGTTACCAGTCACCAGAGCGAAAATCGACTCTATGTACCCGACAATAAAGACCACGTGTTTACTCCAGGACCCTTGTTTTCTGCCTACTATAGCTTTGTTTAAAAAATATTTGCTTTAAAGATTACAATATCTCGACAGAAATTCGAACCGTCGACCCTCACTTTTATAATAACAGCATAAAGACATAAATGGCATGTCGGCCGGCATCAAAACAATGTCCTGGCTTATATATATATGTATATATATATATATATATATATATATATATATATATATATATATATATATATATATGCCACAACTTTCATGACGGCGCCAATATAAATGTACAGATATTAATAGACTTACTAATTTTCTTTTTCTCCATGATTTTATATACAAAATGTTGTTATTATTTTCAAAATAAATTCCCATATGAAGACACATTTTGTCTAAGATAACTCTGTTGGTAATAATAAATTTAACGTTCTACGGGCAGTATGACTATGCATAATTTTATAATGAAAATTAATTATTTAGAATGATTTGAATCATAAGGAAATTTATTGTACAGGTAATTATTAAGACATAAATTTTTTTCTTTTAATTTTTCTTAATTTCTTAAAAGATATAAGAAAACTTCTGTATAACCTATTTCTGTATAGAATAATGCGGTTGTTCATTAAAATGTTTTTTTATAATAAGGGAAGTTATCAAGCATTATTTTATATTTCAAGTTAATTGTTGCAAATCATGGTATTTATATAAACAACCGGTATTAATTATAATTATAAAATTTCCTATTTTACTACCGCCACAACCAATCTAAATTCATTGGTGTGCATTGTGTGCATCGGTTCAGATTTAGCAATCGCGTTGACATATTGAGCATATATAATCACATATAATCAAATAAAGCAGAATGTTATTACCAATTCTTATGTTATGTGTCTCAGTTGCGTATGGAGATGTATCTGATTTTTTGGTAGGTGTTTAATATTTTATTATATATAACCATATTACAATAATACTTTTTAGGTGGGAACCGAAGCAGAAGTGGCACAATTCCACAATAATTTTGTGAATTGTGTAGCTGAAACGAAAGTAGATCCGACACTATTAAAAAATGTTGAGATGGGCCAATTTGCTAGAGCCGCGGATTTGAATTGCTTCTATGGATGCTATTTGTTGAGCGACAATGATATCAGCAAGGATGGTGTGATTAATGGTGAACATCTCAAGAAAATATTTTCACCCCAGGTGCATGGAGTTATTGACTATTGTATGCAGCACATTAGAGGAGGAAAGGATTATTGTAAAGTGGCTTATTCGGCGTACAAATGTTTTGTGACACAAAGTCTCAAGGCAAAAAATCGAAAATAATTGTAAAACAATAATTGATTTATAAAATATTGATAATTATATAATGTAATTATTGGGTTTGGTGTATTCCAATTTTTAAATATAAACACTTTATATAATAGTTTATTATGTTTACATCATTCATCATTTCATATTACATCTTTGTTGTGAAATTTTGAAATAGCTATCTGTATAGGAAATAATTGATAGATTGAGAGGTGCACCTGCAATCGACTATATAGTGGTGAATAAGAGAGTAAGAGCGACAATTGGAACTATCCATTATCCATTGTGATTGGAATTAGTGAAAGTAGGGAAGAAATAATACATAATATATATATATATATATATATATATATATATATATATATATATATATATATATGAACGACGTCGAATGCAGAATAACGGAAAACATGGTCTGGAAATGGAGAACAATGAAATTCCAAAGCAAGCAGCATGGTTTGACAGATAATATGGAAAAATGTGGGACCGAAAAGGGACTAATTAATACAACCAGCAAAATCACTTCCAAAGTTGCTATCAGAGAGCCAAGAGGGCTTCGTGAAAGGACCTGGTGGAGAGATAGATAGGGAGGGAAATTGTATGCACTGTTTCGCGATGTGGAGTCAGCATATGACAAAAATAATAGATGTTTAATGTTAGGAAACTAAATATAGTCAGGAATATGGATGAGTGACAAAATGCGCAGTTCGTGTCAACGGACAGAAAGCAGAATAGTTTGAGACCCACTCTAGACAGAGATGTCCGCTGAGTCAGATATTTAATTTATATATTACTAATATGGATCGAGTTCACTCTGGCATACGTAGGTGACGTGGTAATATTAGCGAGAGCGGGGCATGAGATAGAGGAGTTGAGTGGAAGATTGAAAAGATGTTATACGCATAAGTGTGGAAAAGAGTAAAGTGATGATTTTCAGAAACGGAACAAGCAGAATAAACACTAATTTTAAGGCGAAAGAAATCGATGAGAAATGTTTGGAACAACTCAAATATTTATCATACGTATTTGAGAGCAGCAGGGGTAGGATGTATAGTGCATAAAAAACTGAAATCGAATATATATAAGTGGGATGCAATTACGGAGAGGATTTTGTCTATCGAAGTTAGAGATCAAAGAAACGGCTACCATAAAACTATCATAGCAGTGTATGGACCAAACGAAGATGATACTACGTGCAACAAAGAAACATTCTGGGAGCAACTCAACGAAACAACAGAAAAAGCCCAAGGAGAAGTGTACGTGGCGGGAGACTTCAACAGCAGAATTGGCAACGAAGTAAAAGATAATGACGCGATGAGAGGAAGATATGGAGAAGGCGTACTCAACCAAAATGGTAAGAAAATGCTAGATTATTGTAGAATGAATAATCTAGTAATAACGAATACACTATTCAAACACAAGGACATACACAAATACACCAGGGAAGTGATAAGCAGGAACGAAAAATCTATAATAGACTATGTACTAGCAGAACAAGAGAAAAGGAGCAAAATAATAGACACAAGAGGAAAGAGAAGTTACGAAATTGGAAGTGATCACTATCTAGTAGAGACGAAAATAAAGGAAGACTACCAAGATAGCGATAAAAAAAGCAGAGACCAAATATAGCAATAAACTACAACAAGATAAGAACATACAAACTAAGGGAAAAAGAAATAGCAAATAAAGGGCAACTATAGACAAGAAGTAGAGGAAATGTGGAATAAATTAAAGAAAAATAAACTGGAGACAGCACAAGAGACATGTGGGACAAAGCAAAACACAAACAAGAAGCAGCAGACAGCAAGGTGGTCGCAGGACCCTAGGGAAAAAAATAAAGGAAAAGATAAAAGCATGGCAAAGTTACCTAAACGACAAAAATAGTAAAAGCTACGAAGAATACAGTTTAAAGAGGAAAATAAGGTCAGAATAGCAAAGAGCAGGGAATGGGAAAAGTTCGGAGAGACAATGGAGAAAAATGCAAAGGAAAACCAAAAATTATTCTATAAAACACTAAAACTAAACAGAAAAGAAAAAGGACAAGAAGTAAATTATATACAAGACAATCAAGGAATATTGCTGAAAGACAACGAAAAAATACTGGAAAGATGGAAAGAATATTTTGAAGACTTACTATCACAAAATGGTGGAAATGAATAGAAGACAAGAGACCAGAACGACTCGGAAGCAGATATAGAGATGATCAATGGAAAAGAAATACTAGAGATAATAAGGGAAATGAAAATAGGGAAATCACCAGGACAAGACCAGATCACAACGGAAATGATTAAACATATGGGACCTGCAGGTAATGAAATACTACTAAAATTAATAAACGAAATATGGAGGACGAATAAAATACCCAGAGATTGGCAAGTATCGTTAATCGTACCGATACACAAGAAAGGCGATAAGACAAAATGTTCAAACTATATATATAACACTCATAAGAATAGGTATGAAGATCTTAGAAAAAACAATTAACAAAATAATACTAGCAAAAATAGAGCAGACGCTAGAAGAATCGCAATGTGGATTTAGGAAAGGAAGATCCACACAGGACAACATTTTCACGATAAAACAAATCACAGAAAAAAGAATTGCAAATAATAAAAACACATACCTAGGATTCATCGACCTGGAAAAAGCATTCGACATGATACCAAGAAATAAATTATGGAAAATCCTGGAAGAGAGAGGTGTAGAAAGAAAGACAGTCTAATTAATACAAAACATATACAACAACAACACCAATGCAATAATACACAAGGGACAAACATCAAGAACATTTCAGACAACCACTGGACTAAGACAAGGAGGCGGGCTCAGTCCTACATTATTTAACATATACATGGATGAAATAATGAAGAGCATGAAACCAGAAACCAAAAAAGCAAACATAGGGTACAAAAACAGAAGAACTGGGAATTGAAGCTGTAGATAAGTATATAGAAAAGAAACAACTAAACTGGTGGGGTCATTTAATTAGGATGGACAAAAAGAATCAAACAAAACAGGTATGGGAAACAAGAACTAAAAATAAAAGAAGAAGAGGTAGACCAAGAAAAGAGTGGGACAACATAATAGAGGACATAATAATCAAGAAAGGAAAAACAGTCAAGCAAGCAAGAGAACTGGCGAAGAACAGAAAAGAGTGGAAAGAATTTACAAATGTATAAACAACAGTAATTGTAAACTATAATAATGTTAATGTAATAGCCTACACCGAAAGGTAAAAGGCAATTGATAATATATATATATATATATATATATATATATATATATATATATATATATATATATATTTGAGAGAACGGGTAACGGGTAGATACTTCTGAACTAACCCACTGCAAAACAGATCTACTTCAGACACCTCTCACCTACATAAGCACTTAATTTTTCTAAAAAAATCATGTCCTAACCTAAATCCCAAAAAAAAGTCTTACAAAAAAAATCGGACAGGGAGGCGTGACACTTCTGGTAAACACAAAAGTAGAGCATTTTGTAATCAAATTCCATACCATGTTGTGCAGAATATTTTTTATTACTATAAAAATTACTCTGCCCGACATCGTATGGAATTTGATTACAAAATGCCCTACTTTTTTGTTCAGTAAGAGAGCCAGGATCCAGCGAATCCCTGGATGAGTTGGGCACTGTATAACTCATCCAGAGATACACGCCTGCAAATACATCAGAGGACGAAGATATGAAAACATTTTTCGATACCATATCAAACGCAATAGAAGAATGAATAATGCCAATACAAAAACATAAGCGGCGAGCTAAATGCAAAGATTGGGCAGAGAAGCAAAATCAGATTCCTTGGATATCAGAAACTTTGGATTTGGCACTCAAAACCAACAGGGAGACATGCTAGTACACTACCCAAACAAAGAAAATTTGTATTGTCTTAACACATTCCAAACAAAGGAAGTGGGCATGTTGCAATGTATAATCTCTGTAGTTTTGTTGAATTAAGAAATTGTCTTGTATCTGTTATAAGAAAGAATCGCATACCATATATATTTTTAAGAAAATAAATAGAGTTGACATTGCGGTAACATATACAAAGTAAAAATTATAATAAATATGTCAAATTATTTGCTAATATATCATACTAATTAAAATGTTTTCATAACATTTAAAGGGACATGGTTAAATTTAGAATTAATTGTTTATAATGATCGTAATTATGTATGAAATTATTAATTAATTACTAGTTATAATTAAAATGTTTCCATCCGATAATTTAATTATGTTACTACCGACACTACAAATATTTCGACCATTATTGTAGAATGTTTGAATAGGTTCAGATCTAATAGTACTACATGGCTTTCAGCATAGTATAAAATGATATTACAAATTCTTATTTTGTGTGCCCCCTTTGCTTATGGTGATGTGTCTGATTACTTTGTATGTATTCATATTTTATTGTATAAAATTTTACAAAATATTTTTTTTAGGCGGTGAAGGGCGCAGCCTTGGAAAAAATACAAACAGGTTACGCGAATTGTTTAGCTGAAACAAAAGTAGATCCTATACTATTAAAAAATGTTGAGATGGGACAATTTGCTACTGAAGCCGATATCAATTGCTTTTATGGATGCTATTTGTTGAGCGATAATGCTATCAACATGGATGGCGTGATTGGTATTGAACATCTTAAGGAAACATTTTCGCCGAAAGTGCATGGAATTCTTGACTATTGTAAGCTGCATATTAGGGGGAAAGATTGTTGTAGTATAGCATATGAGATGTACAAATGTTTTGTGACAGAAAGTCTTAAAGCAAAACATCGAAAATAAGTGTATATAGGTATAAATTAATATGTAATATAGTTTTTATATGAATATAATATAATAATAATACAAATACTTGACAAATATTGTGTATACATTATTCATAACTACGTACTGCTCCCATAGTTCACAATTGAAAGCAAACATTAGAGAATTTCTAATTAATGATCTTAAATTAAAATGTACTTGCAGGCAATATAAGTAAATATATATATATATATATATATATATATATATATATATATATATTTAGTTATATAGCTGAAAATGCCATTTGATATGGTTGACCATAATCTATTAATCTATAATTTAACAAATTTGAATCTTACGATGTTCGAGTAGCATAGAAATCCATTATAGGAACCATTTTGTTTATAATGTTCGTTAACGATTTACCGCCTGCCCTGAATTTTGAATGATAATTTATGCGGATTATGAATTTCTACAAACACGGGTAGCTTTAGTGAAATAATATTGATAATACAATCCAGCAAACGGAGGTGCTTGCAATTGTCCGTTGTGCGGAGAGCACACTGGCCGAAAAATTGAAGATTACATATTAGCACGGACAGCAGAACGGCATTACAAGCACTAGAATTAGTGAAACTGACATCTAGACTTACAGACGAATGATACCAGGCTTTGAAAAAAGATGCCATCCGCAACAGGTTAACTCTCCAATGAGTCAAGGGGCATAGTGAAAATGAGGGAAATCAAGTCTCTACAAAACAGATGGCGACGCCTTACCACCTGTCAACATGCAAGAAAATTCATACCAGGCCCGAATACTGCACTGGCACGATTCTCTATCGAGAGATGGCTTAAGAAAGCTTACAGTAACTGAAACGGTTCATTGTACGTTAAAAAGCCCCTTAACAGAATAATACGGTGTCGATCCACTATACAAAGAATGAAAGCAACAGCAGGAGACACCGGTTCATGTTCTCTGTGAATATTCCGCAGTCACCTCCAAAAGGCCAAGCGTCATCCTTCCAAAGGCCATTCTACAGTTGTTCACAACAGTGAGATGCATGCAGGAATGACAGCTGGAATCTAAACTAGGGGATGTACAAAGCTCCCGCACAAATGGACTAATTGCAGTCTGCTGGTGAGCCCCCTTCAGTTATTTTAAATCAATTAATCAATCTCGATATGAGGAAAGAAGAGGACATAACAAGCTGAGGATTAAAGCTCTTAATGGGAGTCAAAAAACAAAAGAACGTACAATAGACCTGACGAGGAGACCCGCATCCAAACAATGTAGAGATGACGGAACCCCGGAACGAAATGAATAGGCTGAGAGGGAGACAGGCAGAAAATCGAACAACGAAAGAGGCAGATGGCAAACATCAATTTGGAACTCCAAGAGGCAATAAACGCCATCAACACCAGCAAAAAAGCGGAAGGCGCGGAAGAGACACCAAAGCGGTTACAAGCTTCTATAAATTGTGAAGCAAACTACGAAGAAGCTACAAAAATCATGGAAGCATTCTGGCCAGAAGCAACGAAAATAACACTTGTAAGGGGCGAGGTATCCAGGCCAAACAAAGATACAGAACTGGTGCGCCTGATTGACAAGGGATGCAAAAAGAAAAAGTTGAGGCGAGTGGTAAACGAAGTATTAGATCAAGACCTCAAACATGGAGGGGTCGCGACGGTACGACCAAGCCCTCAGGCTGAAGCTGCCAGATGATGTGCCTTCGCCGATGACATGACGTACAGACTAATACGGTGGAGAAATGGCAACATCGGTGGGTAGAGACACCCCACGTGGTCTGGAATAGGAAGATCATCCCCCAACTCAAATCATGGGTGAGCCGTGATTACCGTGAGCTGAACGACTATATCCGGCCATGAAGTATTATTCCATAGCATGACGTTTCACGATATTCTCAAAAGTTGCGCCCCAACATATCAGTTATTGCCATATCACGGTGGCGAGGAGCTTAGAGTAACTCTGAGGCGGACAAGCCCCGAGCGACAGAACATGAGTTTTGGTTTAGTCGGAAGGCGCCCCGGAAAGCACGCCGGGTGAATCCAGCACTATCCGTGCCTACCACCAAGTGGTGGTAACGGGGGCGTAGGTGTCTTTCGAAGATTCCACCTCACAGAACAAAATGTATTCAAATGCAGAGAGGTCATTTACTATAGGCAAAGGACTGCAACCGAGGTGCCATGTATAAACAGTTCTGAACAGTTTTGTTGAATAAAACACAATGTTTTATATCTAAGAACGAATCGGATACCATATATATTTTTAAGACAATGAACACATATAGATATATGTAAAGTAAATTAAAGATTCTATATAAAGTAAAAATAAATCAATGAGTCAGGCATACAAATTATAATAAATATGTCAATAGTTATATGCTGCTGGTACTAATAACTAAAATGTTTTTTATAATATTGACATGGTTAATTTATTTTTCAAATTAATTGTTTATAATGATCGTGACTATGTTTCAATTTATTGAACCGGTATTAATTATAATTAAAAAGTTTCCATAGAATAATTTAAGTATATTACTACTGACACTACACATATTTGCACAATTATTGTACAACGTGTCAAACGGTTCAGATGTAATTGTAATATATGGGTATCACACAGTATAAAATGATATTACAAATTCTTATTTTGTGTGTCCCCGTTGCATATGGCGTCGTATCTGATTATTTTGTAAGTATTTATATTCTAATTTATTCACTTTTACAAAATATTTTATTTTTTAGGTGGTAAAAGGTGCAGCCCTAGAAAAGATACAGACAGGTTATGCGAATTGTTTAGTTGAAACAAAAGTAGATCTTACACTATTAAATAAAGTTGAGATGGGCCAATTTGCTAGTGCCGCCGATATCAATTGCTTCTACGGATGCTATTTGTTATTCGATAACGCCATCAACAAGGATGGTGTGATTGGTATTGATCATCTCAAGGAAACATTTACGCCGAAAGTGCATGGAATTCTTGACTATTGCAAGATGCATATTGGAGGGAAGGATTATTGTATTATAGCGTATGAGATGTACAAATGTTTTGTTACAGAAACTCTTAAAGCAAAAAATCGAAAATAACTGTATAAAAATAAAATATTGCAGAGGCGTCAAAATCAGATTATTTGACAAGGGACTGATTGTAATGCAATAAATAAAACAAAAATAAAATAAAATAACTGTATAAATATAATTGGTATATAAACTAATATGTGATAAGTTATTAGGTATGCAATTTATATGATTATAATATTAAAATATAAATTATTTTAAAATATTGTGAATAATATATGTAATTATTTATAATTATATACTGCTTCCTTATTTTACTATTGAAGTTTAAAAAATAAATATTAATGATTTTAGATTAAAATTATATATACTTGCAGGCAATAGAACGATAAACTAACTTGCGGAGTTTTTATATGCACTAATATAATTATGATTATTTCACTCTTGTTCGTCTATTTCACACAACTCTAATTGTAAGTTGTTTTGATGTATAATTAGAATATACTAGTGGCCCGTCGCAGCAATTGCTGCAATAAAAGAAGTATAATTGAGAGGATTGGAGTGGAAAACATTTATATGTTCTTAAAATGTGGATAAAGTATGTTTTTGATTAACTACTGTATGTTATAATTTCATATTTTGTATGGCTATCTATTATTTCAAGTAGTTCAGTTCTGTTTTGGTAGAAATCCGTCCGGGGAAAATTCAAGTTTGCAAACTGCGATACACCAATTTTGTAAGAAAAAGTCGTATATCGTTTATTGAATCTGGTGCATACTTTTCATTAAATCTAGCATAATACCGTTCGTGACTTCGTTACATATAAATGTGGGTGATGACATATATATTCTATGATAAATAAAAAAGTATATGTGTTTGATTGTTTGACTTGACTCCAACCTAAACGAAATAACATACCATTAGCAATAATGATATTAATATGCGCATTGCCTCATAATATATAAAATATCCTCAGTCGTATTATTTGATGTTCCAAAAGAAGTTGAGGACGATGGGGTCTGGTTACCCATTTCAATCGAAAATTAAGTTTGAAAAGCAAATTGACAACAGCAGTCAATTTTTCTATATAAAATCACTAAACATAATTATTAATTTTAAAAAATAAATACAACCTCCAATATTTCCACTTCATAAAATATTCCTTTCAATGCAATTCATTATTTATTCAAAACTATCCCGCTATACATTTCTTAGTTTTTGAGGTCGACCCGTAAGTTTACTCATGTTGCTACAAAATTCATGTTTAAAATACTAAAGTAGAAGAAATATAATATGCAACAGAATTTATAAGTCTATTTATAGATTTGCTGTACTTACTATGACGAATCATGGAACAAGATAACAAACACCATTTTTCATTAATTAATATCAACAACTTTCTACCAAAGCTAAAAAAACTAAGATTTGAAAACGCAGTGATATCATTATTATTATCACAATGCCACGAAGAGATAATTGTAGAACAAAATCTGCAATAGAAAAATACTATCTCAATTTGCTAGTTTTACCTTAACAGTATTGTAATCATGCGAAAATTGTATTTTTTACTTAGTTTCAATATATAAACTCCCTTTATCAAAAGGTCTTTTTTTAGTTGGTTCTAAATTGTTTATCCAACGGGCTTAAGTCTGTAGTTTTACCAGTTTAATTTGATACAATTTCGAAATTTTCCCCCCATCTAGACTATATTTCCAAACAAACGACATGAATATCAGTGCTAGGTCCCTTCTAGGACGGCTCCAATTTTGACGGGACAGAGGATAGTTTTGGCATTTTTACCGGTTTGGATCACTTTTATGATTTAGCATCTGACGGGTTTGTCTTTTGGTTTAGGGAAAAATTGTACTATACATTTTTATTGCTTGAAAATTGTCTATCCAACTGGCCGACGTCAATTTTGATTAGACACTTTTTACTTTCTTTTTCTTCAATTATTCAGCTTTGCCTCGGTAACGGTACATTTTTGACGTTATGGATTTTTTTTGACATTTTGCTTTTTGCAGCTTTATCAGTAACTTTATAGCAATTATAATTTAAGTTTAATAAGTCAATTTCGGATTATCTACCCAATGAGCCCATTTTCATTTTTCCTTCATGCACTTTTCCGGCAGTACACGCCTACTGGTTCATATTTTCTAATACTTTTTTCCTACTTTTCTTTCGCTTTTAAGCATGCATAAACATTCTCTACGATCAATTTCATGTTTCGGCTTTCCCAGTTTTCCACGTTTGACACTTTCAAATGATACCTTTCCTAATATTCTACCGAAAAATATGTGTACTTTAAGTGGCTGATAATGCAAGATGGTATCTTCAAGCTATTAAAAGGGCAAAATACAAAAAGGACAAAAGACATTTCGTTACTTTATTTTGCGAAAGCGAGTTCGATATTGACGTTAATAATGAAAACATTATTGGCCAAAGTAATAGGACACGAAATACGATTTTTCGGCTCAAACTTATAAAAGAAACTAAATTCGTAAATCGCACCCTTGCGACGCAACACAAGTCTAAATATTAAGTTTTTCAGAAATCGCGAAAAATTGATTCCAATATAACGTCAAAATCAGATTATTTGACAAGGGATTGATTGTAATGCAAGTTCAGTATTATGAAAGAATATACGATATAGAAGCTGGGCGATTTAGAGACTTATATGTGTTTCTGTTTATTACTATTTAAAATATTAGAACGAGTGACCCAGCTAAGTCGCCTAGTAGTAGAGGCATGGTCCGTCTCGTGCTGAGTATAAAATTTAAATCGAGGGAGAATTTTCTAGAATCACCTGCCACATTTTGTCTATGAAGTTAAGGTTACAGGGTGATTCAATTCCTCTGAGATTCCCTTTATCGGCGGAAAAGCCTTACGGCTGATAGCACTATGAAGATAAGAGTTTATTTTAGAACCAGTTACTATGCATCATTTATAATGATAGTGATTTATTAGAATAGTTTAATTCAGATTAAGGACATAAAGTCACCTTACACGGTCAATAATACTGTCAGTCCTAGTACTGTCATATATATATATATATATATATATATATATATATATATATATATATATATATATATATATATATATATATAAGACGCTGATTGTTGCGTGTCTTATAACACGATAACTTTATAAGCTCGATGGATACATAGTTCGAGGCGCATTGAATATCTCAATATATTTTTGTATAGTCACTATCATTATAATGAAATTTAAACATAGTCACATACACAGTACGTGATCATGTTTAAGTTTAAAATGTAACTTATTTGTTTATAATGATAGTGACTATACAAAAATATATTGAGATTTTCAATGTCATGTCAAAGATTAATTAGAATTAATAAATTGCAATCACATAATTTAAGTATAAAAGTAACTACACCATCAATGTAAATATATTATTTCATTACTTGCGAATCAGTTCAGTTTTACAGGCACAGCTATATATTATCATTATAAAATTATACATACAGAAGCGTAATGGTAACATTCAAACTTATGCTTCTTTTATGTTTATCTTTTGCTTACGGAGATGTAGCTGATTACATGGTAGGTATTGTGTATATATGAGGGGTGACCAAACTTTTAATCTCTGTGGGCGACCTGTTTTTTAAGTTATAGGCGACGGTCTACCAACGTCGTATGTATTAAGTGATCGTAGAAAAAGTAATAGTAATTTAAAGCCAAAAATAAGGTTCAATTTAAAATAAACATAGATAATACTAATAAATGTTCAATATCAATTAGTTATTTTAATAAGAGAAAATAATGATAGCATTCTACAAACGAATTCGTTTATTAATAAAACAATATGTAATGTACACAAACAGGCAGGCAACTAGGATTGATTTGGCCACCCCTGGTATATATGATGTTACCAAACCCTTGATTTGAAGAATGAAAGGGAGAGAGATTATATGATTTATTACATCCATTTAACCGCATCTTTTTAGGAAGCGCCAGAACGTGAACTAGCAATTGTACGTAATTCCTATACGAATTGTTTGATTGAAACGAAAGTAGATGCTAAACTACTGGCCAATTTTGAGTTAGCACAATTTCCTAGTATCCAAGACGTTAATTGTTTCTACGGGTGCTATATGTTAAACGCATATGTTATCGACACAAATAGTGTGGTTAATATAGACGGCTTAAAGAAAATATTTTCACCCAAGGTGCATGGAATTCTTGATTATTGTGGACATGCTGTAGGCAAAGATTACTGTGAAACAGGGTTTTTATATTGTAAATGTGTTGTTATACAAACTCTTAAAGCAAAAAGTGAAAATAAATTATAGTTGGAACATAGATAATTATGTAGCATGATTATTTCTTTTTTGTTATCCATATTACTTTGGGGTGTATATGATCGTCAAACTACATCTTCGAGAATACTACGGCAGCCAAATGTCAACCTCACATGCACGTGGTGCACTAGGTAACACACGATCGGAGATTCGCGGGATAACCACACTAAATACACTATAGGCTAAATTCCTGCTTTGCGGATGGCAACGTAAATCCACCTAAATACTTCTATTTAGGTGGATTTACGTTGCCATCCGCAAAGCAGGGATTTAGCCTATAGTGTATTTAGTGTGGTTATCCCGCGAATCACACTTCCCAAGAACATAATGGCTTTGCTTAATGTTAAACGTTCCGGAAGTAAAACAAATCCCTAAACCAGATTTGTTGGTGGAGGGGGGATTGCCTTAAGTACATCAACAATCTGGAACGAAGGTGTAATACATATCCTAACCGGTGCACCGACAAAACAACGCGCGACAAAATAGCCCACGACGAATAGCCCCCCGACAAAATAGCCTCCCCAATATAATAGCCCGCCAACAAAACAGCCCCGTTTACTGTTATTGTGTCATAATAAATCACATACTGCCACAAACAGAACCTTAATAACCTCAGCTGAATGGATCAATACACTTCAATGAAAATAAATTATAAATCAACTAAAAACATAATAATTAGTATTCATGTTATAAAATGATAGGTGTTAAATATAAAGGTTAATAAATCATATACTGCCGCCAATACATCTTTACTAACCTCAGCTGGATAGTCTATAAAGTTTAATGAAAGTAAATTATAAATCAACTAAAAAAATAATAATAAACCTATATGTGCGAAATTACAATAAATATAATAAGTAACGAATACATTTCCTGTATTATCTATCAATAACAGTGGTCGGAGCTATTTTTTCGGGGGGCTATTTTGTCGGGGTGCTATTTTGTCGCGGACTATTATGTCGGGTCTATTTTTCGCGGGCTATTTTGACGAGTCACGATCCTGACCATCGCGACGTAGAACACGGTCTGCACGTCGGTAAAAAGCACGTTGTGAAGAAAGATATCGAGAGGTGCAAAGTATCTGTAACTGGACTATCCGAAACATACTGGAAAGTAAAAGGTTACTTCAAAACATCTAATGGTAATCATCTGCGCGGATAATGACCGAAATAGCAGAAACGGTGTTGGATTTTGAATACCGAGAAAAGTTGGCAAATACTTGATAGCCTATAACACACTTAGTGACAAAATAACAACTATAAAACTAAACTCCAAACCAGTACCACTAAACGTAATCCTAAAGTCTACGGCCCAACATCTACCTATAGCGATGATGAAGTAGATGAATTCTATGGAAAACAGGAACAAACACTAGGAACAATTCCAAGAAGAGAAATAACTATGATAATTAGGGACATGAAAAAGTGGATACCATACAAGCAGATGAACATATACGCAACAGTTTATCGGCAATCGTGATCACGGCAAAGGCACTTTTTGGAAAACACCATTTCGAGATAATCGAGTTAGCGTGTAATTTTGTTTAGGGAACCCATACTGCCATACCCGTTTCGAAACGCTGTAACTTTCGATCTATTTCTCGGATCTCCATGAAAATTTCGTAAAATGTTCTCAAAGAGTTTTACTTTCAGATAAAGCAATAAAAAAAATCGAGTTTTTTAAGAAAATAAAGGTATATAACCCCTTTATTTAAATTGGATCGAGATGGCGCGCATCGATTCTTAATACCGAGACCCTTCCTGGGGCAGAATGCGGCATCGATCACATGTAATATCCAATCAAACTACTGATTGCAGAATTTAAAATGAAACGAAAACAAACAATCAGGAAAACAATACCATGGAGCAGTGATTTTTAACCTTTTTGAAGTCAGGGAGCACTTTTGATCATAAGAAAAACTCACGGAGCACCAAAATCAAAGAGTCAATCTCATACAATTGATGATTGTTGATTAGCCAACATTCAATTTCGGTTTTCATAACTTCGCAGAACACTCATAACAAGCTCGCGGATCTGCGGTGCACCGATTAAGAATCATTGCCCTAGAGACTAAACATCCAAGATGAAACTAAATTCTACGATAAGTTCTACGAAAACCCAACGGATGAACACGTCTCTCAGGGCAGTCCAACAGAAGAACTACGGCAACAAATGAAAAATATCATCTCGACCACGACAACAGATACATCCAGTAACCAGTGGAGGGATACAAGACAGTATTGGATGATGGAAGACTCCTTCGAACTGGTAGAAAAATGGGGAAAATTAAAATCCGAAAGTCGGAAGAAATCCGGCAACAGTGTAAACAGCTTAGTGGTCAAATCCAAAGAGAATGTAGAAGGGATAAAAATAACTGAGTTATGTAAAGAAGCACAATCACACGCGAAACATAATAAGACAAAAGACTTATTCATACTAATTAAGAAGCTCAAGCGACGCTATTCGCCCCGCAGTTGGACCATCAATAACGAAGCAGGCGAAAAATAACTAATGTACAATATTTGTTAGAAGTCTGGAGAGGGTATTGCGAAAACTAACGCCGAAACCTTATCCATACTTATAGAAGAAGTGAGAGACGCCAACAAGTAGCTAAATCCTTACAAAGTTCCAGGATTAGATGCATTAACAGCAGGAATTATTAAATCGACGACGGAGAATGGTATCGACATTTATCACGTCATCTGCTAGAAGATATGGACGAGCTTGCCGAAGGAATGGAAAAGCTCTGTATTCTGTTCTAATAAAGTGGCGTAAGTCACATTTGAATTGTTTTGAAAAGGAGAAGATTTTGCGTTTGTTATTTATGTAAATCGACGTGCGCAGTTACAGACTTGAAATCAATTTATTCATAAATAAAAATGTAACTGCGTACGTCAATTTACATAAATACCAAACGTAAAATCTTCTCCTTTTCAAATGAATTGAAATGTAACTTATGCCACTTTCTCACAGGCACATATGTTGACAGGAATTAAGAATTATTATTATTTTTATTAAATTGTTTATAATGCTAGTAATTTATAGAATAATTTAATTTGGATTTACAATTTATTATCAAGCAGTAGCAATTATCATTAAAAAAAAACTTGTTTCCAACCGCATAAATTATAAATGTAACCACTCTATCAACCTACAATAACAATTTTTTAAATGTGAAGCAGTTCAGTTCTGTCAGTCGCAAATATATATTGGAAGAAATTATACACCATGTTATTCAAAATGATATTACTAGTGCTTCTTTTATGTTTCTCCGATGTTTATGCAGATGTGACAGATTTTCTGGTGGGTATTTTATATATTCTATTATTATTAAAAATATTCTATCTTTATAGGGCTATTAGTCGGGAAAGGGGAAAGCTCGGAGTAGTTTAAACATCCGCTATTTATCTTAAGGGTGGGATCACGCCTATATTATCCACAATTCTATTTTTCTTGGAACATAATATTCACATAAAAGAAAAGATTTTGGTAATATTGCATTGGCTTAATGTTGAGTTGTCTCTCGTTTAACGTTCGGGAGCTATTCCGTGCTGGTCTTTTCGCGTTAGAATAACCCAAAACATAAAAAACAGCTATTAATCACAAAACAAACTGCTTATTTCACTTCTATTTTGATTTACTTAACTTCTATGATAAAGGAAACTAGGGTTTTGTTCTTACCGCATCTGCTACAATGCAATTCACAGTCTAGGGGCCCATCCTAGATCATTATTTTATTTTTATGGTATTTATTATTTCAGGTTGCAGACGATGCAATAATGGCTAACCAAAAATTTTCTTTGGAAACCTGTCTGGTTGAAACGAAAGTAGATCCTAAACTATTACAGAATGTTGAGCTCGGCAAATTTGCTAGTCTTGAGGAGACGAAGTGCTTTTATGGGTGTTATTTATATAACAATGGTAATATCAACAAGGATGGCGAGCTTATTTTAGAACATTTAAAGACAATATATGTACACTACGTGCATGAAATTATTGAATCTTGTGTCGAGCATAGTTCTGCAATGGATTATTGTAAAGTAGCGTATGATGCATACAAATGCTTTGTATTAGAAAGTCTTAAAACAGAAAGTAGAAAATAAATAAAATTATAATTTCAATATATAGTTGACTATACTTTATTAGCAATATCAGAACCAAGATATTTGCTACTAATTAAATGTTGTCCCGCATATCCGAACTTAAATTAAATAATATTTTATTGAATGGGATCGGGAGTTAAAGGTGTATCCCAAATTAGGCGGCTGTTCCAGTAAACAGAAGTGTCAATTAACCTGAATTTAATGTATAATATTAATGATTATAAACAAATATTTTATATTTTTAATAAATGTATGAAAAATAGTGTATTGTGTTTAATCATAATTATAAATCCTTGCATTTTACAAATATGATATTAATTTTGAAAGACAGGTCGGACTGTTTCAAAAGACAACTATTATAACTAACTCTCAACTATTTCATAGTGAACTGAGGTGGAATTCTTGAGTTTAACATTTTTAATCAGAATTTGATTTAGAAAAACGGTTAGATGTCAATACTTTTAACACAAACAAACATTTTCTCAAAAGAACGCTAAGAAACTAAAGAAATACTTGAAAATGTTCTATCTTTATAGCTATTAGTCCGAATGATTCTCAGCTGGTAAAAGGAGAAGCACAGAGAAGTACCACGTATTTAAATACACCGACACCTCTGAAAACTATGAAAGGTGAGTTGCAAAATTTCGGCCAACGACGGGGTTTGAACTCTCGCTCCTCAATTCTAAATATGAGACGGACGGCGCCTCTAAGCCTAGTGGGCCACTGAGCTGAATCAAATGATATAATTTATGAGAAACTTAATGTAACATATGAGGGTGTAAAAATAAAAGTGGTGTAAGTCACATTTAAGTTGTTTTGAAAAAGTGAAGAGTTTGCTCTTGGTATTTTAGTGAATCGACGTGCGCAGTTACAGACTTGAAATTAATTTATTTGTACACAAAAATGTAACTGCGCACGACGATTTACAGAAATACCAAACGCAAACCTTTCTCATTCTCAAAACAACTTAAATGTGACTTACGCCACTATCATTATCACATTCTCATATAATGAGTTCACATATTTATTACTTCATCTTTGTAACAATCATCCAAATCAAACATATACGGTATATAGGCAATAATATAGGTGTTAAACATGAGGTTTACAATGAATATATTTGCGGCACAGCCAACAATACTTTGGTAATAAATATGAGAAATGTGTCATATGTCAAAAAAGTACCTTTCATAAAATTGAAGCGATATTATGAAATTGATACTTTTTTGATATATGACACCTTTTTCATCAGCGACAATTTTCCGCTTCCTTAAAGCGAATATTGCGGTTTGTCGTACTATAGTACCAAGGTACGTTGGTTATTATGCTCCCAAGATTCTTAAATAATTCTTGGATTTGAAAGAAGAAATATGTCAGTTTTTAATCACTAAAAATAAATCTACAAGCTTGTTTTCTGATCCAACATGCATGCAAGATTTATCTTTCATGGTTGACATGAAAAACACATATTCAATTCAAATTTAACGCTACAAGGTTTACTCCGTATTCACCAACGTTCCATAAATGTATCAATAGCTATTGAACCCATAAGTATTCATTGCTACAGCAACAATAAATAAATTACCTGCAGAATGTAGTTACTTTACAGTAAAAAGTGTCGTAAAGCTCAAATAATAAGCGTTGTTCAAGGTATTTTGGAAATTTATGTCACAATGACGTTTTCAATTTGTCCATTCTTTAGCTTATGGGAATTATATTGTTTATGGAATGTTGGTGAATACGGGCATTACAAACAGTTGTTACAGTTAAAGCATTCAAATGTAATTTTTGGGAAAAGCAGTTGAAAATTAAGTTTAGGTGAAACTGCATCATATCAAAAATACGTGGAAAATTTGTTTTCTTTGAATTTCTCAATAAATATATAATCAGTACTTAATCATTAATGGTGGTGATTGAGATTCAGTGCGGTTCAAATTTTAAATCAAAAGTAATTTAAGTTGGTATGCCTGAATGTTACAGATATTTACTTTTGAACTGGCTTGAAAATACACGAAGATTCCATGTGATATCATTTGCATGTTCCTATCGGTGAGAACACTTATGAAAGGTAACAAGTTTCCGTTCAGATCTAGAATTAACGACGCTCACCTTGGGTTAAAGGTGACGTTTATTGTTAAAAATATACTGCTTATATATTATGTTACCACCAGTTCTCACATACACCAGCCTATCTATCGGGCCTAGTGACGGATGGCCTGATAACCCAATCCGGCCTTGGATGGAATGTATTTGTTATTTTTGACCCGCGGAATTTAGCGGCTAATATGGGATATAAATATATTTTAAATTCAATAGAAATGCGTTAAAATAAATTGCCCACACACTAAAATCAAAGGACCTGTTACTGATAACGGAGTACTTTATTAAAAGGGTATTAGGTTTACATAAATCAGTATCAAATACGTTAAGCCATAATATAATCGGATGGAACATCCTCACAGAAAATCTGAGCGAAGAGTGTAATTTCAACAGGCAGGAGCTAGCGAAGTATAGGGAAATTGTAGAATAGTCTATTGAGGGAGGAAACTATACAGAAGGACCTGCTTTTGTGTCCAACACATGAGGGGGACGCGAACCAGTCAAACAGGAGCAAGATGGTACATGCATTTCATCACGTCGTCTGTCATCTCGAACATTATCATCAACGTAAGGAGTGCTTGGGTAAGTTCTGTGGTAGTTCGTTCAGTGAGAGAGCTCATCCTTAAGTACGCGGAAGTAGCGCAGTTCAAACATTTAAATATTTGAACGAACTTTTATTTTAAGTTGAATCTTCTAGTATTTTACATAAATAAATGAACATAATAGAACAACTGACCATATATAATTTAATATTCAAATCGTATGTAAGTGCCTTTTCCTGTGAGAATGAAAGTGGCGTAAGTCACATTTGAATTGTTTTGAAAAGGAGAAGATTTTGTGTTTCTTATTTATGTAAATCGACGTGCGTAGTTACAGACTTAAAATAAATTTATTTATAAATAAAAATGTAACTGCGTACGTCGATTTACATAAATACCAAATGTAAAATCTTCTCCTTTTCAAATCAATTCAAATATAACTTATGCCACTTTCATTCTCACAGGCACATATGTTGACAGGAATTAAAAATTATTATTATTTTTATTAAATTGTTTATAATGCTAGTAATTTAATAAAATAATTTAATTTATATTTACGATTTGTTATCAAGCAGTTGCAATTATCATTAAGGCGGCGGTGCCCGAGCGTAATATCTCATGCTTGCGATACTAGAGAACCAGTCCTGAAACGGTCAAATAATGTTCTGCCAAGTGCTGGTCCCTATGGTCGACTAGGGGATACATTATAATCGTATTTTTGAAGCAAAAATACAGTTTGAGTTGCCAGCACGATTAAAATTTATTAATTGAATAGTTTGTACAGTCCAAGGACGTGGTCAACTTGTTGCTTGTGCCCAAACATTGTTTTGTTATGATAATTATCGCGGAGTATCTACCATACTCCGAGAACGTATTTTTATAATTATCAGGGATAAGTTTACAGAATTGAAATAAATTTATTATAATACTCCCGACTTTCTAGTGAATGGTTTATTACCTTTGATGTTTTTTTCGAGAATACCCGAATACCGTCTTGTTTTATGGACGTCTAATGATAAATAATCCATATTGGGCTATTTATGGCCTAACTGGATTATATCCAGTACATCTTCTCCAAAAGAATGCCTATTTTATATCAGCTAATTCACAAATGTAAAATTTGTATGGTTTAGACGAAAGGCTCATTTACGATATAAAAATTAACACCACAGGCTCCAAGACAACTAATGAGTTAAGCCCATTTTTAATTAAAAAAACACGAATACATAAACTTAACAAATCAAGCATTTAAATTAAATAAATCAGCATATGAAGGAAGACAACAGTCAGTCAGATGCAATTTTAATATCATATTAAAAGAACATCTGTGAGCAGTTCGCCTAAACCATACGAATTTCACAATTGTGAAATATCTGATAAAAATAGGCATTCTTTTGGAGAAGATGTACTAGAGATAATCCAATTAGGCCATAAAACGCCCGAACAATAAAAAAACGGATTACAACTTTTAGCCATAAAACGTCCAACTATAGATTTCGGGAATTTGGTGAATCTAGAATTTACCAACTCGTGATTGGTCCGTGCTTGTAGAATTCGGAACTCCCGGGGTCTTCCTCGTCCCACAAAACGAAAACCATGTCTTAGTTTTTCACGCGCCGTTACATCGAATTGTTGCTCTGTTTTCGATTAATTTTACAATATTAGACATGGGACGAGTTAAATTAACGAATGTGCCTAAAAACAATAAGGCCGCAAAAGCGCAAAAAAAAGTACACGCGAATAGAATCGTAACATCCATTTTAGGTAGTATCATTGATAATATGGATGTAGAAAGTGAAATTACATCTACTACTGTAGAATGTAATAATTCATTTGCAAATATGGGACAAGCAAGAACATCTGGAAATGGTGCATATATAGCACATGATAATAGTTGCAGTGGAAGTGATGATGAATATGAAAGGTATGTAAAATAAGCTCTACTTAATATTATAAGTATTTCTGAGAGTATCTCATACAATTTTATATATTTTGTAGCATCGAGAACCATCAATTATGTATAGAGAAGGAGGGAGAACTGCCTAGTGCTAGTGGTTTTAGAATAGTGAAGGAATTAACTGGCACCAAGTTGCTTGGAAACGGAAATTTCATAGTACCGTTGGTACATGTCCTCTTTTATAAATAGAAGAACAAAATTAGCAAATGATAGGCGGAATATATTACGCACTAGGAAGCGTTCTAAACAGATTATAGATGGTACTCAAAATACTCTAGGTTATGCTCCAAATATCTCCGAAATTATTTTGGATGAAACATCTTTAAAGGAGGAAGTGGACACTCTTATCGCTAGATTACAGGTTCGTAATTTAATTTAAAATAAAGGTGCCTGGTTTCATAACCATTGTTTATAGGTAACCAAGGAACAACAGAAAGAAATTCAAACACAAACAGTTGGGCAGTTTAATAACCTCAATTATTTAAGAGAACGCCAATGTAGGCTGACTGCTTCCAATTTTGGAAACGTTGTTAAGCGAAGACAAGCACTGCCATGTGACTCACTAGTTAAAAAAGTTTTGAATCATAAGGTATTCGAAACAGCTGCCACTAGATACGGGAAACTGTATGAGAACGTGGCTATTGAAAAATTTGTTTCAATATATGGTAAACCCGTTCATCAAAGTGGTTTGTTTGTTGATGTATACAATGGATTTTTGGGTGCTTCTCCAGATGGTAAAAGTGAATAAAGTGCTTATTTTTCCATCATTACATCTTATCTTTATTCCAGGAATAATAAGTGAAGAGGAGATAATTGAAGTGAAATGTCTTCATAAAGTGGCTACCCTGGGATTAAACCTAAGAACAGCAGTTGATAGGAAACTAGTCCCTTGTTTAGAATTGAAAAGGGACGGGACTATAGCATTAAAACAAAATCATAATTACTACTATCAAGTGAGTAGCATCTGAACATTACAAACAATTGATATACAGGAAGATTCTGAAATTATGTCCCTCCCGTTAACCGACTTTTTCTTTTGTTTATTTTTTCTCGTTTTTATGTTATGTCATTGATTAGTTCAGAATCACCCTGTATTACTTATAACAGCATAATAAGGAATTGATATTTATTTTAGATACAAGGCCAATTAGCCATATCGGGATGAAATATATGTTATTTCATTGTATACAGTGGGGATAAAAATGATTTATTTGTGGAGACGATTTTAAAAAATTTACAATTTTATGATGAAATGAAACCAAAATTAATTCAATTTTATAAGGATTGTGTTGGGCCGGAAGTCATATTGCAAAGAAGATCCAAAGGTCTAAAATGCAAAGACCCAAAGTAACGAATCATGGCTAAAAGTTTATGATTATTAATTATTTTATTTATTTATTTATTATTGTTTATTTTATTTATTTATTAATTATTATTTATTTTATTTATTTATTAATTATTATTTATTTTATTTATTTATTAATTAATATTAATACATCCTGGTATAAGGAAAAGAAATAATGGAATGCTGGAAGGAACAGCAACAACAACTTCAGAACATTGATAACCATAACGAAATAATACAAGTCCAGCCGAATGGGACAATAAACAATAGGCAAGATGATGTTAATCATATAAAGATAGAAGAGGTTACCGAGGTAATAAAATTTCTGGAAAGAGATGAAACGGCCGGACATGATAAGATTGCTCCAGACATACTGCAACCCCTTGGCATACAGGGTATCGAGATGTTCACAAATATTTTTAACAAAGCATGGGGCAATTAGTGTCTGAGGACAGGAGGACAGGAATATAATACCAATATTAAAACGGAGGCACAAGACTTTGTGAAAATTACCGAGGTATCACACTAGTAAACACTGTTTCCTAAGCATACGAGAAAATATTGGAGAAAAGGCTAAGGAGCAAAGTGGAAGAACACAACTAAATACCATACATGTATGTATATATTAAATGTAAATAAATATATTTCTTTTGTCAATTAAAAAGTTTTTAATTTCTCATCATTTTCAATTTAAAAGTTTCAGCTTTCCCAAGTATTTCATGAGTCGTGTCGTGACTTGACTATTGTATTGACATTTATTTAATGCAGTTTTGAAAAATTAAAATCACTTGAACTACCACTTTTTATTCTTTATTTTATTATGGTATCTGAATTTTCATCAATCATTAACTTTTTTTACTTTGTATACATAAAGTATTGTTTTCGTCCCAAAAACCTATTCAGTTGGAATCATATTTATAAATGAAGCGGAGAAGGTAATTCCTCTTGCATTTTGCTCTAAAATGACAATTTGGGTTTCCCTCTTTGCAACCGGATCCGGGAACACACGGTATGTTGCATGGGCAAAGTCACCACCTGGTTTTAAATAATAATAATGATATTTCATATTCTAATTTCCAATTTTAATATTTCCGAGCATATATTTCTGGTAATTTACAATAAGACAGAGAGGATATTATAAAAAGCATATTTATTTTCCGAACAACGCTTCTGCACTGGGTGTTCTAACTGCGTACACAAATCACTATGGAAACTGCATATATTATCAATAAAAAATTTAATAAACATGGATGAAAACTATTCGAATATGGATTAATAATTATATAAATATTAAATAAATGTGTTGTAAAACATACAGTAATTTCTCACAAAACGCGGTCCTAGAATTGTATACCTGGCTAAAGGTATAATTTTACGTCGCGTAATGCAAACTAAAGTTTGGACAGTGCTATAAATAGCTCAACCAGCTTCTACACGACCGCGGCAATGAGAGAATATTGCTATAGCGCCATCTTTTTAAAAATATCCGAAGATATTAGGGGTCATTATCTGATATAACATTATAGAAACCTGCATTTATATGCGAACAGCTCCTTTCTGACTTTTTGCGAACATGAACCTTATTGACATTTGTAAAAAAATCCATTGTATTTTGCTTTTTTTTATTAAATAAGTACATTCGTCACATAAGGATTATAAAATATAAAAGTAGACATACAGCGCTAGGGCATGCTAACAATTATATCATAGAAAATACTTTATTGTTATATTAAATTATATACGGCAATAACCAATTATAATTTGCTATAGAGTCGTACTTTGTGGAGTCGATTTCTCCTAATTATTTAATTAAATTGCTACAAAAGTTTATGAATATCCTAGAACAAAGTGTTTTTATTAACTTGCCACATTTGCAACTCATTCTTAGTCATACTTTTCGAGAAAAGTAAAAAATAATGGCACAATAAACTCCATAAGAAAAGCATATGCGAAATCGCCCCCTTAAAAAAAATTGTTTCCAACCGCATAAATTATAAATTTAACCACTCTATCAATCTATAACAACTATTTTTTTTAAATGTGAAGCAGTTCAGTTCTGCCAGTCGCAAATATATATTGGAAGAAATTATACACGATGTTATTCAAAATGTTATTACTAGTGCCTCTTTTATGTTTCTCTGCTGTTTATGCAGATGTGCCAGATTTTCTGGTAGGTATTTTATATATTCTAGTATAATTAAAAATATTCTATCTTTATAAGGCTATTCGCCGGGAAAGGGGAAAGCGCGGAGTAGTTTAAACACCCGCTATTTATCTTAAGGGTGGGATCATGCCTATACTATCCATATGGCGCAAAATGTTCTATTGTTACATAAAATGTATGTAATTTATCCCATTAACGCCCAATGTAGCATTTGCACAACATCCAACAATTCTATTTCTTGGTACATAATATTAACATAAAGGAAAAGATTTTGGTAATATTGCATTGGCTTAATGTTGAGTTGTCTCTCGTTTGACGTTCGGGAGCTATTCCGTGCTCGTCTTTTCGCATTAGAATAACCCAAAACATAAAAAATCAGCTATTAATCACAGAACAAACTGAACAATGGCCCATTACACTTCTATTTTGATTTACTTAACTTCTATGATAATGGGAACTATGGTTGTGTTCTTAACGCATCTGCTAAAATGCAATTCACAGTCTAGAACATTATTATATTTTTATGGTATTTATTATTTCAGGTTGCAGACGATGCAATAATGGCTAACCAAAAATTTGCTTTGGAAACCTGTCTGGTTGAAACGAAAGTAGATCCTAAACTATTACAGAATGTTGAGCTCGGCAAATTTGCTAGTCTTGAGGAGACGAAGTGCTTTTATGGGTGTTATTTATTTAGCAATGGTGATATCAACAAGGATGGCGAGCTTATTTTAGAGCATTTAAAAGCAATATTTGTACCCCACGTGCATGAAATTATTGAATATTGTGCCGAGCATAATTCTGCAAAGGATTATTGTAAAGTAGCGTATGATGTATACAAATGCTTTGTATTAGAAAGTCTTAAAACAAAAAGTAGAAATTAAATATAAAATTATAATTTCAATATATAGTAGACTATACTTTATTAGCAATATCGGGAACAAGATATTTATTACCAATTAAATGTTGTCCGAACTTAAATTAAATAATATTTTGTTGAATGGGATCGGGAGTTTAAGATTTATCCCAAATTAGGCGGCTGTTCCAGTAAACGGATATTTCAATTAACCGGAATTATATTAATGATTATAAACAAATATTGTATATTATATATAATAATAAATGTTTGAAAAATAGTGTATTGTATTTAATCATAATTATAAATCCTTGCATATTTCGAAAATGATATTAATTTTGAAAGACAGGTCGGACGGTTTCAAAAGACAACTACATCTCAACTATTTCATAGTGAATTGAGGTGGAATTATTGGATGGAGCCTGCGATTGGTGAGTTTATTTATTTTTCTATCTACCAGTTTGTACGAATGTCTTTATTCAGAATTTGATTAAGAAAAACGATTAGATGTCAATACTTTTAACACAAGTACATTCTCAAAAGAACGCTAAATCTAAAGAAATGATTAAAAACCCAAAACAATTTCTTTTAGACAAAACAATTTCTTAGCTCAAAAGTTGTTCAAGAAATGAATTCATATATCTTCCTCAAATGCAATTTGTCCTTTACAAATAAAACGCGTTATATTTTTCCATTCTATCTACCATCCAATTCAATATTTCAAATAATTTGTTGTATGATACACGATAATTTAGATTGTCTCGCATCTTGATTAACTTTTGAGTCAAGAAATTGTCTTGTCTAAAACGACCTTTAGCCTAGTGGGCCACTGAGCTGGGTCATGATATATTTTATGAGAAACTTAATGTACCATTTGAGGGTGTAAAAATGAAAGTGGTGTAAGTCACATTTAAGTTGTTTTCAAAAAGAGAAGAGTTAATTTATTTGTAAACAAAAATGTAACTGCGCACGTCGATTTAAAGAAATACCAAACGCAAACCTTTCTCCTTCTCAAAACAACTTAAATGTGATTACGCCACTTTCATTCTCACAGGTCCATTTAATGAGTTCACATATAACATCTTTATTACTTCAACTTTATAACAATAATCCAAATCAAATATATACGGTATATATGGTAGGCAATAATATAGTCAACATTCACAATGAATATATTTGCCCCAATACTTTGGTTATAAATATGAGAAATGTGTCATATATCAAAAAAGTACCTTTCATAAAATTGAAGCGATATTATGAAATTGATACTTTTTTTGATATATAACACCTTTTTCATCAGCGATAATTTTCCGCTTCCTTAAATGAATTAGAAAGCGAATATTGCGGTTTTTCGTACTATAGTACCAAGGTACGTTGGTTATTATGCATCCAAGATACTTATATAATTCTGGGATTTGAAAGAAGAAATATGTCAGTTTTTAATCATTAAAAATAAATCCACAAGCTTGTTTTCTGACCCAACATGCTTGCAAGATTTATCTTTCATGGTTGACATCAAAAACACATATTCAATTTAAATTTAACGCTACAAGATTTACTCCTGTGTTCACCAACTTTCCATAAATGTATCAATAGCTATCGAACCCATAAGTTTTCGTTGCTATAGCAACAATAAATACATTACCTACAGAACGTAGTTACTTTATAACAAAAAGTGTCACAAAGCTCCAATTATAAGCGTTATTCGAGGTGTTTTGGCAATTTAAGTCACAATGACATTTTCAATTTGTCCATTGATTAGCTTATGGGACCTATAATGTTTTAATGTTGGTGAATACGGGCATTACAAACATGTGTAAGAGTTAAAGAATTTAAATGTAATTTTTGGGAAAAGCAGTTGAAAATTAAGTTTAAGTGAAATTGCATCATATCAAAAATACGTGGAAAATTTGTTTTCTTTAAATATCTTTGAATTTCTCAATAAATATATAATCAGTACTAAATCACTAATGGAGGTGATTGAGATTCAGTGCCGTTCAAATTTTAAATCAAAAGTAATTTAAGTTGGTATGCCAGAATGTTACAGATATTTACAATTGAACTGACTTGAAAATACACGAAGATTCGCATGTGATATCATTTGCATGTTCCTATCGGTGAGAGCACTTATGAAAGGTAACAAGTTTCCGGTCAGATCTAGAATTAACGACGCTCACCTTGGGTTAAAGGTGACGTTTATTGTTAAATATACTGCGTATATATTATTTTACCACCAGCTCTCACATACACCAGCCAATCTATCGGGCTAGTGACGGATCGCCTGATAACCCAATCCGGCCTTGGATGGAATGTATTTGTTATTTTTGATCCGGAGAATTTAGCGGCTAATATGGGATATAAATATATTTTAAATTCAATAGAAATGCGTTAAAATCAATTACCCACAAACTAAAATCAAAGGACCTGTTACAGATAACGGCGTACTTTATTAAACGGGGTATTAGGTTTACATAAATCAGTATCGAATACGTTAAGTCATAATATAATCGCATGGAACACACTCACAGAAAATCTGAGCGAAGAGTGTAATTTCTACAGGCAAGAGCTAGCGAAGTATAGGGAAATTGTAGAATAGTCTATTGAGGAAGGAAACTATACAGAAGGACCTGCTTTTGTGTCCAACACATGGGGGGGGGGGGGGGGGCGCGAACCAGTCAAACAGGAGCATGACATGGATTTCATCAAGTCTTCTGTCATCTCTAACATTATCATCAACGTAAGAAGGAGTGCTTGGGCAAGTTCTGTGGTAGTTCATTCAGTGAGAGAGCTCATCCTTAAGTGCGCGGAAGTGGCGCAGTTCAAACATTTAATTATTTGACCGAACTTAACTAAATTTTAGTTTATTTTAAGTTGAATCTTCTAGTATTTTACATAAATAAATGAACATAATAGAACGACTGACCATACATAATTTAATATTCAAATCGTATGTAAATGCCTTTTCCTGTGAGAATGAAAGTGGCGTAAGTCACATTTGAATTGTTTTGAAAAGGAGAAAATTGTTCGTTTATTATTTATCTAAATCGACATGCGCAGTTACAGACTTGTAATCAATTTATTCATAAATAAAAATGTAACTGCGTACATCGATTTACATAAATACCAAACGTAAAATCTTCTCGTTTTCAAATCAATTCTAATGTAACTTACGCCACTTTTATTATCACAGGCTCATATTTTGACAGGAATTAAGAATTATTATTATTATTATTATTAAATTGTTTATAATGCTAGTAATTTAATAGAATAATTTAATTTGGATTTACGATTTATTATAAAGCAGTAGCAATTATCATTAAAAAAAACTTGTTTCCAACCGCATAAACTATAAATTTAACCACTCTATCAATCTACAATAATTATTTTTTTTAAGTGTGAAGCAGTTCAGTTGTGCCAGTCGCAATTATATATTGGAAGAAATTATACACCATGTTATTCAAAAACATATTACTAGTGCTTGTTTTATGTTTCTCCGCTGTTTATGCAGATGTGAAAGATTTTCTGGTGGGTATTTTATATATTCTATTATTATTAAAAATATTCTATCTTTATAGGGCTATTCGTCGGGAAAGGGGAAAGCCCGGAGTAGTTTAAACACCCGCTACTTATCTTAAGGGTGGGTTGTTTGCCTATACTATCCATATGGCGCAAAATGTTCTATTGTTGCATAAAAGGTTGTAATTTATCCCATTAACGCCCAATGTTGCATTTGCGCAACATCGAACAATTCTATTTTCTTAGTACATAATATTAATATAAAGGAAAAGATTTTGATAATATTGCTTTGGCTTAATGTTGAGTTGTCTCTCGTTTAACGTTTGGGAGCTATTCCGTGCTCGTCTTTTCGCGTTAGATTAACCCAAATCATAAAAAAAAACAGCCATTAATTACAGAACAAACTGAAAAATGGCCCATTACACTTTTCTTAACTTCTATGATAATGGAAACTAGGGTTTTGTTCTTAACGCATCTGCTACAATGCAATTCACAGTCTAGGGCCCATACTAGATCATTATTTTATTTTTATGGTATTTCAGGTTGCAGACGATGCAATAAAGGCTAAAGCAAAATTTGCTTTTGAAACCTGTATGGTTGAAACGAAAGTAGATCCTAAACTATTACAGAATGTTGAGCTCGGCATATTTGCTAGTATTGAGGAGACGAAGTGCTTTTATGGGTGTTATTTATTTAAGAATGGTGATATCAACAAGGATGGCGTGCTTATTTTAGAACATTTAAAGATAGTATTTGTACCCTACGGGTATGAAATTATTGAATCTTGTTCCAAGCATAATTCTGCTAATAAGGATTATTGTAAAGCAGCGTATGACGCATACAAATGCTGTGTATTAGAAAGTCTTAAAACAAAAAGTAGAAAATAAATATAAACTTATAATTTCTATATATAGTAGACTCTACTTTATTAGCAATATCGGGACCAAGATATTTGCTACCTATTAAATGTTGATTGATAACTTAAATTAAATAATGTTTAATTGAATGGGATCGGGAGTTTAAGGTTTACCCCAAATTAGACGGCTGTTCCAGTAAACAGGTGTTTCAATTAACCGGAATTTCGATAAATAAGAGTATAAACAAATATTGTATATTTTTAATAATAAATGTTTGAAAAATAGTGTATTGTGTTTAATCATAATTATAAATCCTTGCATATTTCGAAAATGATATTAGTTCAGGTCGGACTGTTTCAAAAGACAACTACATCTCAACTATTTCATAATGAACTGAGGTGGAATTCTTGGATGGAGTCTGCGAGTGGTGAGTTTATACATTTTTCTATCTACCAGTTTGTACGAATGTCTTTATCCTGATTTTAATTTAGAAAAACGATTAGATGTCATTACTTTTAACACAATGTACTTTCTCAAAAGGACGCTAAAAAAATAAAGAAAAGATTGAAAAACGTCTATCTTTATAGCTATCGGCCCGAAAAATTCTCAGCTGGTAAAGGAAGAAGCACAGAGGAGTACCTAGTGTTTAACTTCACAAACACCTCTGAAAACTGTGAGAGGTGAGTTGCAAAATTTCGGCCCACGTCGGGGCTTGAACTCTCGCTCCTCAATTTTAAATATGGGACACACGGCGCCTCTAAGTCTAGTAGGCTACTGAGTTGGGTCAAACGATAAATTTTATGAGAAACTTAATATACCATATGAGGGTGTAAAAATTAAAGTGGTGTAAGTCACATTTAGGTTATTTCTGCACTTTTAAGTTTTGGGATTGCTGTTAGAGGGCTAAACAAAATTGTTCTCAATTTAACCTCACAACACATCATGTGCTTTTGTGTTTTCTCTGGTATGATTACCACAAAGAAAATAATACATTTTTTAATTCGACGTTAACAGCTCTACAGATAAGTCCTTTGTCAGTGTGTCGTAAAATATTTTAATTATATGTAACTCTAAGGTGGTCTTAGTTGCTTGTTTCCACAAACTATTAAAGAAATTAAGAAGCCAACATCGAATTGGCCAATATATATATATATATATATATATATATATATATATATATATATATATAATGTACGAATAATTAAATTAATATTGAAGTATTTTGCAGCCCACCTAAACTCACCTAACTCACCTAAACTCAAACCTTGCCTATGGTAGACTTTGAGTTTGACATGCATATATTATGCTACAAAAAACGAAAAAAAAAACAAAAAACACAATCAAAGTAACTACTGCAAAGAAAAAACAACCGCTAGTAATAAAATACAGATTAAAGTATTAAATAAAATATTTGACAAAATATGAATACTCCAATAATATACATATACCAAGTAAATTTAAATTAATTACCCACCGAAGGTCAATAAACCGTAAAACTGATATTTTTATATTACACAAATTATCACTTTTATTAGCTAAAAGTATTGGTCAATATCTTATTAAATATGTTAATCTCCTGACGAACCTTGAGAAGAATCACATATAAGTTAATCAAATCTAGAAAAACCAGTAATAGACCAAGAAAGAAATAAAAATGTTGTTAATTTTTCTCATCTTTTTGATTACTGTTGTGTGTGCAGATGTAACAGATATACTGGTAAGCATTCTTATATATAATCATTCGAAAATATTGCGGTATAAATGAATACAGTATAAAAAGTCAGTTTAATGGAATAAAATAACTAACAATTTTAGCAAAAAAAATAATAGAAATTGAACATACTATAAGAATAAATTTTATAATTATATTAATATGCAACATATTATAAAAATCATTGAAAAATCCATGCTATTTATTTTGTTCCATTAAACTCACCTTTTATACTGTATGCAATTATTGTATTTTAATTTTAATAAAACATTTCAACATAAATTTTATACATTCTTATTGTTTCTTGTGATTTTTTAATGCAAGATAAAACATGTTTTTCAACTTAAGAGTTAGATCTTAGCATCGGTAGCTTTTAGTTATATTGAATTCATCCTCAATAGCTGAGATACAATGATGTGATTTAACAAGCTCGAATCTATTAAGCCCGGGTTTCCTAGGAGGGCGGGCGCTTAAAAGCGGCCGCTTTTGACGTCATTTGCACATCATAAAAACGTTTTAACTATATGTAACAGAATAACTCACAATTTTTCATCCTAATTCATTGCGTTTTTGCAGTACGTTGTGGAATTACTCTTTATGGGGAACCATATTCTTTTATATACACGTAGAATTATTTATGTGACGTAAAAATTACGTCAAAAATGACCGCTAAAATGACGTTAAAAGCAACCTCTTTTAAGTTACCGCTATTCTTGGAAACCAGGGCTTAAATGTAGATTGCTAAGAAGTAAATTTAATCTTACTTACGTATTTTACAGGATTGGTTTTGTGCTGACATATCGAACAATCTGTTGAAATATAATGGTGCCCACCACTCGGTGATGCATGAATATGTTGACAGATATTACTATATTGTTAATTTTGTGGTTTCCGCCAGATGGCTTTAAACTTTTTCTATATATATATATATATATATATATATATATATAGAGAGAGAGAGAGAGAGAGAGAGAGAGAGAGAGAGAGAGAGAAGTTGCATTACTTTAGATTTTCGCATCAGTAGTTCTTAGCTATACTGAATACTTTGAAACCGATGCACAAATTTAAACGTTGGTATATTAGATCTCACTACAATATTTGTCGACACTGATCAGAATAATAATTTTAGTTTAGTTGATTATTTTGGTATTTCACTACCATCAAAAATAGATACCAATTATGTAACTACATAGAAAAATATATGTAGTCGCTAACGATAAGCACTCCTGATTAAATTTTGTATACAAAATGTTATGTTACCACACCAATTCATTCTAATGATTATTGCATTTTCATTTTAGATTGCTTCAGATGAGGATAAGATGAAGTTCCGAGAACTACAAGCCGAATGTATTCTGGAAAATAATATAAGCAGTAGTTTAGTGGAAAAATTTGAAGAAGGGGAATTTGCCGACCAAGCCGCTATGCGTTGTTACTACAATTGTTATTTCCTAAAATTTGGAAGCATTAAGTCAAACGGAGAATATAATGTAGAGCTGATAAAAACTGTAATACCCAAAAAATATCACGATATCGTAGACGTTTGCATGACGAAAATTGGAGAAAATGTGTGCGAGACTACATATATAGGATATCGCTGTTTTATAGAGAAATATTTGCCTATATACTCTGGAGGAAAAAACGAACTCTAGACGACGTTTATAATAGACAGACAAACTGCCATCGTTAGCGTATTATATATGTATCCTTGATAGTACATGGTAGGGCAACAGTCGTAGAGGTCAGACAAATCCTAATTTGTTATTTACTGAGATATGAACAGATAATACAAGTTTAAAATTCAACTTGATTCACTTGTTTTTTTTAACAAAACGCGTTTTTTCTGTATTATGTTTCTTTTATAGTAAAATAATTACTTTATTTTAATTTTGAAATCGTTTTTTGTTTGTATCAGGTAATATGAAAATCAATTTGGGATATTTTTTGCCAGAGATCGGGGTCTATTCTGTTTAGACGGGTCAGTTACACATGGCAACCAAATAAACAATGGTAGGCTCTACGAACGCTATTGTAATACTGCTTTATGTCAAATATCATAAATGGGTTAAGAGTGTAACAACCTATTTCACTATTTTAACGTCACTTTTGGCCAATTTCTGACATTTGACACAAGGCAGTATTAGCATTGGTTAATGCCAATGTCAGTGCCACTATGATAACCAAGAATTACATTTTTTAAGCTTTTAAGCATTTAATGTCCATGCACAATTCCTACTTCAATAACTGGGGAAGAGTGTTGGTAGTACGCCTAACTGCTTCACACGTCTTGTCGGATATCGATGTGGGCAAATGTTGACTGGCAGAGCCATCGGTAGGTCCCCACCTCACACAGCAGGACGTTGACATACGTTGAACATCTAGGCGATGATTAATCAATAGTATTAAGCCCGTTGACATTATCTAGTTTCCTATATCGTTTTATATATAAGAATTGATATATTAAACTGTATAACTTTTTCTAAATAGAAAATTAACGTTCTGTATTATGGTGTTGTTATTGTTAAGTAAATTTATTATTATTCCGCCGCTATATAATTGTCTACATGGGTGTATGACACTATGAGTTTGTGTCGAAAACGATATAAGAAACTAGATATTGTCATACGGGCTTTACATTAGCATTCGCGGAGCCTGGAGCATACCAACAGTTATTTATTTGATTGCCATGGGTAGCAGGCCGGTATAAACTTACACAATATATCCCAGGTATCTATGACGGCCGGAGGACGTCTGTGCATATATATTTTAGGCGAGAATTATGAAATTGTATTCAGCTTTTTACAAAAACTATATAAAAAAAAATTACATACACGTTTTACAGGTTAATACAAATTCTGTTGGCTGTGGAACTTATTTTAATAAATTTTATGACATTCTTCATTTTGTAAGTATGAATTATTATCATCAAATCTTGTAAAATAAGTTTAAAGGCCAACATCAACTTGCATAGTGTACTATTTTTACGTACATACGTTTTAAGTATACCCTTAACGTCACGGATGTTGCCAAATTTTACTTTTGTCATATACTAAATATTTAGGACAAATGAATTTTATCTTTTATCTATCAACGTTTCCCTGCAACCTTCTGAAAACGGAATTGCGTCATTTTAAAATCACAATGTATGTATATATATATATATATATATATATATATATATATATATATATATATATATATATATATATATATATATAATAATAATAACCATATTGCATAAATTATAGGAACCGACAGTAAACGCCTCCTTCAAAGCAAACCATTTTGCCTGTAATATAAATCCTTTCACATTATAATTACACATAATGTTTCACAGTGTTAATCTGTTCAAAATGAGTTTTTATGCCATCGTAACAACACACCGCACTTAGTAAAATTACATAATAAGTATTTAGAGGTACTGTGTGGGGAAACAAATGAAGGCAATTTGTTTTAAAATAAGCACAGGGCAACATATAAAAAGGATTTTATGTAAAAGTGGGTTAAAAGTTATATATTTAAAATAGATTATTATATTAATATAATTATTTATTCTACCCAGCTCAGTGTCCGTCTCGTACTGAGCATTGGGGAGCGTGAGTTCACAAGGGTGAATTTCCGCCTTTCACAGTTTTCAGAAGTTTTCTGTGCAGATACAAAAAAATAATATATTTGTATTTATTTTAATATGTGGGATACAACAAAAATCTCAATTATTATTTATAACAATGGCCATCTTGCATCGAATAACTACATACACTGATGGAACGGGATTATGTTCCGCATATAATATGCTGAAATATTCAGTTGCGCCTCAAAACTATATCATACTGTAACAAACAATTTGCTACGTGATGGTGTTACGTTACGATGTTCTGTTGCATATCTGGAAGCACCTTAACGGCCAGTTGTTCAACAGTCGGTTAACTAGACCGAGTTTAACGCTAACATCATTTTAAGCTAGTTAAACGACTATTGAATAATTGGTCCATAGACCAGAGTGTCTCTTGATGCCACGTATTGAAAATATGAAGAATAAAGAAAGAGAAGAGAAAATAAATATTAAGTAAAAAAAGTTTTAACTGTTGTCTAAACAACAAATCGTAGTTAGTAGGAGTAGGTATATAATAATATATTATGAATACAAAATAGAAAAACAGAAACAGGCATGATCTTAAAATAAAACTTTGAATTATATTTTCTGCTTATATCACACTGCAGGGACCGTGGTATGGTACATTCAAGCTTACAATTACTATAAACCTGTCTATTATCTAATATCTATCTATGTCTTTTATAGTCAATACAAGATATATGTTTTTCATGTTCTGTGACCCCAACACAATTATGAAGATTGTGTGCATAGCATGCATAACCAAACCGCTTTAAGAATTGACCCAAGATTACACGAATCATGTACTTACGCCATCAAAAGTATTCAATTATAAGGGTTGAGTGCCTCGTATAACCCTGAGCCTATAAATTATTTGTGACCGATTTAATACCACCATCGTTGAAGCTTTCGTAAAATATGATGTTTATGATTTATATTTTAATTTAATATTTCGTGTCAATGTGTAATGCAAATATACTACATGTGATACCATATATTATCTATTTGCCTTTTACTTTTCGGTGTATGCTAAAATGTAAAACTAAAATTATATTAAATTATAAGACTATAGGTTCCTAAACTACCCCTTCAAAGGAAAGGAAAGCTTATTTGTCCGCAATATAAATCCTTTTACATTATAATTACACATAATGTTTCTCGGACTTAATCTATTCAAAACGAGGGATTTATGCCATCGTAACCACACACTGCACTTAGTAAAATTACATAATAAGTATTTAGAGGTACTGTGTCGGAGAAACAAATGAGCGCAATTTGTTTTTAAAACAAGCAGAGGGCAACATATAAAAAAGATTTTATATGAAATTGGGTTAAAAGCGCACTAACAATAACACTTTTCTAAAATGAATATAGTAAAGAGTGTTTTTTTAGAGGTATACAACTTTAAAATGAAATAAAATACATAAGAATCGTGGTCATGGGCATGGTATTGACTATATTTGAAACATTCCATTCCATTTTATGCCAATTGTGTTTAAATATAATTTCGCACATATGGGCGCCGTGACTGGATTTAAGAAAGCGCAATCTGGAAGACCAATTTTCGACAATTTTTCGGATAGATTTGGCCGTATATCGGTAATGATACGGCGAATGTTCGCTTTCAAGTCGTCCATCGTCTCTGGTTTATCGGCGTAGACTAAAGACTTCACATACCCCCGACAGAAAATAATCTATAGGTGTTAAATAACAGAATCTTGTAGGCAATTTACAGATTAATTATGAGAATTATTAAGTCATCTAATATATCCTTCAATAAATTAATTGTGGTGCGTGCTGTTTGGCATGGTGCGCCGTCTTGTTGAAACATTCTCGCACGAGCTAGATTTTGTAAGCTCATAAACCAAGATCTTCCCGCAAAATCTTCCGTGCAGTGGATGGATACAACTACCATTGCTGTGAACGATGGCGAATCGACTCATTCGCGGTCTCCTCAATACTACGCCAGTAGTAATAGCTTCTTCGGTGCGCACTGTACGAAATATCTTCTGATGCGTATTATTAATTAGAGTATACATAGTGCGAAAACTAATATCCATGATTATTCGAATTACTTGCCCGGATGGACGATTATGTAGACAGAAAAATGGACGTAGTGCATGGTAAGTATCGATAACTGAACCATGATTTTTGAAATAAATGTACACAATTATCAAACGTAATTTCATGGTGAAATGGCAAACCAATCTGAGCACAAATCAGTTTTCAGCTATGTTGCTGGAAAAGTGTTGCTATTTCAAAAACAAACCTCTAAAAAATACCCTTTATAGAGCAAGATATATATATATATATATATATATATATATATATATATATAAATATATATTTTTACCATATTATCATATTAATATAATTATATATTCTACCCCACTCAGTGACCTAATGGTTAGAGTCCATCTTGTACTGAGCGTGAGATCAAACCCTATCGAGGTTACGATGATCTATTGCGTATCTGGAAGCACCTTAAGGGTCAGTTGTTCAATAGCCGGTTAACTAGCTTAAACCGTATTTAATGCTAACCTCAGTTTAAGCTTGTTAACCGACAAAGCTCAGCTGGCCCTAATGCTACGTGCACACGACCGTTGCCATTTGATTTACATTAGGTCATGCACAGATATTTGCCTGGCCGGCAACTGAACGGCAGAAAATATACGAGATATGAATGGATTAGTCGCCGTGCCGGCTGCCGTGCAAACGAAAAAATAGACGGCGCCGTACAAACCATTCAATTCTCGTGTAGATTCTGCTGTCCGGTTGCCGGCGGGGCCTTATTTCGGTGCACATCTTAATCTAAATCAAATAGCAACAGTTTTATTTACCGGCTGGCAAAACTACCGGTCATGTGAAATAAGGCTAAGGGTGTTAGAGGAGTAACTTAGGAATTTTTTAATCGTATCTAATTATCATCAATAGCCCATAGACCAGATTGTCTCTTGATCTCCCTTAATGAAATGTGTGTGGTAGTGAAACAATAAAGAAACTTAAGAGACATAAATTTGAAGGAAAAAATTGATATGTTATAACTATTTGAGTAGTTAGTAGGTATATAATAATATATTAAGTATACAAAATACAATAAAAGAAATAGGCATGATCTTAAAACAAACCTTTCACTTATATTTCCTACATACAAATAGCATATTGCAGGTACTGTGGTACATACAAGTTAAGAATAACTTTGAACCGGTCTATAGTGTAGTTCTACACTATATCCATCTATATCCATCTAAGTCTATTATAGGGAATACATGATATATGTTTTGCATGTTCTGTTATCCCAACACAATTATGCAGATTGTGTGCAAATCAAATCATGCATAACTAAACACCTTTAAGAATTGACCCAAGGTTTCACGAATCATATACGTACGCCATCGAAACTGCTCAATTATGAGGGACAGGATCCCGTAAACGCTCTTGAGTGCCACATATAACCCTCACCCTATAAATTATTTGTGACTGATTTAATACCACTACCGTTAGGGCTTTCGTAAAATATGATATTAGAAAATATAAATTGATATATATTACAGAGCTTTCGGTGTCTTATAATATCATTATACATACAACAATATATGTAATATTATATGTATTACGAAACAATCAAAACTAAATCCAGTCTATTCAGATATCAATATGATTTATAAACATATTATATTGATGATTTGTATGTAAATTAAGTTATTTCTATGACGTTTTCATTTACAACCCGTTTTCGTTATTCGTTTTGTCTTTGAAATAAAGCTTTATTATTATTATTAATATTCCCGACACAATCGACATCGACATATTTTGCCGAGATCATTAAATTAATTAAAATCTTTCTTTAAGTACTTGGTGTTTTTAAAGGCAGAGTATATTATGTTGTGTATTTGTAACTTTAATAATTATAATACGGTATAACTTTATAATTACAAAATTATTAACGGACTTTTCGATATTTGTATTTAATAAAATATTCGCCGTAATTTTTTTTTTATCAGGGGTTTTTATATCATTGGGCGACCTATTTCTTAAATTATAGGTAGCGGTCTACCAACATCGTATTTATTAAGTGATCATAAGAAAATTAGTAATTTAAAGGCAAAAATAAGTTTAAATTTAAATTAATATATATATATATATATATATATATATATATATATATATATATATATACACATATTTAATACCAACACATAATCAATATCATGTTATTTTAATAAGAGAAAATAATAATTTCTTCTCACAACCTAATTAGTTTATTAATCAAATAATATGTAATACATATAAGACAAGCGGGTGACTAGGAATAGTTATGCGGTCGAAGCTTTGGTCACTGCTGGTCTATAACTTGTTATATAATTGTAATTCTAATTATTGTTATATTACATTTTTTCTAAATGGTAGAAATGCAAAATTAGTTTGTAGTTGATAGTGGATGTTATACATAAGCATTCTTCTGTCACAATTTTATGACAGGACATTATAACTAATGAGAAATGTGGATAATATGTTGAAGTTTGTATTATGTGCATGCTTTTAACATAAACTGCAGTATGTGCGGCTTATATTTAAAATTCAAATATATTCTTGTAGTTGCAAGAGTTGTAGAGTCGTTAGTTGTAAATTTATGACTCAGTTATTAGAGCCTAGTGATTTACGGAGGTATGTAATTATAAAATCAATATTTAGGGCATTTACATCTAACAGAATTTATAACTGTATACGTGTTTATGTTCCAGGTTGTTCCTAACATATTACATAGTGGGTAAAAAAGTTCACACAGGACTCTATAGTTCGAATTTCCCCGGATTTGCCCTAGTTTTAGAGGCGTCCAGGGACGTCCGGGTGGTTTTTACAAGTTGTTTGTTTTTAAACTTTACACCCAATTTTGTAAAGGTTTGTAAATATTTATTTTTTCTTTGCAGTTTATTTCCTGTTACCTCCAGCCGACAATGCATATTATACATTCAAAAATAGAAAAGCTAAAAAAAGTGATAACTCCATCATAGAAAGAAGAAACGTACATGTTTTAATTACGAAAAACTGTCATATAAGTTTTTTACGGAAATTTGTTTGCCGATGAAAGAATATTTTGTTTAGTAACTCATCAGTGGATGTCAAATGTAATTAATTTACGTTTGATTTAAGTTTTTATAGATTAATGTTTATTTATTAATGTATTTTTAACTTTATGGTAGATTATTGTTGTTATACATTATAATGTATGTTTTTTTTATTTATTACGTCTGTATAGTACTCAAAAGTGTCTTTCGTTTATCACTCTGGACTGGTACGGGCTTATTGTTCCTTGTTCTATTTGCGCATAATTCTACATCGGGCCTTTCAACCGGCGGCGCACAACCGCAAGATCTGAGCGATACTGCGATACCACGGGGACGACTCGCAATGATAAACCATGCTAAACGAAAGCGCCTTAAAGTACCCTATAGTTGTTATTTAAGATTACAATGTAGTATTTTTTCTTTCCCCTTCATAGGGATGAAAACAATCTTAGCCTTTTACCAATTCTGGGGAAACATATCCTCATCCAGACATTGGTAGACTAGACTAATGGCCTTGAAGTCGGGAATCACAAGGGATGCTACTTCCTTGATGATCTAGTAGTTGAGTTTCTTCTTTGGGAGTCCGAGGATTGCCTCTCTATTTTTTTCCTCCTCCAAGGGCGGTACATCTACTCGTTTTTCTTTAATAGAGTCTTAGGCCACCATACTACTGACCCATATAATATTATGGGTCTTACTACCCTGGTGTATAGCGATAGGGTCATTTTAGGGTTCAGACCCCAGTCTATCCCGTACATTCTACAGCACCTACGTAGAGATACTGCAGCTTTCTGTGTGGGTTTGCTTATGTGTGTTCCATGTCAGTTTTTGTTCAAAGATGACTTTTATATTATTTGGCCTCTGATGAAAATAGAATTTCTACACCTTTAAGTATCGGGAATTTGTGGTCTGTTACTACTCTTCTTCTTGTGTAGTTGACTATTGTAGTTTTCAGCGGGTTTATAGACAAGCTTCGCCCTTACACCATTTCAGCCCAGTTTTGGTTTCCATGAGCCTTCAGCCCAGTTTTGGTTTCCATGAGCCATATTGAAGAGAATTCTGGATACTTTCCTAAACTTTTCAAGACAGCTGTTCCACCAAATAAAAAGACCTTTATTTGGCATATCAGCCCAACCCTTCCCTTTATAAATTCCAGCCGCAAAAAAAAACAATATTTTCACAGAAAGAACTAAAAAATAAATAAAAAAAGGATACAAATTAACATTTTCTACCCACTAAAATAAACTAAACCCCTTCTGCCCTCGCCAATTTCCTTTCCCACGTCAGTCTCCTGCAGATTTTCACGCCTTTCCCATCCTCTCCTAACCATTCGTTCAGCTTTGTACACTCTCCTACACACTCTGCTTTCACTCCCTCATATTCTTTGCTAAGGTGCCACCACGTGTCACTCCCCTTCCTACACAGCGCACACGCGGTGTACCCCAGCCCCAACTGTTCCACCAAGCTGTTTCATTTTCTCCGGTGTTTTACCGACTGACTATGCGCTCCATAGAAAAACAATTAAAAATGTATAAAACGGTTTAGCTTTCAATTGCCATACAAATTATCTTACCTACACCATTATGATACTCAAATTGCAATTAACTATTGTTCCAGATTTTAATTATCACCACCATTTACCATTTACCTCTTTATATAATATTACACATAAGATGAAGATATAAGAAAGTTTGTATACGCGTGTAATAACGTATAACACAAAAACTTTTCCTTAACTTTAGCGAGTGTTTTCGCGAAAATCCAGCGCGAACAAATGATTTTCTATCCGGAGTTTGAGATTGTTCAGTTGGGATTTCAAGTTTATCAGGTTTCATACAAGTATGTACCCATGGTATAATTTACAGCGATTATCTAGATTACATATTTATTAGATTTATTTAATAAAGTTTGCAACATAAAAACTTGTATCAATGTTGTACGTGTCGACGTGTGCAGAATTAATATAGATTTGAAACCGTACAATGCAAGCACACGTGCAGATATTGCATTAAATCGTATTATTAATCACGCGATGCAATATCGGAGTTCCTGGCTATGTATATATTATTCATCTAGTAAATACAAATCAAATAAAAATATGCAATATACAACTTATAAAATGACATGCTATGAATGATATAAAGCAATGCAATTTATTTAATATGAAAGTATGTTATTGATTACTGGGCTCCTAAGCACTTTAAATGAAATATTTGTTACGATAAAATTGATGTATTATCAGCATGTGTTGTATTATGAAATTATATGATATAATTCCTCATACTATACTAATACAATCAGAATAATTAATTCTATTTATAGACTTGATTCACCCAACTCAGCTCGGCTAGAGGAGCCACCCATGTCATGCTGAGAATTGAGGAGCGAGAATTTAAACCGAAATTTTCCGAATCACCATTCACAGTTTTTCAGAGACGTTCTGTGACGTGTGTGAAGGTAATTGCACTACTGTTATCTTCTCCCTTTACCAACGGAAAAGCTTTCAAGTAGAAGCTTTTTTATTTGGTTCATAACAAATTGATGTTGGAAGTGAACAAACAATAATTAATATGAATATAAAATAAAAAGCGAATATAAGAGAAGCGGGTGGATTGAAAATTGTCGTATGCGTATAATGTGGTGTCATTAGCAAGAACTGAAAGAGAGAGAAAGTTTTATAATAGAATAATTTAAGAGCCGAATGTGAATGAAAACCAGATTGTTTTCTTTTCAGGAAAAAATGGGAGAAAAGGCATGGAGCCAGGCCTAGTATAACGGGTGTTTTTGTAAACATTTTCTAAAAACAAAACATAAATCCTTCGTATTATCCAAACAATGATGTTCCTAGAATGGTAATATGATCGAAGTATGATAACTGAAGTACTTTTTATATTTCATTGCGAAGTTGAACATCAAATTTCGTAGTGTTAACCATTCATCAAAAAATGATGATATAACTATGATAAACCAGTACTTTCTAGTTTTCATTGTGTAATTAATAAGGCAATTTCGTAAGGTTAATATAATTGATTAATCATCACCTAGATGATCATCGCGTTTGCGTCCCCGACCTAGTGATGGCTCTGGTAGGTTGGTGACGGAAACGCCATGGCGCTGACAGACCTTGAACATCTAGGTGCTATTTTTACTGCTATTTTTAAGCTATATGTTAATTAAATGTATATATAAGACATCTAATACCCATGTTCAATTGCTACTGCAATATCTGGGGTAGAGTGGTGGTGGTACCGCCTAACTATTTACAAGTCTTGTCGGTTTAAGCAAACATCGAATTGGACAACAGTTAACCGGCAGAGCTATCGGTAGGTCGGTGACGCAAACGCCATGCCGTTGACAGATGTTGAACATCTAGGTGATAAATAATTAATATTAACATGTCATCAAAAATCTGTACGTGATAATAAAGTAAATTTTATCTAAGGCATGAATAAACATCTATAAAAAAGACGTGATTTGTAGAAATCGAATCTACAAAGTACAAGCTACGCTCGAATTCATCCTTAAGGATTCATCTATTAGAAAATCCTATTGACAATGAATTTTCAGAATTCTTTACAAAGCAGTAAACGTCTATAATGAGTTCAATTTATAAAATCATCGTAGACACACCGCCTCGCCCCGTTCATTGCCTTTCAAATGTAATCTCGATCCATTGTGAACGAGTTCCGTCCTTCCGTGACTAGAGCGGAATCCGAGGCAATTAAACCCATGTACGGCGCTGGAGGAACGGGAAGCTTTATAAATGCTCTCCTAAAAGCGAAAGCTCCTTTTCAATTCCGCTTTGCATTTTGTGCAAATTAAATTTCATAGCGTGCTTGCATCATTATGACCCACTAAAAGATTTATTTTCCTTGTATAATTAATTTTATGCCGGCAAAACTTACAGTATGCGTTGAAATAATTATATTTAACTCCGTGAGGAAATGAAAAGTTTGCTACCACATTAATTCGGGAAATAATTGTATACGAATTATATTTGTTTTAACGTGATATATTTTGGTAATGTATTATAAAACCTAGTAAAACAATTCACATATAATAATAAAGTTCGCGTAATGATCTCTAAATATATACATTGTTTATAAAATTAGCCACATGCTTTTTTACGTTAGAACTTTATAGTAGGCAATTATTTACATTACGCTTAATCGTAAATAAGCGAATAAATATCGGGCACGAATATATTTATTTTAATCTATTTTGGGATGGGTATGTCAATACAACTTTTAATGCTTTTGTGTTTTATGTTTATGGTAGGTATATTTAAGATTTATTGAATTTGTTGTAGACATATTGTTTATAATGCTCAATTCAATCAAGGGCGTTGAGTGCTTTATATAGCATCAATGTATACTTTTATGCGTAAATAATTATATTACTATATATTTCAATGTCTACGATAAAATGCTGAATACATAAATATTAAAGGAGATAAATATCGATATTTTTTGGCGCGTGAAATATTGTGAAATATTAAACATTATTAAGTGCTACTTAAAAATCAACTGTAGTTACTAAAGTATATTGTAAAACTAAGAAACACTGCCGAATTGTGTCCTTATATTAGACTGTTTCGTTTTCTTTTACATTTTTGTTTCCTGAAGTCTGGTGTAAATGAAAATTATTACAAATTAATTTGTAATTAAAATCATTATTAATAATATACATTATAACTATTAATATATCTAAGTTAAGTAAATAATGAAAGGACGAGAAAGGTGATAATAAATAAGGACTATCTTTAATACAAAATAAAACAAACGCAAAGCGACAAAATAGCATACCTGAAATTACAGCAGAGATGGACAGAACATTTGAGTTACGAGAAGAAAACGCTAAGAATCGAAAAGGTTACTGTTTACCTTACATTATAGCAGACCATTCATTGTACCTTGGAAAATTTCAGACGAATTAAAAAGTAATATAGCGAGATACGGATGTGACAATGAAACAAGAGGGAGTATGTATGGGCTTTGTGAACAGGTGAACACTACAGCAGAGCATTTACTAACTTCGTGACCAAAGTTACGAGAAGAGGAAAGACACTTAATAGAAATTCTGGGATGCCGGATCAACGAATGAAGACAGTGAACAAAAGTGGAAATTGCATAAAATAGAAGATAGTAGCAACCTCTCCGAAGAATTCAATTCAGTGCCAGATCAATTGTGTTGACCTAGAGGCAAAACACTATAGGACACCAAGGATTGCCTCTTTAAGGGCTCAAATATGGACATAAAGGCGAAGTTGGAATAACAGCCTTGCATAATTAGATTCTTAAATCATCATCGAATTATGTGACGAAAAGTACTGGACGTTTTGACAAGAAACTACTCAAATTTATTTATTTACAGGCAACATCGAATTTCCAACGGGTTCATAAATATTTTACATACATATTTATAAACGTACATAACAATCTATTTGAAAACATTTAATTTATTACACAATAGATTTAATTGGCGTTTTAGTTCGTGAAATTCTCCATTTTCCGTAAAGCCCCTGTATAAGTAAGTACAACAAGGGAGTGTTTTTTCGCTAAATGGTAAAAGTCAAAAATAATTGATCATTAAAATGCATGCAAACTTTCATATGCGACTCAAACGTATACCTAATATTTATATTCGATGTAGCTCTACATTATAATTAAAAGCTTCTTTGAATATGCTTCAACCAGAATATATGAGGATATTCTGTATTATATAAACCAAGCTACATGACTAATGAGGTTCTGAATAGTTTTTGACTGCTACATATATTATAAAATCAATATTGTCAGTCTATTATTCAAATCTACATTATGAAAACGTTGAATATATACAGTACATTACAGTCTATTCTGTAACAATAAATATATATATATATACATATCAGCGCAGAGAAGGTTATGGGAAAATTAATTTCTGAAGCAATTGCTCTTTACATTTTACGATGCAGCGCCTGATTAAAATCTGATAGCCGTATCAATACGATAGTAAAAATTCAAGAGATATATACTGCAGCCGATGCATTCAACTGCTGAAACAGATAACTCCTGAATCGAGAAAATAATAAATTTATTACAACCATTATATGCGGCACAAATAGCGGTCGGAGCAATAATTGAAAGGACATTCTAAAGAACAGTGGTGGGTGTAATATCCTTGTAGTAATTCAACATACTTATCAAATCTGTATGATAGAATTTACGTTTTCTATAATACAGATTTGATAAGTATGTTATTAGCTGGCTATAACAGGTATTATTTGGTCACTTGGTGGCAAAATACACTATATATAAACCTATTGAGCTAGATAGCTCTCTCTACTATAATTGGACGCCTTTCTGCAAAAAGGACCGAACCCACAAAATATGTTTGTTTCTCTTACCTTTATACTTTATACCTAAACAATTTAACATAACTAAATAAAAAAATATGTCTCTAAGCTCTAGAAGTCCAAAATTAACCTGAGATGAATACATAATTTTTAATTTATATAAAGCTTTCTCTACTTTAGCATTAGGTGGATTGGTTCCTTTCTGCAGAAAGGCGTCCAATTTTAAAATGTGAGTGCATTAAAAATAACACTAATCGATATTGTAGTACTTAAACCAATGATCATCTGAAGCACATTTCTGTTATAATAATCCCAAAATCAAAATCAAAATTGATTCTGAGGGAAAAGTATTAGCTGAGCTACTAAAAAATGCCCATATTAACACCGTCGAGTATTTATAGCTGGTTGTGAATCAAATTCAAAGAAACAAAAGAAACCCAGTTCCTACCTATTGAAGTTCCTGGCTTCAATTATCATGGAAAATTCGGACAAGTAAATCAAAAAATAAGTGTAGTATCTTCATTTCTACTGCGTATGTCTTGATAAAAACTTGAGTGAAATTTGTCCCTATTAATTGTAAGTTGTGCGAAACTTTTCTATATCTATACGGTTCAGGTGTCAGATGGAGCAGCTTGAAAGGAAGTTGTTTAAATTACTTGACAAATCTAGTAAAATGTAATTCCCAACCTCAGCAGCCCAGCTCAGTAGCGTAGAGTTGCGTCGTCTGTCTCGTACTGAGCATTGAGGAGCCTGAGTTCGATGCCCATCGGGCGAATTTTTTCGAATCACCTTTCACAGTTTTTCAGATGTTTTATGTAAAGTTAAGGTAAATACCGGGTGACTAGACTCCTCTGATCTTCTCCCTTGAGCGGGCGAAAAATATCAGGGCTGATAGTCCTATAAAGATACAAGTTTTTGGTAATTTCCATAGACGTCTACACAGTGCAATGTAAAGTGACCCGGGTTCAAATCCCGGTTCGATACTATTTATCGTTGGGATACAATTAACGACACTCGGGGAGGATTTTATAAAGTAGCACACTCACACTCATATACACTAACACAAGGCCGAAGGAGACGAAGCTCGAAGGCAAATTACAAAAACTTGGTTTAATCAGCCTGAGGAATTTTCCACTGATATAAAGACAAGCTCAGAGGACTACGGTCATCCGTCATTTGCTATAACCCTCTGAAAATTGAGGTAGGTGATTCGCGAAAATGTGTCCTTCATAGGGTTTGATCCTTCGCTCCCCAATGCTTAGTAAGAGCCCAACCACTAGACCTCTGAGATGGGTTTAGTTACATATTGTAACAACTGCAATAAATACAGCTACTACTCTATTTCCAGCTCAATGGAATTGTGGTTAGAGGCGCAGTCTGTCTCGTACTGACTCTTATGTGACGAGAGATGGAGTAAAACCTCATTATGGGAGAAATTTCGGGAATAACCTTTCACAGTCTTCAGAGGTTTTCTGTGGAATTAAAGTATATACCGGATGATTAAACTTCCCCCTTGCTCGGCGAAAAAGCCCTTGGGCTGGCAGCCGAAAGTTTTAAAGAAAGTCTTTTTTCGTAATTCACCCTTTACGTTTATGATCAGAAACCCTACTATTTCAAATATTTGATGGAACAGTACAACTTACATAGTGACTGTTATCATTCTAGAAAGACAACTTATCGATTTTCATTAGTTACCACAACATATTATTATTTAGAAAGAAATGATGGGACTGAGGCACACTGTTTGTATTTAAACATAGATGTGGATCGCTACGTTTAATTTAATTAGATTTAATTAGCAGGTTTTAATTAAAAGTTTGCAAACAAACAGTATTATGTATCCGCTTGATTAAAACCAGCAGTGTAAACAGACACTTTGTAAATTTGATATTAAATCCATACATTATATTCGAATTTAACTTTTGCGCGATATAATCGAGGTATTTAAAATTGATTTTATAATAAATAGAAAATTGTTTCGAAACTGTACAGAAAATATAAACTTTTGATTATATTTACAACACGTCTCTTGCTATAATTACAATTATATTCCGGAAGCTAATGTAATATATAAAATATGTCGCACACTATAAGCAGGGCTATAAGTGACTGACCTTAATTTTATTCCGGTGACTTAATATATAAACAAAACAAAATAATATTTATCAAATCTATTTATTACTCTAAATTAATTATAAATGGTTGTTTACTTAATTCTGGGATGTAGAAATGGCGAAAGCAGTAGTGGATTTTATTACTGTATATCTGGTATCTGTATAACATAACAACATATATAATTTTGGCATGAAACGTAAAGTAAAAATATATTATCATAATAGAAAATTCTAATATCTATTTTTAATTTAAGTTTTTAAATGAAAATTTGAGATATATTCCTAGGCTTCAACCTTTTTTTAGTCAAGTGAAAATTGACGTTAAAATAGTGAAATAGGTAATTATCCTGTCTCTTTTGACAAATTTGTGACATTTGACATATGGCAGTATTACACTAGCGTATACCTGTATAGCAGCTCTTAATTTCCACGTGTTGTAAATTTCACACGATATTTTGCATGTATATAACATTTAAATATGATAAGTTGGAATTGGCGTTGATGATATAGAATCTACGTAATTTTTTTTAGTATAATGTTTCATAGATAGTATGTACAAAATATTGATAAACGTAACTAATAAGTGGCGAACTGCTGTTTCATCAATTTGTAATATTTATGACTGATAATTATAATTTTTAACTAATTTGATTGAATTAACAGTAGAAGGAAGGTTAGACTTGAAACCAAGATTTCGCTGTATTAAAGAAAAGAAGAGGGAAAACATCTTAAACCTTGCATACGTTCTTACAGCTCTCTGGCTTTGTATATATATATATATATATATATATAGATATATATAGATATATTTATATATATATATATATATATATATATATATATATATATATATATAGATATATTTATATATATATATATATATATATATATATATATTTGTATCTTTACATTTTACGTTATGGCACTATAAACACGAAAGAGAAGTGCTGCTAATATATAGTCTAGATTGTCTTACACCTCTTCGAATGCTGACCTCTTCAAGAAGTTATGTCAATTTTTATGCTAGCTATTTGAAATAGAGTTACAGTATAGATTTGTTGTTACTCTTCGTCTTTAATAATTCATTAACATTATTTTGTATATATTACAAATTTAAATTTTGCCAAATCTTTAACAGCCAGTTCCCGTCATGCCATTACTAAATAAATGTGTGGTTTGCTACACAATAATATATGTATGTTATACTAAAAACAGAGTTACGCCCAAATTTATAATACTAAAATGTTTTCAAATTTTAAATACTAAACAATATACAAATAGTGAAGCGACGTTTCATTTGTAGCATCAAAATATTCGTCAACTTTTTTAACCTTTTAGTAACTTATCTGTCCTCCGCACTAGCACTAAAGATGTTTTAAAATAAGCTGCGATATTACTGAAATTATTCCTTCGAAGCCCGCCAACTTCTGAGTATGTTTATGCAAAACTATAATTGTAAATACAGATATCGGAAACCATTGGTAACAGGTTGTCATCGTGTTGCTTATAAGTTTGGATTGTTTGAAATTATCATTGTCCATCTCTAGTTGGCGGAGAATTGTAGGTCAAATATTACGATTTAACTATATCACATACCGTTAATTTATTGCCAGTGATTATTAATTCGCCCCGTGCCTATGAATATAGAATTTATTGAACATTTAGCTTTACGATTATAATACAGTCTGACCGAAAACTAGCGGAAAATCTCACACATACGTTGTAAGGAAATCTATGGAATAATAGTAAAAAAAAAAATACATTTTACTTCTTGATATAGTACCAAAAGCCAAATTTGACAAAATAAATATTTTATAGGCCCGACGCAAATTCGGTTTTGAAGTTTTATACTTAGAATTGGTATGGTCAATAGTACCAATAATGTTAGTACCTATATATAATCTTGATTACCTATTATTGTTTGTATTTCAAGCAATACAAATGACTGTCAAACCGAAGTATCAATCTGCCACTGTTTATAACATATATAGTCATTATAGTGTAGCAAATGATCATGAATAGACTCACGCTTATAAAACTCTATCATGACTCAAATTTGCTTACAGGATAAACAAAATTCAATATACATATTACAAAAAAATATATATAAAAAATCCAAACATAATAATTGTGGAGGCGCTATTTGCAAAACATATCAATATATCACTGTTTTCTTAAATTCTATGATAATCTGCAATCATTATTAATACTAGGGAGTTCTCGTTGTTATGTATATAAGGTTCATTGCCGAAGAGACTTCAATGTCTCCTGGAAAAGCCTGCACAAAATGTTGGTATTTTATAGTTTTTGTTATCAAAATGTCCTTTTCAAATATGAATTACCCTACCAAGACAATATTTACCGAAATTGACAATTTACCACTTACAACACATATAAAAAGCACGACTTGTAACAGTATCCATTTATTTTAAAAGTTTGTTACTATTGTATTTTATGTAAATATTGTGACAAAACAGTACTTGTAGCTGGACTTCTCGAATAAATCAACCCTATTCAACTATGTCTCTTTATTATTCCGTTTTACACCCCAAAGGTCCACACTCCTTAAATCTCTAGATTGTTAAAATAAATACAATTACAAACTAGAACAAACCAAAACGGTGTCTTACCTAAATGACAGGAAAATCCTGTCAAATGAACTGAGTACGTATAAAGCCACGTGCGCACTTAGCTCTAGAAAACCTCAAGGTGCGTACCGTGTGCAAACGTGCAAGGTGGTAAAACGCAATATAGCGCGATGGGCGTAATATTGGTTGTCCAGGGTTTGGTTAAGGATGCCATGAAGGCTAGTTCGTCTCAATATTAATGTGAATAAAGTTTATTTCTCTAATGTTCATGAATTTTGTCTGTAGTTGTTAAAACTAAAAGGCTCTATTTGGGTCGTAATAATTACCTAATTTTCTTAAAACCCAACTAATGCAAGAATTAACTTACCTTCAACTATGTGAACAGCGTTTCTGTAACAAAAAATGTATATATTACTAAAATGATCGTACGTAAGCACCTTATTCTTAATTATCAAGGTACAATCCTAAATTAAAAAGATTTTTGTGATAGACATATAAAATATTAATAATAGCATAAAATCGTTATAATCGAATATATATTCAGGGATGTCTAATCAATGGTTGCTTTATGCAACAATAATTAAAATGAATCGATATCTTACTAATTAATTCATAATATAATGAAGCATAGGTACATAATTCTTATATTATTAAATAAGTAAACAGATAGGATTACAACCTACAATGTAGTGAGGCAGTGTAATATCAAATATCAATCAATTTCATTATTATATACAACTTGTTCTATAACTTGCAAATATATATATATATATATATATATATATATAGATATATTCATTTTTACATAATAAATGATACATCTCAATATATCGATGACGAAATGTCCTTTACTTTTTGCAAGCAAGTAATGGAACAAGTTGTATATAAATTGATTGATATTATATAATATATATATATATATATATATATATATATATATATATATATATATGGGAAAAGAAGGTTAATACCTAGGAGTAGGTGTGGGAATGAAGAGGACAACAGAGATTCTGTAGGGAAGTGCAGTGTTAGTTCGGTGAGTTTATTATATGACGATATATACATACTATTGACGGGAAACATGAAAGTTTAAGACAATTTTTAATTTCTTAATCCCAGGCAGCATGAATTGACTCTGCAGTTTTTGTAAGTCGTATGCATAGATATAAGTTTGTAATTTTACAACTCCATGGAACAATACATTTTAACAAAGTGTGAAAACTTTGGAGGTCTGTAGCGCATCCCGGAGGGCATGACCTACTTACAGGCTGCATAAAATATTTGGAAATCTCCACTTTCTTGAGAATATAAAGATACGAGGGAAATCGTTTGTGTTTGCAGTTTATTATTAATGCGATTTTATTATTTAGAGGGTAATAATATAATATTTTGCCCGGGTGTTCAAAAAATCATTTTCATAATGAATTCGCTTAAAATAGAAATCAACAACTAAACTATTATATTACACTGAGGCGTTGCAAATGCAAAAAGAAATAAAAATGATAGAATTTTTTAGTACAGTCCTGATATAACAGAAATTTCGGTACAAAATAAAGAACCTCAAAAAGTTTGTTTTATAAAATCCGAGATTAAAATAATATTGCATTACCTGATATTGTTCCCATGTTAACTAGTTTTGGTATATTGATTTATATTATTCTATTTAGTCTAGACTTTACTGCTATTGTTCACATTAGCTGAATTTTGAAATATTTCTCCACAAATATATATATATATATATATATATATGATATAATATCTTGGCAAGAGCAAGGTATGGATCAGACGAGAGAGGAAGGAAAGTGTGGGTGGGTCTGGGATACACCGCGTGTGCGCTATGTAGTAAGGCAAGCGACATATGTTGGCACTTTAGCAATGAATGTGAGGGGGCGAAAGTGGAGTGGGTTGGAGACTGCAGAAAGCTGAATGAATGGTTGGGAGAGGATGGGAAGGGCGTGAAAATCTGCAGCAGGCTGTCGTGGGAGAGGAAAGTGGCAAGGGTAGAGGGTTTTTAGGGCGAATATTCCTTTATTCTTATGTTCTATTAATTTGTATTGTGAGGAGTGTTACTTTTTATTCTTATTGTTATGTTTTTTTTTGTTTCTTGCTCCAGATGTATGAGCATTGTGTATTGGGGGCCAAATAAAGGTCCTTTATATATATATATATATATATATATATATATATATATATATATATATATATATATCGAACATTCCGAATTCCGAGTGGTGGATGAAGGCTTGCAGGGTACAGATGAATTCGAATAAGAGCACTGCGATATTCTTCACCCGTAGGAAACTAGTGAGACCGGATGACATTCTTCTATTTGATAAGAACATTTCCTGGTGTGATTCTGTCGGATAACTAGGTGTCTTTCTGACGCCTAAACTGAGTTGGAATGCGCACCTAGAGTCCCTGGCAAAAACCAGATAAGCCGCAGGCAGGTTATTTCCGTTAATTGGAAGATACAGCTTTCTTAGTTTGCGTAATAAGTTGAGGATATTCAGTTTCGTGCTGACACCAAAACTTACATACGTTGCTCCTGTCTGGGCTGGGGGCCTAACCAAATCAAACTGGTTGAGCCTGCGGCGGTAACATTGAGAATGTTCCGGAATGCCCCTTGATATTCAGTAACACCCAAATTAGACGAGTTGGGAGTATGCCTGATGTTTGACCACATCAAGTGTATTCCCACCAGCTTTCACGATATATTGCTGGAGTACCCATTAGAAACAATGAAGTCATGCTCCAAATATGACGAAAATCATAGTTGGAAATATGATGGCTCAGGTTGATCCTTGTAAAACGACCACCGTGAATCGGGAAAGCAATTAAAGTTCCCTCCTCCTGTCTTAGAAGAGCTGACCCCGGCGACGGACTGCAACTTCCTTCACCCGCCCGGTCGAATCCGAGCACCGATAACACATTTTTGACAGAAAATTCCTAGATAAAAACAGTGTAATACAAACAGATTATTAAAAAAACGGTATTTGTTTAATAATCTGTTTATATTACACTGTTTTTCCATGAGATGAGAATGAGTTAATATTCATAAAAAAATATTCAGTAGATTTATACCATCAATTATCATTCTGAAGCTATAATGTTTATCTATCGGTACATTTTTTTAATTAATATGAAACGGACAAATTAAAGTGTAATGGCCACATTCGATTATTAGCACAGCACTTGTAATGATTTGTTCAGATTGTCGAATTTATTCAACATACAATAAAACCCAGTCATGTATAAATTTTTATTTCATTTCACATCATTGGACATGAATAGAAATAAATAAAATGACAAAAGCGCATTCATTGATGTAAAATTAATTGCAGCTGTAAACGTATTGTTGTCTCCCATGATTTATACCAAAATGTATTTGATTGATAAATGCAATCGCATTTGCAATAAATTTAGCAGACTTCGATTACGACTATAAGTATTTAAATATAATGAAATAGTATTTAAATGTTCGAGTATATGCTTCCCAAAGATTGTAAATATATGACTGAAATAGAATTACTGGAGCAGAATTTACAAAAAATGCTTATATTAACTTATATTAATATTATGGCTAAAAGTTAGTTGATCGACTGCTGTTTGGCATGTTTACCAATAAAGACTATTTTAATCCACCTATTAATATACATATCAAATAATTTATACTAGTATATTCAACATGTTTATTATATATATATATATATATATATATATATATATATATATATATATATATAAGCTCTTGAAGGTGTATCATGCCATGAACTAAAAATTAAGCAAAAAGCAAAAATTAAATAACCAGAGAAACGAAGATAAAAATATATAAAGCTATAATAAGACCTATATTAACATACGGATGCGAGATATGGACATTAAATAAAGCACAAAAGAGCAAAATAGATGCAGTTGAAATAAAGTATATGAGGAGAGTTAGAGGAGTGCCAAAAAGAACAAAATGAGGAATGAGGATATAAGAAGAGAACTAAATGTAACGCCGACAATAAATTACATAGAAGAAAGACAATTAGGATGGTGGGGACACATAATTAGGATGGCAGAGACAGCACCAGTCAAAAGAATATGAAGAGCAAAAATCAAAAACAAGAAAAAGGAAGACGAAGAAAAAAATGGGATGAAGCTATATCGGAAATATTAGAAAGGAAAGAAAAAACGGGAAGGAAGCAAAAGAACTGGCAATGAGAATGGAACATTTTTATAAAAGAATAGAGGAAAATTCAAACCTGTGGTAGAAAAGGCCAGCGGATATAATCGTCCAAGAGCTTATTATATATATATATATATATATATATATATATATATATATATATATATATATATATGCTCTTGGACGATTATGAGATGAATGACCATGATCAAAGTATGAAAAAACTGTATCTGATATGGCTCAGTACAAGTGAAAAGGCTAGTTCTAGATGCAAAGAATAAAATGTGGGATGCAATTTGCAGAGAAATTGAAACTTACATAGGAGGTAGCAAGTGCATGAAACATGAAAGCTTGGAAGCTTTATAAAAAAACTATAATCGCAAATAAAGTCGAATTTTAGTCATATATGTTTCTTCAAAACTTCAAAGCTAGTCTCGAAATATGAATCGATCGTCAATACCTCCATTTGGACAGTGTAATTTTTAAACCCAGTGTAAAACTGTAAAACTTTCCTATATTTCCATTTAAGAAGTAACTTATTGGTGATTCCTTTTCAATTCGTCTTTTAAATGTGGAAGTTATTTCGGTTGCAGCTTGTATAAATCAATTTAATTTATAACAATAGATATATTTTAAAATTTTAATTAGTCGTTTCTTTAGCTTTCGTGGGACAATAACAGCGTAAGTCATTACATTGGCAAAAAATAGTAAAACATTGCAAGTCTGATATAACAACCATCTCGAAATGGACACATCTTTACACTTCTATCCCAGTTGCACATTTGTGCTATTTATGCTGGCATCCAACGCACAGTGTCAAAAAATTTAACCCTTTAAAGGTACAACATTCAAATTTACTTATGGTCATAATGTGCTATGCAGAAACGATTTCTATTCACTCGATCAATGGTTTTTCACTTGTAGGTTATCACCGTGTATATCTCACTTTCCGCTATGAGTTCAAACGGATTCTTAAAAGCATTGTTCGTTACAAACTGTAAATACGAAATTTTCTTGGACACATATTATCATTTATTCAATGCCGATGTGTTCATTTGATGCACAATAAACCTAACAAATAAAATGCTAAAGTGTCCATTGTTATACTATCGCCCCAGTATCCACTATAGTTCTTCACCTATTTTTCGGCATAAAACAATCCCCAATTACCAGAAGTACTAATTAAAAAGTACTAAAAAAATAATTAAAATATAGCAATGAGGAAACAGAGACTGCATATATCCTGCATGTTGGTTACATGCTTACGTGTACCTTGCTTCAGACAGCTCGACAATAATTTAACATAAAATGCTTTGTGAATATTGGTAATTTTCTGTGCGTACTGATAATATTGGACTATAAATCTACATTTATAGTATAATCTAATGTGAGCCAAGCCCGTTAAGCACTTTTCTCGAAGAAACTTGCCTGTAAAATATGTCGACATTTAATAAACAATCAGGTTTTATCATACGTGATTCTTCCATAAAGATCCGTGTGCGTATACAACAAAAAAACCGTGTTAGAACAAATTATTAACAGACATCATTTGAATTATTCAATAACAAAAACTTGGCGTCAAAAGGTTTTGTTACTATTCGACGATTTTCGTCGTGACGCAGTGGGGCCCTCATCGAACATTCATGAGGTCAATAGTTTACTAACTAGCTTACCCGACTATTGAACAACTGGCCCTTAAGCGACATAAAATTCCTAAACTTCTGAAAAGAGGTACTATACCAACTTTATAATATAATATAATAACCATTCTGAATAATAAGTATACCCAATGGACATAGTTATCATAATAATTATGTGGTCTGAAATGAATGTCCGGTTTCTTGTAGCTGTATATGTTTGTGTATAATAATGAACATCATGTTTGAAAAATAACATCAACACACAAAATGTTATTCTCATAAATACACACAACAAAAGTCTACAACACCGGACAGAGCAATGAGATGGAAAATTACGACCGGAATGGAATAAAATTAACATTTTATCAACGTTTACATAACAAACATTTATATTTACACAAAAGAGTTGTATAGTTACATAATACTGCATATTACATTGTGTTTAATGAAATTGCGAGTTAGTATTGGGATTTTAAGGATAATTTATATAGCCGGGAAGTATTTACTTTCCTGCCATATCAACCCTAATAACTTTTAGGATCGTTAAATTGTAAATTAAAGTAACGGGATTTTTATTTCAATAGCAAATCAGTCATGCTAAACCCCTCATGTGTTGTATTTGATTCGTTACTTTCCTATAGAACCCTTTCCGTTGTTGTGCGGTCCATTCTGTACTTATTTCAGGCTACATTTTATTTATATGTACATACTTGCACATTTATGGAAATTAAATTCATATTATTATTATTATTATTATTATTTGTAGTAACCCCACTTTGATAATCAGTGCCTTACACGATCAGTATTACCGTCAATATTTCAGAATAATGACAGTATTACCAGTATTACTGACGGTGTAAGGTAGTAAATAGTGTGTAAATGTCATTATATGGCTGTAATAGTTGAGTTTATATGTATTGTTCTGTTATATCATTAAAAGGTTGTACCACTAAAAATAATAACGGGGTATTTTTTTATTAAATGTAACCTAAATAAATAAAAAAAAGTAAAAATATTCGTCATATAGTGTTTTTTTAGGGTGTTGTCTTATCCGTTTTGTGAAGCAAATTAGCTTGAGAATATTCTTTTATTTATTTATTAATTTCAACTCACATGCACCTTTTATAAATTATTAGTGACTACAAACGCGTTTAATTTTTGTATTTATATATGATATATCTATATTGAATATGTATTGATTGTGTCCTTGTATTTTAATGTCTGTTTGCTAGTGAGAGAGAGAGAATCAATCTTAATTAGGGCTATCGATCAAAGCCCTTTCTGCATTTATTATTATATTTGTTGTCACTTAGTTTACAAGTTTCGCATTTATTATTATATTTGTTGTCACTCATTTTACAAGTTTCATATAATAACTATTTAAAAAAAAACTAGTATCAATATATCTAAGCTACACCCCTAAACGTGAAATATGTACTAAAATACTAAAATGATAAATAATACAGAACAGTATTCAGTACTAATTAATTAATTAACACGAAATGAATGCTAACTATGTGTTTGAGTGTTTATAAATATACATTGTAGAATACAAAAACGTTGATCGATATCCTATTGAAATTTATACAAGAATATTTATTTGTTATAATTAATGTTGCCACTAATATTGTAGACCCGTGGCAAGTTGTAAAATCATACAAATTACTAGTAGCAATAGATGACCACTAAAACAACCCTAGATTTTTTATACAAATTCTAATATATTAAAAACTAATGCCTTTTTGACACAATTGTGCAATCAAATGCCATTTGGATTATATTCTCTATATTATTAATAAATTTATACGATACAAACATTTTAATGCGCATTCATCATACCTATATTTCCAATCCTACTATTAACAGAGCTAGTTATATTGATTTATATGATATCTATAGACCATTGCATGATGGAATCAATGAATGCATTACTGTTATTATATTACTATATTTTAGTTATTTTATGAATAGCTTTTAGTCTATATTTATACAGACTATTAAAACCATTTAAAAGGTAAAAATTATACCCGGTTTCTTTGTTCGTGCAGTTATGTGTTGAATGCTTAATTAACTAATAGTATGCATTATGCTGTAGTTAGTATAAACTATACGTGAGGCAACGAGCCTTAATGAAATTCCAAGTTTCTGGTATGTAGAGCGACTGATTAAGAGTTAATTGGAAGCTGTTAAGAAAACCAATAACACTTTGTGCTAAGAGCTTCTCTGCAGAATCAGAGTCATATTATATACGTATTGTGGATAAAATGAAAATGTTCAACATAAATAAACTATAACGAAGCTCGTAATAGTAATATTTGAAATAGAGGAGTGGTTCTTAGCGTTAAATTTACCCGTTAATAGTTAATATTCAAATATTCAGATTCATATTCAAGGTATTATTTCTATATATATATATATATATATATATATATATATATATATATATATATATATGTGTGTGTGTGTGTGTGTGTGTGTCTGTGTGTGTATATGTATATACAAAATTATTTTTATTTATTTATTTAGCGCCGATAAATGTTTAAGATTGTCGTTTATTGGCAACACAACATATTTTAATCAAAACGACTAACCTGTATATTTATTATTATTATTATTATTTCTGTTATTTTCCTTAATATTTCATCCTAAACACGCACTTAAGAGGATGAAGACAAGTTCAAAATTAGCCCGTATGCTGCCTCAAATTTAAATGATGCCTTAATCGAAATGATTTCAATAGTGGCATAGAAATTGTCTCTTAATTGGATGATTATATTCGATGCACGTAATACGAACATGAACGTAAGACCGTAAATTGAAGCTTGTTATGATATTCAATACTGATAGTAATTATTAATTGATGTGCCACCACGAACTCAGGTCTAGCGACTGAGGCGGGTCTATTACATGGAAATTATTTTAGCAATATCAAACGTATCTTTATTCAGAGAACCCTCAAACCAGCTCGATTATTTATTATTGAAATATGATTAAGGTGTATTGATACTATTGAAACGTTACTTATTACTTGTTAAAAATAATGCTAAATACTGAAATCAGCCATCCCTCATGTTTTGCATATTTTGCAATGAGAGATTTTTTTACATAACAATATTAAGATAAATACTTTCAAAATTATGTTCCGAGAAATGTGAGTCAATAATACAGAAAAAAATTAACTTTTTTATTTTATACTTATTATGTACATTCAGTTTTAAATATTTACATGTAGCGGCACATCTAACAAAACATTTTCAGAAAATACTTACTAATAATAATACTAAACTAATTAGTGTGTGAGGAGATATCAAACTAATTAGTTTATTATTATTATTAGTAATCATTTTATGAAAATGTTTTGTTAGATGTGCCGATAGGAACGATATATGCATATATTTAAAACTGTATGTACATAATAAGTATAAAATAATAAAAAAAAAATGTTCTTTATTATTGACTCACATTTTCTCTTATTAAAAAAACTATATATTCAATATGTATTAGTAATATCTATGTTTATTTTAAATTTAAACTAATTGTTGACTTTAAATTAGTCCTTTTCTTATGATCACCTAATACATACGATATTGGTAGACTACTGCCTATTAATTAGAAAACAAGTCACCCCCAGGGATCAATAATTTAGCTACGCCTGTGCTAGATTGATCAGTAATACTGACTAATTCGTTGTTTATAGTAGATGTATTGAAACAATATTAATAAGAAAAACTTGATATACGAGGAAACAAAAATGTACTAAATATCATTGATAAAAAATCATTTCAAGGACTTAACTCGATTAAATTGTCATACGAATTTTACGAGAGTAAAGTTTGAAATGCATCACGAATAAATTTTCGCGAATTACCTTTCACTGTTTATCAGAAGTTTTCTGTGAAGTTAAAGTAAATAACGTGGTGAAAACTCCTTCCACCTATGCCGGCGGAAAGCCCTATAAAGAAAAAGGTTTTTTTTAATAACCCGGTGTGGCCACCTAATTAGCCATGTTCGATTCCATAACAAAATAAGGATATCAGAAGATTTATCAGAGAAGAATAAAGGACACACACACACACACAAGCACGATTAATCGAGATGATAGCAGATTACTAATAAAAATTAAGTCTACTGATTAACGATGAGTAAAAACTAACAAATGTTTTTACTCATCGTTAAGCTGATAGTTACCTACTACTAAATTCACACTTAGTTTCAATGGCATAACACTTTCAATAAATAAATAAAATAAATATGTACATGGTATTATTTTAAGCAAAATTTATTTACATATTGAATGGTGCCGAAAAACTTCTCTGCCACGTATACAAAATTGATTCGTTTATGTATAACATCAAAGAGATGCGCGTCAAATATATTCCGTGTATTCGCAAACACGTCTCGAATTCCACCCATTTTTCGTTTCCAATGATTTACGTGAATACAAATGTGTTTGCAATATTCAGTGTATTGAGAGGTAATTATATGCGAGGGCTTTTCGATTAATGGTCGATTCGCTGCTCAAATAAACAAATCTGGCATTGACACGAATATCGATTACGGGGATCAATAACTGAATAGGCTAATTACAGTTACAGGTCTAATTATAGCAGCAATATGTTTACTGAAATGGTGGACGTAATTACGGTTTATTGAAATTTTATTGGCATTTAAGAATGTTTCTATTTTTTATAGTAGGTATTGTTGGCATGCCCGCACAACTGTCAATATTTCACGTTTTAATGTCGATGAGTCATTTATCAAGATAAATATAACAGTAAAAAATATCATATTACATAAAGGCACCTTACACGATCAATATTACTGTCAATATTTTAGAATAATGACAGTATTACTGTACGATAATATGTTTAAAATGTTCATTATTCTAAAATATTGCCCGTATTACTCATCGTGTAATGTATATTAATGTGTAATCAAGAGAATACTGATTTTTATCCGGATAATTGATTACTTGATAAATGTAAAAGGAGGATTAAAGCAAATAGTGACAGTACTAGGATTGACAGTATTATTGACCGTGTAAGGTGCCATATAGAAATAGTGTTTCTCAAACTGTGTTAGCACTCAAGGGTGTCGCCGAAAATTTAGCTCAATGTAAAATATTATTACTATGGTACCACTAATAATGTAGTGTAGTTTGTGTTGAGTTCCAAATTATTTCTTTCTAGTGTGAATTTTAAGTGTAGATTTTATTGTAAGAATATATTCAAAAAAATAGATTGATTTTTATAACACTATGCAAAACTACATTTAAATTATTCAAACAGACATACTATTTCATACTCTAACATAGCTGCATTTAATTTTTATAAGTAGTTTTTTTATATATTATTATATAATAGTTATAAAACACCTGTTATAAAATATGTGTCCTATAAAACATTCTTTATACCAGTAATATTTTTCTCTTCCACGCATAAAATAGGATTGTAGACTGTCTAGTAGAAACAATTTTTATTTCTTATTAGCTTAGCAAAAGCGGTTTTCTCATATATCTTTATGCTCGGGCGGTCTTCTTCTGTACTGATGTTTCTCATAAATTTCCTTTGAAATTTATATTTATATGTGGCCATTAAATGAAATCTATACAGAATTGGATAGAAGAAGTTACAGCTGAGGCTTTTTAGATGGTAAGCCCTTTTATAAATCAAAGATTTTTATTTCAATTTGCGACGTTACATAGAATACTTTACTCTATGTGTTAGATATAAACAGTTTAAAAATTAATGTGAATAACACAGATGAAATATTTAAAAAATGGCGTATTATATTCGCGAATTTATCTTGACTACTGCCTTGTTGCATGTCTCTGTCACGGCCGTTTTAAAGTTGTATGCGGCCCTGGACGCTAATAAATTGGGGCACCCTAGAATTTTATATACAATATTATTATATACCTAATGGAAATGTTCAGAAAATCATTTAATAATTTTTAATTTAACATACATTTTTATTTGCTTTCCTGCATAATAAATCTCTACCAATGAGTGTGGGTATTTATTATTTATAGCCTTCTATAGCTCGCGTCCTATATTAATGTCGCTCCTTAATTACGTCATTGGTCGCAAAACATGAAACCATGAAAGGCTTATTAAATCAGTCATACTTTGTGAAGTGTGCCGCGCACTCTGATTGGTCTACTTAAATGTCCTCCAGTTACCAAATGAAGACGAATTTACAAATAAAAAAATCGAATTATTGCTAGATAAAGCACCTCTACTACCACTTAAGGGATTGCCCTCGAATTACATGACATCGTGTATTGGTTTGAAAATGTGGCAATAATTACATAGTCAAACTAACTTCATTAAAATGTCATTATCATCACGTTTGTTTGACTATGTACTTATTGCTATATTTTTAAACCAATATATTAATTTTTTAAATTACAATCATTCAAACAATCTATAGAACTCCCATAAAAATGGAAATATTGTAGAACTTTTGCTGTTAAATTAAATTAATTTTAAGATAAAGTAAATTAACCACCAAATATATTTAAATTTGAAACTTTACGACGTAATAAACTTTATCCTGCATTTATAACGCTCCTTCGTGTCACGGATACGTTCATTTACATAATTTATTGCCGGAAGTATTGATTCATAACGCAATTCTTTTTGATCCTCTTAGCATTTTTTACAATTACTTTCCGTCGCCTTTATAATCCAACCTGTTTGAAATTCTAAAAAATTCCACGAATAATAAAATTGCAGAATATAAAGTAACCCCCGTCCTATTAGCATATTTTTCTTACAAATTGTTTCGCCGAGTACTAAGCTTAATAAATATGTAGCAGTGAATTTGTTATCTGCGAGCTAATCTTTCAAATGACATCAAATCTTCTCTTAACAGTATATAATAGAAGTGGAATATGAATAAATTCAAACATAAGAAAACTGCAAGTATTTTTTTTATCAAAATTGAATCCATTGTTTTATTTCTTATAACTTACATTAATAAATGTTTCAAATATCATAATTTATTTATTATTATGATATTTGTCATGCTCTAACATCTAATTAGGAGCTATCTTGGAAAAAAAGTTACTAGAGAACAAATAAATAATACAAAAAGAAAAATAAGAAGATTGAGAAGAAATTGATTTAAGAAATGTATCTTGTTATGTCACATATCAAACATATCAAATATATATATCAAACACATCACACATCTTGGGAAATAGCGGTTCAGAGTGAAAATTAATTTATAAATTTTTCTATTCTAGCACGAAAACTGATTATATACGTGATTATTGATTCCAGGGGGATGATTTCTCTATAGGAAGTAAATTGTCAGGGTATCTATTAAGTTGAGTATACCTATATTCATCGTATCATCACCAACAAATAATAACTAAATTAAATTGAAATTGATTTCTTATTTAATTTCAACATAAACCGACCTAAATTAATCCATATTTTTAATTAATTACTAACTCATAAATCCAACTCAACAAGATCGATTTATTTTATGATTGCCACAACTAAAGTGCGATTTCCTGTTCGAAAAAAAGAGAGAGCTTATATCAGAACATGTTCAACATTTTATGCTCCAAATACGCCACAGATTTACGATTATTCTCGACCATAAAGGTATTGTGTATTTCTACGTGAATGAAGTTCTAAATAGGTTAAGCTGCGCTATACCCAGCGGGATAGAGTTTACCAGTTTATAACACATATTATATGGAATTTTGTAGAATAGCGAATAGATTAATAACCCTTGACTGTGTTTAAATAACAAGTAGTTATAGGCACTATCGAAAATAGATACAATAATAAATCTTTATTAGCGATTTCCAAATTTAACATAAATTATGATAAATCCCTAATACATAAAATATAAAAGATGTGCTTTCGCTTACAATATTAAAATAAAAACTTAATACTATCGAATACTATCGATATTAGGGACTTGGAAAGTTAGTAAACAATTGAATGGATAGTTCGTAAAAAGGGTAAAAATTATATAACATTTTTCATAAGAGCTACATTACTGCAATGAGCATTTTGTCTGCTGTCGTCTTCGGTTATATTGATTATTTTGTCGTGTGACAGCGACTTTCACATTATGCCGTGTGTTGACTTCGCTGAATAGATTGTATGTTATTTACAACTTGTAAACAGTTACAAATTTAGAGTTTTATTTATTTAAATTCGTATCCGTTGATTCCGATAGAACTCACTGTAGAAACCGTGATGCTATTCTGCCACTATACTTATATTTAGTGTGGCAAATCCACATGAATAGACACATGCTTTAAAACCATTATTATATTATTATATTCAAAATTGCTTTGAAAGTCGGTCGTCGATTCGCGATGTATAGACGACTACTCACACAATCGTCCATTGTAGCAAGCTATGAGTCAGACTGGATAAATTTCGTGCCAGCCACTCTCTACTTCTTCTTCCTAAAGCCAGCCATACACGTTCCGGTATACCGGAGAGGTTTTCCTGCACAAAGACCTGTAAGGTAAACCGGAGCGTGTGTGTGGACAAGATCGGTAAACATGCACAGGCTTAGTGATCTGTACAGGCAACTGGAGAAGAAATATGTAGCCCAGTACTGTTTACCCTAATGTGTGTATGCAGGGCAATGTGCAGCCAAACCGGAGAGGAAAACCGACAGGTTTACCACTCCGGTATAACGGATGTGTATGGCTTAAGCCTTCTCTTCAAAGCAGTTTGACGACCATATGTCTGTACTCGGAGGTTCCATAACCAGGAAAACGTAAATAGACTAATTTAAACATTTAAACAATTAAATCTTCAACATCATTCTATTTTAAGTCGAATCTTCGAAAATCTCGTTCGGGGATTCGAGCTGAAAATCTATTCAAAAAACGCGTTGTGAGACTAACGGAACTGCTGCTACTTCTTTTGCGGAGTGTATAAATCGTGGCCCCAGGAAAAACTGGAGGGGTGCGCACCGAGAAATAAATTTATTTCGAAAGAATAAAGCATTTTGTGATAATTGCACGGATGTCTATAAACTATACTACTGTACTTAAGCATTATCAGATGGTATTTATCAAAACTTGAAATATGAAACTGCAATCTCTTAGAGGAATTTCTGTTGAATTTTGATTACAAATCTGAGTAAATATATACTTTTGTGATGCAAATATTGACTACTTTATATATTTTTTAAACTATTTCGAGACAAAAAATTAACTTTTTCGTCCTAACAAAGTATCAAATCATCCTTAGACTGGAGAAATATCCAAACATATTTTCAGAAAATTATAAAATGTTGACTAGAAAAGACCGCGCGATTAGGTCAACATTGAACCGTATTTCATTTTCCGAGATTCGCCTTAAGTGTGATAAAAGCTGCGCTGGCAGTTTATTTCTCCGTGCTTTGAGGGGTAAATTATAAAACAACAGAGCGTGTATGTTTATATCGAGATTTATTTTCACCAAATTTAACCATAACAAGAAAAATAATAGCGAAAATATATTATGTATATAATATAGTAATTTGAGTGTTATTTTTATATGTAAGGGCGAAATTATTTACCATAACCCAGCTCAGTGGCCGAGTGGTTAGAATATTGGAGAGCCCCCGAGTTCGAACCCCATCGGTGCAAATTTTTGCGAATCACCTTTCACTGCTTTTTCAGAGGTTTTCTCTGAAGTTTAGGTAAATACCGTGTATTAAACTCCTCTAAGCTTCTCCCTTGACCGGCGGAAAAGCCTCACGGCTAATAACCTTCTAAAGATAGAAGTTTATTTTTCCATAATAAGAAAATATTTGTCGCCCTTGACCATGTTTAAGTAACAAGCTCAGAATAATGTACGAAATTAATAATTCAACTTCCAAATTATAGAATGAGATGAAAAATAATAGTAGTTTTTGCAACACAACACGACATTTATCTTAATTATTGTGTTTATATACTGAAAGCGAATAGAGCAGAGTACACAATTAATAAACTTCCGAATTAAACGGAGACCATTACTAACTTTTTATTTGCAGTAGGGCGGAATGGGAAAACCACTGGATTATCTTGCAGTGTTTTTAGGGTGAAAAATAACAGAGTAAACTCAGTACTCTGGGAAATTATATATCCACATGTAATCTGCTCTAGGCTGATTATTTCAGAAGCATATGTTTGCGAGTTTACGAATAATTTGAACAACAAAAAATAATTATTATTATAACAGTAATACGTTAATTTCCGGCTAAAGATTAAAGTCAAATATAGGATAAATTTAATCAAACTTTTAATATTAATAACAACAACATTGAATACTGTCCATACGCATTATTGTATTGGCTGAATAATATTCTCCGCGTGAGTCCTATTTCACGTGTAACATTAAGATAACTATGATGTTAGATGTAGTAATGAAAATGTGGGAACATGTGACAATATATGTCGAAATGTCAAAATGACAAAATTTCAAAATTTCAAAATTTCAAAATTTCAAAATTTCTAAAATGAGAATGTCAAAAAAGTGAAAAGTGTCAAAGAAATTCGGAATATTGTGTGCCGCCCACACCAGATATTTTTAATAAATGAAATAAAATTTAAATTTGGTGAGCAAGTAATACGGAAGTCAGAGGGTGAACTGGTTTGATGAGGATGTGGGAAGACGAAGGCGATATAGCTGAAGGAGTAGGCGTAATGGAATTATGGCAGACGTGAGTTGGAAGAGGGATTGTTAGAGTATGTGTGAGAAAGGTAAAAAGGTGTGGAGAATCAGAATGTGGAATATAGGATAAAGTGTGTTTCGCAGAACGAGCTGTGAAGAGCAGAGAACCGGAGCATAAAATAAATATAGATCTTGCAAAGTGAGAGAAGAGTTGCAAAGAGAGAGCGGAAACTGAAGAGGAACTGGGGAGCCCAAAACAGGTGGTGGGCAGTTTTCTTGAAATGCGTTGGAGGTGGCGTAACCTAGCGCCACCTCCAACGCATTGGAAATTGGGTAAGGTGACGAGAGATAACGGGATGAAACGGGATGAAACGGGATGAAACGGGATGAAACGGGATAAAGACTAAAGCATACAAAAAGTTGCCCTTCTAAGCCCTTTCCTGTTTAATATGTACACAGGTGAGTTGCAGGAGTACGGGTGTGACACGTGGTCGCATCGAAGCAACAAAGGTGAGGCAGTGAAAGCAGAGTGGACAGGGGATTGCAGAATGGTTAGGAGAGGATGGAAATGACGTAGAAATCTGCAAAATGCTGATGTAGAAGAGGAAATGGGTGAAGGAAGAGAAGGAATAGTACAAGGACTGAGGGTCATATTTTTAGTTGTTATTATTCTGTGTTTATTTTTATGTAAGGGTTATGCCAAACAAAGGTTTTTTTTCTCTTTAAAATCCTAGAATGAGCATTACGAACTAATAATACTCTGATATAAACAATTTCATATATGATATGGAATAAGTGATGCATGCTTTATTTATATTTATTTATTTATTGCCTATTTACAAGAAATAAAACGTTTCATTCAATTGCTACTGTCCCTGTCGTCATTATTCGAGCGGACCAATATTTAAAATATCAAATTATTATTAGTATAGTTAATATTCCCAGCTGATTAGTCAAAATAAAAACACACACAATATTTATAGAGTATTTTGAATGACGGGATATCAATTATAATAGCATGTGTTGATAATTCCTCAGAAGAGATTAACAAGACTTGACAAAATACCTTTTCCAATTAACTACTAATCTAAAACGACATCAATGTCTGCACGAATTATATTATCCACGACATTAAAATTAATATGAGCGAGGGTCACACAACCTACATATTACACAAGAGTATTAAAGTTGCCCATGTACTAGTGGTACCATATAATTTCGTAAATGTAACTACATTAAGTCAATCGATAACAGCGATATCCCCTTACTAAACCGAATGAGGTGGTCAACATAGACGGTCATAGACCGACAAGTTAATCGATGCAAACCGCATCTCTGGGCAGCGGATGACCGTTTTCCGCATATAAATATCACAGGGTTGCTATATAGGGTTTATGAAAGCTGGCTTTTTAAGTATAAAGCCACTGGTTTATGAAAATTGAGTCACTGTCACGAGCGTCACATTTTAACAGGAATTACCATTGCAAACAAAAAGTGGGATGATATAGGGAATTTAGTATGAATTTTGCTACTTCACATTTTGACGGCGAATGAAATAGAGAATATATAAAAATGTGTTTTTTAGCCCTATATACTATTTGAATCAATATTCTAAGCAAATAAAAATGTTTCATATTATGTTTAATGTTTTAAAACCTCATTTATCTTAAAAGGTCTAATGTCCGTTACCACGAACATTCGGTAAATTTAGGCATTACTTAAAAGGGCCACTACCGGCCCGGGCAAAGATACGTATGCCGCGATTTTCCTAGATGTTGAGAAGGCGTTTGATAAAGTATCGCACAACAGCCTACTTTACAAACTCATCCAGCATGAATATCCTGATTCTGCTAGTTGCTTCTTACCTGAAGCACCGTAGTTTCAGGGTATGGTAGGGAAGGTGTCTCTCCTCGGAGAGATCCCTTCTCGCCAGAGTACTCCAAGGATCAGGCATCGCTCCATACCTCAACATTTACTTCTCGGACATCCCGCGGACCCATAATGAGGTCTGATTTTATTAGAGTTCTTTCAGGTGAATGGTTTGGTGGTTACAAACCACACCTTAGTGAGTTTTCCTGTTTAACGAGGCTTTTATAATAATAATAATAGTAATAATAATAATAATGTTTATTGCCCAACCCAATTACGGTGCAACAAAATAAAATCAATATGAAAAAATAGTACATTGTAACAATAATTGTATGTATAATTTTTAATTTTTAATATTTATGTAAATTGTTTATTGCTGAATTATAAATTTTTAAATATTGTAATAGACATGTACTTTTAATATATTAGTGACATATAATTTCCTCCGTTTGTATATTTCACATCAATAAATTTACTTTACTTTATTATTTTATTCGTGCAAAAAAAAAGATTTAGATTTGATACATCAAATTTAAATCTTTATATATATATATATATATATATATATATATATATATATATATATATATATATATATAGATTTTTATTTCTTAATCACATATTACCAAGTATTTTTAGTTGAACTGAGTGATTATAACTGATTACAGTTAGTATATATGCTTTATAAACAAAAACTTCTACAATAAACCACAACTAAACATAGCAATGAACGTTTTCCATCGGGAATAATTCCCGAGGATTAAAATTATTCCCGTATAATACGAATCATAAATGATATTTATGGGTACCTATATTTCAATTTAATGATCAAATCCTATAATTAGCACGGGCTTGACCACTGCGAAATAGCCATTTATTTGTTATTGAATGCTTCAGCTATTGCACACGGTGTTATGCACAAAATACAATTTTCTTTTATAGTCTTAATATAATGTTCATAACGCCGATATTTAGCTCAATAAAAATACCAAAAAACAATGCTTATATACGAAAATTACAATCATATTTTTTTGTTATGCTCCTTTTCGGATCGATCCGTAATAATCATACTATGATATAGTATCACAAAAATAGACCATAATAAGGATCCTGATTAGCAGAATGTAGTAACCAAATAGAGATCTTGCGAATAAAATGTATAAATTTCATTAAATTAAAATATTGAGAAATTTAACACTAAAAGTGATATCAACCTTGAAGAAAATTTGCAATATAGGAAGAAGCTACAATAGGGTTATGAATTATATATAATTTTCTCAACATCTAGGCTGCTGAGCAATATATATATATATATATATATATATATATATAACACTATTTCAATTTTGTTCAAAAAGTCCCTACTCACTACAAATTCCTGTTTAGACAGTTTATTATCCTGATGCGGGCGTATTTTCAAATTAGGCTCCTCTGCCAAATGGAGTAGATGATAGTTTATTTAGTTCAATCTGCATATCCAGGGAATACGCCTGGAGCTACGTTACAACATAAGATCCTAGATAAACTATCATTGCTTAGAAACCCAATGCAAGCGGTGTAAGGTGATTCCAGAAAATACACCAGCGATGATTTCAACAATTAATACTGATCAAACGTTTCATATGTATACGAAGTATGAATGAATAGTGCTTTATATGTGCAATAAAATACAAACATGAAAATCTAATCGTATACTATTTAGAAAGATTAAAATGAAAAGTTATTCATGAAAATAATCTTGTTTACTTTAATTTGTATGAATACTAACAATTTCGGAAATAATATCGCCATATCTTACTACTTAAAGTTATATAGAATTTTAAAGAAATATTAGAATAACAGACCCCTAGTAGACTTGAAGTAAATCTTTAAAGCTATCACTTGCCATAATATTGATCAATACAATTGTGCAGCCGGAGTTCAATTTAGAATAATATTTATAAATGGTAATTTAAGAAATACAAAATTTGACTTAGAAACAGGTTCGATACAAGACAGGCCTTATTCCGCATACAGGTACTCATAAAGAGAGCAAGGAACATGCACACCGACGTATACACATGCTTTATATTCCCATAACACGATAAGCTGATGAGTCTCCTAGAAGGAATCGTAATAGAAAAATCTGAAAGGCGTATAATAGCGAACATATACTGGCGCCAAAACACAGCGATCACAACAGAAAATTCAACCTTGTCTCAGATAACCATAAAAAAATGAGTCAATCAGGGGTGCGTCCTATCACCCATGCTGTTTAACATACACTCGCAGGAACTGTTCAGAACAGCACTCAAGGGACAAAAAGAAAGACTAATTGTTAATGGAATAAATAATAATATTATTCAATATGAAGTCATCGGCATATCGAATAATATTATTAGCAAATAGTGCAGACAACTGTAAATACCAATCAATAGAATAGCACAAAAGAGTGAAGACTCGAGCCTAAGTGCCAATATAAAGAAAAGAAAAGTTATGATTATCAATAAACAGAACAGGATTTCTATATGGACAACAAGAAACTACAGCAAGTAGAAAACATTACATATCAGGGACGAAACTTCACCTCAGGATAGGATCAAGCCACAGAAATAAAAATCAAAATTGAAATAGCAGGAACTTCATTCAACAAAATGAGAAGTCTAAATAAAAATGATTTTTTACTTTGTTTTTTTTATCACACTTCAGTTACACTTTACAACTAGCCATTTTCGAGCTCCTACGATGACGGTGTATGATATAAAAGAAAGTAAAAAAACGTTTTACTTATCCTTTAAAATGAATTATCACAAAGTAGACGCCTTAACAATACAATATTTAAAATGAGAATTGTATTGTGTAACCTACATTAAATATCAGAATATGAACTAGGACTCTCCGATGCTCCGACTCTCCTACGTCTTTTCAATATTATACTACGGAGTAGAGGCATGGGCAGAGAACACGACAAAGCGACTTTAAAGATTTGATTTCTGGTGCTGAAAAAGTTTAACAAGAGAAGAGATTGTCACTGTAAAAATACGAAAAACATCTTATTTTGGACACATCATGAGCGGGGAAAAAATCACTACAGTAAGACTTACTGCAAGGAAATCTAGAGGAAAGAAGATGACCTGATCCAAGAACTATATCATGACTGAAGAACCTATGACAGGAATATCAACAATCGAACTATTTAGATCGGCAGCCAATGGGGTGAGATGGGCTATAGTAATTGTAGTGTTTAAATTATTTTTTAGAATGAAAATATTTCTATCGGGTTAGCGCTTAGTATTTAAGATAATATTAATAAATACTATATGATACATACCAAGATAAAACATATAATGAACGTATTATCATGTCTATCGTGATAAAAAATATCATGGCTAAAGTAATGGACAGGAATGACATCAATTGAACTATTCAGCAGCCAATAGGGTTAAATTAGCCATTGTAATTGCCAACGTCCAATGAGGGTATGGTACCTAACGAAAAGTAGAAGTAGGTAAATTAAACATATATTATATGTATCATAGCATCACGGTTTTTAGTTTTTATATTTTTATATTAGTATTTAGAATGAAAAGTTTTTCATCGACAATATTAGCTGTTGGTATTAGGATAATATTAAAAATACTATATGATGTACATGTGAAAGCAATAAAAGTATCTATATTTAATTTTAATGATCAATTCAAGTATAATTATCATAAGTTATCCTAATACGAAAGATATTAATTAGCCAAGAATAACACAATGGGTACTCCAGCAATTGATAAAGTTAGACAGCCATGTATACCAATAAGCCCTTCATGTAACAAAATATTGTATACAATTTGTATTTTCCATCCAAAAACAAAGATAAAACATAATGGAACTATGTATTATCATGTCTAACTACAAACTTTAATCCAAACGAAAAGTTTAATAAATTGAAAACTCCGTCCGGTTTATTCTCATCGTATTATTAAATATAATGGAAATTGCATGATTACATTTTCTGCGTTGCAATATTACGACCGACTTTAATATAATTTGTTGACATAATTAGTTCTATTCTCGGAATACAGAGATTTCACTGTGTGAATACGTAGAAATTTAATTTAAACTCAACTGGTGAATATTAATGGGATTAGAATTGCAAAATATTACAATAGTTTAGAAGTTAGAGTTAATGGACAGTACAAGCTTGCATAATGCAAATTTTAAATGCCAAAATTAGTTATTTCAGTATCTTATCAAAGCAGTGTCTATCTTTATAGTTATCAGCCCGAGGTATTTTTCGCTGGTAAAGGGTATTCACCCGGTATTTCCCCTAATTTCATAGGAAACCTCTGAAAACTTTGAAAGGTGATTCTCGAAATATCGCCCGTAACGGGGCTTGAACCCTCGCACCCCAACGCTCAGGCGAGACGGACGGCGTCTCTAACCGCTAGGCTACTGAGCTGGTTGTAACAATTAAATTATACTTATAGAGAAATTGTAACAACGTAATTAACTCTATACTAACTGAACAATTAATGCTAATTGCAATTGCAAAATACGACATAGTTGCCAAGATTAGTAAGTCAGAGGTAATGGATTATACACGCTGCTAATGGATAATACAAGCTAGCATAACACAAAACTGAAATGCCATACTTTTTCAGTAACTATTAAATATTAAATTATATGAAATGGAATCATAACAACGTATTTAACTCTACATAAGCCTATTATGTACTAATAATCATCTACTTAGCAACGTTAAATGATTCCACATACAGCTTAAACATATTATTATGAACCTGTGCAATACGAGACTAATTAAGAACACAATCCTATCGGATAAAGGTATACGAGCAAATTACACCTTAACAAGCAAAATAATTGCTATCCCATTAGTAGAAAAGGCTTGTGTAAAAGAAAACCAGTGTAAAAATAAAACAAATGCAAGAGGTATTGATTTGTCTCGTTACGTGGCATTAGGATAGAAATCTTACACAATAAGGACGATACGACACGACGCTGCAAATATTAAGCAATAAGTATATCCTAGTATTATATTTTTAATTACATTCACATCAGTTATATTTTTGAGGAAATTATTGCATTTTGTAAAATTTCTTTAACAATAGAAGCTTTATTAGTAATTAATTATATCCCTACGATATAAAAACGAAAACAATGTTTTGAAGCCAACCGACATGTCGTTATAACATTTGTGCTGTCAGTGCATGTGACAAATATTATTATTACAATCAGCTTTGTTCGTTAAATGAGGACAAATACAATGCGATAATAGGATACTTGCGTCCATTGTTAACTTAAAAATTGCAACTACATATTTTAACGAAGAAGGAGTAGGGCGCAGAATATTACGTTTGGAAATCTTTTGATAGGAATAGTATACACATAGTAATACAAAAAGTTGATTAATCATACGTCGTCGGACAACCTAGCATGTATCGCACTGTGAGATGGCAAATGTCGTAACTTCAAAAAACTGTTTTTGAGATAAAGACATTTTAAAGATTGCAATTGTTCCAGAAATGTTACCATTGTGTATAATGTTATCTAATTTTTTTAAACAATAATTTCGTTTATTCTAAACGCAAAAAAGGATTAAAGGAGCGATAAATATAAATAAAAAAATTTAAACAAAAATAATATATATATATATATATATATATATATATATATATATATATATATATATATATATACACCAATTTGATCCGTATTATTGATTAGTCAAAACCCTGTAAATAATCTGTAAATACATTAATTACTGTATGCTTATAAAGTAAGTAAGCACTTTGTTTTATGCTTACTTACTTATTTTATATCATTATTTGCAATAATTGCTATATTTACAGCTTAATTAAGTTCGCTTCCGCAAAAAAAATTAAATATCTCGGCATTTATTTTCTCAATGTGCGAAATGAGCTTTCTGCAATTTTGTCAACAAATATTTGTCTTCAATATCGAATGCGGTATATTTCCGATCTCATAAATTAATTACGTGTCAATAACTCTGTGCATTTACGGCAATATAAGTTAGGTCAGGATGGATAGTCAACATCATAGACATATTAAAAGTATCCTAACTGGAACTGTGGCGTAATTCATTTTCAATGAAGGAAATGAATCAAATTACTATGCTTTTTACAATTTATTGTTTTATTGGAAACCACTAGTTTCGCATAAGCTCTAGGCATTTTCAAGTTTTTCCAATGACTGATGGTACAAGGAACGTGGTGTTTCCAACCATAAAATAAGTGATAAATACATAGTGGTTTGATTTATCTCCTTCATTGTTAATGTGCATGAAAAAAATAGTTAGTGGAAGAAATAGACGATGAAATAGGTATACTGATGTAGGTTCCAACAGGGAGGACTACCACAGATGAAATATGAGAGAAACAATTCAAGCCTAAAGATACGAATTTGAAATACCAACAATGATTCTGTTTATTAATTTAAACAAGTCTACGATAGAGTGAATCGAGAAGTCGTTGCCAAAGGACTACCAGAGCTCCGGGGCAGCAGTAAGTAGACAAACATGATATCAATAACACTGCAGGACACGGAGAGTATAATAAAAAACAACAAAAATTCTAAATTAATCAACGGCTAAAGCGAGAAGACCCGGTATCTTCCATTATGTTTACTGGAGTACTAGAATAAGCAATCCACCTCCTCTATCCTTAAATGTGGTTTTGGTGACGCCATTGATGCACCGATCTGATTTCTGTTAGGATGGTTGAGCTGATTATATAATACAACATAAAACATGATTTCATTTCAGATATACAATATATGTGGGTAACGAATTTGCATATATGAGGCCCCGAAATATTCTACAGCCCTTGGTGGGCTTTAGCTTTCCCAGATATCGTTTATGTATAAGTAGCAGGAAGTGCTACAGTACTGACAGGACCAACAGCTTAAAGTGCCTTCCGAAGCACCGTAGAGCGCATATGTTCCATCTAGGACTAATTCAGCGCGACACCGATAAATGAAAGCGGCGTAAGATAAACAGATATAACTCTACTGTGTACAAAGAGCAAATATAGGAAGATAGGGGACCAACATATGTTTTTATGCATATGAAACATGAGAACATACTTTGGTCAAATTTTACTTAAGAGTATATACTCAAACTAAGTATCTGTTCCTGATTTTCATTTATATGATATGGAGTATATGATATGGAGTATATAGAATTTTTTGAGAATAAAATATGTTCCCAGTTTCATCTATATGATGCATGGTATTTGGATTGATTGGCATGATGCAAAATAATAAATAAACACGTGGTGATTTGATACTACATTTAACATAAAATAAAATTCCCATCTTTATCAGCTGTAAGGCTTTTCCGCAGGTAACGGGGAGAAGCTCAGAGGAGTTTAATCACCTGGTATTTTACGGAAATCACAGAAAACCTGTTAAAGATGATTCGAGAAATATCGCCTCAACGGGGTTTGAACTCTTGCTCTCCAATGCTCAGTACGAGACGGACGGTGTGTCTAACAACTAGGCTTCTGAGCCGGGTTGTTTATTTTAATTATTAAAGAAATCAATTTCCTATATTTATTTTCCTTATCTCGTCCCGTCAAGCGACTAAGAAATTATGGTTACCCTTGTACACATGCAATAGACTGTTTTGTGACATCTTTCATTAAATCAAGCGCACAAAGACAATAAAGCACGTACTTATTAATACGCTATCGATATTTGTATTCTAAAATTAGGGCGCACTAGTAAGACCTGTGCACTCCATTAATTATTCAAAGGCGTTATCGGTAAATTGTTAATGTTGATATGTCAATATTTTCTATAGCGTGGGGCTCATTCATTCTTTTAGTATTTTTTAGTACATGAGGTACATTGTCCAAATTTATAGAACATAAACCTTTAACCGTGAATTAGCCTAATTGATTACAATATAAAAAACATACAATGAACTGAGAAATAATTAGTTTTGAACACTGTCTGTAACATTACAGGAACATGTAATTCAATTCCCATTCGCATATATCTACTAATAATAAGCATTAATTACCATTTATATTATAATGCATTGATATAGTGCACACTGAGATGACAAATGTGGTAACTTCCAAAAATATATAGAGTTAATTACATTTTAAAGATTGCAATATTTTTACCATTGAGTATAATGTTATCTTTTTTTCAAATTATAATTCTAAACGCAAAAAAGGATTAAGGGAGTGTTAAAATATCCATAAGAATCATCAAAACAAGAAACCTGAAAATTAATTTTGAAAATTACAAAGTTTTAGTAGGATTAAACGAGTGTTAAAATATCCATAAGAATCATTAAAACAAAAAATCTGAATATTAATTTTGAAAGTAACGACACTTGTTATTTCATAGTGTTCTATAAGTAATTTCAATATCATTAGTTATGCATGTTTGGAAAAAATATTATGAAAACTAATTAATATCATAATTCAAATATATTTGTTGTATTATTGTGTAGTTTACTGTGTATGTAATTAAATTATTTTCAACTTGCTTGATATAGTATTAACTATATTATACAAGCCCAATGGTATATAGGGTTGCGCTGTAGGAGTAGTACTTTTCACCAAGAACGGTCACACCCAGATACATAGTCTGAGGATCTGAACTCTCCCCACAGGGTAGTCAGTTCTTACCACCCAGTGCCATACCCCGGAAAGTACATCGATCTGCAGACCAGTTTAGGTAAGGATAGCCAGATATTAAGAAACAACGAAAGGCAGCAGTTCCATCTTTATCATGCAATGGCATGAGAAGAATAACAAAGTGGCATAGCATAGAACAACGAAGAGCGCAGCTGAAACAGCGTAAATGATTAATGGTACAGTAATGGGTCATTCACAATAAGCGCAGTAGTGGTAAGGTAACAGTAAGCAATATTTTAATGACTATAAAAATGCAGACGTTCAGAATTCGACAGTAATGCTATACGATAATTATGGTAGAGGCAATTACCCATGTACTGTCATAGTTTTACTGCGCTGCTGTAAACGCCCGCATTTTTATACATGTGTGCAACTTCGCTTACCGCTAAGTTACCAATACCGCGCTTATTGTGAATGATCTTTTAGGAAACTGAAATTTTATTGTACCTTTTATTGTCAAGAAATTCTAATGGCAGCACAAACTATTAATATGGCCTTCTGTCTGGGGCACATCATAGGTCGAAAAGGGTACGAAGAATCCCCCCATCAATCACAAACAACGAAAATAAAAACAACAATGAAAAAATATAAAAAAGTAGTCTGCATAGGCAGATTGATAGTAAGAAGTCTATGGACGGATGGAAAACTCACAAACGTCGAAACGGATATGCAAAACTTTAACATAAATTTCCTGGAAATCAGATAATCTCCAGCATTACTCTTATTTCCGGCTGAAATATATGGAAATAGTATCACTAGCAGTATAAATTAATTTTAACTATTCAAAATACTTTTTAATTTAATCAAGCTATGAAAAATTATACATAAAATCAATCCCCCGGGGATAACTATCAAATTTTATTTTAAGAATTAAATACCGATTGCTAGAATTAAATATGCTCCGGTAATGAGATCCCTAAGACTACTTTCACACAAAGACGTTAGTAAGCGATACCGACATTCTGCCAAATACTCCTATTGCCTAAAATGTAAATCTTCTATCCAGACTACCGTCTTTGTGTGCTTCGGCCAGTGAACTCGATAAGAATTAATAAATTCCGAGCTTTAGTAAGAAATACTCAACATATATTGTTATAGCCATGGTTTATGTAAAACGATCACTTTGTCAAATTGAAAAGTCCCTCCATGAAAAAAGACTTCTCCCTGATGGTGGTGGATGTTAGTATATACGAAAAGACAATCAAATATGCGTGAATACAAAATAAACCTTTCAGCTTTCTCGCAATTTCAAGCCTGCCATGGAATACCACAAAACTCTCCCTTATCTCCGGTCTTGGATAATATATTCTATTATGATATCTATAAATTCAAACCCCATCTAATATAAATTATTCATATATTCTCCACTTTCCGATGATACAGCCATTATATGTCCTGATAAGTCTCTTTTTAAGACCATTCAAACATTACAATCTACAAGTACAAGTGTCACTCAGTGAATGTCAAAATAGAGAATCGCCTTCAATCCTAAAAAGCACAATTTATTATCTTTGCCCACAAAATCACTCTTTCATCACTCTTAATCACACTGGACAATATTCTATAAAACTGTAAACGTTAAGGAGGCAAAATATACATTTTATAAAATCCCCAAAACACCGAAATAACAAAAACAATGCAAAAATAATTGAAAAATCAAGAGCTGTCCAGAAAACAACCACAACAATAGACAACAAAGAAGGTGAACAGCTCAAATATTTGGGAAGAACCATAGCAGTTGGCAAGATGGAAGTAGAACTTGACGAGAGAATTAAAGCGCAAGCCAAACTTTATTTTGAATTAAATCAGAAGAAATAAATAAAATAACTAAAAAAATAGCAAAAAATCAAAAGTATGAGTACATAACGTACTATTTGTACCAACACCAACGTACTCGTTGAATGCGGAGCAACGAAGAAGAATTTAGGCTAGGAAAATGATGTACCTACGAAAAATAGCTGGTGTACGACTAAAGTGGTAAATATAAACAAGAAATCAAGCAGTAGACCGAGACGAAACTAGGGAGATGTTTGAAGGAAAAAAAACATAACTTGAATATTGTAGCTGAACTAGCCAATGATATGGAAGACGGGAAAGGAAAATAAAACCATAACTTGTAAAACTCGACACTGGCAAATACCGCTAAAGGCCCGAGTTGAGTCCATTGATCAAAAAATTAAGATATAATAAAATAAATAAACAGTATCGCGACTGACGGACGTCCTTCAATGATAGGAACTAATTCTCGATTGGTAAAATTATTGATGTAGCATTTGGATCGGGGCGACAATGCCACTGTATAATTCACTAAGCGAGCTTGTGCCCCTAAAAACTAAGATTTTAACATGTTATGAAGGTTGGGCTTTCTCGTGGCTTTAACCACTGGCAGTTTAAAAAGTATCTTGAAGATACATATTCGCTTTCAAATATGGTATCTCCCTTCTGTGTAAAACATTACGTTTATAGAGAAATGAGGTGGTTAAGTCACGGCCTTTCATTGGAAATTTTGAGTTCCTTTGTATATATTGTATGAATATACTGCAGGTAATAAATACATAAATATAAAAAATATATCTAAATAGTAGAAGTAGTAGTTTGTTTATTTGTTACAATTATGTAACTGGCTATCTACTTTCAAGTCCTTCTGCCGGTTGGTAGCGTATGTGTATGTAGGTGTTCGAACATGCTACTTCTGAAAAAGTACTACATTGACCGAAAACCTGTGCAACTGTGAAAAGTTATTCGCGATATTTCGCCCACAACAGTGTTTGAACATCGCTCCATAATGCTCAGTAATAGATGGACGGGGCCTGTAACCACTGAGCTGGGTTATGGTAGATAATTTTCAAGTGGATTTTATGACAGACCGTCTATAAGTCACAGTGGATCAATGTGGCGCTAAATCTTAACAAGTCTATGCGTCCCTGCCTTAAAGCTATTAGATGGAACATAAAAAGATTAATAATTAATCCATTGTCCGTTAGAATAGCCTCTCTTGAAATAGGATTTCATTATTAATAATGGTATGGTTATAGGCTACTGATGAAAAACATAACTTGTTATTATATAAAAATATATGTCTTTTATAATATCAAGACTATAATAATTCTTGCACTTCATAAATATTTTGTTTAACTAATATAAATAATGTTTGACAACGACATATTCTAATGCCCCATTTAACTTTTTCTTAAAAAGTGCTTTTCAGCTATGAATATATACATAGCCTTCCAGCGTGTTTCACTCTTTATGTGATTCTAAATACAACTCTAACTGAATTGAAATAGTTAGTTACATTTTCAACACGATTGAAGCAATTACTAACGAAGACAAGTTTCAAAGAGTTAAATGCGCTGGAAGGCTATGAATATGTATAAGCAAACTCGTAGTCACATTCCATTTAATTAATCTCATAAAACTTAGGTGTTGCTAAGTTTAATACCAATAAAATAGAAATCATAGTTTAATTAATAGAAATGTGAATTTTTAATTGTAAAATCAAAATTGTATTTTCTAATTTTTACGCATAAAGTGTTTATGCTAGAATCAAATAAGAAATAACTGAAAATATAGGACAAACATATTGGTTATTGTTACAGAATTAGTAATAAGAATTGAATGTAAAGTTTACAAACAAACGCATACACTCTATCTAATTAGTCTAATAGATCGTATGTGTTAAGTTTAATAGCAATAAATATTAATCACAGGTTAATTCAGAGCATATGTGAGCATTTTTAAATTGAATGGTGGGACGTGAAAAAAATAATTGTTTGCAATAATATCAAGAAAAAAATTAATTTAATTTAATTCTAGATTGTAACTGTTGTTGCGCAAACATGCGAAATGCAATTTGAACAAAAACTTTACACGAAGCGTCGAAAATGTCAGATTTTATCATCAATATCAAGAAATATAAGGTGGGATATTGCTAAAATAATATGATCAATAATAATGAAATATGAAATAAGGTATATATTTGAGCCTGTGTGAATGCAAGTGAGGTAAGTCACATTTGAATTGTTTTGAAAATGGGAAGAGTTTACGTTTGTTATTAATGTAAATCGACGGGCGCAGTTACAGACTTGAAGTCAAAAATAAAAATGTAACTGCATATGTCGATTGTAAGTCGATTGTGTAACAAGTACCAAACGCAAAATCTTCTCCTTTTCAAAACAATTCAAATGTGACTTACGCCACTTTTATTCTCACAGACTCATTTCATAGGGATATTCTCAATTATAATGTTTATTGTGAAAAAATATGTTATTGGAAGTAATTGGTAAGTGTATATCCTTATATGTTACGCATAAAGTGTGTTTATGCTGAAATAAAATAAGAAATAAACAGAAATATGGTTTATTTAGGAGAAAGCTATATGTTCAATCATATTAGTTATCGTCACAAAAGAAATAATAAGAACCAAATTTAAAGTATGTATTAGTATTTTGCGCGTATACGTTCCACGATAATCCTGTTTGTTATTTTTTTTTGTAAATGTATTCTACATTTTCAATTTTGATATTTCTGAGAAACACTTTTTAAAGACCGCAACGTCTACTTATAAAATTATACTTATATAATTGAAAAATTCCTTGTAAAATGTATTCCTTATTTGAGTGGTTATTTTTCTAGAGAGAAAGTTGCATTACTTTGTATATTAACCACTTGAGATCCCGTGAATTCATCCACATCATACATCGTAAGGTCTAAAGGGGGGTTTATTTGACAACATAATAAATAAAAATAATATATAAGCAGTGATTTTAGAGGATCTCATAATATTACTAATAGTGACAAAATAAGTACAAATGACTAAATGAATATTCATATTTTGTAAACTAAAACACCTTAAAGGTCGTTTTAGACAAGACAATTTCTTAGCTCAAAAGTTGTTCAAGAAATTAATGCATATATCCTCCTCCCATACAATTTGTCCTTGACAAATAGAACGCGTTATATTTTTCCATTCGATCTACCATCCAATTCAATATTTCAAATAATCTGCTGTATGATACGAGACAATTTAAATAGACTCGCATCTTGACTAACTTTTGAGTCAAGAAATTGTCTTGTCTAAAACGACCTTAAAAGTGCCAATATCAAATACTTGCTGTTTATTTTTGTTTTATATATATATATATATATATATATATATATATATATATATATTTGTTTTGTTATATTGTTTACACTATAACATATAATGTCAGAATTCTCAAAGATGACTTTAATAAAAAAAATTACAATACATCAACCATTTTGCTTTGATTTTGATGGTATTAAAATTTATTTTATTCATTATTTATAAGTCGAAAAAGTATCATGAAATCCATGGCGGTTACCGTCATCTGCGTTGGAGTATAAGTTAAATAAATTATTATAATAGAAATATTATTTAATATTATTAATGTTAAGGTGGGTTTATACATTGAATTGCTTTATTGTATGTTCAAATCGGTTCAGCGAGTCTTTTAGTATTCCGTTTTTGCCGCAGTACATCATTGGTTATAAAGTCATATTTACTAACATGTATAAAGAATGGTTATATTAGAAATATCTACATAATAATCAGTGATTTAAATCCAAGAGGAATAAATAATTAATATTAATTATCAGTTGTTGCAATATTTGTGGTGCAATATTATTAATACGCAAAACAACCTGTTCCTTCTCATTTACAACGAAAGAAGTGTACGCGATTAGAATCAAGCAACATTACTGTAGACAGAATCGATTTGCTGTGGAATACATTAACCGTATCACACTATGCGGTTGTAAATAAAACAACTTACATGGTAGTCGTAATGGACGAGCTTTCAGGATGTGAAGTAGTACACACGGGCTAGCACGGCAAACTAAGCTTCCAACGTAGCTTGCCATCCTATCCAGGCGTCGCGACGCTTGCGCTTGCGTTATCTTGCTCATTCAAGGTGTGTTCGATTACATTTGAATAAAGAAACGTACGCCCAAAAACAAAGACTGCATTGGGCAGGGCCAGTGTAAGAAAATTGCTGTAAATAGGTTAGGGCGATTAAACATTACAATGTAGCGTTACGGGGTTAATATTTCGCTGTACATTAAAATATTATCCATAAGTGATCGTAAACACGCAACACACCTATTTGAGTGCAAAGTGGACGATTTGTTGTGCAGGTTAGTTATCGCACTGCACAAATTATGTGGGTTAACTGGTTGTTAAAATAAATTGAATAATTATAAAATCGGGTCTGAATTAATTTAACACGAATTTTAAATATTTATATGTACATTACTTACATTTAATAACATATAAGATAAATTTATTAAGCAACATTATCATTGCATGTAGTTTTAATTATTATATCCTTCTTTATTTGTTTTATTGTTTGGTTTATTAATATAAATAAATAAATCAAATAAAGAAGGTTACAACATATCAATTGCATGACATTAATAAAAATTAATAATAACTTTAAAAAGTATTCACTCTTTTACAGTAGTTTAATATCATATAGTACGGGAAACTCTACAATCTCTAGCCTATATGTTCTAACTTAGTCGCCAAGTAAAAGCGTAATGGTCGATAAAAGAAACATTTTTAGAAATCCGCCGAGTTTATACGGCGAAACTTTTATGAAACTAAGGACATTTTTATGAAACTTCCAAATTGGGTGACATCATAAATGCAGGTTCAATATCTTTGAGTAAATTCTAGAACAACTGCTCATTAAAATGCATAAGTGGCATTTTTTAACATCGTTTAATCTAAATGATGCGTAATAATGTATGTATAGTGTAGCATATAAATCAACTAAAATATTGTAGATTATATTTCTATATTAAACGATTTCATTATGCAATGCACGAGCATTAATCTGGTTAGTATAATTTACGATACACGATGTTGCAGTGTATATTGGAAGAAACAGTAACATTAAAATTGTAATAAATAAATAAAACGAATTTTTTTTTGTTTTTTATCACTTGTTTATTACTGTTTGCGAATATTTTCGGCTACACTCTAGCCATTATCAAGCTAATCCGATGACGTGAAGTGATAAAAAACAAAGAAAAATTCGTTTTATTTATTTATTATAATGAATTATCACAAAGTAGATGCCGATTCAATTCAATAATTAAAATTGTAGTTTTATATAAATAAGTAAATTCAAACATCAATATATTATATTATTTGTAATGTAAAACTACAATAATCTAATTTTAGATATTAGTATGAATGTCATAAAAAAATTTGTCAGGTGTGGGGTTCGAACGCCTTAGACCGCTCGGCCAACCTGACCTGTGGTTATAAATTTTGAACAATTTGTATCAAAATTAAAATTTAGTTCATTATAGCCACAAAATATTAGGTGTATGCTAAACAGACTAAAGACACGAAACACGAATTTATTCCTTACAAATTTTTGTTTATAGATTGTTGCAAGATTCAATTATCAAATGTTTGATATAAATCTGATCATCCGTCCTAGAGTTTTTATTGGAGGAGTTGGTAACGTATACAATAAATGTTTTTTTGTTCATGAGAATCGTTTGATGTGGAAATCAAGTACTGCGATATATCTCGTTCCGGTAAAAACTTGTAGTTTCACTGGAATCTCAGATATGTACGCCTCTGAGATTCGGCACGTGTGCCGACCTAATAATTGCTTATCCTTGCCAAAAATTGAACATCTCATGAAACTGTAAGTTGAGATTACAATTAATAAGCGGCTATAAGCGCTATAAACGGGCCGCACAAAAACTACTATCATAAATTCCGCCGCCGCAAAATATAATCGTAGCGGGCATGTCGGATACTAACAGTTCGATAAATTGCGAACTAGTTGAATTGCAAGGAAAATATGAATCCCATGAAGCTAAAATCGAAGCCCTAGCTAAAGAACAGGCCGATGAATATAAATTAGATTTAATGAAATAACTGCAAAAAAAACTCTAACGCTTCAGAATAATAGATGTCTAATCTCGTAAAAAGAAACGAACCTCACCAGAGTCCAGGCCAAGAAATGAAAAAGACAACCACTAATTATGGATAACTACATTATAATAAACCCAAAACACAGCTTCCAGTATTTCGAAAATCTACCTGAATCTGCAGAAGATAAACCAAAGGAAAGGAACGCTCCAGAAGGAAAAATCGAGCAAACTCCACCCATATTCATTTCAGGCGTGGCTAAAATTCAATATTTGTTACATAATAAAGAAAAACAAGATATACAAAACTTGGAAAACGATTCCAATAATTAATTTTATAAAATTTAGCTGCAGCATATCTTATATGCGACAATATATTTTTTTACCATGTTGGATTCACGATTTTGATGATGTCCGCGCGTCTTATGTTTAATAGAATTAAAATAATCACATAGATAAGAACACTAATATTCTTGTAAGAAGATAACCAAATATATAATATAATATAATATGCATGAGATTTTGCAATATGTATAAAAAAGGGTGAACATCTTTTGTTTAAGGTTACATACAATCCACTAAGAACAACAACAAAAGCATCAATTGACGTACTTCTATATTATTTAGTTTTGCCTGTTGCTATTTTAGTTTACCAATAAAATATTTCTGAAGATCATTACACTATTGTAGCGTTAAACGGGCGTATCTTCAAAAATTCAGAAGATATTTTCTTAAATCATTCACTGTGTGGTATCTGCAATAATTTTGGTTATGAAGCACCTCCTGTTTCGTTTGTTACTTTTGGTTTACCAGTAAAATATTTCTGAAGAAGATCACTGTACTATTGAGCGTTGAACCGACGTATCTTCAAAAATTCAGAATATATTTCCATAAATCTTTCACTGTGTAGTAACTGCAATAATGTTGGTTATAAAGTACCTCCAGTTTTGTCTGTTCCTATTTTAGTTTACCAATAAAGTATTTCGGAAGAAGATCATTGTATTATTGTAGCGTTGAACCGGCGTATCTTCAAAAATTCAGAAGATATTTTCATAAATCTTTCACTGTGTTGTATCTGCAATAATTTTGGTTGTAAAGCACCTCCTGCTTTGTCTGTTACTATTTTGGTTTACCAGTAAAATATTTCTGAAGAAGATCATTATATTATTGAGCGTTGAACCGGTGTATCTTCAAAAATTCAGAATATATTTCTATAAATCTTACACTGCATTAATTTTGGTTATAAAAAAACCTCCTGCTTTGTCTTTTACTATTTTAGTTTAGCAATAAAATATTTTTGAAGAAGATCATTATACTATTAAACGTTGAAAGAGGCGTATCTTTAAAAATTCAGAAGATATTTTCATAAATCCTTCACTCTGTAGTAACTGCATTAATTTTAGTTATAAATAACCTCCTGCTTAGTCTGTTACTATTTTAGTTCACCAGTAAAATATATCTGAAGATCATTGTACTATTGAGCGTTGAACTGGCTTATCTTAAAAAATTCAGAAGGTATCTTCATAAATCTTTCACTGTGTGGTAACTGTATTTTTTTGTTATAAAGCACCTACTGTTTTTTAAATTTAATTAATTTAGTTTATCAATAAAATATTTCTGAGGAAGATTATTGTACTATTGAGTGTTGAACAGGCGTATCTTCCAAAATTCAGAAGATATTTTCATAAATCTTTCACTGTGTGGTAACTGTATTTTTTTGTTATAAAGCACCTCCTGTTTTGTCTGTTATTAATTTAGTTTATCAATCAAATATTTCAGAAGAAGATTATTGTATTATTGAGTGTTGAACTGGCGTATCTTCCAAAATTCAGAAGATATTTTCATAAATCTTTCATTGTGTGGTAACTGTATTTTTTTAGTTATAAAGCACCTCCTGTTTTGTCTGTTATTATTTTAGTTTATCAATAAAATATTTCTGAAGAAGATTATTGTACTATTGAGTGTTGAACTGGCGTATCTTCAAAAATTCAGAAGATATTTTCATAAATCTTTCACTGTGTGGTAACTGCAAAAATTTTGGTTATAAAGTATCTCCTGTTTTGTCTGTTACTATTTTAGTTTATCAATAAAATATTTCTGAAGATCATTGTACTATTGAGTGTTGAAAAATTTAGAAGATATAATCTTAAATTTAAATAGTACATGGACGAAATTACTAGTATATAAAACCAGTATATCGTCACACTTTTCATATTATCCAACAATCATAAATATGTTTAATAAAGGTAAATTATGTAGATTACAAATTAAATTAGATCATGGAGATAAATTGTGATGTATATACTCCAGTTAGAGAATTGATTGCAACTCCACACAACGTTCCTACTGTGAAATAGACCAGAGTTGTCGGGTGTACTTTTGTTTATTTACAGAATGTGCAGGGAAATGTAGGTTAAAGATCTAGTGGAAAAGTGAATTTTGTTTATGACATACATAACCATAATACCAGAAATTTAATTTCTTTATACTTGGACGAAGTCGTCTCTGTGACAACCGGCCGGATTTTATAAGGCACCCGAATAACAACTATAACACTAGATGCCCTTTGTGGTAACTATGATAAGTAATTTATGCACAAATTATTATTACATAAACAATTTCAGAAATACAACACTAACACGATTAAGAAAATTGAATTTTACATATAATACGATGATAATAATGGGTTATAGTTATTACGCTATGAGTGAAATATTGTATCAGATAACCACCGACAAAAAAAAACGATTGTAAATCATATGTTATCCAATTCATAATGAGTATAAATATATGTATAAGCCAAATGAAACCCCATAGAATCAATAATACATGTGCATAAAGTTATATTATGTAATTAAAATGATTAATCATCGTTGTCGTAAATAACTCTTTCATAAAAAACGCTGTAAATCCCACAAACCAGCTCCAATCCATATCAAATTCATATAAAGTGTGACTTACCTAGTTCCTCGCAAGATAGCCCACTCACATTTAACACACGCACAATTAAAACCAGGTAACTAATTACACTATACTGCACTTAAACGGGACGATGTTTGCTGTTACAGACTCACTCACGACTGGCTCTCCGCGCTCTACGGACGCGCTGATAACGAATCTGTTTTTTGCTCGCGCTCTCGCTCGCATACACACAGTAAGACGTATCTACACATTTATCTCCGATCTATTTTCGCTGGTATAAAAACTAAGGTGACTCCGCTGACCGCTGTTTTATTTCAATGGAATATTTTATGTTCTTCTCTTGAAAGTAGCAATAATAGTTTCCTTATTTTGTACTAATAGTATTAATAAAATATGGACCAACCGAAGACGCAAAGAGAGAAGTTCTTTGAAAACGTGCAAAAAGAAATAGATGAATGACAAGAAGTGATAATCATCATGGAGTATATAATGTACCAGGTGACATAATGCAAATATAATACAAAGTGTTATAACTTTCAATAGACAAGGAGACTAGTAAAGGTAGAAGCTATGAGACTTCTACCTTTACTAGTGGCAAAGCTCTCGGGCTGATAAGGATAGTAGTTTTTTAACTATTTTCTTTTCTATTGAATGTTATATATTCCAACATTTTGCATTACATTTGCGTGCACGGTTTAACGTTAAAATTAATATAGATACATTGTAAATCTAGTTTGATAATTGAGTATAACTTAATAATTAACTAATAATTTCTCAGTTCTCAGTCCCACCGGAGTGAAATTTTTGAGAATTTATTAATTCACATTGATACATCTGGTGATTCTTCATAGATGGATAGCCGACAATGGCAAGAAGTACTTCACTATAAATTAATAATTAACTTTATAAATGGGAATACATATATTTCCCTGCAGTATTTAATTATCTATAATTTTGCAAGCAGTTGAATTGCAAACAAACTATTTATTTTAGTGACATTTATATGTCCGCTCAATTTCAGTTTCAATTAATCCCAGTACGTAGCTTGAGAATTTTAGTCAGTGCCCGTCACGTACTAATACCACAGACTAGGGGCAATTTATATGTGACTTTTTCCGGACACTATAATTTATCCGACCTATTAGTAAATGAATGAGCAGCCTATTTTGCTTTAAAGCATTTTCATATCGAATGTAACGAAATAAACCACAATATCCGGGACATGTTATTCTTATTTGAGCAAAATAAACCACAGTAAAATTTTAATTATTTATTCTAAGCTTAGAATGTTGGCATACAAAATAGATGAAGCTACACGTCTAATAATGGGCTGCGGTTGAATCGAAATACAATTCCGGTAGATGTAGATGCGAAATACTGTATATTATATATACACCATATATAGTATTTCGCATGTATTATATTTCAAAGAAAACATGTCACAAATAAAACAGGAAATAACAGAGATGAAGACCGAAATGAACAATAAAGAAGAAACATGGAAAGAAGAAAAGAGAACATTGGAAGTCAGAATAGAAAAACTAGGAAAAAAAAGCAGAAATTGAAGAGAAGAGAAGAAGAAAAAATGACATAGCAATAAGAGCTCTAGACAAAATAGAAAACATAGAAGATGTAAGATCACTCATCAAAGAGAAACTGGAAGTTGAGACAGGGGTTAACAAAATACAAAAAATAAACACAGGCGCAGAACGAAATATAATAATAGTGGAAATCCCAAGCTGGGAAGAAAAACAAAAAATAATGAAAGCAAAATATAAGCTGAGAAATACAGCGAAATATATAGACGATGACCTAACGGAAGAGGAGAGAAAAATACAAAGAGAAATAAGAAACATAGCAAAATTGGAAAAAGAAAAAGAAAAAGAAAAACACGTAAAAATAGGATATAGAAAGATAATAGTAGACAATGAAACATATATATGGGATAAAAGAGAGAAAGGAGTGGTAGCCAAGGATAATGGGGTGAAAGTAACCAATCCAAAAAACTACTAGCCAAAGAGAAAACGGACGGAAGCAAAAATAAAAAGAATACAGTCAAGAAAAGGACAACGAACATAGGAAAGAAGAACAAACACATAATAAATGGAAACAAAGAGAAGAGCACAGTAAAAAAAAGAAAAGTATGGAAAATTGGGACATGTAATATAAGGAGTATAAATGGAAAGGAAAAGGAGCTGGAAGAAGAATTTGAGAAAGCTGAACTAGACTTCTTAGTGGTAACAGAAACAAAAAAGAAGGGGGAGGGAGAGTACAAAATGGACAAGGAACATGTATTCATATATAGCGGTGTAGATAACAATCGAAGAGCCGCAGCAGGCGTAGGATGTATAGTGCATGAAAAACTGAAAACGAATATATATAAATGGGATGCAATTACGGAGAGGATACTGTCTATCGAAGTTAGAGATCAAAGAAACGGCTACCATAAAACTATCATAGCAGTGCATGGACCAAACGAAGATGATACTGCGTGCAACAAAGAAACATTCTGGGAGCAGCTCAAGGAAACAACAGAAAAAGCCAAAGGAGAAGTGTACGTGGCGGGAGACTTCAACAGCAGAATTGGAAACGAAGTAAAAGATAATGACGCGATGAGAGGAAGATATGGAGAAGGGGTACTAAACGAAAATGGTAAGAAAATGCTAGATTATTGTAGAATGAATAACCTAGTAATAACGAATACACTATTAAAACACAAGGACATACACAAATACACCAGAGAAGTGATAAGCAGGAACGAAAAATCTGTAATAGACTATGTACTAGCAGAACATGGAAAAAGGAGCAAAATAATAGACACAAGAGTAAAGAGAAGTTACGAAATTGGAAGTGATCACTATCTAGTAGAGACGAAAATAAAGGAAGACTACCAAGATAGCGATAAAAAAAAGCAGAGACCAAATATAGCAATAAACTACAACAAGATAAGAACATACAAACTAAGGAAAAAAGAAATAGCAAAAATCTATAAAGAGAAAATAGAGGCAAAATTAAAAAAGGACAACTATAGACAAGAAGTGGAGGAAATGTGGAATAAATTAAAGATAAATATGCTGGAGACAGCAAAAGAGACATGTGGAACAAAGCAAAATACAAACAAGAAGCAGCAGACAGCCTGGTGGTCGCAGGACATAAGAGAGAAAATAAAGGAAAAGAAAAAAGCATGGCAAAGATATCTAAATGACAAAAATAGTAACAACTACGAAGAATACAGTTTAAAGAGGAAAATAGTAAAAGAGAAGGTCAGACTAGCAAAGAGCAGGGAATGGGAAAAGTTCGGGGAGACAATGGAGAAAAATGCAAAGGAAAACCAAAAATTATTCTATAAAACACTAAAACTAAACAGAAAAGAAAAAAGACAAGAAGTAACTTATATACAAGACGGTCAAGGAATATTGCTGAAGGACAACAAAATCATGGAAATGAACAGAAGACAAGAGACCAGAACGACTCGGAAATCGACATAAAGAGTATCAATGGAAAAGAAATACTAGAGATTATAAGGGACCTGAAAATAGGGAAAGCACCAGGACAAGACCAGATTACAGCAGAAATGTTCAAGCACATGGGACCTGTAGGTAATGAAATCCTACTGAAATTAATAAACAAAATATGGAGGACGAATAAAATACCTAAAGATTGGCAAATATCGTTAATCGTACCGATACACAAGAAAGGCTGTAAGACAAAATCTTCAAACTATAGGGGTATAATACTCATAAGCATAGGTATGAAGATCTTAGAAAAAACAATTAAGAAAAGGATATTAGCAAAAATAGAAGAGACGCTAGAAGAATCACAATGTGGATTTAGGAAAGGAACACAGGACAACATTTTCACGATAAAACAAATCACAGAAAAAAGAATTGCAAATAATAAAAACACATACCTAGGATTCATCGACCTGGAAAAAGCATTCGACACGATACCAAGAAATAAATTATGGAAAATCCTGGAAGAGAGAGGTGTAGAAAGAAAGACAGTCGAATTAATACAAAACATATATAACAACAACACCAATGCAATAATACACAAGGGACAAACAGGAACATTTAAGACAACCACTGGACTAAGACAAGGAGGCGGGCTCAGTCCTACGTTATTTAACATTTACATGTATGAAATAATGAAGAGCATGAAACAAACCAGAAACCAAAAAAGCAAATATAGGGTACAAAAACATGCAAGTGGTAAAAATATCGGAAGGAGCATTCGCTGATGATGTCGTAGTGATAGCAGAAAATGAAGGTAATCTGCAGCACAACCTTAGTGTATGGAACAGACATCTAGAAAAGTATAACATGAAAATGAATTATAACAAAACAAAAGTGATGGTAATAGGAAACCGTAAAGAACAAATAGATATAAAGATAGAACAACACAAAATAGAACAAGTAGAACAATTCAAATACATAGGAGTAGCACTAACGGAAGACGGAAAAATGGAAGGCGAACTTAGCAACCGAATAAACAACACAGTTAAAACTTACCACGCATTGAACAATATACTGATTTACAAAAAAGAGATCAGCAGAAAGACAAACATAAATATATATAAAAGCATATATAGACCTATACTGACATATGGAAGCGAGACGTGGAAACTAACGAAGAGGGATAAAAGTAGAATACAGGCAATGGAAATGAAATATCTCAGAGGAGTAAAACATGTTACGAGAAGGGACAGAATAAGAAATGATGACATCAGAGAAGAACTGGGAATTGAAGCTGTAGATAAGTATATAGAAAAGAAACAACTAAACTGGTGGGGACATTTAATCAGGATGGACAAAAAGAATCAAACAAAAGAAAAAGAAAAGGTAGACCAAGAAAAGAGTGGGACAACATAATACAGGAAATAATAATCAAGAAAGGAAAGACAGTCAAGCAAGCAAGAGAACTGGCGAAGAACAGAAAGGAGTGGAAAGAATTTACAAATGTATAAACAACAGTAATTGTAAATTATAATGTTAATAATGTAAATGTAATAGCCTACACCGAAAAGTAGAAGGCAATAAATAATATATATATATATATATATATATATATATATATATATATATATATATATATATATATATATATATATATATATATATATATATATATATATATATAGGTATATATATATATATATATATATATATATATATATATATATATATTTCAAATTATCCAGATTAAAATTAAATTGTATTATATGTTCCACGCTCATCTGAATGTAATATCTTTATATAATTCAACAAGTATACGTGGTTTTATACCAAAATATTGTAGCCATATACAATAAGTGTAGTAGTGGTAAGTGGTAAGCGAAATTGTACATAATCAAAATTCAGGCGATATAAGAGCACAGCAAAACTGTAACAGAACATTTAAACAATTATGAACGTCTGGATTTTTATAGGCATGGAAAACAATGCTTACCGCTACATTACCACGCTTATTGTAAATGGCTAAATCTCAATGGCTCTACAGGACATCAGCACAAAATGCATACGGTATAACCCAAAGACAGTAAAATGACCTCCCTTGATAACTAATCGCGTTTATGTATATGCTGCCATCTAACGAACACATAAACGTAGCAATCAAAACGGCTAAATCAAATTACTTATATTTATAATCATGTTCAATATACTACAGTCCATAGATAACGTCAGTTAAATGATGAAATCACTGTTGGAAATATAGTCGAAACAAAAATTAATGTTTTTTTTTCTTCTTCTTTAGGTGCCATCTCCTAGGTAGGTTAGCAGTCATCATGGCTATTTTTATTCTTGATACTGCAGCTCGAATAGTTCTTTTGAGGTGCAATGGAATCAGTCTGAAGTGTCTCAACCATGATATCTACAATTTCGCTTTCATTCCATAATAAGCTACTATACCACGTACTTATCTTCCCGCATAGTATGACTCAGATATTCTAGCTTTCTGGCTTCTATTGTGTCTATAACCTTTAACTCCTTTCCTGTTCTTGTTACAACTTCGGCATTCGAGATTTTACCTGTCTACAATATTTTTAGAATACACCGTTGATGAAGACATAGTGAACTTAATACCCTGTTTTATTTTCCCATAGAGAAAACATCAGCACAAAAATAAGTAATATAGTAGTCAATGAATGCTGCTTTAAGGAATTACAACATCCACCTTACAGTCCCGACATAATCCCTTCTGACTATTATCTTTCTCCAAAACTCAAAAAACCCTTAAGACGCCGTCGCTATTTATCGAATGATGACTCGCTGTGGATCGCAATCTCTTCCTATCCTCCATTGCTAGGCTTCCTCTTGATCTGAACTTCTCTACCCATACTTTGACATACCCACTCTTTCATACATCCTTCGTCTATCCTTTCTTCATCCACTCTCCATCCTACTCCTACACCTCATCCATTCCTCCCGCACCAGTCTTTCTCTGCCCAATTCCTTTAATATTTTTTCAAACTTCACAACCCTCACACACTGTTGTATAAAATCAGTTGCTGCCACTGTTGTGCTCGAATTTTGTTGGTAAGCATAGTGAACATTTTGAAGAATATTATCACTTTATTCTGATATGGATTAATTTTTCTAACTTTTTACTTTTTAATTATAATTTAATATAATTCGCGTTATTTGTTCTATGCGTAATTAAAAATACTTGGCATAAAGGAAGCCCTATTGAGAAACCGACTTACTCTCCCTTTATTCTAATAAACACTTCTATTTCCAAATGTGAATTTTATAGGGAATGTTGTTAATATGTAAAAAATAACAATTCTAAAATTATAGGATGTATATTAAGGTCTCTAACATAATTACAGGCATAAGGGGCATTTATTAGACCGTAAGCTGCCCGCCGGGTTTATACATCCTCTGTTTGTGCCAATAAATCATCGATAGTTTCAGTTTTATGGTCACATACACGGATACGTTGAATTGATTTCACTTTACATCATGCACGTACATTATTACATTTGGATTGAATTCGAACAGGTAAACACACATGTTTATTTGAAATTCGATTCCATTCTTCCATCAATTTAATGGCGCCATCCATACATTCATCACCAAAGGAAGTTCGCTGTTTTCACGATGTGAAATGTTATCCAATAACGCAATTGCAACATGTTAGTAAACACGTTCAGCCCTACGAAAAATGTTCATGAAGTTTGCCCTATATCGCAAATATGTCCATAAAAATACTCGTCTTTGAAACAAACAACTTTTTTAACGGTTTTATAAAATGATTCCGTTTTATGGTTTATGTGTGTGGTATACAAACTACATATGAATGGTTGTCATTGCTACTATTTTGTAACGTCGTAATGATTTATGATGCCGTTGGGGCTCGTTATAATTCCGCATCATGCAAATAGATGCAATTAAAAGATAATTTCAGTTTGATACTCAACAAGCAGATTTTATGTGCGTAGATTCAATGCGTTTTTGTTATAAATGGTGACATGTATTTTAAATTATATACTTTATATTTTGTAAATTGTTGCAAATATCGTCTGTAAGAGCATTATAATTTCAATGAACATAGATTCTTTCAGTAATTTTATAATCTGATGTGGCCTGTGCACATTACTTAATCATACGTATCATAATAATTAAAATCTTTCTTATTATCTTATATAAAAATAAATCAAAATTTCACATCAAATTAAGAAAAAACTACTATAATATATTTATTGTATCATCTTAGCAATGAATGTGAGGGCGTGGAAGCAGAGTGGGTTGGAGATGAATGTTAGGATGAAGGTTGGTAGAAGATGGGAAAGGCGTGAAAATCTGCAAAAGTCTATCGTGGGAGAGAACATTGGCAATGGTATAGGGCGTCTAGTGTATCTAATTTTATTGTTTAGTACACACCACAATGTTGTTTTATGTTTTAGACAGACGTTATATAATAATAACACAATATTATAATTATTATATGATTTTATATCATCATACATCAAAGAGATTTAATTGTCGCGTTAATTACCCCATTTATTATTGGGTGTTTAGTATGTAGACGAAATTCTCGTTAAGGGCATTATTCATCTAATCCTATTAATGCGCTCAGTTTGTCCCACGGTATAATTCCGAGCTTCCGTAATCTTTATTCTCCGAGTGTGTAAAGTTCGGTGTTTGTAGGCTGGCTGAATCTCAACTAGGACAAACCGCAGTGCGACTAACCGTGATAAGGGAGCAGCAGGATATCGGAATACCAGTGTGGATTCATTATTGTCCCCGGCAATGCTCCGACACTTTGCCCGAATAAATGGAGTTCACGGCGTGCAAAAAGATAAAATGAATCGAGTACGGTCGGGAACGCAAAAGGAAATATGAGAGCAAACGTTTGACCCAACAGAAGCTAATTTATTGCGCTGGGGGTTGGCTGGAGCAATGGAATTTTAATTTCAACTTTATTATCGCATCCTTTATACAGAGAGTGACCCAGATTGAAAACAATGAAGTTAATAGACAAGTTCTTATTACGCTTTTTTAAGTTATTCAATTACAATGAAATATGGTAGACTAAAAGCCGCTTTTACACAAGTTGAAAAGTTTGTTACAGAAGATTTTTATCCGATATTGTGTAACATAATAATAATAATTATAAATAATAATAATAATGTCCTTATTCAGGTACATTCCATACAATCAATATTAAAATTAAATTAAACAAAGTAATACAACTTTCTCTCTATAGAGAAAGTTTAACCCCATCTGGCGATACTATATCAATTAACAATGCATACATAATTTTATTATATATGAAATAAAACAAGTTAAATGCACTCGAAATACAGGATGAGTATAGGATAATAAGTAAAAACATGAATGAGAACTTAAAACTAACTTACTGTATAAAGTATGAATTTATATTCTCCGTGTATATGTAATCAGCGATATAACAATGTTATATTAAACTATAGTATGGGAAGGCCATTGCAATGTTACGAGATTGTGAAAAGGTAACTTAACGTATCCTGTTGATACCGAATATAAATATTAAATAATATAAATGTCCATTAATTATTTGTTGTGATAGCCAATTGTAATCTTTATGATGAATATACTACTAAAATTACAAAAAGGTCCTACAAACAATCTTTGTACTGTGTAAATTGTATCAAGGGCCAACGTGATATATGATGTCAGTTTGAAAAGTAAATAAAACTTAAATAAGTATATATTATGTTATTTCAAATTATTTCTTTCATGTAAATGAATCCCCTACCGGAAAAGCCTCACGACTGATAAAACGCCCTATGAAGATAGATTTTTTTTAATTCACTGACCCCCGTATTCACCGACGTACCATAAATCTATCAATAGCTATTGAACCCATAAGTATTCGTTGTTATAGCAACAATAATACAAATATTTAGGGAATTTAGTTAGATTCTCTCTATTGGCAACACTGAATAATTAAACAAAAGGTATCATCAAATGTCACAATGGCGTTGTCAATTTATCCATTCAATAGCTTATGGGACCCATAAAGTTTATGGGATGTTGGTGAATACGTCATAAAGAGTCTAAACTTGACAATACAGTAACAAGTAACAAAAGTCTGGATCACACAATTGAAATTTTCAATTTGTGTATATTTCGTTCCATTTTTATTGGTTTTGGTAGTACATCTCTATTTATCAACATCTCGGTAGCGAAATTGTTGGATACTAGGCGTCGCATACTAGTAGAAAGAGATCAATACTTCAAAACCACAAAAAAGTTTGCATCGAATTTGTTTACGCTACAACATATTTTTTTTATTTTAAATCATATAACTGCAAACAATAACACAACGAAAATATTAAATTGCAAAAACCCATTTATGCTGTTGCTCCCAGAAAAAAAATTGACGTCACTGGAAAAACCGAGTAAAAAATTACGATATAATTTTAAACTGGTTAATATTAAATATGTGTTGTTGTAACTATCCTGAATCCCCCGACTATATATTCCAAATTGATTTTCATTACAGAGGACGGGTCCGCTTAATATTAATGTAGTATAATTGGTTTTCAGTAATGCGCAGAATTGGTAATACTGAAGGGTCGTATTTAAACGACGTTCGCACTGTTTTCGGGGAAATACGTCTAACGTTACTGTCAGTATATTTAAATTGGTTTTGCGAATGTGCGCTGTCGTTGCAGACATATAAGCAATTTCCCATTTTCGCGCTTTTTCCTTAACTGCGCCCTTATTCTCCATCATTATTATGCGAACGGGGCTGATATGATCGTTTAAATTGAACGGGTATTCCATTTCCAGCAAGGCGATATTGTTTTTTATTTTATCATTGTCCAAATCTGTTACCCAGTTTATAATCCATCTCATCGGGGATTTACTTATGTGAAAAGTACTACCGATGCCAGCAATTGCTATGTATGCGCCTATTGTGAATGATTGATTTGTTTGCCTGCAAGCATCTTGACATAAAACCCATTTTGAATTTATTAGCGTACCTGTAGCAACATCCACCGATGTAGTGTTTATACGCCTTGATACTATTATTAGGTATGGATACGATGTGTAGGAACTCATATTATACGACTTTATTAATGAAATTAATAAAAGGATTAAAATTAATTTCATTTTTATTTAAGCACTGACACTTATAAATGTCAAATTAGAGCAGATTATAAACCCCATCCGCATATTATGTAAGTTTACTAGTTCAATCATCAGATATGTATGCAAGAATGCTGGGACAGCAGCAATGAAGAAGTAGCCAATGGTAGCGGAATGAAGCAGGCCCACATGAGCATTCCAAGTTAAAATCATGATGGCAAGTACAGATGTACAAAAGTCATGGAATGCGGAACCCAAGATCCGCAATAAACTCTATGGTTAACCAGCGAAACCCCTGCAACTCTAGACATAAACCGAATCACAGTGTAAAACCAGCGGCGGCCCTTCTACACTTACAAATGTCTCGCACGAAGACAGCAGACAATGATAGAAACGATATCGTCACGCAAAAGGTAAACAACGAATCAAAGGGTTTTAATATTGGGACATGGAACGTAAGAAGCCTATTGGATTCCGGAAAGCCCACAACGTGGCACTAGAAATGCGTAGAATGGGAATCCATATCCTTGGAATGAGTGTAAGTAAGTAATGAATTAATTCGGAAAGTTGTGTGGTGCCCACACCAGATATCTTTTGCTTCATACAGGCCCTATTAAAATATAAACAATTCGATATATTTTATTTCATTAAAGAGATATCCTTTTCCATTTATATAACCCCGTAAAGTTACAAGTTTCTTCTATTGAGCAAAAAGATTTTTGCATACTTCTAGTTGAATAGATACCCCTTTTATCATATCATAATTTGTGTGAATGAATAGGCCGCCACTCGTCTCACGTATTGTATCCTAACAACCACTGTTTCCGTTAATTTCCGGTCTTCCGGCGGGATATAATAAAAATAGACATTTGTGACATTATATTTATTACGTCTTCGTATGACGTATTCTAGCTAAATAGTAGAACTGAAATGTATCCTCAACTATTACAAAAAATATAATATATATGTCGCAGAAGGACCCGGAGGTCAATAGCCAGTAACACAGTGTAACAAATAAAGTAACTACTATATACATATGCACTATGATTGACATTAGCTGTGCCATTTATTATTATATATTTATTAATAAAGTAAAGAAGTAATTTAGTAAAAAAAAACAGCCGATTTGTAAAATTAGTGGTCTGTGTGTTGTTTTAACAGAACCCTAGTATTTTCACAGGCGTGACCTAGCTCGCGTAGCTTGCGTCGATAACATTTTCGTTTCCTGACATCCCATTTTCTGTGGCCTGTGGCTACGTCAATAACTGTTGCGCGACTTGCAATATAGATTAAAAACATGTTGCCGACAGTTTCCTAATATGTTTAGTATGTATTGGCTATGATGTCGCATCTCACAAGTTATGTGAAATCAATAAATATAAGCATTAAAGAGTACCATTATTATTACCATGTCATCTATAAATTATATTATTGTGCACTAATTTATAATACTACTAGTTAAAATAGTTATAGTTATTATCATAACACTCATGCAAATAAAAATGGAAATAGTGAAATCTATGACAAACTAGTTTATGTGTCGGCTCATTTCACCAGCAATACAATTATGACAAAGTAGTCAAGAGGATTCTAGCCGGTTTATTCGAAAAAAACAAGTTTACAAGAAATCTAAATACTGAAAATGAGAGCTTATGTAGCAGGCTGCAAAAAATGGCGACTGTATAATGACTGCTTACCTAAAGGGCAGGTACATACTCCTAAAGACATATGCTTGTGCTTAACCTTGACTCTATTTTACACAATTACTCAATTACCTTCTAACAACTACGGTTCATGTGCTTTTCGCCGAATTTCGAAAAGTGAGAGAAAATGTGCTAATGCTCTTGCAGACAATAATTTGTACTGTATTCTGGATATAATTTAGTTCTCTTCTTTGTCTGCTTGAATATATCAACATACACAAAATGTGGAGTGCAAGAAAGCCCTAGTTATTTATAGAAGATTGTATCCATACAATATTACTCTTTGGGTTAGTTTCAGCTAGAGAATAGCAATCACTAGTAATTTAATTAGTCTCTCTTTTTTCATCGTAATTCAAACGTGCGTTAATAAATTACTGCGAAGAAACGACTGTAAATAGGGATTCAATAGTTTGACAGTAAAGTAGAGTTGAGAGCAGTCATAGAACGTATTGAAGACCTCGTGATTCTGGAATCCTATAACAAAGTAACACTTGTTTGGGCACCGATCCCAATCAAATGCTGCCAAAAAGTGGATAGATTGACAATAGAGCTCACGAATCAAACCTAAGGAATGGGGAGCACAATAGATCAACCGCGGCCGTAGTGTAGTAGGATTCAATGAAACACCAGGCCTCAGCACAATATATTTACTATTGGAAACTTTTCATTCTCTAAAGAAGCACGAAAATAATGAGAGATATGGATTATTATGGTTTCTCTGTCCCTCATCCAATCGTTAATTCTACCTGTCTGACGAGCAACACTTCAGTGTTTGCTGCGCACTTTGTTGTTGATTCTGAAACTATTAATTATGGTAATCAGTTTTTAGTTATTAAGTTTCATAGCTAACAACAAAGTGTTTCAATGAACTTTCATTCACATTCCACAGTTTTTACTAAACGCTTGACACAATTAAAAATATAGATGTGATCCAACATTCTAAAAACTACGAATTTTATTAATCGATTTTTACAAAATTAATTGCATGGGCAACACTAATATGTTTTTTGCTAATAGATTAATACATTTTCTTAATTCTCACCATTAGAAAAATATATTTGAGATCTTTCCCTTATGTTCTTTAAGGATTATAATGTTGGATCATGGATCACTAAAAAGTCATCGAGAGTGATAAAATCAATCACCATTTTTCGTCTAAGTAGTTCGTCGGTTACTACAACTCATCAGTGGTAATTACCAAAAATGAAATTGGTTAATGGTTCATGTTAGTGTCGTAACAATGTGACTAGGGATTGCAAAACTGGGATCTCGACGAATTCCAGCACGAATTTTGCTGGTATTTAAATAGCGGTATTCATCGATTAATACCGGTATATCGGTATGTTGTTCTAAATAGAACTAAATCTATAGTGTATGAATGAAATTCGGAAATCGAAATAATTATACAATGAGAATTCAAGACGAATTTTGTTTATTAAATAAAGTCTTACTGCTGATAATAGGTCTTATCGCTGATTCACAGCAAAATAAACCATGTATGAATATTAGTGGTGTTCTAACATTAAATTAATAATAATCACAGATTAAAATATAAAATAATAACTGTAAAAATATGGAATCAGCATCAATCTTTAATGTAAAAAACATTTGCATCGGGGATAAATAAACCAATAAACGATAACCCACACCGCTACACATATAGGTGCTTTCGTTTAACCGCCCCGTGGTGTACTGTATCGCTCCTAGTGTTGCTGTCGTGCACCAGTTGTAAGGAACGAGGTAGAATTGTGCGAATCAACAATAGAACAAGAGATAATGCCCGGAGCAGCAAATAGTGTAAACGAAAACAGCTTATAAGGTAAAACATGATTTGCCGGAGGTACTCAAAACAGAAGTTGATTTTAATTATTGTTCTAATTATTTTGATAATATTCTAATTATATTCTAAGGTATCAAGTTTGAATAAGTTAAAACTTCATTTAAATGTATACTAAAAATTAAAAATTAATTATTAGTAAATAAGGACATCAATAATTCTATCTTTATAGGGCTAACAGCCTTGTGGCTTTTCCGCCGGTCAAGGAAGAAGCTCAGAGGAGTTTAATCACCCGGTATTTGGTAGGTAAATATCTCGAGATTTAGCGAAATACCGGTTATGAAATTTGCCCCGGTATTACAATCCATAAAGGTGACATCTCTAGAGCTGAATGTTCTTTCTCTTTCGAAATTACTTAAATTATTAATAGCTCATTGTATTATTTTAATAATTAATAATTTCGTATGTAGTATGTAAGCAAATGTATGTATCAATAGTTATTCACAAATGAATGAGGTAAAAGTTATATTTATTGGCATCCATAAGATTTTTTTCTCATTGCCATTCCTAATCTAAAACTTTTCTGTACAGTATTATATATATAATTATGTTATATATCTTTGCTATAAAAAAATAGTATTATTTCTGAAGTATAAATCAACCTTCAAGTGTCACTTAATCAATTATCCCCTTCCGTAAGTTGACATATAATAGACACAAGTCTATCAATATTATGTTTCTGTTAAAAGAACATTTATTAATGTAGAACGTCATGAATAAAAATCAATAGAAACATAGGAAGGTTCCATCTGTTATTTGAGTAGCAAAGCAGGTTGTGTGTCTGAGTTTAGTTTAAAAATTACTGTAATTGTATTCAGGAAACTATTTTAATTACATTTTATTATTGTGTACTTTTTACTGAAAATAATAGATGCTGTATAGTCATTAATTCATATTTTAACATTTGTATTTATTTGAAACAATAAATCTATACCATAGAAACAATCAATATTTATTATGTCTAAAGCAATTTCTTATCTGATTCAAATTGTATCAAATGTCATAATATGACAAACTTATATGTATTTTAAAAACCATCTATAATATGTATATAGATTGTCGTATTTTAATTGAAATGCTCGGTTATAGTATTGTACTGTCATCAATAAACCCAACCCAGTAGCATAATTGTAATAAACATTGGGTAACGAGAGTTCAAACCCCGTTGTGAGCGAAATTTAGCGAATCACCTTTCACAGTTTTCAGACGTTTTCTGCGTTAAGGTAAACCTCTAATGTTCTCTCGTTACGGGCGAAAAAGCGCTCGGGCTGATATAAAGATAAAAGTTTATTTTTACTATGTTTTCAGATAGTATAAGGAATCGCATTGTAAACTTTAACATAATATTTGGTATTTCTAATGGCTGATAGCCATAAAGATAGGAGTTTTATTTTCTATCAATACAAATATTTGCAATTATAAAATACGAAATACATTCGGCTACTATAGGACACAGTTATAGGACACAAAATGAAACAACTTTAATTCGAAGGATATTCACCAAAGAGTATAAAATAACAGGTAAATATCTTTGTAACATAAATAAAAAATAGAAACATAATTAGTAGTTGGCTGCAAAGTCTGACAGAGAAATAAGAATAAACTGCAGTAATCGTCTGAATAAATTTGATTGCTGAGCGTGTAATGAATTTGAAATGTTGTATAGGTTCCAATAAATATTAGGCAGTTCGAGTGTACTTAAGGTAGTTTTAGACAAGACAATTTCTTATCTCAAAAGTTGTTCAAGAAATGAATTCATATATCCTCCTCCCATACAATTTGTCCTTGACAAATAGAACGCGTTATATTTTTCCATTCGATCTACCATCCAATTCAATATTTCAAATAATTTGCTGTATAATACGACACAATTTAGATTGTTTCGCATCTTGACTAACTTTTGAGTCAAGAAATTGTCTTGTCTAAAACGACCTTTAGACTAAACGTGAATATAAATGCACATTAGAAACAAAATATTACCTTATAACACAGTACACATAAAGTAAAGGATAAATAAAACCATTACTTACTTTGTTTTTTTATTAAACTTCATTTACGTTTCGGCAAAACTTTAGCCATTTTCGAGCTCCTTCCGAGGACCGAAGAAATTGCAACTGGTCGCTCTTTATATTACAAAAAAATACAATTACACAGAAACATCTTAATTATAAAATATACATAAAAGGGGCTGGGGTGGGCTTTTGAAAAAAAAGGGATTATAATAAATAAACTAGTTGCAAAGTATAACTGTGAAGCGTGATAAGTAAAAAATCGTTTTATTTATCCCTTAAATGAATTATCACAAAGTAGACGCCCTAACAATCCAATATTTTAAAGTAGTTGTGTTGTTATTTCCATAGATTTTTTTTCGAATGGCAATTTAGGCACTTATATTGTAATAATAAGTAGGGCAATTGGTCGAGAAATAGTATATTACGTAACGAGCGCGGAAAGAGAAGTATTTCCAAGGAGCGTGAAATATAAACTAAGTACAAGGAAATCTCGGAAATGCAGCAAATACCCTTTCCAGTGAATTACGTATGCTATATCCCTACGACCTTACAATAGATGACTATTATAAGTAAATAAATTATACTACTAGTATATCACATTGTTCAAAAACAACTAAAAAAAAACGAATGTCAAAAACATTTCATTACGATATAATTAAATTTCCGTGCATGTATGAAAATCTCAACTTTCCACTTTACGATGGCGTACAGTACTTTCGAAAGGTGGTCCTAAGAAAATGTACATTTACTTTCCGATTTAAAAGTGCTATTAGAATTCAGCTATAAAATTTCACTAAACACACAGTTATACCATTAAAAAGGGCCTATATCTTATGATAACTTCCGAATAATATATAAATATGTCACTATTTTTGTTTTCTTGTCTCTCTGTCATGCCTTGTACACGGATTAGTCGCAAATTTACGTATGTACAATTTATATCAGTACGCACTAATGCATTTTTTTTGCAAATGTACGAATAGCTCTATATTAATTAAAATTGACCTTACTATATTATTTAGTATTTAACCGATACTTCTTGTATATGAACTTACTAATAATTAAAATAGTAATTAAAATATAATCATCTGAATTAATGAGATTATAATTACTTATCAGCCTTACAACGTAACAAAACAATTTCAATAAAATCAGTGTCAATGTGAACAGCAATGGCGAGCGACATTTACTATACAATTGCACCAATTCACACACTTTCGACAATATTAGGACTATCGCATCTAAAAGTAACAGAACACAAGAGCAAACGTCAGCTAGTTTCAGACCTAAGTCCAACTAACTTCATCGGCGTTGTACTCATAATTACCAGTTTGGTATGGGTTGCTGTTGAATTAGAGAAACGGGATTTCACTGAAGGATTAATTGAACTGGCCTTTCATGTAGAACTTTACTTGGGCACTCTAATGACATTAGTTGCATTTACATTTGCAGTATGGAATCGTGGTATAATCATTAAGATTTTTACACTTTTAACTGTATGGGATGAACGATTGAAAAAAATGGAGATTTACATATCATATCAAGCCGCACGAAAGTGGGCAAATATAGAAACCGTTCTCATACTTAGCGCTTTTGCTATTAAAGTAGGGTTACAATTTTTAGGCGGATCTGGTTGGATGATTATTATTTACAGTGTGTTTAACTTGATTGATTTTGTTAACACCGTTATGCTGTTGCAGTATGTAAATTTGATGCTTTTGGTATGGCAGCGATATGTTTGTTTAAATAATGCAATGAAACAACTAAACAGCGATGTTAGAGAGGGTAGTCGAACTAGTTTTGGAATTGTGCAAGTTATTCGAAAATATGGGCAAATACATAACGGATTGAATGCAATTACGAGGAAGATTTGTAGAACGTTTGGGGTTTCTTTACTTATTACCGTGCTGGCTCGATTTATTATGGTGACAACTCAGCTTATTTATTTGTATAAAGTTCTTAATAATCCGAAGAAAGCTGGAGCTGCTACATATGCACTGCATTTGTTGTATTTGTTTATGCATAGCTGGAAGTTGTTGATGATTGCTAGTGCTTCTTCTAGCACATCCAGTCAGGTATGAGTATTGTATTATTATAATTTGATGGGGTACTATAACATTTCCTGTTGCCGAGATAGTAGAAGAAATGCAAGAGATGTTGGAAAGAATGGGAAGGTATATACCTGTTATCAATATTGATAACAGGGGCTTAGTAGCAAATGTGGACAAATTGAAATGGATGACGTTTAGAAATAAGGGTAGGATGGGGAGTGGGAAGTAACTATCAATTACTCTCAACCAGTAATGTGGTATCCGCTTTTTGCTAACACTTCAATCGTTTTGTTCACCTGGCCATGTTTAATGTATTTTGTCAAGAGTAACTAATGTGTAGTATCCCTTGCTCCTGCATGACCCGCTAGTGACAGTTTCTGGAGCATTAACGTCGTTATAATAGCGTCGATAGTCGAGCAACCCTTCTGGAAACCGTCTTATCTCAGGGATAAGCCGTTATTTGTTTTGATATTCGTTTCTAGCCGCTGCAGCAAGGGTCTTTCAAATAATTTTCCCAAAAGGCTCAGCGGTCGGTACGACGATGGCTCATCAAGTGGTTTAATCTCAATATATATATATATATATATATATATATATATATATATATATATATATATATATATATATATATATAAACCACTACCTCTTCCATATTTTAGGAAACACGCCCTTGCGGAGACAGGCGTTAAATGTTTCCAGCAACAATTCAGGCTACAGTTCAAATAATTTCGTTGAGTCTGGACCTCAGACGTTTTGCACGTTTCAAAAGTTCGACAGCACTTACGCAGGTGTCTGTTCCGTCGATGTTTCGTATTATGGGAGTAACCCTTTTTTCGTGCTTCGGAAACTGCTCCCACATTCTTTCTAATACGATTTCGGCACGACACCGGGGAATCTATTGTTTTCTCAAGAGTTTCTCGATCACTATCTGAAACGAGAGTCCCAAGGATCTACGCCAACCGCATGGCAAAGCTCAGACCAACATCTTCGTTTATTTCGTTTAATAGCATCTCGAATGAGCTTCCTAGACTCCTTACATGCGTATTTTAGATTATCATTTCTTTCCCTATGCGAGTCGCCATGCGTTCTTTCCTTTAGTGCGTGTGCGTATTGTGCACCGATATGGCATGGCCTTCTTGCTAGCTGCTGTTATGGTCTTCACTAGAAATGCCACTATTTTTCGGGTAATTGGTCTCTGTCATTCGCATGTCATGATGTTTCCTCCTTCCTGCCAGTAAGGCCCGAAGGCAGTCTAGGCGAGGTTGTCGAGGAACCATCCACTCCTACCCACCAGTTTTCGTCTGGTGTCGACTGGTGATCGTTTCGGATTTTGTCTTCAAGCACTCTCCATGTAGTTTCGTCTCCACTTGAAGGAGTTATCCTTATCTTCAGTTTCAGTCACTTTTATCGGTGCGTACGCCTGGTTCATCACCAAGGGCGCTAGGTGGTTGCTGGTTGACGGTTGGGTGGAGCTCAGTCGTTTACCACCTTGCACAACAAATTACCAACACCATGTTCCATGCCGTAAATGACACCCATATACTAAGACGGTTTGAGCGGAAAATACTGCGTAGAATATACGGACCCTACCTGAACCCAGAAACAGGCCGATACAGAATAAAGACGAACGTCGAACTATGCCAGTTGTATGATAGCCCAGATAATGTACAGGAAGTAAAGGCAAACCGATTGCGCTGGGCAGGCCACGTTCAGAGGAGTTACAACACGAGACTAATCAAATCAGTGTGGGAGGAAGAAGAACGATAGGCCAAAATTGAGATGGCGGGACAACACCAGGAAAGACCTCACAACAATAGGAGTGGATCTAACCACATGGCAGGAAACCGCAGAAGACCGCCCTATATGGAGACAAGTGGTGAAGGCAGCCAAAACCCACCCAGGGTTGTAGCGCTACGGAGAACAAGAAGAAGAATGTTCCATAGTCATAATATCCATATCATTGCCGTTCGTCGTTTGTGTTCATGACGTTAGGTTTCGATGGGTTGGCGTCTTCTGGTTTCATACAGAGATGAAACCAGAACACCCCATCCCTAACCGAAACCTAACGTCGGGGCTGGAAAGGGGAAGAATTTAACCACCAAGATAAAAGAAAGTCAAAATAGTAGGGACTGAGCGTAAAGTAATAGGAAACAACGCCCATAAACCAGGGGGCCCGGGTGCGCTAGGCCCGTTACAGAAGTTGTGAATCCTTGAGGGGTGTGCCTGTGTACGTCAATGAACAATATTGCGGGAAAACGGCTGGTTTAACCGAGATAAAATTTGACGATTTTGGATTTTTTTAAAATTGTAAATTTTGACCCCCTATTTTATGTTTACATCTAGTACATATGATTCCAATGCATGGAAACTCGTAACAAACAAGTGAATAGTTTCTTATAAACACGCCCGAAAAGGGTCAAATTTTGCTCAGATTTACAGCACGAAATTAAACCAATAAAACGTTATATCTCTCAGAGTAAACAAGAAAATCAGGTTCTGTTTCCTAAAATAAGTAGTTAACAGCTGCAGCTATTTGAATGCGAAAAAAATATATTGAATAATAATTACGTTTAGAAGAAACAGGTCATGAAAGTTGAAAATTACGTCAAGGGGATCAATATTTTATAGTAATTTTCCACTTCAAATGCGAATTGCTAGATAACGTGAGAACATTTTATAGAAACAAAAAATCACAACTTTAAAATTATCTTTGCGAAAAATAAAAAATTGGTTATGTTAGATTAGGTGTATTAGGCATGAACTGCACGCGAAGCGAATTGGCCGCATGTTAATACCTCATTTAACATGCAGCCAATTATAAATTAAGAAATTAATTCGGAAATCGTGTCTTGCACACACCAGATATTTTTATTTTTTATTTTTTTACTAAGTATAACATTTAGTTATGAATACTTTTTTTCAAATGATATTATTCCGAATGTAACATATTTTTCTATATTCAATCAGAATTGAGATTAATTAAATTCATTAATTATATTCTTTTAATGCTGCGTTTGTGTTATATTATCAAATATAGATATCAAGAGAAGAAAATAGACACTAAGCTATTATAACAATACCAGGCAACTCGTAAGGTTATATTTTAAATAATGATTAATATTACTGTGTTAGATGATATTTTTTAAATATATTGACTTATTTTTATGATACCAACATATTAAACGTTCTGCAGTAATGTAACACATTTTAGTTCGCCGATATATAGTTTAGTAGTAAGGCTGGCGTGCGAGAGGAAGTGGGTAGACAGGGCATAGTGGCATGGAGCGGGTTATATTTCAATTGTATTCAGATTATGTTGTTGTTTTGTTGCTTTTTTCTGTAATAATTATGCCAAATAATAGATTTGTTTATAGTTTAGTTGATAATTCAAGCTGTATAATGTTTTAGGCTAGACGTGCAGCAATATATTTACATACCATATGGAAGTACAAGCCAGAGATTCACGATGAAGTAGGCAATAATTTTTGGATATGTGTTTGATATTTTTACTTACCCTCTCTATATTTTAGTTACAGTTCTTCTCTTTACAAGTATTGCATCACAGCAGAAGTTATAACGTCTGTGGATTTTTTGATATAAATTATAGCTTAATGACTTCTGTAAGTTGGTATAGGTTATATATCCACCTAACCACCTAACAGTTTGAGTAGACCATGACGAACATTCACACCCTGTTATTACTGGAACTAAATACGCATTTGTATGAATATAGTCTTTGCATGTTTTGTTAATTCTCCAACAAACAAAAACTGAGTCGGCCGACTGTTGAAACAGTGGTGTTGCTCAGGTATTAGTCGGTAATTGATAGTTTTCCGATAGTGTTGACTCAAGAAGTGAAGCTCTCCAGATAAAGTTATGGCCGGAAAATGAGTAAAGGCTCACTCAAATCACGTTTTTCACACCATTTTTCGCTAGAACCGTAACAGATAGAGGATATCATCAAGAGGGCTTGTCGGGCTTCAAATTCTCTAAAACTTAGCAATTAGAACCATCCTTCTATCTTTAAAAAAACAAATTACAGCCCATAAAGACATTTTGTCGGGGTTATATCATAGCTCTATATCAATTAATTATACACGCCTTAAGTAAGGCTTCACTGGCATATATAAATCAATACTATTAGTTTGTTATTGATACAATATTAACACATATCTTTTCAGATAACTGGAGCGATAACATCATATTTAATTATAGTTATACAGTTTGACAAAAGTTATCCAAGCGCTGATTAATTCCTATAAATCATCCTAGATATGGCAACTTTACTTATTATTTACTATATATCCTTTCTTGAAAGTTGTAGATACACTGTATTTTAAATTATTAAATAATTATTATCGTTTTAATATAAGAAATTACCACATTCAATTTAATTTATATTTTATTCTTATTAAGAAACGATGAACATTTCAACAAGATACAAATATTGTTAACACTGCGTCGATCTTCCTTTGGTTCTTACATTTAGCTAGCAGATTAGGCATACTTAAAATGAGCCAGTCTATGTGAGCCTGAGGTCTACTATCCCATGCTTCTAAAATCCGTTGTTGAAGGGCATCTACATTGTTTGGGGGCGGCTGTAAATCATTTAACCTCCCTTCTACCATATTCCACACATATTCGATTGGTGATAAGTCTGGCGAAAGAGAAGGCCATGCAAGCTGATCAACATTAACCGTATTTAGAAACTCCTTAGCAACCCTTGCGGTATGCGGAATTTCTTGCTGAAAAATGTATAAAAAAGCAACCCTATGCAACTTTACGTTTATGGTCCCCCTTAAAATTTCCATGATAACGCAATCTATTAAGACCACAATCGGCGAATTATCTTCGGATTATTTGGTGGCTTATCGGCCAATACTTTCCTGTTATTAGTCACCATGTACAATCAATCTGTATACGTCAAATAATACCACTTATAGTCCTGATATTATAATGGTGTATAAATGACTGTATAATATACTATATTAACCAAAACTTTGTAGTTTTAAGCCCATTTTTAAATACAGACTTTGTTTTTACAAATACTAGCTTTTTGTTTTTTTTTTCAACCACGTTAATAATTTTATGTCAACAAAAGTGGCCAAATTTTGGTGTGCAAATGGTCGCATATCAACATAAATTATGTAATATTAAAATTAGTTTAAAAATTATTACAGTATTATTTTACTAGAGTAAAATTAAAATAAATGATGATTATAGATTTACCAAAAATATTGGTAATATAGGATAATGAAGAACAGTTTTTGTCATTCCTGATTACCTAATGTTTTTCACACTAATGTTTTTGACCAATTACTCTTACCACGACGATATACATAAATAAATTATGTTCTGTTCCAGTTTCCTTGTTGATTAACTCTGTTTAATTATCCTGATGATGCTCGAAATTTAACGAGCGAAATATATTGATATATTAAAAAAGGAGTTTTTTACTGCCCTCGCTGTTTCCCAATAATAACTTGCACATAATAATTAACTTTCGGCGAATAAATACAATAATACAATAATATATATATATATATATATATATATATATATATATATATATATATATATATATATATATATATATATATATAAATCAACGTTGCATCTGCATGTTTGAAGTTTTGTGTTATATCGCCAACGCGTAATACAAATTACATTGCAGCGTGGCGTTCACGGCGCAGACCCCATATCGAACTACGTCGAACGTTGCAACATCTCTCACAACATTACATGCGCCAAACTCAACCATAATAGCATAACATTCAAATACATTTGCGCATGTTCGGGCACTGTTACAAACAAGTAGTGCAACGCCGCGCGCGATTTTGTTTGTCGATGTTCCTTGTGGTCCCCCTTGTGCGGCCAAGGACATTACATTGCAACGCGTGCGTCTAGACTAGTGCGCAAAACATATAACTCAAATAAAGTTGTGTTAAATTTTAATCCAGTGCACTAAAGAACGTATTGTTGTACTTTCTAAAATTTGTTGATATATTAAGAATGGAATGGGATGCAGCACAAAGTTTATTGCTAATCGATCTTTATCACGATAAACCAGTATTGTGGGATGTTAAAAATTCAAATCATTCAAATAAAATTATCAAAACTGAAGCTTGGGCGGAAATCGCAGAAGCGCAGAATATAAGTGTTGATGATTGTAAGAGAAAAATGACCAGTTTGTTATCGTCATATCGCAGAGAGCGGGCTAAATTAAACAACAGCCAAGCGCCTGGAAAAGGTATTTATAATAGTATTTGTTATTATTTTGTATATTAAAATATATAAAATATATTAAAAACGTTTATTTTTATATCTGTCAGCGCGAGGGCATTTCCGCTACAAATATTGTATTTATGTACAACTTCACTTAATATAATAATGTTATTATGTGTATTATATGTATATACGTTTTAAAAACGTATACCTTTACACTAATACATATATACTAGTAACGATTAGTTTCGAAATAGATATATATATATATATATATATATATATATATATATAAACAATTTAATAGTAGTAGTATTAGTTATCTGAAAATTCCTGTGATCATAAATATCAGTTATTGCTTTAAATTTAGCGCGGTTTATTTTACTAAGTCCATTGCTACCACTCCATGTTATATATTCAGGCATTAGCATGCAAAATTATATTTGTTTTATTTAGAATGTTGCATTTGAATTTCATTTTCTTTTTAAAATTAAAAATAGGTATAATACCTAATTACCGGTATGTTTCGATGAATATATGTATTTAAATACTGGTAAAATTGTTTCGGGATCCCGGGACACTGAATACCGGTATTCCCAAACAATTCAAATTTCTAGTAGCTATTTATGGTGGGTTTATGCTGAGATAAAATAAAAAAAGATAAAATAACATATAGCAAATATATCTTAGGTCATTGCATTGTTTATTGTGACAAAATACGTTATGAGAACTAAATGGTGAATATTTTAATTTGTAGGAATAAATGATAAAATTATTTAATTAAAATAATTCTTATTTCCTATTTTTCTTCATTAATTCATGCTGCCTATTTAATGTCAGCTTTTGAGAATCTCGTCATACTGTGAAAATATGAGGCGGGAATTTATAACACAACAACTAAATGAAATCTAACAAATGGGAGAGCTAACGGACCCTTGATCTACCTAGCATGAAAAATGCACCAACTTGAAAACAAACTGTTGGAGAGGGACTTTTCTCCACAGTTACCAAATTATATTTCCACGTCCATGAGTCGAAAATTGTACTGCGATGGGCAATTCAAGCTAGTCGGTACTCTAATCTGGTGGCAGAAAATTAACTAAAATCTGGTGGGTAATCTCTACACACAAAATGTATTTTTTGTACTCATGTCCTAAGACAAGTCATTTCCGCATTGATTTGGGTGCGGGAAATACTACTTCTAAGTAGCCAGTGTTGCCAACTTAAAATTCGGTACCAATGTAAATGTGTATTTATAAATATGAGACTGCATGCAAGTACAGCGTACACCTCTTATACTTCAAATAGTATTAGAAATTAACGATATGGTACTGAATAAATACAATTTTGATGAAAATATGACTAAAATATATGTAATTGGTAGTGTGACATAACCTGTTTGTCACAACAACTTTAAATAACTTTAAATAAATATTTAATATTTATTCGTACAAAAAATAAGATACATTATTCGTGCGATAAGGCCGTTTCCCGAATTCGCTCTTAATACAGCACGAGCCCAAGGCTTATTCGCTCATTCGGGAAACTTGCCTACCTGCACTAATAATGTAAATACTATTCTCATCATATATGTTATTGTCACATATATGATGAAAAATGTGCATGATTTGTCTAGTTATATATTAAAAGTTTATTAACAACCAATACTAATTAAATACTATTCTCATCATATATGTTATTGTCACATATATGATGAAAAATGTGCATTATTTGTCTAGTTATATATTAAAAGTTTATTAACAACCACGCATTTCTGTCCAAGTGATCAAAATTTGATCTAATCAGCTGATCAAACAATAACAAAGATCAACTGTTTACCCACTAGTTCGACAAAAACGGTTGACATCTGAATCGTGAATACGGCTCCCCATGATTAGTACGCACCTTTAATAACCAAAATAGAGCGCGCTCAATTTAATCATAAACCGACATCTATGGACTCACGGTATCTCGTTTAAGCACAGATTTGTAAGCATTTGAAAATTCGTGAATTGATTTATTAAAATAGACATTAACCATAATGAAATTAGCTACTATACCTTCTATCAATATACTAAGGTATGTTTCAGGCGTATGTTTCTATTCTTTTGTATTTTAGCCGTTTTAGTGAAAAATACTGAATTCTTATGTATAACTTTGTATAGGTCAGTGGTGGCCAAAATTTTGATCACTGTGGGCGACCTGTATTTTCAATTATAGACGGCGGTCTACCAACATCGTATGTATTAAGTGATCATAAGAAAAGTAGTAATTTAAAGCCAAACATAAGGTCTAAAAATCTAAATTTTCAGAGATAATACTAATACATATTCAATATAAAGTTATTTTATTCAGAGAAAATAATGATTTATGTTAATTAAATTTAGTTTATTAATAAAACAATATGTGTACACAGACGGGCGGGCCACTAGGAATAATTAGGCGGTCGACTGATAGACCGCAGTCGACGCTTTGGCCACCTCTGGTATAGGTGATTTGTACGTGATTTCCAGGAAATTTGGTTAAATATGTTCACATCCTTTACTTATCAATAGCGATCAAGTTACGTTTGATATTATTGCGAATGGTGTCGATTTTTGACTCTACATCTTGTGAAAGATTATCGCTGTTTTTGACCTAACCCAATGGGCCAGGAATTTGAGACGCCGCCGGTCTCGTACTGGACATTGGGGATTGGGAGTTTACACCCCGTTATAGGCGAATTTTCGCAAATTACCTTTAACAATTTTCAACAGAGTTTCTGCAAAGTGAAGCTAAATACCGGGTGATTACACTCCTCTGAGCTTCTCCCTTTACCAGCGGAAAAACCCTCGGATGTTAGCTATAAAGATAGAATTTGTTTAATAAAAGTTGTAAATGTATACACAAAACAAAACAACATTTATTTTTTTTCATATCAATTATTTGATTAAATGTTTTGTAGATTACAAATATTAAGCTTATATTTTCGCACAAATATGCCTAAATGAATAATTTGAAAGATCTTAGAACATCTGTACTATAATCCTGCATCTTAACATCATTTCAAAATTAGTTAAGATACAAAGAAACAGTAGCTGTCGATATCCAGTCTGTAATGGCCAGTCCCCCCCCCCCCCCTGCATACAATTAATTTTCACACAATTCGTTTGATAGATATATACATTCTTGATATCAGCCATCTTTTCTTTTCTTTTTCATTATCGGACATGAAATGGTTACTTGATATAAAACTTGTTCATCTTCTCCTTTGGCGCTCGAGCTATAAGCATGATTTATCCATTAGCATCTTTTAAAATATATTAGTTTGAAAATAATTTATATTGAGACCATAACATGATGATGGCCGCATTGAAATGACACGTGGCCAAAGCGCGTCCATCATGATCTACTAATAAAAAAAATTTCATTACAATACCGTTAAAGTGTCAAATTGACTTTTTAATTTCAAAATTAAATCCATAAAACATACATAAATCATATCCACCACTATACATAAGATCATGCTTGTTTAGGTATTAGGAATCATTTATTGTGTTGATAAACATTAAGAATTTTTTCAGGGCCAGAAGACCTTTACAAGAGCACATGGTTCGCTTATAAGGCTTTTGACTTTCTAGCGAAGCCACGGTCTCGAAAGGCTTGTCCGGTGAGTACGAACTACAACCAATTGTTTTTGAACTTTTGAAATAAGCTTTTCTTCATAAAGGGTGTAAGCAAACCTTAATAGTTGAGATTCCAACAACATTAATTAGGTACAGACAATATGGCATTAAATCCTATATTTATTTAAATATATTTTTTTCACACAGTTTTTGCATTTTGTGGATAACCGGTAAGAGAATTTCAAATACGGCAAACGACCGATTGGATGGTTTCCGCTAAGGCCGGTTGTCAGAATTGAATTCTCTATAATTTTGCAATTTAAATCATCCTTCTGGTTTTTAAAAGAACAAAGTTTTGGCTGAAAAACCATGAAAAAAGCTTACAAATCACATTGTTCACACAGTTTTTTTTGCATTTTTTGGGATAACGGTAAGAGAAGGCAACACGTTAGAAAGGTTGTTTGTCGAATTTGAGCTGACGTAGTTGTTCGTTTCAAACCCTTTTTGTCTCTCAATGTGATATCCAGCATTTAACGTTCCATTGTCCTTTGTGCCACTTTTAATCTAATAAATGAATTTTTGGTTTAGGTTCAGTGTCTCTGCTTAAGGGGTTATATACCTTTATTTTCTTCAAAAAATCGATTTTTTTATTGCTTTATCTGAGTAAAACTCTTTGAGAACATTTTACGAAATTTTCATGGAGATCCGAGCAATATATCGAAAGTTACAGCGTTTCGAAGCGGAGTGCGATGTTTCCTGGAATATCTACTCCATTCTCGACCATACAAATCGCGTATGGTTTGTAACAAATCCCTTATAATCAGTTGTATACGAGCTTCCGAAGCGTTAGCATCGATTATCGAATTTTTTTCTCTGCTGCTTGTTTTGCCGTCTTTTCACAAAATCAGTATGGATTCCCGAAATAAAATTACACGCTAAACTCGATTATCTCGACATGGAGTTTTCCAAAAGAGCGTTTGCCGTGATCACGATTGCCGAAAAACTATTTGACCGATCTTCTTAATTTTTTTTTTTAATTGTTGTTGTTTTGTAATTAATGTTGTCAGTACTTGAACGATTCCTTTTTTATGCATATATTTTTATTTTGCAAATACGAATTTTTTAATAAAAACTTTAGAGCTCAAAACATTGAATTTTTGGGAAAAACATTCCCGTATGCAGAAAATAACAAAATATTTATTTAAATAATCGTTCAAGTACTAGAAAGGTCCCTATACTACTGAAATATTTGGGTTTTATGATTTCAATTGACCTGCATGACTTTCATGATGATCACCGCAAGGCTCATCAAAAAAAGAGGGTTTCGGGGAAAGGGCCATAACTCCGCCAATTATGAATTTTTTTTTATAAACTAATTGTTATTTTTCACTAAAAAAACGTACTATTAATAAAAAATAATTTTGATGTAAAAAAATTATTGCTACATACCTTTACAAAAATTCAAAATTTCCTCAATTTTTCCGCAGAAAAAGGTATATAACCCCTTAATAGATCAGGGCTGATGGAGACATTGGATTTAAAAATATATTTCAGTTTTCTGTAGGCTGTCTACATTAGTCCAATTATCCTAGATTTCGTATGTTTAGTTGTCCCTACTAATTATAATTTGATGACGTAGATATTTGTATTATGTAACTTGTATAATTTAGTTTCCTTCTACCGAATGTCGAGAGGGGAAAGATTTACTGTATTTCGGAGATATTTATTTTATTCTAAAAGTAGGATACTACTTTAGATGAGGCGTCTAAATTGTCCGAAATTAACGTCATCTACAAATCGTAGGTGGTTTAGGTTTTAAGATTTTTACGCCCATGTCTTGTAGCTCAATGGTCTGAAATATGTACTTGCAAAAGGGTAGTAAATACTTTTTAATTTCTTCTTGGTTCAACATCTCCGGTGGAGTTTACTGATCATCGTAGCAATTTGAACCTTTGAGATAGCCGACGATACCCTGAACCATTCAATTAGGTTACGAAGCCAGGATGTGCGCTGTCTTCCCACACTTCTTTTCCCTATGATTTTCTTTGAATTATCAACTTCAGTAGCCCGTATTTTTAGTTTCTAGAGATGTGGCACAGTTATTAGAGCTTTCGCTTGTGTATAGTAAAGAGGTTTTCGTTTTCCTAATTCATCCTGCGGAGTGCATCGATATTGGTGACTTTGCCAACTCATGGTATGCGCTGCATGCCGTGATAAAGCCACATTTCTAACTTTTTTGGTGGTTTTTTGAGTTAGCGTCCAGCTTTCTGTTCCATAGAGAAATATCGGAAAAATGTAGCAACGGATCATTCTTAATATTAGGTCTAGCCTTACACCTGTAGAAGTTTTTTTTTTATAACAAATGCTGCGCTGGTTTGTTCTCTGCGAGCTAAAATTTCTTGACGGTATGTACATTCGTCATTCATCCAGATTCCAAGATATTTTATATTTTGAGACTTGTTCTATTCTCTACCCGTTTATTTGTAATTGGATTTTTTTGTTTGGTTTCTGAAATTGCCATGGGCTTTGTTTGTGTTATGTTCATTTGGAGACCATATCCTTTACTTTTCACTTCTAAGTTATTCGTTATGCGTGTGAGATACTAGCACAGCCGTATCGTCTGCATAGCGAATATTAATAATTGCTCTGCTATTTACAACAGTTCCTGCGGGGTCCTCTGAAAGTGCTTCTCTAAATTTGTCTTCAAAATCAATGTTAAATAACATTAGGAAAAGAACACACTCCTGTCTGACACTCTTTCGTATATTAATGTTGTATGACAGTTCGTTTTCGTTCTTAAATTTTGCTGCCTGGCCTGGATTGATATAATTCTGAGGTCGCTATAGTGCTAAAATATTTAGCAGCTTTTCGTGTTTGACATTATCGAAAGCTTTGCTGTAGCCAATATAACAGGCATAGACGCCCTTACTAACATCTCGGCAGCGTTGTCCTAGTATCCTAAATGCATAGAGCGATTCCCTTGTTACAAATCCATTACGGAATTCGAATGGTGTGTCCGTTTTGTCTGCCTCGTTTCTGTAGATTCTCGTATGAATGATCGTAAGAACAGTTTTACTCAGGTTTTTTAATGATTCGTTCATTATTGTGAATTGACAAAAGCTCTAACCATCAATTTTTTCATCATTTTGTGATATAGAATCAAATCGGCCGTAACAAGAGACAAGAGGGCTTTACATTTAACAGAAACGCAATATATGTATATACACAAAGGGGTTTCATAATTAAATAGTTTGCACATTGCAGTAAACATAATAAGCGGCCGGTCATATATTTTTCAATTCCTGGTAACATTTTTCCGAGAAGGGAAAATTTTCAAATTTTATGCGAATCTCGGAAGATGAATTACGCTTCAATGTTGACCTAATCGCGCGGTCTTTTCTAGTTTTCTGAAAATATGTTTGGATATTTCTCCAGTCTAAGGATGATTTGATACTTTGTTGTTGGACGAAAAAGTTAATTTTTTGTCTCGAAATAGTTGTAAAAAATATGCAATATTTGCATCAGAAAAGTATATATTTACTCCGATTTGTAATGAAAATTCAACAGAAATTCCTCTAAGAGATTGTAGTTTCATATTTCAAGTTTTGATAAATACAATCTGATAATGCTTAAGTACAGTATAGTTTATAGACATCCGTGCAATTATCACAAAATGCTTCATTATTTCGAAATAAATTTATTTCTCGGCGCGCACCCCTCCAGTTTTTCCTGGGGCCACGGTTTATACACTCCGCAAAAGAAGTAGCAGCAGTTCCGTTAGTCTCACAACGCGTTTTTCGAATAGATTTTCAGCTCGAATCCTCGAACGAGATTTTCGAAGATTCGCCTTAAAATCCTTTTCGTATTTTCTCGGGAAATGAGAACTTTCAAATTTTAAACCCTCTATCTAATATATAATTTTAATTACTTATGGCCGAGATAGTGCTGGATTTAACAACAAATTACTTTATTAAAAAAGTTTAAATTAAATATTTTTTGCATGATTTTTAATTTGAATTATATTAATAATTAGTTATAAATAAATATTAAAGCTTGTTAATTTTAATTTTCTTCACATGTGTTTATTTTATTTCTTTAATCACTGTTTGTCTGTTTGTTGTTATGTTAATATTAATGATGTATAACTATCTATATCCAAAAATACCTTTATATGGCATAACTACACAAAAATTCCCTTCTACAAAATTCCTCCAATAAACAATACTGTAACATAATTAACAGAAAATAAAATAAATAAAAATACAAATAAAATATATGAATCTATAGTATATGTTTTAATTATATTTTTCAGATAAAAAGAGAAGAAATAGAGCCAGACAGGGGCTCTTCACCACCATTTCTCAAACGTGACTCAACAATATTCATAGATAGGATTTCCAAACGTCATAAACCTGCAGAAGATCCCTTAGCGGACATTGCAGATATTCCAAAAACAAGTAATGATGAAAGTGGAAACTTCGCAAATTTTGTAGGCCACAAAATGAGAAGATATACAGACACAACACGAAATATCGTTCAATTTAAAATTAGTGAAATCATTTTTAATGCTGACCAGGGACAATATGATTCTTATAATTCCAAGAACAGACGAGCTGCATCGTCTGATTTGTCATCTTAAACAGTTCGCTTGAAATAAATAATATTGGTTTATCTCACACAGTTATAGTCTTATTTGTGCCGCTATGTACAGTTCGTGATATTACAATCTTAATTTAGAAACAATATTTCATACACATCTGTTCTGAATTTGGTTCAAGCTCTCGAGGGATGCTGAGACGTAGTTTTGGATTAAAATAAGACAAACTGCACTGTCCGTAAACATACGTCTGTATTAAATAATATCCAGCAACTCACTGGCGAGAAGACTGTTTAGGGGGCTACATAAAACATGCATTTCGCAGTATATACTTGCGTTGGAAATATCCTTTTTCAAGATGGATGGATGGTAAAGTACAGCTGTGTATAAGTTTAAAATTGAATGTTGCGTACAATATTTAACACATGCATCATGTAAAATATTAAAATATACTGTAAATAATAAAGTTTATTTTATTGTATTCGTAGTACTTTTACATTAAGAATGACTTTTTATATTAACGACCATTTCTATATTCCAAGTTAGTTTGTCAAGACATATAGGCTATATAATGTCCTTTAGATGGCCACATATTTCTGAATTAATACTATTCAAGGCTGATATTTACATATGGTAGTAGGTGGCTTCTCATGTTGGTAACGTGGGCAGTAGTACGGCATGTGGGGGATGCGAGAGTTGACTCCAGATACTCGAACGTCATCAAATATATTGATGAGCATGCTACCCTCCATGTTAAAGTGCCAGAAGACTTAGTTACGGGGAAAATGCTGATCAAAAGAAGAGTACGCCAGGATGAGACAATCTTGTCGAAACTTATCATCCTAGCGCTAGGAGGAAATAGGAATTAACATAGATGGGAAGTATCTCAATCATCTCGATTTCGCAGACGACATCGTACTAATGAGTCGCGACGAGGAATAATAAATTAAATGATTAACGAGTTGCGCCAAGCTTCAGTAGCTGTAGGATTACAGATGAACTTGGATAAGACAAAAAATAGTGTCACAGCGATATCACGGTCAATAGCAAGCACTTCAAATGGTCGAAGAATAAGTATACCTGGGACACACGATAAAACTCAAAACAAGAATAGTGCTGACCTGCGCCGCATTTCGCTATCTGGGACAGATTCCGTAAGGAACCGAAAATCCCTATAAACCTGAAGCGCAAAATAAATACCTCTTGCATCTTGCCAGTAACCTACGTAACATACGGACTCGAAACCGCAACAAGCAGTGCAAACCGCCTCCGGGTGTGTGGACGAAAGAGTCATGCAGTTGTGACCAGGACTATCAAAACGCTGGCCCGTGGGTTAATCAATACCTAGATAAAGGGACGACATCCAACCCCATGCAGGAAACAACTGGGTACAAAGATCCCAAAACAGACAATCGAGATACATGGAAGAGGCTTTCGTTTAGGAGTGAATGGCTACAGGCTGATGATGATGATGATGGTAATTAGGGCTGCCAACAATTCTTGTTTGAAGGACGGTTCGGAGAGCGCCTAATCCTGCTTAGGGGTGTAAATACTACAATTGAAATTTCTAAAATCAAAATATTATCCGCGGTGATCTACGCTTTTAAGTTCCTGTTTCTTCAGCAGTGGGTGAAGAAAAATCGAATGCAACTTGATAAAGTAAAAGCCCGTTTCCTGAAGAAAGCCGTAGGATAACAAAACAAAATACCCCAAAGACCTTTGTATTCCGACTCGTAAAGCATGGCCGAAGAAATGATCGAAAACTTCAAAGGAGTATCGAACCCCGTGACAATAGAATACAGAGGCCATATAGAAGAGAAGGACAAGGAGTTCGTGGTGAAGAGATATACGGATAGTCCAGCTTACATTATACAAGTGTGGAAGGGACCCAATTAGAAAGAACGATACATTCTAACGTGTGTGGCCCAGCATGGGTAATTCATCTTTTGTGCAATAAGGTACACTTCCACCACCCGGAGGAGTCGTGTACATGCCAATTATTGGAGTGATCAGACACCACCTACAAAGTTACAGGGAATGACAAAACCGCTCCAACCCTCAATTTGTCAACTGCACCAAAGCAAACAAACAAAGTGACAGGTCCATTTAATCCGATCTAATCTGTAATTTACAAAAGCCTCTAATATCTAATCTGCGATCTCTAACTCCTATTTTGTGATATCAATCATCATCAATTATTGTCATTGGTGTATACTTTATACTGTAATTGTTCTGTCAATTTAGTTATGATTTATTATTGTAAATAACATACATACATACATAATACTTGGGAATAATACTATCTACAACTGTCGTTTGCGAATAAAGATTATTAAGTATTGCGTGCATTTATCTTGTCATTATTGCACTGCAAGTCTTTATGACCAAACCAATTACATTTCATGCTTTACACGCTTTCACTTTGAAATACAATCTGGGGATTGATTAAAGTTGCCTTCAATTAACCGCGACATGTATTGGCTAGACCGGTTACGGAGGCTGCTTATAGTGCTTATAGTATGGATTTATTAAAGTATCTGTTCTGATAGATTTGCTGCTCGTACAAAGAGGACGCTACATGGTAAAATCATTACACGTTTTAGTGATACTACAGTTTTCTCTACACATTTGAGCTAAATAATTAAAATATTATTATTTATTTATTCCAAAATAATAAATAAGGAGAACAATTGACCTATATCGACTAGCATGCTACGTGTAATGTCCAAAAAGTGCCTACTATTACAACTTCTGAGGTTGGTAAACGTTTCATCTTCACATCATTGTTCAAAACGGTCTCCCACGATATTAGAAACTGAAAGCTTCCTAATTCACGTTTTATTACAATAATTTAGGTGGAGAATTCTTCAATTTCAACAAAAATAATTTAATTTAATGCGAATGTTTTTTTTAGAAACTGCGGATACGCAAATGCATAAATAGGTCAGGTCTACTTGACGCGGTGTTCAGGCGCAAAATGACGAAAAACTAGCACAAATTTGAATACCAAATATGAATGGGTAGTTTATTTTATGAGCAAGGGTCAGTTTGTATGATTTATGTTGGGCGTTTCGATCTGAGAAAGCCGCAAGCTTCTTTTGGCGACCGAGGGCTTGATAAAGGACAAAGGAAAGTGACACTAAGGATGTGTGAGAAAGGTAAAGCTTAGCACGACAATATTTTACCCACGGCGAGATTGATTTGTATTAAACTTACAATGGGTGCTCATAAAGAATGTATATGTTGCTTCGGCGTGTTTCCCAAGATAGACCTAGGCGGTTAATTTTTTAGTACCTCGCATTCAGTTGTTGATGTCAGTTTAAATATTAATGTCAGACTTATTCAATTATGCGAACTATTATTAACTTCTACACCCTCGTCACAATTACTTCTGTTAATATCTTCTTAACAGGTGGACGGCTGCACGATTTCACAAGAAAAATAGCTATCCTTACGTGATAAAATATGAAACATTTCTTTATGAATATCCATTTTCCCCAGAAAAATGCAAAGCTGCCCGCACCACCTGTGATTTGGCGAGGTTTTGCAGCTGGAGTAGCTAGCGGCGATTTTGAAAGTTTTACGTATTTAAAATATCCTTCGTCCAAAGTAATCAAAAATAAGAAACTAGATGGATCTCATAAACAAAAATAAAGCATTGTTTTAAACTTATATTCTTTTAGAAAATACAATTGTATACAGAAGAGAGACCATACAAACATAAAGTGTTCAACAAATAGACATACAGCGATATACGATCAATATTGATAAGCAAAGAATGGAAAAAAAGAATGGAAAATGATGACCTATAGCGCCGCGTACTTTTTCCATCCTTTGCTTATCAATTCTGAGTGTGATTGTACTGTTGTCTTTACTTATCTACATAATGTTTACTGTCAAATAGTTACAAGAAAGACAGATGCATGAAAACATTATAATTGTCATAAAAAAAAGTTCAAATTACAGAAGAATCTCCCAAATCAATACCGCGTACACAATTCTAACCAATATCCTGTTATACAGAATAATACCGCTCATTGGCTGTATGAACAAGACTTCCTTGGTCCTTAATTTCGGTCATTGCCTTATGCATATTTAGCCACGATATTTTTTTTCTTCTAACTCCTCTCTTTCCTTCAATTTTACCTTCAATGTTAAGGTATAGTAATCATACTTCGTATCATGAATCCCAGATATGCAGATTCCTTCATTTTATCGCAGTCAAACATTCACAACTTCTGCCTACCCGACGCATGACTTTCTCATTAGTTATTCGTGCAGTCCACGAGATTCGGAGCATTCTGTGGTAGAGCCATATCTCAAAAGCTTCTATTCTGTTCATTAATGGTACATTTCTTTTCTATTACTACCTCTGACCATATGTAGCATCTTATTCTAAGGTTCCAACCAAATTCGATGTTGGTAAGGAATATTTTAACTTTCATGAATGCATTGCGCACATTTTCAATTCCGCATTTACCCTCGGGGTTTGATAACCAGTCGTCTGTTAACTTTGTTCTCAAGTACTTTAATTTGCTGACTTTTGTTCTATTGGTACGTTGCCAAATGTCACTACCGCGTCCTTTCTATGTTCAGGTCTCGGAATATAACTATAAATTTTGTTTTCGCAATATGTATGTTCAGTCCCAACAGTCCCATTGAGTTGACTATGAGTCCCTATCTTTTTGACATGTTTAAAATAGTTGCTAAAATAGCAATAAACAAGTAATAAAAATACAAAGAAAAACTCGTTTTAATTATTAGTAACAAATAAATTATGTTTCTATATTTATTTGCCCATAAATTCCCGCTCGTTAACTAACTTAAGCACAATGTACCTTTGATTAAATTTGGCAACATCACTGTATATGTCCAAGTTGTCAAAAGTGTCGCGGCGTTATGAAATGAATCAGCTTTTATAACATCCTGCATTAATATATTAAGTAGAACATCTACTTAATATTTTAACATACCTTGCGGATTTAAGAAAATTGATCTACATTTACCTGGCAACAATTCAAGATAATTTGTGTTATCTGTAACATAGATAATTAATGTACTGGAAATTCGTTTCAAACTTTAATATAAGCAGCCACTTTAATGGAAAATTTATTATGCACACAGTCAGTCTATATTAAATTATAATTAATATATAATACATTTTAATTAGTATAGAGTGTTAATACACACAATAATTCCTATAGATATTATATTATGGGCGTTTATAAATGACCCTATTTGCTCTACTCCGTACTGTATATTAAATGCAATAATTCGCAGTGATTGTATAAAATATGCATTAAGGAGTAACTGCTATGGCGCACACAATTTGCAATTTATGCAAATCGTTTTTTGAACGTGTAATTTATGTGGATTACGTGCAAAATTGCAGCCGCACAATACAGTGTTCACACTGCTAAAGTTTTTATTTTCCGCTCTTCACAATATGACGTATATCCGCATTGAAGCAACGTGTTGCTTGTGTGCCCCAAGACCGCGCTGGGAGTCCTGAATCGATTTATAAGCAGGGGCCACATAGCATGGCAGAATGTAAAATAGTATATCGTGCAAAACTGAACGCCATATTATTTCCGGACATGTAATCTGGCGCTGGCCGGTGGCCGATATATTGAATGGGCCCGCCATAAAAGAATTTAATGATTACAGAATGATTTAGTGCTAGGCACCAACTACTGCAGTATGGGAGGTATGCCTGTTCAAGGTACTGAACTTTTAGCGTGAGCTTCAATAGAGAATTTTGCGGTGTGATATAAATTACGTGTATTATGCAGAAACGTTATTAAATATTTCAATTATGATTGCAAGTTTTCAGCCGCTGTGATTTATGTTATCAGATGATACATTTTTGGTCCTCGATGTGTGTTCAGTTTGAATGAATAACTAGTAATCAGATCTACAAATGATTGATAAATCGGTATTCAGTCGTTTGATAAATGTAACTGAACGTTTCCATAGAGTATATGTGTTTGTTTTAAATTAAACTCAAAACGATTTCATTGCATTTTCAATCAGATTTTAGTCTCCATATTTCACAGAATAATTTTGTGTATGGTTGCATCTGCAAACAATTCAATTAACAATTTAGTTGCTTTCTGATTTTAATTTATTCAAATCTCGATAAGAACATAAATGCATTTCATGTCTATGCATATCACTTTCAAATATATTTGCTTTACAGATACCTTTGTGTTTGCTAATAAAATGCATGCTATTATCCCGAACGCATATTTACTGATCCGACAGGGGCAATTTTTATATATCATGTTTCAGTAAAATTGAACTCAGATCTTACGGTAAAATAGGATTACATTAAGTTAAATTATATTTAAGCATCACATTCCCTATATTATACCATGCGTTGATAAATATCGGTTTTTTACTACGTTAATTTTGTTTCTAAGCTTTCAATTCCGCCATAACCTGTAGAGTGTTTTTATTTTGTTTTATTTTTGATCGTGAGATGAAGACGTTTGTAGATCATTATAATTCCTCATCGGCAGGAAACGCTGCCAGGAAGTTCGCTTCCGTATCGGGTCCACGGAAGTGATCCCAAAAAGGAAGGACAAGTATCTGGGGATTATTATCAACCAGGGTTTGACCTGCCGCAAGCATTTAGTATGGGCAGGGGCGAGAGCAGCCAACTGTACTGCAGCCCTGGCAGCGATCATGCCCAATCGACGAGGACCCGGGCAAATCAATAGGGCAATGGTAGAGACTGGTTTATCACCGCACCAGAGAAATTCTTGTACGGCAATAGAGGAAAACTGTGCTACGGATGGCGAGGGGCAACAGGATGGTGTCCAGAGAGGAGATACAAGTCATTGGGGCATACCTTCAGTTGAACACCCTGCGCAGGAGTGCACTAGCCGCTTCCGGGAAGGGCTCACCACCACGGTTGCTAGAGGCTGAACGGTCTAAAAATGGCAGAGTGAATGAATCAACTTGGAAGCAAAAGCCGGTTGGACCAGACGACGCATCCCTAAGATACAACCGTGGGTAACCAGAACACATAGAAAGGTGAGCTACTAACTCACTGTTGTGTGTACTTAAGCGACGCCCGATTGTCTGGGCAGATAAGCCTTTCGGCCGTTAAGTCTCAACGAAACCCTAATGACCTACTAACCCATTAGAAAGCGTAATTAGAACGTCACAGAAGAGGATAGAGTGGCAAGAGTACCCTTCAACGAAACAGTCGCGGAGCGACCAAGATGACACACACAACATAGTCTTCACCCAAACAAGATCCACAACTTTTCAACACCACAGCAATAGTTTTAGTCCTCAGTACATTGAGGTGTAGGCAGCGACGCCTCCAGTTCCTTCCGACGACGTTCCAAGAGTTAACCAGTTGGTATCCAGCGGTAGTTCCCCTCAGCATTGGCGGCATCGACTCGGCAACTTGACCTCAGTATTGGCGTTATCGGCAGAAGCTTTACATCGTTACACATCATTTTTGTGACATCGGTGGTCCTTTACCACCAATCCACACCATCGCGCAGGTCCTTTCGGGTCACGGGTGCTTAAGGGCGTATCACAGACGCACGCTCCTCGATCAGACGGAAGAGGACACAACCCAGCACGCCATCTTCATGTGTATTAGATGGGCGGCCCTGTGGTCAGCACTGGATGGACTCATCTGTACCTGCCTGATGCCATAGAATATGGTATAAGACCATGCTGGAGAGCCCGGAAGCGTGGACAGCAACTAACAACAATGGCACTACCATCATGGAAGAACGCAGCAGAGAGGAGTGAGAATGCCAGGGACGGCAGCGACGAGCCGGCGGGAGGGACGTAGCGCATCGAGGTGCCGTGGGACAATTGTGTAGATACTTCAAGACCTGCGCAGAAGGCGCAATGACTCCCCCAACCTGAAGGCTATAATGCCCATTTTAACAGCCTGCAGGCTGATCGTTTCCGGGCTGGGTGACAGAGCAAGGGTTTAGTGGGCATTCCTTGCCCTGAATGCCAAGACGAATTCCACACTTCGTAAAAGCATTCCCCCCACAGCAAAAAGACATCGCTATAACGTTAAATCTTTAGAGCAATGAAAAGAAATTCTGAAGAAGGCAACAATATTTAAGTTCAGAAGCACAGCAATGTTATAGTGTTCATTATTATAAAGAAGAAGAGCTGGGTCGAATAATTAATAGCTTAAAACAAAAACGCAGCTAGCTTAGAGAACCTAAAAAACAAGCTTGGAAACTTCTAGGCTAAGGAGTAATGATAAGCCTCTTAGAGCTACTGAAGCAGATTTGGGGAAGTAAGAGGAGCAATCCAGGTCGATGGAGAGAAGGGTAAATCGTACCAATTCATAAAGCATAAGCTCGGAAGATACCGGAAAAATATATGGAGTTAATATTAGTTAATACGAGGTATAAAATATATGCCAAATTAATTGTGAAAAGTGATAGAAGAAGCTGAAAAATGCCTGGAGGACGTGCAGTGGACTTGGTATCGCCTTTGCTAAGATAGAAGCCGCCCTGCTATCTACCAAGAGAGTAGGTGTCCAGGCGCGATTGGAATGCTAGGGTCTATATTCCCGGTGACGAGGAAAATCAAGTACCTAGAAATCACAAGTCCAACACCAACTAAACAGCGCATATGCTGGAAACGATGAGAGGAAGCCTGGACCGAAGCAGCGCCCGTAAGAGCCAAACATCGGAGGCCCGGTGGAAACGAAGAGGAGGTTGCTGGCGACGGTGTCGCACGCTCAACTCCTGCACGTAGCTCCCCCCAGGTCGACCCAACAAAGACCCAGTGGACATGCTAAGGATAGCGTTGCGTATAGATACTATTCTGCTTACCCGGCTCTACAGGACCACTTCTATAGACGCGATGGAGGTATTGGTGATACTAGCGGACATGGTAAACAGAAACCAAAGGTGTAACAGCTCCGAAGACGGCAAAAGAAGTGGCTAGAGCACACGCCATAACTAGATCACAAAGACGGCGGGACGAGACACGAAACGCGACATGGACGAAGGGAAAGGAATCCCCAACTCAGACCGCCCATAGACAGGAAACACGGACAGACAGACCAAAGGTTGACGCAACTGCCAACAGGTCATGGAGTTGGGTGGAGAAGGCGACAAGTAACAGGTGTCTTTACTGTAGCCAGACAGCCGACCCGGCCTATATGAAGTACAGCTCCTACAGATGGTACCGTACTTGGGCCACTTTATGGACTGAGCTGCAGGAGGACGAACGACGAGCCCTCTCCGCAGCAGACGGGACGACTAATACTAGAATACTCCGGGCATTGGGATAAGGTCGCGAAATTTGCAACAACGGCGATGAAGCATGAAATTTGACGATCACCTGCAGACGTAAGACATGACGACAGATCAACAGGATGAAATGGAAAATAAGACTGACGGACCTAGCTGAGACATCATTAGGGGGTTTTGGGTACCATTAAGGCGGGCGAGCCCCGTAGAGACAGAACGAGTTTTGGTTTAACCCATAGGCGCCTCGGTCAGAACGTGGGGTGAATCCGACACTACCCATGCCTACCACCTAGTAGTGGTGACTGGGCATGGGTGACTTTCGAATATTTCACCTCACATAACAAAAAAGGGTTTTAGAAGTGAGAAGTCATCAATAAATCAAATAGTAATGTTGAATTATATTGTGCAGGAGGCGGTATCGAAAAAGAGACATGACAACATAAGATGATGACAGATGTCATGATAAGATGAAGACGCCTGCTAGATAGGATGACAAGATAATAAAGGTGACACTTTTACAGATTTTCTCACGGTCATGATTTAGTTCCCAGGTCAAAGTGTCCCCCGACCTACTCATATGATAATATGATATTTGTAGATCATACGGCAGCGTATGACAGGGTAGATAGAAAGATGTTGTTTCATAGATTGACTAGAACATATATGATTGGACAAACGGTAGACAGAATGAAATCCTTCTATAATGAATCTTGGTGTAAGGTTACGAATAGGGTTAACATGTCACGCTTGACTGATGTATAGTGTGTCCCATGACACGACACGTATATCTAAACAGTCCCCTAATAGTCAATTAGTTTGAATCTTAGAGGATCTCTAAAGTGAGAACGTCGGAGGTATGTTATTAGGGTAGACGAAAGTGTGGATGTTAGCATATGCAGTCCACAAAGCAGAAAGGAGGAATATTACTAGAAAACCAAATGCTTAGAGCACATTTCTATGTACAAATCCCCATTTATGGTCAATTAACGTAATACTACTAATTTAAAAAAGTAACTTTACTTAATTTTGACAATAAAATGTGTATGCCAAATGTAATTTTCACACACAATATTGCTCCCTATCCGATGATAACTTACTTTTGTCCTTAGCAAAAAAGGGGAATGTAAGAAAAAACTCACAAATTTCTCACATTAGTAAATTACAACAAATAATTAAAAACAATCTCAAACTCTTAATGTTACAGGTATATTGTAAAATTCAATGAGGTAGTGTGTCTAATAAGGCGCGGGTGAGAATCAGATATTTTCAATTCTCGGATGGGCCGTGATGGAAATGGACATTTCTTCTTATATAACCTATTTAAAACTTCTGCCAATTTCTGTTCAGTGGCTCGTCAACTTCAAAAGGTGTTGTTCTTCTGCAGTTTGAAATTTCAAACCAGGCCCATATCACAGTCACACTCAAGGTATGAGAGACCTTTTATAGGAAAAGCCATCACTACGCTGGATAATCTTCATGCATATGCACAATAGAGTGCAAATACAGAAATATTGTTTTTATTTTGTCGCCCACAAGAATCACAAAATATTTTAAGGTGGCGAACTGATACATCTACCTTCGTAAATATGTAATTGTGAAGAAACGACTCCACGTTATTGGTGGTAATATTGGGCAGACTCATTTTGTTGATAATCTATTGCGTTGGCTTTGGCTTTCAACAGAAAGATATAGCATCTTACTTCCCCGTCCTCTTCCGTAGATAGAACGTATCCGCCTTCAAAACATATATTCCCTAGAGGGCACTACCCGGGGATCCTGATGGCATGAGCATGTTGACGGTTATTACCATATGGGTGTGCATTGCTAATTGATGTGGTGCGGCCAGATGCCGGTTTACTTTCCTCCTAGGGGGTAAGTTGTACAATTTTTATATCCGCCTTCGTTTTATGTACATTGTTCAAAACAGTAATTTTGTCCAGCTTCCAAAGACTTGCGAAGTTGTTCCCTATATGAATTGTTTGTGGTTATTTTGTCCAATTTGTCTTTTAATGCATATTTCATTTCCGCCAAATATGAATCGCACTCGCTGCTCGTGTCAGATCGAGGATCCATCCCTCTAGCATTTTAAACAAAGACGCTACCGAATTTAAACCAGGAAAATGCATGAATATTCATAGTTTTTAGATTGATACACAGTTCAATGTACATATCCTATATTTTCTAGTGCAGCTGTACATTTGGGATTGTCGTGTTGGGCAGTATTATTGTATAGAGTGAAAGCATAGAACCATAAACAGGATATCATGTACACTGACATGATAGGATCTGCGAAAATGGACAGAACGTAAAGAAATGGTTGGGTGACGACGGCCTGGATGTTTGTAAATGGACAATGGAAAAGCCGAGACTAATTCAGCGGAGCATTTGATAGTAAAGATGAAAAATACCGATAAGATATTTATTTAGGTATGTGTGTTAATTTTGTTATTTTTAGGATATACTATTCACAATTAGTTGAGATTTGTTTAAGACTATATTAGCCTGTATATTATTTGCTTAAGCCTTGGTTTCATAGGAAAACGGTGGCATTTAAGAGGCCATTCGTGATGTAATTTTTCACAATATAAAAATTTATAAGTGAATAACCATCACCATAATTCACTGCGAATCATTGCTTTGTTGTATTACATTACGGTATATCTGGAAAACAATATTCATTTATACACAGGTAAAATGTTTTTTTGTCTACAAGGATACACAACTAGCACTTTTTTCTAGGAAACGGCACCCCTTTCTAGGAAACCAGGGCTTTTGTAATAGTAATAGGTTGCTTGTATCATCCTCAATCTGCGAAAATTTTCAATAAAGTCTGATTCTCGATGAATAAAATACTCAAAGCTATTTAAAGCTCATAATATATAAATATATTATACCAGAAATATTACACGCTAATATAGTTCCTCATAAAAGTAGAAAAATGCCGGTATAACTAATATCTGTTTTTTATTAGAGCATCGACAATGTCCAACCTAATAGATATCCATAAATGTTACTGATATATAGATAAAAAATAAATAAAGATAAGAAAATATCTCATTTTATTTGACTTTCTAATACAGAATACTCTAGAACACGCTAAATATTTTACTATTATTTGCATGCGTGCAATCAAATAATTTGAAGCATTAAATTAATGGTAGGTCTCGGAAACCGCATATAATAATATATCACAGTAAGTATATTTATTTGTTGGATTTACATGTTGTATGATATCCCTCTAAATTATACCCATTCTGCTAGTGATGACAGGCGCGTTCACCATTTGTTTTACATGTATATACAATTAAAATATTGCTTCCATGTTTTTCTGTATGTAGCTAATTACGACAGCAATCACGTTTGTTTTGAATATTATGTTACATATTATATTTATAAAAGGTGTAATCACAAAATATTAATATTGATTTATTTATTAATTAATTGATATTTCCGTCTGCCTTTTGTATTTCAAGCTAAATTTTATATTTTAGTTTATTTTATACGTGAGTTTGTTAGTTATTGCCTACAGCGTTTGCTCATGTATGGTTTTATTTTCAGCCAAATAGAACGATAAACTTGAATAAAGTACATAAACATTAACTCTTGACCATAAACCTAGTTTTATTTAAAAGCTTATTATGTGGCATTAATATTTGAAAACGATGGGGCATATGGCCAACGAGGCTGTTTCCTGACAAAGCGCATCTTGGGTTACAGTTTCGAGTAATGGTGGTATGTCATTAATACCACAAACTATGTTGGCTTACAGGGCGCCAGTTCTTCATAGATTAAAAAAACTCCCATTATGTTACTTGTGTGCCGTTCTGGTTAAGTATTTTTCGTTAGTAAGTATCCTGTCGGTTATAGGGTATTTTATTTTTGTATATAGTTTTATTTCTTTCGGTGGTCTAGGGCCTCTTCTTCGGCACATATCCTGATTTTTTTTTCTATTCGCTTCTTCAAAACTGATTTGTTCTTTCTTCGTTTCCACATCTGAATTTTGGTATTATGAACCCGTACTTATTGGCCATTAAGTACCTTGGTAAGCTTTCTCGGTAATCATCTCTATATTTGGAACCTTGCTTTTACAAAATATTTAAATCTGTGGCTGATGATATTTTTTTGAGAAATATGTTTAAATGTGACTACTTCTAAGGAAATTAGTTATGACTAATTAGTAATTATCACCCCAATTCAACAATTTAAACGGTTTAGTAAAGAAATTCATATATAAATATATCTATATATATATATATATATATATATATATATATATATATATATATATAATAAAAATTTAGTTGATGATTAATATTATTGAGTAATTAATTTATATGTGATATATTTCTAATGAAGGGATGAAATCAAGTTGTTGTACTAAAATATATAAAAACAACCTTTTCTTTAAATGAAATAAGCTATTGATTCGCAAATGGTTGGAAGTACATTACCTCTATCCTGTAATGGAAAAAGTGTTCAATAAAACGATTCCCATGGTAAATTGAGTTAAGACCGAACATATACTAAAACCGCAACAGTCAGTAAAGGTTATTTATTCCCGGCAACATACGAACTTGTAGGATTAACTCTATTCCAGCGCGTATATAAAAACAAAGGATGCTGAGCGTAGCGGGCCCTAATTATTATTCCAAATACGCCTAAAACTAGAACGCAAACACAAATAAAATATTAAAGGCATTTACAGCTAACCGAATATGAATTGTGGCTTTATTTATTAGATCCACGTCGCATATTCTCTATTTGATTTTATAATTTAAAAATCGATTCAATTTATAGTAGGGCATACACAATTGTTTAATAAACTTGCTGGCAGCAATTGCGAGTTTGAGTATTACACTGTATATCCCATGGTTATATTAAGAATGAGTAATATATGAGGACTCGTAGATGTATGTAAGAAATACATACATATATAGTATTCAGGTGGTTCAAATGCAAAGGACATGAAATAATAAACATTGCGGTAGGGCGCCTGCGTGTAATAGCCCGGGCTTCAGCCAGTCCTGGCAGCGTCGTCGATACGATCGCACGCGTACCGACGCCGGCGTCGAAATTCTGCATTTCTTTAACTAGCAGCACACGACCGCAAGCGCCGTGGACGAGCTTTTCACGTTTCATGAGACAAACTCTCACTCAAATCGAATGTAAGTTTAAAATTATGGCTTTAATATTACTAAAACATTTCCAGCATCAGTTTTCGTAACCTTTATTTATGGATATATGTTCATTTACGTCTTAGGTTTTATTTTAAATTTAAGTAATAATTAATATCTTTATTACATACTAGTTAAGGTTCTTAATATGTTTATATTTGATAAAATATTTCTTGTATATGCTTTTAAACTGAATACATATGAATGATAACAAATTATCATAGCCTTTGGTATTATTGATTGGCTGTTTCTATTTATAGTTAGAATTTTATAATAGTGCAACACATGTATTTGTTATGGACGCTACCTTTATTGAGCCATTGGTTTTGTTTTATATTATAATATATTCACTTTCATAATACAGCAGTGCTGTATAAGGAAAGTGTTGTTATCGCGAAAAAGTTCTATAACTACAAATTTTAAATTGCTTCATGTTTCATGTCTATTTCGACTATTTTACTTATTTTTGGAAAATGTCTCCGTGTGTATCCCCGTGCATAAAAATGCCGGAAAATGAGGCACTGTGCCAATTCCTTTGCAAAAGTGAACCCTCAAATAAAAATAAATAAAAATCTAGTTTTATATTATTACTTCTACTACTAATAATTATTTATTTATTCATTTATTTATTTAATCGAGTGCCTAGCTACCATATCATTGGCGTAAGGCAATAATAATAATAATAATCATCATAATAACATAAAACTAGATTCTTAATATTTGTGGGTTAGTTCACTTATTATTATCCTCAATGCTTCACATATAGGGATCATGTTTGGAAATTGTGTTTGTTTTCAAATTACGAACGTAGGATCGTATTTGAGCATAATCTGACAGCTAAAACTGACATAGTTTATCTGAAACAAACATCGTCTTTTGCATAACATAGTTTATGCAAAAGACGAATTTGTTTTTTGATCGTCTATTTATACGAACATTTTATTGGTTCATAATAAATTTCGATTTCAAAGTCATTTTATTAAAATGAGATTTTTTGAATCAAGAGAAAATATTTATTTTGATGAAAGAATATTTTTTTGGTAATGATTTTGTCGGTCTATTTTATACAAAACTTATATATTCTAAATCATGTAAAATTTAATTGCACACAACAATCTGTTGTAGCATATTTATATAAGATTATAATTAATATTTATTAAATTATCAGTGCCGAAACTTTCATATATATATATATATATATATATATATATATATATATATATATATATATATCCTGAATATTTTTTTAATAAAGTTATTTAAATTGAGTTGAAAACGGTGAAGTTGGAAGCGATTATTATTATTATTATTAAAAAATATTCAGGATAGAAAAAACAGACGAATCGAACTAATAGTTAACTTACAGGTTATATAATTGGTTATTGAATAAAAGGGTTAAGTCATAATTTTTACGAAAATAAGGTTTTTATGTCTTTTCAACCAAGAAAATCTGCTCTTTCCATTGGTGCACACGGCTTGTAAACTTTACATTTCCTGACTTAAACCCTTTTGCCTAAACAGAAGTGATATAATACAGATAGCTTAATTGACAAAAATACTACTTTTTAAGACAGAATGATGCAACGTATGATGTGCTGATGTGCATATCTAAATTTATACACTGATAGTTTAAACGCAAACTATTTGTTGACCGCAAGAAATGTCGTTGTTGGGTTTTATTCGGTCTTTCTATAATTTATATTCCCATATTGGACTATCGATATTTTCTGGCCGATTGTTATTGAGAAACGCGAATTTAATCTAAAGGTAATTGAGGTGAACGATATTAGACAAGTACATAAAAAAGAGAATACACACTGAAAGATATGCTATCATTTAACAAAAGCTATTAATTAATTTTGTTCTATATGGTCGGAATATCGATAATATAAGAATCATCGATATTTTCTGCTTGATTATTATTGATAGTTGTTGACAGTTTTTATTAGATCGTTTGGAAACTATCGACAATTTATTAATTCCTAATTAACATTCATGCATACTTGGATAATACATTTGATTAGTACAGTAAATTCAGGCAATACCGATCAACGTATTCAAACACAAAACGAAACTCTCTCTTCAAATTATTTTTAGTTAAATATTTCTTGATTTTCAACTCAACCCCTGCGGTTTCAACGTTCTAATAAATAATTACCTACATATGTTAAATTCTGTGTGAGATGAAAACGTACAATATTCGTGCGGTATGTCTATATTGATTGAAGCACGCACATATATTTGAATGGAATGCCGAACATGATTGAAATATGATCAATTGTCATTGTTATTATTTTTATTATGGTTTTGGTATTATATTATTATTGAATTAGTATTAATGTATATGCATACGTAAATCCATTTATGCGGTATGACTTAATAATAAAAATGGAGCATAGGGTACATTAGTATATTCCCTATAAGCTGGATTGAATAAAGTGACTAGCGTGACTTCATGATATAAGATGTACATCTGATAGTGACAATTACAGACAATTCCATAAATGTAAACCATAACTAAAATTAAAGTCGTAGGTATATTATGCCTATGCTATGGACAGTGACAATTTGTTTAATCTGAGCAAGAACAGTCAAACATTTTTTTTTATTCATTATATATATATATATATATATATATATATATATATATATATATAATATTATTCATTAACCTATTTTATTATTATTATTTATTCCTACATTTATTTTTAAAATTATACTTCCTCAGATGTTTACTAACATGTTTAAAGAGATAAAATATGAAATTCCAAACGTTTCGAAATATTGATGAATACCAATATGCCAAATATTGATATCCAAAAACAAATTGAACTGTGACTAGTCTAAGGACTAACGAACAATGTATATCTCTAGTAAAATTAAATTATACATTTGTAAGAGTTCCTATCGCTCGTATCGTACAAACTTCACTTCAACCCAACGTGCGTCTTCTCCCAGGTCTTCTAATTTCGCCTATTTTTCCTTGCAACAGAAGTGTAATAGCTTATAATTTGGGTTTCTCAAAGCATGTCCTAGGTATGAGAGGAATACAATTGACAATGCGGATTGTTAGTTTTACAATCTTCACTTTACACTGCTTTCACAATATACCAACTCAAAGGGTTTTACTGAGATTTACATGCTGTACGAGCCGCTCTTTATGTCTTTTAGTAATATTCTTTATCTTATTTTATATAATCTTCACTCCTAAGTCTCGGTGGAGTTACTATATCTAGTATACCAGAGAGCATCGGTATAGTGGATGCTTCCTGGTATTCTAGAAATAGTGACATCCGCCGAAACCTAGGAGTACAGATTATTTTATTTTGAAATGTCGGCATAACTTGGATAGTTGTTCTATTGGCACAGGCCCATAGCTGTGTACCGTAGGTCCAGATGGGTTTTAAACTTGGTCATAGATGAGTCATTTGTTATGTCATTAGTTCAGACTGTCTACCCAGTAGCTACTGCATTTTTTTAGTCTTTTATCAAGATCTTTTCGTTTACTCTTCTACATATACTTTCCATTTCAGTTTAGCGTTCAGCGTTAAGCCTAGATATTTTGCTTAGTTAGAGGATGGTATCTGGGGTCCATTAATGTTATTGAGATATAATTGATTTTTCAATACGTAAACTTTGCAGGTGTCGATTTATTTTCGTTGAGTTCAATTGGACACTTCATTGTCTTTATTTTGACTTCGACTTCGAGTTCTTTTCTGTTGACACTTCTTGGCTTTATCCTGTTGCTATAAGGCCGGTGTCATCTTCTTCTTCTTATAGTGCTGTTTTCGATAGAAGTTTGACGACCATCTTGGCAATCTTGATATTGTTTACTGCGATTGTTAATAGTTCATTAGATGTGCAATTGAACCATTTTCTTAAGTTCAACGGCATCCTATGCTATGTTTGTGTTGGATTATTAATCGAAGAAATTTATACCGCTCTCCTCGCATCACGTGACCTAAATATTCTAATTTTCGACTTTATATTATGTTAATAAGCCCTTAGTTATTTTATCCGTTCATGGTATTCTAAGGATTCTTCTAAATAACCACATTTCGAATGCTTCCAGTGCATGATGGTGTACGCCTTGAGTGTTATGGCTTCCATTTCATATAGTAGTATAGAATATATGTAGCATTTTATCATCTTGATTTTTATTCTGACAACTCAGCAACAGAAGAAGTTTCTCATTCTGTAGAATGAGCTATTTCTATCGCTTTGCGAGTTAATCCAGGTCATCAAGCGCTTATTATTCCTACCCTTTCTATGAGCTTATTTTCTGTAGAATGATCTATTTCTATCATGCACATTATTGTATCCGTGCTATCGGGTTGCGAGTTAATCCAAGTCATCAAGCGCTTATTATTCCTACCCTTTCTATGAGCTTATTTTCTACAATAAGAAGTTCATTGTTATTTCGTGCTTTGGTGTACGCCTTGAGTATTATCGCTTCCATTTCACATTGTAGTATAGAATATATGTAGTATTTTATCATATTAATTTTTATTCAGACGACTCAGCACCAGAAGAAGTTTCTCATTCTGTAGAATGAACTATTTCTATCCTACACATTATTTCATCCGTGCTATCACTTTGCGAGTTAATCCAAGTCTCCAAGTACTTATATTTTTCTACCCTTGCAATGACTTATTTTCTACAACAAGTTGTTCATTATTATTTCGTTTTTTGGAGAATATCTATATATAATAACCCATTCTATTATTTTCTGCAGATCCTGTAGATTGTCTGCTATTAGGACTGTATCTGCGGATGTTGTTTATGCATCTGCCGTTGGCTCTGATACTAGCTGCTTCAACGCTAATTGCTTCTTCGATTATCATTTCTGAGAATAGGTTAAACAATACAGGAGACAGTGTCATGGAGTAAGTTCTTGTCTTATTTAAGTTCACGGATTGCTACACACATATTCATCTAAAGTTGTCTAATAGCGAACCAAGGTTAACAAATGATGAAGCTGGCTTGCAATTGATGACATAAACACTTGCAGCAGATAACATCCAATCTATAATAATATAGTTATTGGGTATCAAAACAAATACCCATATTTCTTAAACACTGTTATCATATTAATTTATCTAACTAGACCTATGATACGAGATACATGTAAGCTGACTGAATGAGTTCTATATACCAAGAAACGTACGAAAGGTGGTGACAAACACTGATGAATCATATTATTAAGATATTGTTTAAAATCAGGGGCGGCGTAGTGCAGTGGTTGCGGTATAATTTGCTTATATTTACGCCTTATCCATTTTCACTCAACCCTTCACTCACCTTTCTGCAATCCCGCACCCAATCTGCTTTTACTCCCTCATATTCGTTGCGAATTTGCCACCATGTGTCTTTTCCTCTACTACACAGCACACACGCGGTGTACCCTTTCTCCACATTTTCCTTCCTCTCTTAACCAAGACTTAGATTGTGACTCAGGGATCCCAGTTTTCATTCACGACTAGGTATACTATTTGCTGTACTCTTTGGATGACTCGGCGGTTTAAATATAATACGTTTTCTTGTGGCATCCTTTCTTTGCTTATTATCATGAATTTTGTCTTTTTTGTATTTAGTTTGAAGCCGTACTCCTCCCCTACTTCATATATACCATTTAGTAGTCTTTGTAGTCCTTCAGGTGTGTTTGCTAGCAATAACGTGTTGTCAGTGTATCGTATATTGTCGATGATTATCATCTTATAGTATGAAGTAAGAATTCTTACTAAATGCATTATCATTTATAATGGCAAATAAACTTCGATAAGTATTTGATTAATTTACCAGAGATGACTCCAATCCATTTTTGCAGATTTTATGTGTAGAACACAAACTAATAGGTTTTTTGGATTTTTTCAGTTGAGCTGGGAGTATGGTCGGTAGAGAATTTATAATTTAACATCTACAATGCTATATTCGACAATGGTGCTTCATTTTATCTAAAAAATAATGTTTTCCAGTGTCCGACATTTAGATTTTGGAGTACATCTGACAATATTTGACAATATTTGACAATATTTGACAATATTTGGCAATATTTGACAATATTTGATAATATTTGACAATATTTGACAATATTTGAGAATAGTTGACAATAGTTGACAATAGTTGACAATAGTTTACAATAGTTTACAATAGTTTACAATAGTTTACAATAGTTTACAATAGTTTACAATAGTTTACAATAGTTTACAATAGTTTACCATAGTTGACAATAGTTGGAGAAAAGTCAAAATTAGCAATTCGAAATTTTTCACGAAAACAATACCTTCCCTATACAGCAGTGATGTATTAGGAAAGTTATTAAATTCGGTGCTACTCGGAAAAATTTCATGTTTTTAGCTACTTCACCAAACGTAAATACATTTAAATCCAACCTCTTGATTAATTATTAGCTACTTATTTTAGAAAACTGAACCGGATTTGCTTGTTTACTCCGGGAGATATTATGTTTTATAGGTTTAGTTTCCACGTGTGGAAATAAATAGAATTTGACACTGTGCGGACGCGTTTATACGAATATTTCCAATTGGGCTAATTATTTCTCTTGAGCTTCCATGATCATAAATGAGATCTACATAGATATAATCATAAAACGGAGAGTAGAATTGCAATATGTCTACAAAACTGTATACATATAAATTTTATTATGCGACTTCCATGTCTGAAAACAACTGTTTGTGATTTTTTCCATCATTTCCATAGTTCTATAACTACGACGGTGTCCAGACATCGATAGTTCGATAGTGCCCATTCATTAGCTGAAAGAACATTGGGGATGCTGCCAGTAACATCTTTGGGACGGTGGAATTTTCACAATTAATCACTTCTTCAAATGTTAATTAAAAATTTAAATATATTTGGTAAGTTTTGTGTTTTAAGGTGATTTTTTGATTCGAAATATGTCGATTCGTTACAGCCGTTTCATCTCGGTCGATTGCACGCGGTCGTTTCATAGCGAGAACATTTCAACTCGAGCCATTTCACCCCTAACGGTGTGTCCTTAGTGAGAGTATTTTCAGGAGAGATAAGTTGAGTACATCCTTAGTGAAGCATCCTGTAATATTTCTGGTATTAAATTACTTTTCTCTGTAAAATAATCGCTAGTACGTTGTGAAGAATTGTATAGTAAATAATAATATGTATGGTCAATTATTATTAATAAATTAATATAATAATCAAATAAGTTCTGTTCGTTTAACAATTAAATATGAATAATAATAAAATGTTAACAAGGAATAAAAATTCTGGTTTATTTAAACTACATTTATTCTCACATTCAAGAGTGTTAGGAATAAAGCACGCTAATTAATTAATATATCTCTTATGAAACACACGACAATAATTGACAATAATTTTCAGAACTCTGTATAAAGTAATTGTTTTTACTTAAACAAGTCACAACAGCTGAAAGATTTTCATTTCCACCCTTTTATCCCATTTATGGCAAAGACACTTTTAAAACAGCCCAATAATCTCGCCTATAAGATAATGTCATTGTTTGAAGTAAATCTATTCGGCAGACTAACTGTATACAACTTGCAATCGCCTTGATCTGACCTACAGATCCCAAATTAAATCAATTTATTGTTATTAGACTGAAAGAAAATGACACTTAATACACCATTTACTGCGCGGGCTGATTGCCAAAATAAAGATAGCCTTACTCTCATGTGCGATCCGCATAATCCAGCCGTTTATTTACTCTATTGTGTTTCACCTAAATAAAATATTTGTGTGTACACAGTAAAACGACCATTGTTATACACAATGCGCTGGATGTACGTGCAGCAATTTTTAATTGGAGTACTAGCTGAGAATTTATAAAATGGTATACGTATAATTGTTTTATTTTTGTGTTGCTTATTTTATTGTTCGGACTTTCATGTGCATATGGCCGTGATCTAGTTTTATACACTAACCCAATGTTTTCATTACTGTATAGATAACTATTTACTATAAAAATCTTATAGGCAAAGACGATTTTGGAAAACTGTATATATTTTAATACTATTCGAGTAGATACATCAAACCTAAAACTAGTTGTGTTTGGATTTAATAATGACTTTCAAGTGTTCTGAAAAACAAGCTGAGTAAGTATATTTTTCTATAGTACCAGCTCTGGTTTATATAATAATTCACTTCAACAAGCAGATTATTTCCGGGGAAACAAAACGAATGGAACTATAATGAAATTGTGAGCTGCATAAACATCTCAGTTTTATTCAATTTGTGGAAGAGTGAAATAACTTTTCCCTCGTGATTCATTTCGGTTCGTAAATACGCTGAGACCTATTTTTTGTTGACTTCTCGTTCTCGCTCGTATCTCCCCTAGCATGGATCTGTTTCGGTATTGTATTTTCCTTTGTGCGCGGCTAAGTTCCGCATACATTATCGATCCGTGTAATCAGTTTCCAATTAATTAATTATGTGTGAAAGCGTACAATTGCGCACGCTGACATGTATGTAGCAATTAATATATCAATTGTCAAGTACTTGAATATCGTATTATTAGTTACGAGCACTTTAAGTTGTGAAATAAAACCATACACGAATTTATGGAGGTAGGGCGATTGATAGTAAAATAATAATAATAATAAAGGAGAAGAATAAAACTACTATGTTTTTTACCACTTGTTATTTTATTCATCTCATTTTTTGAAAATGAATTACCACGTAGTAGACGCCAAAACCATTCAATTTCAGTAAAAGAATAATAATAAGTGATAGTAAGTAATCAAAATTAATGAACAAATAACACTTTCAATAAAAAAACCGATATAATTACCATAAAAAACTATCAACAAAACTTCAAAACATAATAGAAAACAGCACATATAAAAAGAATGGAAGAATATCTATCCATGGACAAATTAAGAGATTATTAACCAGATAAAATACAGAAACAAATGTCACAAAATACAGCTAAAACATCCTACAATTTAAAGACTAAAGGTGAATACAATACACAAAAAGAAAAATAAACTAATAAAAACAATAAAACTAAATTCTTTAAAAGAAAATTTCAAAAGAACATAAACAGCGTTAGGAAATTTCTAGAAATTAATAAATAATCCAACAAACAAAAACGAAAAAAGAAAAACATCGAACAAAACCAAAAACAAAGTGGAGAAATAACAAACAAAAACATAGAAATAGCAAATGAAATAAATTGACTATGAGAAAACAAATAAATAAAAACGAATCGATCCCAGAAACATAATTATAAAAAACAAATCAACAACATAATTTTGAAACAAAGAACACCGAATTGAATAAAGCAAATAATATCAGAACAAACAACAAACAGACAACAAAGCAATTAGACAAAATAACATCATTAATCTAAATAAAACAGCGCTAACCTAAATTATCGTAAAATCAATAATGTAATCGAAAAAGGCAGGGGTGATCAAACTTTTGGGCAATCTGTGTTTTTAATTTTGGGAGGCGGTATACCAACATCGTGAGTGATCATAAGAAAAGTAGTAATTTAAAGCCAAAAATAAGTTTAAATTTTAAATAAACATAGATAATAATAATGCGTATTCAATATCAAGTTATTTTAATAAAAATAAATATTATTTCTTCTCATAAACTAATTAATAAAACAATAAATTACATGTCAAATCAGAGAGACGGACGATTTAATTACACGGTCGACTGGACCACCGCTGTCGACGCTTTGGCCACCCCCGGAAGAAAATATATACCCAGAACACATGAATAAATCATCATTATTCTCATTTTAAAAATAAGTGACAAAACCTGGAAACTATAGAACTATAGTCCTACTTTCTTCCTTAAACAAAATACTTGAAAAAGAAAACTTTCAGAAAAAGTGTTGGTATATTATTACACTATGGTTAAAACTGATAACACGCGAGATGTTCAAAATCTACATCATATGCGATATGTTTTTTTTTTTAGATTTATTAAAATGCAAATTCTATGATAATAACATAAATCGGAATTATTTTCCAACTCTATAACAATTATACAATGGCTTTACCTAATTTCTTACAGTAGATATTGGAACCTTTTTTGTAGAGGATTTCCGTAAAGTTAAGGTAAATACCGAATGATGTATCCTCTGAGCTTTCCGCTTGCTCGGCGAAAATGTCCTCGGGCTGATCGCCTTATAAAGATGGAAGCTTTTTTTGTTAAGTAGAATTATATGTATAAAAACTAAAAGGGATAGAAAATAAAGTTATGAAAGCTTTATACGCAGGTTTCTAACGCTAGTGAGATTAAATAAAAGCAGCATGAGAAATATTTTATATACAGTAAGATAGTTATTGGTAAATTCTTTTTGATAAATGTGAAAAATTTCAAAATTGTACCAATATTATAGCTTATAAACGTTTTATAATCAGTTTTGTTTTTCTCCTGTAGAACCTCGAAATAAAATTTCAGATGTGTGGTGTTGCTGCTTAGGCGACGATATGTGAAACATATAAAAGCTAAATTATTATTGGTTTCACTTCATTATGTTTTAAATTAATGGTCACCGATAAAATTAGTCAGCTAAAAATAATGTTATTTTATGTTAAAGGAAATATTCGAAATTTTACATCATTATTTTAAATAAACATATTTGAATTATGCTAATTAAAATCTATTACCCTTTAAAATAGGATTATATAGGTGCATAAATATTCTAAATATATATTTATTACTTCCGTTAACGATGCTGTTATTATACGATGTTAAGACATAACTAAATTATATATCAGTATCCAAAAATATATTGAAATTTATTCTGTACAATTCAGTTAGAATAATGAAAATGCATGTGGCTGTTAAAATTTTAATATATAAAACAACAGGTAAACATAAAATAATTGCAATTTAAAGTATATACGACTATTTAAATATATAACCCAGCTCAATGAGATAGTGATAGTGATCCGTCTCGTATTGAGCATTGGGGAGCGTGAGTTCAAATCCCGTGCTAGGTGAAATTTCGCAAATCACCTTTCACACTTTCTCTATGAAGTTAAGGTAAATACTCTTCTAAGCTGGGATTATGTATTTTTATTTATTTTTTGTATTTTTATCTATATATTTATTTTATTTAATCGTATTGTTGTTGGGGTAATTTTGGTTATGCCTAACAAAGGTTGTTATTTTTTTACTCCTCTGAGCTTCTCCCTTTACAAGCGGACAAGCCTTCGACCTGATAGCTACAGAGACATAAGGTTTTTTCCCTATATATCAACAATATATAATATATATATATATATATATATATATATATATATATATTGAAATTCATTTGTACGCTGATTAACGTATGTGGCTTCTAATATTTGTATTTAAACAAAGCGCAAATCAAATTAAGACCTATGCTTACAATAATCTTATTTGCAAGCTTTACTAGTTAATATTCAATTATATAGAAATTTTAAAATACATTTATTTATACGCTGATTCAGTATTCCGTATGTTACTTTTATTTCTATTTGTATTTTTATTTTTATGTATTTTTGTTGTGGTTGTTGATGTTGAAGAGCATTTTTTGTGAGGGAAATGCCAAATAAAGGTCTATTTTTTAATTTTGTATTCATATTTATGCTGTTCATGTATGCGTCTTCTAATATTTTAATTTTTTAAACAAATCGTAAACATATATACTTAATAAAATGAAGAGCTATGCTTAAAATAATCTAATTTGTAGGCTAGCAAAATTGGGAGTTAATTATAAGTTATAAGTAATAAAACTTATAAGTTAAGATAACAAGTTGACTAACGCCTATTTTAAAAGTAAAACGAAGGTTTTAGATAGCTGAATTTATGTGGCCTGTCCGAACAAATAGGGGAGTAGACACGCAAAAACTGAATATACTACTACTGAAATAACATTATAAGGTAAACAAGGGAATTATAAAATCCAATGTTTACTCATAAGACATATGTTTATCCATAACACTTCTGCTTCTTCATATATTACTTGACTTAAATACAATATAATTGTGCGAACCTACTTAGGTGTATATCTAGGATAGTGTTTCCCAAAGTCGGCAATATAGCCCCCTGGAGGGCGCTGGATCGTTTCAGGGGGCTATAGTAGCTGCTGGTGTACTTGGGACGTGCTAAATACAAATATGAGGGGCGGTGAAAAAAGAAAACTGAAATAAGAACATTTAATACAACACATCGTATATTATCGTGAATTTATTTAATCTCAGCTTAATTAATCTCTAACCCGAATATTACTGTCGACGATTCCAACAAAAAATTTAGTTGTATAAATTTTATATATAACCACTCGAGATATTGCGTGAATTCATCCTCACTAGCTGAGCTACACTGATGAGATCTAATAAGATCGAAATCTAGATATGTAGATTGCTAAGAGGTGGATTCACACTTATATATGTTTTACAAAATTGGCTTTGTGCTGATATCGCAAGCACTCTGTTGGAATATTATTCCATAGAGGGCACTACACAGTGATCCTGATAGCATGAGGATGTTGACGGTTATTACCATATGGGTGTGCATTGCTAATTGATGTGGTGCCGCCAGATGACGTTTAACTTTCCTCCTAGGGGGTTAGTTGTATAACACTTTTATAGTTTATCATACTTCTGTGTTCATTCAAGAATGCATAACGAATTTTAATTTTTGTTTCTATTTTGCGAAAATTCTCTTTATTAGGTCCCGTGATTATTTCAAGACTATCCCCGGATAATCTCTATCCACCGTTCAACCATCGTCGCATCGTCCGTGGCCTATCTACGCAAAATGTTTCTCCTACGTTTTGGAAAAAATTACAGTATACGAGGACCAACAATTATTTAATTTAAGAGCAGGTTCAACTTGCAACGCCATTTACCGGACGTAGTTGTGTGCTCCTACCTGTTCACTGTTAGTCCAAAGAGAATAGGGATGCGATTCCTGACACCACTCGCGTATTCGTTTAACTGTTATACTGACAATTTGAGTTCGTCAATGATATAATTTAGGTGGATTCGTATTTTTTAAGGCTAGTACACCGAAATTCCCACTCACATAATGAATTGTTCATATTTTGCAAAGCAACAAATTGACTTTGACACAACTTTGAAACAAATACATTCGGAACGAGTGGTTCAGGAATCGTATCCTAGTCGCGTCGTCGTAATTTGTTTAACATGGTGTGAACAGTCGTTGGATGCGGACTGTGTGCGGTAGTAGCGCCGCATTCATGGCGAACGAAAAAGTCACCCAGCGCATCAACTTGAAGTTTCTAGTGAAACTCTAACATAATTTATTCAACTGTTGAACTAAGCTTACAAGGATACATCTATGTCACGTGCTGGAAGAATTCGAAGATGATAAGGCGTCCCAATACATAAAAAACCGAAAAAGGTTTAAAAAGTAATAAAATCTTTAAAGAAATGACTTTTGACTATAAGAATGGTTGCAGATATAGTAAATATTAACAGAGAGACAGTTCAATAAATTCTACATAACGAGCTGAACATGCACAATGACTTTAAGTTCATGCAGAATCTGAAGAAGCGTATATAAAAGAAATGTCCCGATTTGTGGAAACCAATACCTGGCTCCTCCACCAAGAAAATACGCTAGCGCATATTACTCTTCAAGTGACGTAATTTTTGGCCTCTAAAAGAAACCCGTACTTAACCACCCATCGTAGTCGTCAAATTGATGTGACTTTTACCTGAATGTTACAGAAAAATCTATAAAAATCAGCAGCCACAAGGCTCCACACACCAAAAGTCTTATCTCAAGGATCTAAGGACGTACCAGAAATAACAATGGACGCAGACGAAATGAAAAATAACCGCGCTCCAGGGAACGATGCGGTAGAAATTTAAGCCATCAAAATGGTGGAGAAATATTGCCTACATTCTCGCGGAATACCAAAATAATAGAATTCCATAAACAAGTGACTTATACCTATAAGTATACTGTCCCATCTGTACAAACTGTTTCTTAAAAATGAAAACTCAAACAGAGAAAACAGAGAAACATAACAAACCTTTCATTATAATATTGATCGACTATGAAAAAGCGTTTAGCAATATTAGGAACTCTCAAACCAAGCCGAGTAAACTATAAATTATCATCATCATCATCATCAACGAGCCACTTGATTCCATTGCTGGATATAGCCCCCCTCTAAACTTGACCAACGTTTTTTTTATTTTGAGCAACTTGTACCCAATTTGGTGTCACTCGCTCTAGATCGTCTGTACATCTGGCTGGGCGGTCAACCCCTGCTTTTATCCATACGGAGTTTTTTTTTGTTCCAGCGACCATCTTTGTATCGAGCAAGGCTTTCTGTCCACTTCCATTTGAGAGGAGCGATTATCTTAATAAAGTCACATACTCCTGTTCTCTGTCGTATGTGGTCATTTTTAATATGAACTGCACCAAGTATTGTGCGCCTCATAGATCTCTGTCCCACCCATAGTCTTTGTGCAGTAGCTTTTGTTAAAGTTAGGGTGTCTGCGCTGTATGTTATTACTGGTAGCACATATTGTTGGTATATTTTCCGTGTTAGGCACATTGGTAAATCACTGTTTTAACTGTTTTTGTGTTTACCAAATGCAGCCCAGCCCAGACGCTAGATTTCACAGGTCTGGTTATCACAACCAAATAATATATATATATATATATATATATATATATATATATATATATATATATATATATATATATATATCTACGTGCTCTACATTTTCTTCATTTACTGAGATTGGTGCATTGAGCAGGTTGGTAATGATTTTGGTCTTTGGTCATGTCCAATTTAGTCCTGCCGTATGAGATGTTGAAGATCGCATAGCATAGATTTGGTATCTTTCACGTTATCCACTATTAAAACTATATCATTGTAATTTTAGATGCTTTAGTTGTTCGTCATCTACTCGTATTCCTTTATTATCCCAGGAACACATCTTGAATGCGTATTCTAAGATAGCTGGAAATAGTCTAGGGGAGATTGTATCGCATTATCTGATGTTAAATTTATTAGTGTTTGCATGCATGTTTCTACTTCTAAAGCGTTACAATAGATGTGATGAATTAGTTTTGTGTATCGATAGTCAATTCGACATTGTTTCAAAGCTGTAATTATTGCAGGATACAACCGTGTCGAAAGCTTTTTGGAAATCAATAAAAGTTAGTACTAGAGGCTTGTTGTATTCTATGCTCTTTTCTATGAGTGTTTTAATAGCTTGAAGATGGTCGTTTCCAAATACTGCTCTAAAGTCAGCCTGTTCTTTTGATGGTAAAAAGTTTTACCTCTAGACACTTAATGATTTTTGTGAAAAGCTTATACAGATGTGAAACATGGATTGTGGGTCTGTAATTGTCAAGGTCAGTTATATCACCTTTCTTATGTAATAAAATAGTCACAGTATTATTCCACTTAGTTGGAATGACGCTATTATATAAGAATAAATAAAACAGTCTTTTATCAGTCGCAGTGCCTCCTCCCACCTTAACAGATTTTATGACTATATCATCCTCTCTTCGGGACGTCCCTTCATGAAGGAGAGACAATTTCTTATCTCGTTTATTGAAGTTTCTGGCATTACTTCAGATCGTTGATTTAAGACTCTGTTCTCAGCTGTTTGGCACGAACATTGGTCAATTTTCTTTAGTTCTAGTTTTATATAGGGTAGCATAGAAGTCTTCAACTATTTTAAACTTACATACTCTATTTGATGTTATTATTCCTAAATTATCCTTTAAATTAAATATTTCAGATTGTCCATTAGACAATGTCTTTCGAACTTTTATGCTACCATTTGACTCTATGGCTCTTTTGGTCAGTTCTGTGTTATATCTTCTTATGTCCAGTTTTAGATCGATTGTTGATATTCTTTATTTAAGTCTCTAAGTTGTTTAGAGTTTACATTTTCCTTCTTTCTTAGTTCTCGCCTGAGCTTCATTATATGCCTGGGGTTAGAACTAATTTGGTCATCCTTTTTCTTGTTGGTTTGGCAGTATTTTTGGTTAACATTTTTATGGCGTCCAGTACTATGTTATTAATCTAATCTATAGCGTTGTTTTTTATCTCGATATGTGTTATAGTTTCTGGGTATTTGTCTGTTTCTTCTCATGGGTTCCAGCATGTGTTTCTTTTCGTTTGAATAAAAAAAAACTTCTATCTTTATAGGGTTATCAGCCGTGAGGCTTTTCCGCCGGTCAAGGGAGAAGCTCACAGGAGTTTAATCACTCGGTATTTACCTTAACTTCACAGAAAACCTCTGAAAAACTGTGAAATGTGATTCGCGAAAATTCGTTCCCCGCTGGGGATCGAACTCAGGCTCCCCAATGCTCAGTACGAGACGGACGACGCCTCTAACCACTCGGCCGCTGAGCTGGGTTCGCTTGAATCATTTTCTGACGTTCGCTATTTAGATTTAGTGTTGTTTTAGCTATTATCATTCTAGGGTCGATTCCAGTGATAAATTTGTTCAGTACCGTAAAATTGTTTACTGCTTCGTTTTGTCAGTTATATAAAATCTATTTCGTTTTTTTTTCTGTGCATTTAGACTCCCTCAGGTCTATCTTCTATGCTTTTTCTTTTTAAGAAACTATTCATTGCATATAGTTTCTGCATTACTGGTATATTTAGTAACATTTTGCGTTCATTTCTGGATCCTATTCTACGTTTGCTAATCTCTGTTTCCGATTCATCTTCCTTCTTACCAATTTTTGCTTTAAAGTCACCACCCAGAATTGTGAAGTGTGTTGGCATATCACTTAATGCTTAGGAGATATTACCATAGAACCTTTCTACTTCTTCATCGTCATGATCGGTAGTGGGTGCATAAACATGAATGATTTTTATGCTAGAGGGAGGCGTTGGCTTTAATATAAGGAAAATTGCTCTTGGGGAAAAACTTTTTATGTTAGTAATATTTGTTGCATGGTTTTTGTGTATAAAGAAACCTCCTCCTCTAATGGATCTATCGACTTCTCCATTATAGTAAAATATATTTTCAGATTTCACTGTTCTCATTTCTTCTTCCCGTCTTCTAATCTCGCATATTCCTGCTATATCTCACTTTATGCGCACGGTGCGTAGACTATACTATTGTGCTTTATGCAATCTAGATCTTCTTACATTTCGATAAGTCTTCCTTCCGAATCAAGTGTTCTTGAGTTTTACGTAGCGATGTTAAGTACGAGATGTTTGATTTGCGTTTTTTTTACATTTGTCAATTTTTTGTCTCCCTCAGAATCCGCGGGACAGACTCAGGTTCATCAGTGTAAGATTGCGGGCGTTTCGCCCTACTCCAGGAGTATTCTTGTTTTAAAATTTGACACTTCATTTGAGGTTGTCTTTATACTGGCAAGATTTGTCCCTTTGTGAAATTACATTTTCTTAATTTCAGATCATACGGTTATTCCGCCGTTACTCGGTCGACAGAGCCTCGTTTGTTTTCCAGCAGTGGGTACCAACGTGCAGGTGAGGTTGTCATTTGAGATGGACTTACAGATATGATAGCTGCCAACTCCTTACCCACCTTACACTATAAATACAGATCATTCATTAATTAGATACACCGAAACGCCACATCCTGCATAAAAATACGAATAAAATCCACATCAATAACGGAGTGAGACAAGGCGATACCTGCTCTCTGCAGTTATTTACGGTGACTAGAGTATGTATTTAAATGTTTGGACTGGGAGGAAATAGGACTAAACATCAACGGCGAATGGATAATTTTTTTTCGATTCCCAGATGAAATTGTGCTAGTTAGAGATAACTTCCGGGAAGCACAATAAATGCTCAGATCTTTATGAGTTTTTTTTTTAATAATGAAATTTGAAAATGCATTTTATATTATTAATATTTTATTCATTGCTCATGGAGTGATTCTTTTAGGGTCACTTGGAAACATTGCTGTTTTTCGAATATTTTCCAGTCCCAAATAAAGCATGACCACCCGTTCCAAACCAATACCACCCCCAGCATGGAGTGGACAACCATACTTAAAAGCATCAATGTATGTCTTCAAATTAATTCCATTCTTTTAAAACAAGCGCATACCAAAGTAGGCCTAATAATAAATGTTGACAAGACCTAGCTAATAACTAACCTTGTTTTCTACGCACCAATAACCGTAGACAACATAGAAACAGAGTAGGTTGAAGCGTACAAGAACCTAGGCCACTTGGGTAGCATATGGTAAGCGGAAACAACTCTAACGCAATAGTCATGGAGCAGGCCAGTCTTGGGATTAGTTGCCGAGATAGAATTCCAAACCACACCTTAAGACAAAGAACAGGAGTGGAGCACATAATTTAGCGAATATTCAGGCTAAAGTGGAACCAAGCTGGTCATGTAGCCCAATGATCTGACGGCCGCTGGACAAAAGCGATCTTAGAATAGAGACGCAGAGGCCTGCGAAGCATTGAAGAACACCGCCAATCAAACGGACGGAAGGAATTTGGCATGCAGTTGAATAACATCCTGTAGACTGTTCCTCGTATTCACCAAAGTTCCATAATTTTATCAATAGCTATTGAACCAATAAGTATTCGTTGTTATAGCAACAATAAATACATTATCTAGGGAATGTAGTTGATTCTCTCTATTGGAAACACTGAATAATTGAACAAAAGGTGTCATCAAAGCTCCAATCACTAGCGCTATTCAAGGTGTTTGACATTTGTTTTGGCAATTTCTGTCACAATAACGTTTTCAATTTATACATTCAAGACCTTATGGGACCTATAAAATTTATGGGACGTTGGTGAATACGGGCATGAATGTATTAATGATTTAATTTTAAGGAATTTTGGAATAAAATATATTTTATTATTATTGTTATTATTATTATAATACAACTACCTTTAATAACATTGTGAATACAAACTTTAAAAAAATATACATTGCAGTATGCAGGAGTTAATGTTATAATATTTGAACAAATATAAGCCACGCGACTTCCACATAAACAAATATTTTACATGCTTTATACAAATACCAACTTGATTTACAATAGAAGGAACACGGTTTTGCATAAAAGATGGGCTTTACTTAAAATAAATATATCCTCTTAGTTGAGAAAATAAAAGTAAATCATGTGTGAAACAAACTCATGAATATTCTGGGCACGAACATGGTTTTGCTTTAGCTCGTTTGCAATATATAAAACATATACAAGAAAGTTTACGGTTAGCTAGATGCGTGTAAACATTTCTAAACTAAAAGTCCACAGTCTCTCGTCTTCCCTTTTTAATTAAACCACACATACGGGTTTATTTATGAGGAACTATTTATATTATTTCAAGTTGGGGATGGATTGCTTGTTTAATTTTGTTTTATTTAATTTTGTATTGTTTCATTTTCTTATTGCTATTACTGTTTTTGTCGTTGTCTGTATATTTATTGTTATTATTTTGAGAGTGCAGAGTTTGACTTTATATGTATGTCGAATGACAGACATTTGACCAAGTAAGTAATACTATAATTGTAAAGATTCTAAAACGCAACATAAATGAATATTCAATTTAAATACAGAAATATATTAAGCACAAAAGCAATAGAAATATTTTTTAAGTATTTACTATTAATAAAGATAGAAAGTTTAAAACAAAAATACAGAGGAAAATATTATTTCAAAAGAATGTAATATTGTATATATTTCTTACCTCTAGACATTATTAAGCTAGCCGATGATTTATTGCTTAATATTGGGTAACCTCTGTAACGTATAATCGCAGTTTTCTTATAATACGTCTCAACGAAAATGAGTTGCGTGTTTGAAATAGAAAATGTTGTGTAATACATAACCATAATATTTTCTATTCGACCCGAGTTATAATTGTAATTCTAAGAAAGTTGTGTGATTCGTTATTATTATTATTATTATTTTCTTCGATAAATATTTTTTTTCGGAACAAGTTATGATTTAATAAACATATGGCATGCCATAATATTTATTAAATAATTTCTATTTTCGCCCTGTTTTCGTTTAAGCGAGGGTTATATGTGAATGAGTTTATGATCCATATTTATTATGTTATTAATAAATATTAATTTATATGTCTTAATTCTTGTATTGTTCATATTAAAAAAAAAAGTATTTTAACTTTCTAAATTACATATATATTTTTGAAAATACACCGTTTATGATCAAAAATTACATAGAAACGGCCTATATAGATCTAATAACTAACGCCTGGCTAGCTGCTGACGGAGAAACTATGTAAAAGAAGAATGATGCTAGATTTAAATGTGGGAATGAGGATAGGAAGAATAGGTTTTTATGAAAATGAAGAAGCAAGTATGTAGATGTTTGGGAAAGGAAACTAAACTTTAGATCACCTACTCAATGAATGTCCAGAGCTGAAACAATGTAGTTAATGTAGAGGTAGTATTGCATCAGGATGGAATAGTATTAGTATGGATGAAAGCATTCAACAAGAGGAGAACGCAATTTTCCGGGAGCTCATAGAAAAGATAATATAATTTGCTTAAATGAACCCTAGTTTATGTGTATCTATTTATTGTATAAAATTAATTTGTATTTTTTACTTATGTTTAATCACTATGTGTTTGTAAATTGGTATGTGTGTCTGTAAATTGGTATGTTAGATGATTTTTAAAATTTCATTTATATACAAGATCTATGTAAATACATATTATGTGGCATATTAACATTAATAAATATCTATCAATACAAACAAGATTAGTAAACAAATTAAATTGGATTGACTGAGATAATCAAGAGGAAGAAAAAGCAAGGATGCATTCAATAGATACAGAAATAAATAAGGAAGGACAGAAAATAATCCATATAGAGGAAGAAAATTCACGGTATATTTTAAATAAAAATATGATTGGAGATAAGAAATCATAATTGCATACTTACAGTAAAGAGTAGAGCATGTGTACATGAGGTGCCCAGGTCCTTCAGAAAAAGGTGGAGAATATAAAACAGAGTGTGGAACGGAGACAGAAGTTTGAGAGAAGAAATAATGTAGTAGTGACAGGGATTGGAATGAAAAAAGTGAAATCGCCAATAGAAAGATTGAGCGTGAATATTCAGGTAAGGACACTAAAATTGGAGAAGAGCGGCGAGAAAGTCTGGAATTCGATAACTCGGATGAAAAAAAAAATCGTCGGGTTTGGTAAATGTACGTTTGCTTATGAGTTCGTAAGCAATACAGCTATCCGTGTTATATAAATAGACGTTAGTGTTAATATGTTTCTGGTAGAAGTATAATTTGTACTTTGTTGTTAATTTACATCAACAAAAACTGAACGCACTTAATGGCAAGGGCGGGATACCGAAAAATAAAAATTACTGATGACTGGTAGAAGTGGCAGGGTACTACTTCAAAAAGGAATAAAGGAGTCGAGCACTGTAGCACGGGATGTGTATAGACGTTTAGAACGTGGTGGGGCTAGCAAGGAATGTTATGCGAAGCGTAAGGGAAAAGGAGTTGAAGAATTGGTTAAGTTGTAAGACACTGGTGGGTATGGTAGAGACGTAGGCGACAGTGGTGGAAGGTACGGAATAGTATGCCGATAGGCCAGGACTGGATGATGCTTTAAAACACTTCCAGGCAGGCATCTCAAACGTTGAAATAATCATGGGAGCGAGAATCTTGATGGAGGTGGGTAAGAGAGGTAGCAGGCCGGAAGATTACTAGTGACGGATAAAGAAAGTAACAGTGTACTGAACAGATACATCAATAATTTGTTGATAATTTACAAAAATACTAAAAGCGCTTAATAAACGACCTATGAACGTAGAGATTACTTCTTACTTGATTGTACAGTGAATAGATCGATTTTGAAAAAAGTTTTAGAGGCACTAAAGATGACTTTCTGGCTATACTATATACACAACATATCGGTAGTTTTTATTATATTTGGATCTTGTTTTATTGATAAAGTGAATAAACAATTGTATAATACATTTGGATTTTCTATGATTTTAAGAGCTATTATAGGAGCTTTCGTATAACCGCCCCGTGGCGTGCTGTATCGCTCCAAATTTTGCGGTCGTGCACCGGTTGTAAGGGACGAGGTAGAATTGTGCGCATCGGGAGTGAAAAATTGATCAATAGACGCAAATACTAATAAACGAATACAGCTTATGTAAATTAGTAGTAATTGTAGTCAATATTTCTTGCACAGTTACTACAATTACTACTAATTAGAAGAAAAAAATAGACTAGCTAAAGTTAACATATGTTTAACATGGTCAACTTATCGCACCAAATGGAACTTTTATTATCTTTGTTGTTTTAGTATAAATAGGACGCATTCTGTGTATACAATTTATAAAGCAAACTACAATAAATGTTTGTCTAACGTTTAATGTACGTTTTTGCGGGGCTTTCTACAATCGATTAACTGCGCACAATTCGCTTTTTCACCAGAATAAGTTCTGAACAATATTCTCTCTTTTGAAAAAACAAGCGCCAAAACACAAACACCATTAGGCAGACAACACGTAAGCTAATGAGCGCAGTATAATTTTACATACTAAAGCCTCTTTCAAAACCTACTTTCCACAGACAGACAAATGGTCGATATTATATAAATCACAGAATATTCTTTAAACTGATTATATTAAATGTGTACGCTCTGCACCCTAATATACATCACGAATATACTATAAATCATTCTGAAACCGACTCATGAATATTCCGATCATGAAAGGGGTTTCGGGTCAGTTCGTTACTAGATTCTAACAATGTTTCAGACCAATGTAGTGCCATGTACTTTAAACATTCAAGTTTATGTCGACATAAAACTAATTAAAAACGGTGTTAGGGCTGTCGTTACTTCACAATGATAATTGGCTAATCAAATATGCCTGCAAATTATGGATTTGCATCGATTTCTGCCCGAGAATTCATTCGTTTAAAATACTCTCTAGCTAGGTATTTATATACAATGACATAGACAAAAAAGAAATGCTACAAACGCCATACTAACGTCGCCATATACATTACAATTATTAATAATACTATTTCTTTCAAAGAATAGTCGACATAACAAGTATACAGAAATAAAATTATATTTAGTTACATCCCAATACATACAGACTTTTAGACATGCTATTTGTAGTTTCGTAAATAACTATAAATAAATCATACCATATAACTTAATGGTAATTTCACTCTCCATGAAGATTGTAAAAAACTAGTTTCAATATAAAACGTTGTGTAATACGTGGTAATCACAAAAATCAATATCTAATGACTCCTGTCGAGTTCGATTTAACGCTGAACCCATAACGCAAACAAAAACTGTATAAGTTGTGATAATGAAGATTTTTTACTTGTCCGAACCACAGGCTTCAACCGAGCGGAAGTTCATAAAAACAAAATTAATGGAGCCTTTTTCTGCGTCTAGTTGTAACAACTCTTATATATCAAGAACAAGCATGATAATGCTATTTGTATGTTACTAATGTATACGGGTACTTACATTCTTTTTCCACATTTATTTAAGTGAACGTATTTTATAATTAAATATACTTCAGGCTAAAATTAAATTAGTTTTGTACCAAAATATTCGTCCTTTCGTTATAAATATACTTTATATAGGTGGAAGATCGGTTACGGTAGTTTCTACATAAAAACCCCAAACCTCGTCTTTTCTCCAAATGCTTGTCCGTACTTTACATGGTGTATTTATATGGTATATTATCGCATTATTACTTTTTATTATTATATAAATATTAATAATAACAAACACTGGCATCACAGAAAAAGAGCTATTTAGTTCACAAAAGTCGATAACAAACTTTTGTGAAACAACTAAATAGCTCTTTTCTGTCATGCCAGTGTTTGTTATTATTAATATTTATAATAATAATAAATAGTAATAATGCGATAATATACCATATAAATACACCATATAAATACACCATATAAATACACCATATAAATACACCATACAAATACACCATATAAAAGTACGGACAAGCATTTGGAGAAAAGACGAGGTTTGGGGTTTTTTATGTAGAAACTACTGTAACTGATCTTCCATCTATATAAAGTATATTTATAGGACGAATAGATTAATATAGTCATCAATACTAACATCTGAAACAATACAGCAATATTACGATTTAAAAAAGGAAATTTAACCTTTGTCATACATTCCATTCAAACTCAAAATTAAAAACCTTCTGAAAAACAACAAAATCAAAAAGGAATAGAAGAAGAACAGCACAGCAGATAGCTTAAACACGAACACAGAAAATGTAAAACACAAACCATCATTACCCACAGCCCAAGGAAGAATCACAACCACAAACCTCGCGGCAAGAACGGAGGGAAGGAACAAATTTTTTTTTTGTTAATATGCAAGAAGTAATTTTAATTTTTTAAATTTGTTATAATTAAATAAAAGCCTCGTAGCGAATAATACAAGCAAATAGGCAAATATTGAAATATTTAAAGCACATAAAAAAATTCAAACGCGAATGCATAAAGACAAAAATACACCAGAAAAAAAATTCTTCTTAAACCAAGCTTTCGGAGGAGCTTGGAGCCGAGAAAACAGCAGCCTGGGAGTTTTCCGGAAGAACCAATGATAACAACATATAATTTGTATATACAAATATACAATTATAACTTCGTGTATATATTTAAATAAAAATAATAATGTAATGTACGCTATACATAGAAGAATAATATTACATAATATTATCTTGAGTTCTGCTACAGAAATGCTAAATAGCCCTGTATATCTTACTTTTATTTAAGCCTAACCCTTAGGTGTAAGGTTTATATTGTATATGAAAATTTAGATTTTTTTATGTATTACTATTAACATTGATTAATCATCACATAGATGTTCGACGTCTGTCAATGTCCTGCTGTTTGTGGTCATGATTATTCAATGCTATTAAAGTGACCAAATTTACAATGAATTTACAATGAAAAGGAGAAAGAAAAATTGTAAGAAAAAAGTAAAACGTATATAATGAAACATTTTATTAATTCATACAAAAATACACTAATTATGCTTACATCCCTTTTAATTATTTAATTAAACGAGTATTTTCCATTAAATTAATATTTTTTCTAAATATAATATACAATTTTCTAACAAAATATTGGAAATTTTGGAGCAAGAAATATCCTTTATATTGAATTTGATGCGTAATAGTTCAGCGCGGCATCTCTGAATACAGATATTAACGGATTTGATTTATAATATCTAAGAGGGGGGCAGATAGGAGGACACTTTTCTAGGAAGGACAGAACCTACAAAAAAAGGACTGTCCTCACTAAAGGAGGACGATTGGTCACCTTATTACTATGTAACCAGTGTTTGTTTTCTTTTTCTTTGTAATTAGATTTGATGTGTGTTGAGAAAAAAATATGTTAAGTTTATTTGAAAATTATTATTATTTATTAAAAACATACAAAATTTCAGTGTATCACATATATTGTAAATCCGTTTTCCGAGCTATTTTGCATTATTTTATTTGACCATGAAAACAGTATTGATCTGTCTCCCGCACAACGTTTTATAAAGGATCAAGATTATATTATAAGATATATTATAGAAATATACCCACTTAAAAGTTTTGTGTAAATAACCAACAACTTTATGTTAGTTTCGACAACTTTCAGCATTATCTTATTACAGATCGCATAATATTTCATATACAGTTTTGCATAGTAATCCTAATATATAAATAAATAAATATAAATAACCTAGAAAGCTATACATGTCTTGTTTTTTTACAGGTCCGTGCCGACTCAAGTTACAATATCCGATATAAACTGTTAATAATGATGATCGTGTTTAAAGCTGGATATTTGTGCGAGACGCGCGTCGCTTGAAACATAGGATACAGATACTGATACTTGTACGGTTGAGATGGCTGATCAGGAAAACTTTGACGATGAGGTAAGTTGCTACATAGTTGTAATATATGCTATAATCAATTAACGTCAACTTGACGTGCTATACCTATATATGTATATTGATAGAATTCCTTTGTGCTCTCGAGTGGAAATATCTAGTGAATTTCATTTTGTATGGAGTATACATAACGGATAATAAATCGATTGATGTATTTTTCTTGTAACAAGGAGAATCTTTTTATATGAAAAAGTATATGATGAATAAATAAACGATTTATATTTTATTTCATTAAGTGTAACTTTGATTAACTTAGCCAATAGTTAATCTTAGCCGTTACTATGATATAGACTGTACAACACATGATTTTATTGTTTGATAAGACTTATAAGGCGTATCTGTACTATCAATCCAAGGGCACTATTAAATGAATTGTACTATCGATAGTAGCGTTAGTAGTTTGTTTCGTGTCAATGGCATATATATATATATATATATATATATATATATATATATATATATATATATATATATATATATGTATGTATGTGGCTTGTTTTATAATTTTATAATAGTTAGTTTATTTATGTTTTATGAACTGACTCATTAAAAGAAAATTTAAAAAGACCACACTTGCAAATTATGTTTTGATTATTATGTCACTTGTATTTATGTTTTTATGAACTCACTAATTCAAAATCAAAGTTAAAAAGCACTATAATAGCAAAATTATATTTTTATTATTATGTGGTTTGTTTTATAATAGTTAGTTGTATTTATGTTTACAATTACTTAACGAAATATAACGAATAGCAAAATGTATTCGATTTTACACATCCATTACTTCAGTGGGGTCAAACTAACTTATCTTACCCCATCATACAGCATCGAGGAAATGTATTGATTGTTGGCAAGCAAGGGTACCTTAACAAGATTTCTAATATCCTCAGCAGTAAATCTCCATCACCGTAAAGTTCGTAACACAAAAGTCAATAATTGCTCCTTAGACTACCCAATTCTATTTACTAATGATTTCAAACTGAAGTCGGCGTTCATTTCATTAGTTCGAGCAGAGTTCAAACTGGCAATTGATTACAACATTGTATCGCGCAAGTCGTTTGTTTTCCATTTTAACTCGAATTCGATGAAACAATTTAATTAAAATATTCGGCTCGATTGATATATTGCGATTACATTTGTTATAATTCTTGCAAAACGGTAGTTACTCATGAATTTTGTAATTGAAAACAAAGTTAGCAAACCGAGCGGATTGTGAATTAATTAAAATTTAATTTGATGCGAATTTCCTTTAATTCTAAAATTTATACTCTGTGCCGCTGAATATATTTAGGTCATCATGTTTTTATTTAATCGATAATGTGTCCCATAAAGTGTGAAAATCCCGTTTCGGAATTGGCTGCACACGATACTAATTCTATATTATGGCGCAGAATATCCCGGCGAACTTTACTCTCTGGACACTCGTCTCAAATATTGTTTCAAGCGCACGTTCTATTATCTGGAGAAATTTCATTACGGAATACAAACATACGAAACTAATTTTATTATGCTCAATATCTACGGTATTGTATGTGATACATGAATTTCTATTAATCAGAGGAATTATGTTTATATTGTTCACTAGTCAATAGTAAAGATGGGTTCCTCCTGAAATCAAATAGCTATGGAATGAAACAATAAGGACTTTATTTATCATGCAGAATGCTTCTACTTCTTATACATTATTTATACAATACATTATTATTAATAGACAATTGAATGGTTGTGGCGTTTACTATGTGATAATTCATCTCCTTCATCGATAATCGATTTGTTTGTATAACAAACGTTGATACGAACACATTAAGTAGCCGTTTTGCAAAAAAAAGTGAAGTCTATGAGCAACTGTGAACAGTTATAATTTAATGTAGATGCTATTCTTGCTCCCACTTTTCTAGATCTACGATTTCAAGTAGTTTTATCTACATCTCAAGTTGATCTTGTCAATTACTAAATTACTATATCACATATGCATGGAATGCACTAGAAAATTGAAATGCGGAAAAGAAAACATTAAAACAAGCAATATCTAAAAGAGTAAGACAATTTACATAACATATCTTCGAAATTTCATAACACAATATATATATATATATATATATATATATATATATATATTTAATTTTTTAATTTTTATTTTTTTAACGATAATAAAAAATGAAAATATATTATAATATATATATTTAAAGTTAAACTCGTGTATCAGGTAATAAAGCATATATCCCCACTATCAATTTGGATTCATGTCGAAGAAGTCAATTCTGCTGCCTCTAACTGTTCAAATAAACATCTAACTGCGAAACAGACTATCTAGAATAACTACTACTAATTATGAAGCCTTCGATTCGGTATGGCGCAATTGATTCGTAAATTATGCAAAACATTTCGAAATTTAATAACACAATATATCAATATACATATATCCAATATTAAATGAATATATATATATATATATATATATATATATATATTCATTTAATATTGGATTCCTACTATAAAACTAAAGAGATTTTCTGTGAAGTTAAGGTAGATAGCGGGTAATTATAGTCCTCCGAGCTTCTCCCTTTGCAACGGAAAAGCCCTCGGGCTGATAGCTATAAAGATAAATTTTTATTACATTTTTCGGGGGTTTCTGATTTTGTATATATAATAATTTTTCGTAATGCATTCCCCCCAAAAAAAACAGAACATACCGTTAATGTAAGGGAGTCGAATGTATAATCCCCATATACAAAAAAAAACATGATAATGATAAGGTAATGTACCCTACTCATCGTGATATATCAAAATTTAATGTATGTATTTTTTTGTATTTTGTTCCAAAGTCAAAGAGAAATAAACAGAATAATTTTGTAAACATATATTTTTAAATAAAGTTAACATTAAATTCTAATCCGGTCTAAATATTTGATGCACTCAGTTAGTGACACGAATATCAATGTTTCATATTTATCAGAGGATACAATGTAAATATATGCTATCCTCTAACTTATTCATTTATAAATTCATATTTTCTATTTACTCCAATGTTTTAACCGTATAAGACAACAGAAACTCACATTTATATTAATATTTATTTAGTTAGTTAGTCTTTTTACTTAATATTTATTGTTCAGAAGTATGTTAAGTCTATATTATAAATCTATTCTAATTATTAATTCAAGCTCAAACGATCAGGAAAGCTTGAAACGGAAATAAATGGGCACTTGTCAGGAACTGCAGAGCCATTATTTTTACCGTTCACCGTTAACTTTATTAATAAACCCGCATTGATCGTAAAGTCTGATTACTCTATTGCATAAACTCCTTCTCGTGTGGAAATTATAATTTTATTCAAGCTTTAAAGCGAACTTATGTAGATATTATTATTATTCGCACCATTTCAAATTGCGAACTGGCATACAATTGTAATTAAGTATGTTAAGTGTTTATCACAGTTACTTGATCTTTACTTTGCATAATCATCATCATAATCCAACAGCCTATTTTATTCACTGCAGGACATAGGCCCAATGTTAATAATTTTCATTGCATTCGGACCTGGGCTGCTTGAATCCAGATTTTTCTGATGCGGTTTATATCATCTGTCCATCGAGTTGGTGGGTGTCAAGGTTTTAATTATTTTTTCTTATGTTTTTGTCTATCATACTCCAGTCTTTCCTGTCTGTTGGCTGTTAGTATACTTTCCTCCTGCCACATTATTGTCACATTTTTTGAACTGTCTGAATTTCTGTGGCCTTCCTCTTAGTTTCAGTCTATCTACCCTCACTTCCCGTGCTTGCCCCAACTTATATACAGTCTTTACTGTCTGTCGGCTCTTAGTTTGTCTACCTACCCTTACTTCCCGTGCTTGTCCCAATTTATATACAGTCTTTCCTGTCTGACGGCTCTTAGTTTCAGTCTACCTACCCTCATTTCCCGTGCTTTACCCCAACTTTATTTTTCGAAACCGTTTTAGTTGTCTCTTTTTTATTTAATCGCTTCTTTATTTCTTTTTCTTACATCCTCCTCAGTAACATTTCTGCAGCTTACAGTTAATACATACTAACTTTTACTAATTAAATTATTAATGTATTGTTTGACCGCTCGGCTATGCCCTCTCTGTATTAGTTTTAGGTTTATATTATCATTACTGTCATGTTTAAGGGTAGTTTTTTTATAAGTTAGATTTAGTATATGTGTTACCGATTCGGCGAACATGCCGCTTACTCCACGCTCAGTGGGGTAGGAAAATCCAGACTGCCTCACTGACGAGGCGCACGCAGCCCAGATTTTCCGGCTGAGAAATCTTCATCTTATTCCAAACAGGTCTGAGCGCCTATATTTGTGTAATGTTTTGTTAATTTGTAACAATTTGAAGAGATCAGATACGGGATCAACTTTATTTTATTACTTGACTTAACATCTTTTCGTCTAGGATTAATCCTACCCCGTGCTGGTACTTAGTTTACTCATCGGAATAAAAAACATTGTTTTCGTGTATGTTTCATTGTCCGAAATCAGTTCATATCATCTAGCTGAATCCCATCACATTTATTTCCATTTTACCTACTTCAGTTAATCTGATAATTTTCTCAAAATAAACTTCAATATTTATATGGACTTATGGTCTATAATATAATTGTGTCGCTATTACGTGTATGTTCTTGAATAGGGTTTGTTCCACTGACTTATACGGGTGGTTTCGTAACTGGTCCGTTTGCAGGTACGGAATGAGATCACCGTCGTTGCATCGCCGGCAGTTTCATCGTCATGCCATTTCATCGCCGGGAGTTTTATCGCCATGCCATTTCATCACCGGCAGTTGCATCGCCATGCCATGTAATCGCCGACTAGTAAATTGTGGCGTATCCGTAGGTTAATGAAAAAAGTACTTCCTTGACGTAGTCGTTGGTTAATTCGCCTTGGCGTACGCGTTAGGTAATAAACCATAGGTATCCATTTAAACGCATAGCCGTCGGAAAACTACGTTCATTTTTCTGATATGTAGGCTGCGATGAAACGTCTTAGACCCTTGCGGATAGTCTCTCATATTTTAGAATAGGACGAATTATACCAGAGAGCACAAAATGTTGCCGCAAAGACTTAACAAACGAGGGCTATTTGTCATTTTGTAGTTTATTGCAATCTTAAACTAGGAATTACTGTGTATTTATCAATTTCTTATGTTTTCTAAAAGGTACATTTCGACATGATATCTGATATGATTTTAACATCATTTACATTTAACATATTCTATACTACTGATTTATACTTGGGACCTAGGCCCGGGACAAAAGTCTATTAAAAAATTCTTTAGTAGAAAATCGCAATTATAATTTATGGCGAAAATCAATGATCATTTAATATTATAATAGCATAGTAAAACCTCCGTTCTGGAAGAAATACTTTCTCAAGTAATATTTACGTTATATACGAGTACTTATGAGGCAATTACTTCGTTTAATTCATACCGCCTATTATGTCATCCGCTTCATAATGGTAATAACTTATTTTTAATGGGATCAATAATTAAGCGATTATTAAGTGTATTAAAGTCAGATTTACTGTACGCTATGCGCACGCTACCACCACACGCATACTTACATACCCACGCCATCAATGTCTATTAGCACAAAGTCAATTATGTCGTGAATCAAACTGAATCCAACATATAAACCTAAGCGTGACTTCGTATCATGTTGTTTTGTCATCCTAATTTTATGCGAATTTATAGAGTATATATTCTCCCTAACAGAACTAGCTGGCACAATTTAATATTATTTTAAACGACCGTCCATAAAATAACGAGATACCTTTTCTAAATATAAAAATAATTTTAATAACTTGATCTGTGTTGAGATTATAACATCTTCTAATAATATTTGTTGCTACTCCTACTGTATGGTATTCCATTATAAACATTGGAATTGAAACTTCTTTGTCTTATATCACTATAAGTGCGGTTTGGAGGCTAATATCCTTCTCTGGTCCATAGTAGATGAGATACCTATTCTAAATATAAAAATAATTTTAAAAACTTGATCTGTGTTGAGATTATAACATCTTCTATTGATATTTGTTGCTACTCTTACTATATGGTATTCCATTATAAACATTGGAATTGAAACGTCTTTGTCGTATATCACTATAAGTGCGGTTTGGAGGCTAATATCCTTCTCTGGTCCATAGTAGATGAAATTCTCACTAAACGTACTCCAGTGGTTTGGAATCACGTTAAATTGTAGGTCAGTTGTCAACACTATAGGCAGAGAAGAGACTGATACGCCTGTAGTGGCGGGAATGATGCTGATATAATGATATAAAACAAAGAAGTGTCCTTTTCCTATCCCTCTGCTATACTAAGGGAGTATATTGGTTGAAAATTCAATCAATGAGACATATATTGTATATCGCTAATTGATGTGGTGCCGCCAGATGGCGTTTAACTTCCCTCTACGAGGGTAAGTTGTACTGTTTTTGTCAATCAATGAGGTTTTTTAAAAAAACCTTCATGTAATAGGTACAAAATCTCTTTAGGCGATGAGTTCCATGTTTTATCTTTCATGCAAAAGGGTAAAGCCAAACAATATACAAGCATATCCACTTATTTCAATTATATACAACGATTAGACCAAGAATAGAAGGAAAAATTTGAAGAGGTTATGGATTAGCACTACTACCTCGTAGTAGTGGTAGTGCTAGGTGGGGTTTTGCTCACTTTTTGAACGTCCAAAATTCGGATTTTTCTAAGGTGGAGTGAGTTTTCGTGGCTTTTAAACCCTAAAAAACCTTAAAACACCCAAAAAATCCGAGTTTAGAAAGTGAGCCAGAACTCTCCTAGCATTACTAAAGTGACTTTATACTTTATCACTCTGGGCTGGTACAAGCTTATTATTTCTAGTTCTATTTGCCGCTTTTGATGCGCATAATTCTACCTCGGCCAACCGGCGGCTCACGACCGTAAGACCTAAGCGATACTACCAACACCATCTATATATTTTACTATCGGTGGTGTTGATACTACACGCCACGGGAGCGACTAGCAATGATAAACCATGCTAAACGAAAGCGCCTTATTACTACCCACAACCATTTACCACAATGTTTTTAATCAAATTCTAATTTCTGAAAACCGTGAAAATGAGAAATGGTAAAGATAATAATAAAACGTAACTGACGACTTTTGTTTTTAACTATATATTTCTAATCAAATTGATTACTGTTTATTGATACTTTGAATAGAATCTGTTAATTTCGAAAATGGTCTGTCATTTGAAGATTTACAAGTAATTTCCTTATAAGCTACACCTACAATTTCACAGTCATAAAAATTGTTTACTTTAGAGGAGTAAATATTTTATTATGTAGTATACAAATATTTTTTAAATCACCGGAACATATGAGCATGTGAGAATGAAAGAGGTGTAAGTCAATTTGAATTGTTTTGAAAAGGAGAAGATTTTGAATTTGGTATTTATGTAAATCGATGTACGCAGTTAAATTTTTATTTATGAATAAATTGATTTCACGTCTGTAACTGCGCATGGCGATTTACATATATACCAAACACAAAATCATCTCTTTTTTAAAACAATTCAAATGTGACTTACACCACTTTCATTCTTATAGGCTCATATAATAAATAGCAAATAAAAAATTATAATTACTCATTAATCTTTATGTATTGATCAATCAACTCAAACTCAAATCTAATGTTAATTTATATTGTTACATTCAGAATGGCAAGCGGCTATTCTAGTTGGTATATATAAACTAATTGTTAAAGTTTGATTAATGCCGCCCCATAAATTACGTTTTGAAAATATTGATTACTTAAGAGACTAATTGAATTGTCAGCATGATGAGTTAATTAATAGGAGGCGCAGCGCGAAAATTGAATTAATGAACTTCATCAGTTTTCATATCGCGGCATCACGAAAATATGAGGAGACGTTACTTATTTCAATTAAATTATAACCAACATTTTGTTTATAGCGGCAAGTTGCTGTATAATGCGAAGTTTTTGCGGCACAAAAATGAATAGTATTCTGTAAAATACAAATGGAAATATTACGATGATTTATTGGGTATTATGAAAATAAAATTCGAAACTAAATACGTTTTGGAAAAGTGCCAATAAGATTGTTTCGAAATAATGGCTGAGTTGACTGCAGGAATTACGGGTGCTTGAGAGATAATGATTTTTTTTTTGTAAAATGTATTGTAGAATAATAAAAGGTTAGCAAATTTAAATCCAATTAGGGGATAATATGCCTTTTATCAATTGTTATCGATTGATTGTCTTTTGTATTCAATATAAAATTCTCTACAATTTGCTTAATTTGAATCCATTAATTATTCACATTAAGCAAACTGTTCTACTGCTTGTCGGGGTATATTTTTTCACTGGCCAAAATGTAGATGGTCAGTGTAATTATTTAAGGATGATAGATCTAAACATCCTGATACTTAAGAGAACTAACAAACCAAAACAAGTGCAATATAGACCTGTTATTTAATGCATTGAGAACAAAAGTGGAGTAAGCTTATAATTTTGTAAACCTATTTTTATGTTATATTATCATCATTATTATTAGTACTGACATAAAAATAGATTTATAAGTTTTTAAAAATTATTTTGCCTTCAATGCTCCATTTATCATTAAATGATGGCTATGGTTATGAATACTTAAAAAAATTAAGCTAGAAATACATTTCCCCACCGTCCTTCTTACATGTATATTACATATATCTCTTTTCCCCTTCCCTCGCCCACTTGATCTCCCAACCCAACAAAAAACAAAACAATTATACCTTTATTGGCATTATTCATCATTTAATATCTTTCTTTTCCCCTTCCCTCTCACACTTGATCTCCCATCAAAACAAAAAATGATACCTTTATTGGCATTATTCATCACTTCGAGAATATAACCCAAAATACAACAATAAACTAGAAATACATTCCTCCAGCTCCCTTCGCACATTCCATCTCTCTCGCTTCCACTTTCCCTGTCCTACTTCATCTCTCACTCCCACACAAGATAGGAGACTTTTATTGACATTATCACTGAGTAGCTGACTATTTTCTTCTTTTTCTTTTTCTTTACTTGTGGATATTTAATGTGTTTTAGATTGTTTAAGCCACAATTAATTTTTCGTAGCAAGGTAATTGACTACATGAATTTCTATGCTTACTCTCACTAAAATATTCTGTAACATGTAACAGAACTTAGTATGGCAGATGACACTGCTAGTCATTTATAATAAATATGTAGAATAGACATACTTTAAATACATAAAATATAAACACCCGATTCAAATTACTATTTAGTCTTCATTATATCAGCAGTAATATTGGAATCATATTTTTAAAATAATTCATACAGCATTTACAAATCATTATACGAGCGAGTTTGTTTGTCGCGATTTATTCTAGGTCCCTATAGACTAATATCACAAATCTTGTGATATATTCAGTTGCCATTATTAGACTGTGCATTAGAGTGTACATGAGAAGCGTGCTGAAAGAAAAAACACGATGCAAAGAGCACAAATTTTCCTCCAACATACGTGCTGCATTTTGTGTAGCCTCTATTGAACATTTTTACATGTATTTTACATATTATTAGGAATTCCTTTATATTTTATATGTTTATCATCATAACAGCAAAATTCAGTTACATATGTGTACCATTTGAATGAGAATGTATGATTTATAATAAGCGGCATTTTGTCATGATCTGCTTTAATTGGATTTTTTATTTCCTTTCCTGTGATAATAAAATATAGAAAAGAATGTCGGAATGCTTTTAAGGTTGTCCCTACGGGCTCCTCTTTTAGACATGGCCCTAATTATTTTTGTACGACGGATATGAAATCATTATTTATAGGATCCATTCTTATAGTTATTTGATGATTACTATCCATTTATTATTCGTTATTGATCATGGTTAAATTCGATATTCTGAAAATATATTCCTTTATAATATTGGATTGTTAAGACGTCTACTTTGTGATAATTCATTTTAAAGGATAAATAAAACGATTTTTTACTTTGTTTTTTATCACACTTCAGTTACACTTTGCAACTAGTTTCGGCTAAGCTCTAGCCATTTTCGAGTCATCGGGGGAGCTCGAAAATGGTTAGAGCTTAGCCGAAACTAGTTGCAAAGTGTAACTGAAGTGTGATAAAAAAACAAAGTAAAAAATCGTTTTATATATTCCTTTATATTTATTGATTTTATAAACAAGTATTTAAAACTGGCAAATAGATTTATTTATTATATACTGATTTTTATACATGTTATGTAAGCTAATATGTCAACGAAGTATACAAATATATTATAAATAGTATTAAAATTACTGCAAGAAAATCTAGCCAAAAATTAGATATAAAAGTACAACAGTTTGGTGGAACGAATATATTGAAATACTTGTAAACTAGTAGAATCAATAATATCAGAAGTGTTTGAATATACAACGACAAAAAGATGGAAGATTATAAAATGTTGATTGGAGTAATAAATTGCTCCTGGTTCAAATAAATAAAATATAAGCAACAAAATAAAAAAATTGATAACTTGTTATCAGAGTAAAATAACAGTTTCTCTCTTCTATCGAAATCAAATAAAATTTAGATGTGTGGTCTTGCTGCTTAGGCGACGATATACGATTTAAATTTAACGCTACAAGGAAAAGATTTACGAACATGTGTGACAAAGTTAAAGGCATTAAAATGTAAGGTAGTACTTTGGATAAAAAAAAAACAGTTGAATACGATGTTTGGGTTTGAGGTGAAACTGTATAGTATCTAAAATACATAGAAAAAATTCGTAGAACTTAATTTGAAACAATATTTGCTGATTTTAATTCTTTGGAAGTCAAATCTTCTTTGCTTTATTTGATTTTCTCAATGAATATAGAGCCAGTACCTAATCATTTGCAAATGCAGGTGATTAAAATTTGATGTTTCTATCAATATTTCGAGTTAAGAGTAAGTGACAAACTTTAAAAACTAATATTTTCTCTTATTTGAATCTTATGTAACCATCAATATAATTATTTTTATATATAATTATTAAAATTATTATATAATTTATAATTATCATTATTATAATTAGAATAAAGGAGTGAAGACAATTGAATCATAATTTAGATGTTTCTATCAATACTTCAAGCTAAGAATATATGACAATCTTTAAAAACTAATATTTTAACTTGTTTGATTCCGGAATCTTATGTAACTATCCTATATATACTTCAATTTTCATAATTATCTTAAGAATAAAGGAGTATTTAATCATAACTTCTATCAATATTTCATCCTCTTCAAACTTCAATTCTCATCATTATCCTATGAATAAAGAAGTGACAACTATTCAATCATAATATAAATGTTTCTGTCGTTATTTCAAGTTAAGAACATGTGACAAACTTTAAAAACTAACAGTTGTCATCTTTGATTCTTGAATCTTATGTAACCCTCCTCTTGAAACTTTAATTTGTACAATTGTCCTCAGAATAAAGGAATGAAGACTATTGAATCATTATTTAGATATTTCTATTAATATTTCAAGCTTAGAATACCTAAGTGACAAACTTAAAAATCAATATTTTGTCATTTTTACTAAATCTCATCTTATCAATCGTACGTAACCATCCTCTTCAAACTTCAATGTTCATAGTTATCCTCAGAATATCGGTGTGAAGACTATTGAATCATAATTGAGATATTTCTATCAATATTTCAAGCCAAGAACAAGTGACAAGCTTTAAAAACTAATATTTTGTCACACTTACTTCATGAATCGTATGTACTATCCTGCTGAAACTTCAATATTTATAATTATATGCTAAAAAATGTCACAAACTTTAAAAACTAAAATTTTGTCATATTTACTTCATGTGTCTTATGTAACCATGCTCTTCAAACGTGAGTATTCATAATTATCCTTAGATTAAAGGATTGAAAACTATTAGAACATCATAATTTAGATGTTTCTATCATTATTCATAGGCAAGTTGGCGTGCCTTAATTTTACAGACATGCCTGGAATTATACGAATATTCGCTTGTGAATCATTTCCATGTATGGCAGTACATATCTGTGCGAATAGTTAATTACATTTATGAAAGTAAATAAGTCCTCTCACAAATCCAGAATTGACGACGCTCGCGTTGGGCCATTTTTCAATGTTAGTAACTGCGAGAAATATTTCCCCCGAAATAAGAAAAATAGAAGCAGAGGTGAGATGACAAATGTCTTTTGTTTTTATTTCTGTACTTTTCGAAATAAATTTCTATGAATGTTGAAGTTTTGTTGCGGATTAGCCAAACTTAAACCTTTTTAATGCAAATGTCTCTCTAGACACAAAGTTAATTGCTATCTGGTTCACCACAAGATTAAAAATGGACTCCCATATGGTAATATCCGTCATCATACTCATGCGATCAGGATTAACCTTGTGGTGCCCTCCATTGGAATACTATTCCAACAGTGTTGGAGATATCAGCACAAAGCCAATCTTGTTAAATATTACGTGCGTCGCCTCTTAGCAATCTACATATGTAGATTTCGATCTTTTTATATCTCATCAGCGTAGTATATAAGCCGCTTTATTGTTCGGGAGCTGTTCCAGGCTGTTCTAAGCTAGCTAAGACCAGTCTAGAACAGCTCCTCACTAACGGAGCTACACCGATGAGATCTAACAAGATCGAAATCTAGATTGTTAAGAGGTGAACTCACAATTATATATTACGCATTTTATTTTCGCACACGTTAGCCTTTGAGTCTAACATTATAAATCTATTGGAAACTGTTTCCGTATTAATAAATCTTACAAAACATACGGAGTTGATGTTGAGTCAAGTTAAGGTTCATTAAACCACCCAATCAAGGTAACTATTACATAATTGTATCTATATTTTTTTATAAGTTATACAAAGTTCAACAATATATTTTGTTAGGCGAGTACAGCCCACGTTCCTAGGTTGTATACACTGCGGACCATCATTGTGCCTCGTATGTTGCTATGCTAGCCGGGGTAAACTGACTTCAGAACGTCACCTTAGAATACTGAGCCACTGATCGCCTCAACAATATCTTTACTACAGAGTAAAGCTTTTATTCTGAATGAAACAATTTTTCTGTGTGCAATATATACAGAAAATTTCAATATATTATATAATTAGATATAATAGCCATGCGAATCCACTTCTCATGCTATCATATACCTACTATACCTCGGCACTAATACCCTAATTTATTACGATTAAGTTACACACAATAGATGCAATAGAAAATTTGGTAGCCAAGTTTTGTTACAGTCGTTTCAGCTCGGTGATTTCTATCCGGCGAGTAGCAGTGACTGAGGCAAAACTGGCTAGTTTTTGAAGTTTGAAGTTGAAGTAAAATTACTGAAACCACCAATGCCCTGACCGTAATTTTTGTTGCATTCGCTTCAGCTCGGTGGTTTCTTAACGGTGAAATAATGGTTAACGAAAAGCCGGATAGATTATACCCTTCCACTAATTCTTAAATTTATATGAAATATTAATTCATTCATTCATACGAAAAGTCATGTGGAGATCACATCACATATTTTATCATACATATGCTATTATATAATTTTATTTAAAATATATATGTGTCGCAAACCCTCACGGGAATATGTAAAATATGCGAGCTTCACATAAGGATTCTATTAATATTTTATCAGAAGAGTGAAAACAGGTGGGTGGCGTTTTGCGAGTTATGAGTTATTCATTCGGAGATATTCAATACGTCAATGTCAGACTTTAATATTACCGAAGAGACACCGGATATAGCTAGAGCGAATGGAGTTGACAACATTTTTATGTTAAAATATGATCTTGGTGTTTATCATCCCAACTATCAAGTTTTCTATGAATAATTGTGTAGAAGTTGTTTGCTCTGTAATAAATCTTATAATATATCAAGTGGTACCGCTTTTGACTAGAATGTAAATTGTACCAGAGTTTAAACAGATATTATTAATAACTAGTAGGTTTGAATAAGTAAACCTATTTTATAGTCCTCTCGGCGGGGGTAAAGAATGGGCGATTCAAGCAGGCGGATTCTCTATCTGTGGTAGAAAATTAACTATGTTTATGGGTTATCTGCTTGAATAACATTTGTTTTTTGATCATATACACCAGCCGTGGCCAAAGCGTGGACCGCGGTTGACCAGTTGACCTATTCCTAGTCGCCCGTCTGTCTAATATGTGCACATAGTTTTTTAATAAACTAATTTTTTGTAAGAAGAAATCATTCTTTTATTACTACTACAACTAATTAGTTTGTGAGAAGAAATCATTTTTTCTCATTCAAATAACTTGATATTGAATATGTATTAGTATTATCTATGTTTATTTTAATTTTAAACGTATGTTTGCATTTAAATGACTACTATTCTTATTATCGCTTAATACCTACGACGTCGGTAGACAGCCGCCTATAATTTAAAAAATATGTCGTCCATGATGATGAAAAGTTTGGCCACCCCTATATACACCATAGGTTCCAAACGATTTAGCCTACCGCCCTGTTTTCAGCCAAAAAATATCCCCCTAACTTTAGCAGTAGAACTTAAATTGTGTACGTTTAATTGGAAAATTAATTACCTACTCATTAAGATTTCACATTTAGACCGTAGATGAAACTTGAACGATTGACTTTTCTTAATTTTCTTAACTTAATTTTTATTCCCATTTCCACCACCAGCTATCACCCCAGAAAAATCTTAGGGATATCACCCACTTTGGGAGACACCGATATACACTAATATACCCAAGGTTTTACTATTTATACCTTAAAAGTACATTCACAGAAACTTCTCCGAGTTAGTAGGTTAACAGCGGTTCCCTGACATTGTTTCAGCAGCTGATTGCATTAAAATTATATTGCAATCAGCTAATCAAAGAATAAGAAAGATACCTACTAACTCGAAGAAACCGGTTATCGTTTGAATCGCGAATAAAATAAGATAAAATAGTAGCCATTACTATTTGTTGATCTGATTTATATATATATATATATATATATATATATATATATATATATAAATATATATAAATATATATATATATATATATATATATATATTTAGTAAAATTCACGTGTAACATTTGAGTGCATTGGATATCATTAAATTGTTCACAACTATATATTTGCTGACAGGGATCGTTTGTATTTAAAAATTATATTTTAAGTTTGAACTATGGTTTAAAGCTTTACAGTTTTCAACAAGGACTAATAAAATTTGAACGCTCTTATAAAACTTTTATATCCTACACATTTTTTGATTTATTCATCGGATATAATGTAAATAAAAGAGTCATTTAGATTTTAGCTTTTCCACAGAATGCGGATATAAAACCCGGCCCATAAAAAAATCCCTACTTTATAGATTTCCCTATCTGCAACTATTTGATTCGCAAAAACCTAATGACCCAAACACTGAATGTCATTAACAACTACCGGCAAGTTTTTATGACGGCCACTTATAATGCTGCTTTTAATTGATGCGCTGACCTTTTAATGGCTTTTTCTTAATACAGCCCGCAAAACTTTGCACTTAATGGATTTTTCAGCGGGGAATATTGAATAAAATTCGTCAGAGCTCGAAAGAAGAAAAAAAATAATAAAAACTTTCGCAATAAATCAAGCTGAACAATTTGCGTGCCGCTGTTGGAAATCGGAAAAACTTATTGTTCGCATGAATAGCCGGGCTTACGTGACCTATGTCAATTCAGTACCGACCGAGCGAATAACTATTTAGCACTTCATTTGCATTCTGCTTATACACTTGTGTGCTGGCATAAAGGTTTATTTGTAGGGAATAATGAGAAACTCCGAGACAAAGTAGATAATTATTTGATTTTCATTAGCGTAATTAAATACGAATTTGTCTTGGAAGCATAAAGGCGTTATAATCCTTCTGGACTCGATTTGAATTCAGTATATGAATTAAAATTGTAACGACTAGGTAGCGTTTTGAGGGCGCAAAAAAAACTAACTGTAAGTAAGATATTATAATTTGCAAAAAGATAACTAAAGAAGTAATAGTAAAGAATTAAATGTATAATATAAATGTATACATCGTTTTCACAACCATATCCGTAGTAATAGTTTGTAATATTGATATAAAATTATCACATTACTGTATTTAGCATAAATAAGTTAAATACCAAATAGCTTGTCGATTAAACTAGATGTTTACTAGTGCTCAGAACAAGCTGGTTTTCGTAAAAGATCCAGTACGATGGACCTCATACGAACGATAATACAAAATGCATAAAATAGAATTTCCCCATGTTGATGAAATACAGGTGTATGGATCAATTACTAAAAAACGTTTGACTATATCGAATAATGGAAGAGAGATTTGTTCAACAGTTTACAAATTTAAAAAATCTGTTTTGGGCACTACACGACTTTCCGAAATATTTATTATCTTTATAGGGCTTTCAGCCATGAAGCTTTTCCGCCGGTCAAGGGTCAAGCTCAGAGGAGTTTAATCATCCGGTATTTACCTTAACTTCACAGAAAACCTCTGAAAAGCTGTGAAAGGTGATTCGCGAAAATTCGTTCCCTACTGGGGATCGAACTCAGGCTCCCCAATACTCAGTACGAGACGGACGACGCCTCTAACCACACGGCCACTGTGCTGGGTGACTTTTCTTATTTTTTATATTTCACGAAAATTATGTTAATAAAAGTTGTTGGACAGTTATTGCCACACAAAACTAACTCCTCATATTTTACATATTTGTGATTCTTCGAAAAAATTATTTTAATAAAGTTGTTCAGAATAGAATTGTACACCCAGGGATCCTACACTGTCTCTATACAATGTTCGTACAAATGGATCGTTACAAAGTTATACGTAAAACAAAATTTCATATACAAATCATTTTCACGTAGGATGTCAGATTTTGCTTAAGTTTTCATACTACGTCTCAGCTTGTGATCTTAGCCGATTTCCAAATTTGCTCACGATCCAATTATGCCGTTTTCCCGGAATATTGTTTACAGACATACACATACACACGAAAGTCAAAATGTTTCCTCACTTGATAATTTCTCATAAATTGTTCTATTGCTATTACGTGCGTTGAAACGTAGAATACATTTTAACTGTCCGATTAAGGGATAACAATCTGAAACGAATCGCGTGTTAATTTCGGCTATCAACGTAGATTTTTGCCGCAACAAGGTTTTTAACCCGACATGCCCTCAAATTTAGATTCCTTCGAATTAAAGAAATTTTAGGGGGCATTCCGAGGTTATTTCATGTAACGGAATTAATTAATTAATTTCATTCAATTACTTGTGTGCAATTTTAATAACATTGACTTATAGATAATAGCTATAGCCAGGCACTTCACAGTATTTAATCGTCAATTCAAATACAGTTATATTGCTAACTGTATTTGAATTTACAATTAAATACTGTTGAGTTGAGTTTCTAGCTCTAGCTATTATATAGAAGTCAATGTTATGTCAATGTTAAGTCAATGTTATTATGTTGTTATACACATTAGTTTGTCGCTCTATACTGGAATATGGTAGTATCTAATAAGATAATAAGTGAACTACATAATATGAAAGTTGCAGAAACTGCTAGCCTCCAAGCTATATCATTAACTAGACACCTACCTATCCCTTCATGCCTCTAACAAACAACTTATATTGTACAATAAAAAAATCACACCGATTAATTTAAGATTAGAAAGACTAAAAGGGATATTTATTGCCAACAATAAATATACATGCCTTCCCAAAAGTCCCGGGTGGGAGAAATAATAAATTTTGAACGAATGAAGAAAACATATTAGGAATCACTAAAGACACATAAAAACTACATTTCTAGATAGTTTATAACTTCCATTCCAACATTTTTAAATAGCAACCCCTGTCGAGTTTCGCCTTGCCTTAAAGGTAATGAAAAACCGCACAAGTATCGGTAGCGTAGTAACTAATATCGGTTGTCTCTACAGCAGTGGACTTGCACTACTTCGGCCATTAAAGTACCAGATCATTCAATCAATCGTTTCGACAGAGCCGAGTAAATCATCGGTTTCAGATCTAGCGCAACCGAGTAAAAAACATCAGTATTTGCACTGCCGATGACTTCAAAATTCGTTTACGATGTAGCCGATATATTACGCATCGACCGAGGTCGTAACATTTTGATTTGTTTGTGAACAAAGGCTTTTATTTCATTTTTCTCAGTATAGGACGAAAAGACATATTTCTTATCCCATATAAACCAAGTCAATTCCCATCATATTCTCATATTCAACAATGCAAACTAAAATAACAAGGTAAATTTGTTATGTTAAATTTTACATAATAATACATCATTATATCGTTAATTATTTGATTGTTATTATCAAAGAGCTATTTTGACGAGGTCAGAAAGTCTTGATACCTCGGGTTGTTAGTCGTTTGTAATATGTACATGTATTATTGTGATAACCTATCGCAGGTGTCACTTTTAAATTTAAAGAAAAAATACACTCATACCCCGCGAAACTGCTGCTCATCACGTTTAGGGCAATGTGTAAACCTACTTAATTAGAAACGAATTTGTGTATATTGTCTTTCTTAATAAAAGGCATTTTCACTGTTTACGACCGCTATGGAAGGAAACTACTATTTTTATAGCTATCAAGCCTTTCTCCTGGTAAACGGAGAAGCTAGAAGAGTGTAATCAGCCGGTGTTTATCTTCATAGAAAGCCTCAGAAAATCTGTGAAGAAATCTATTGAAATATTAAAATCATTTACTTGTTTTAATTTTTAATTAAATTAAATAAAATGAAGAAAATTGCAACGGTCAACCCATCTCAGCGGATTCACAAGTGGGAGCGAGAGTTCAAACCCCCGCAGTGGTGGAAATTTCACAAATCACCATTCACCGCTTTTCAGAGGTTTTCTGTGAAGTTAAGGTAAATACCGGGTGATTACACACCTCTGTGCTTCTCCCTTTACTAGCGGAAAAGCCATCGGACTGATAGCCATAAAGATAGAAGTGTTATTTATATATTCCCGTTATGGTATCTATACAATAGCGGGTTACTCTAGCTAGAAAATAAGGTTTAAAAGGGTTTATAACTCAAAAACAATCTAGTTTTGCTTTACGTAAATAATGAAGTTTTATATGATATGTGAGCAAGAAATAAGAATGATGGTAGAAACAAATGTTTGCTTATAAGATATCACCGGAACAATAAATATTGTTTTGAAAAGTATTGACTTTCTTTATTTTAACGCCGTTTAATAACACTCTGACTGCCCTCTGCAGTATCCTTTATAATTCCGCAGCTAAGCAAAAATCGTGAAAAAATACTAACTTTCAATGGCTGTACAGAGTTCTTTGTTTTTATGTATATTATTATTATCACTTATACGTCTTTCCATTAAGGCTACGATGATAACTATATATTTCTTACGGTGCGAATAAAGAAATATATCACCTATGCAGATGATAAATGTTACACTACTTTCACACGAAGACGCTAGTATGCGATACCGGTTTGCTGGATACTGATATTACATGGTATCTTTCTAAATACAATATACAACTAAAGTAACCAGCATACCGGTATCGCATACGTGTGAATGTAGCCTAAAGGACCATTCACAATAAGCGTGGTAGGGTTAACGTAGCGGTAAGAGAAATTGTATAAAAATACGGGCGTTTGCAGCAGCGCAGTAAAACTATAACAGAACATAATTAATTATCTCTACCATAATTATCGCATAGCATTACTGCCCAATTCTGAACATTTGAATTTTTATTGCCATGCAAAACATTGCTTACCGCTACCTTACCACTACCGCGCTTATTGTGAATGGCCCATTAGTGTTGAGAAAAGTCTAAATAATTGTATAAACAGCAATTTAATTCGATTTATTGAATGCCTACGATTAAATAAACTAATATTAAACGTGAATAAACGTGTAGATGATTTTCAAACAGAAAAATAAAGTTGATCTTGAATTGAAAGTTAACATAGATAACATAATTGGTCAGTCGTATAACCACAACTAGGATCCTTGGACTGATGATAGATGTCAAATTTAATTTTGAAGCAGCAAATCATTTAATAAATACAAAAAGAGCAGCTTTGTCTGGTACTTTGAAGAGATATGCATTTTCAACCAATATAATTTTATCTCTTTTCAAAAATGCATTCAATGGATACCAAATCATCTACATAACACAAGATATGATATATGATATATCCTAAATTTTATAAAATATTACAAACGGGAAAAAACAATCACTTTCAGCATTCATTTAATGCTCGTTCAGAAGAAATAAAAAAGTGGCCAGGACTGGATATACCATCAAAGTTACTCAAGCTGAACAAGAAGACCAGGTTCATGTAATAATAAATTTGTTCAACAGGATCTACAAGTTAGGAAGCATACCGCAAGACTGGTTACTATCAACATTTGTCACCCTCCCAAAAAACACGTTAAACAGTGAGGTGGCTATCCTTCAATCAGTCTAATAAGTCACACACTAAAACACTTATAAAATCATCCATATTAGAATCTACAAAAATAGTAGAGAGTGTATAGGGGAAACTTAATTTGGATTTCGAAATGGATATGGAACCCGGGAAGCATTGGTTGCTTTTAATATCTTAACTTAAAAATTACTAGATGTAAACAAGAAAGTATGTGCCTGCTTTATTGGCAGTAGAGCATTTGACATGGTCAGACACGAACATGTTGAAATACTAAGAGCTCAACTAGACGCGCGAGATTTAGGAATAATATCGTATCTTCACTACGGAGAGAGAGCAATATTTCGAGTAGAAAATAACATCATCGATGAGATTCAAATTAATAGAGAGTTAGGCAAAGGTTGTGTGCTATCACCATTACTATTTAATAACTACTGTGAAAATATCATGAAAAAAAAGCGTTAGAAGAGATAGAACACAGATCAATGAGAACCCTACCAACAATATTAGATACGTCGATGATACGGTTCTCAAAGACACATAAGGTTTATGGGAATATTTACATTCATGGCCACCCTATTGATCATGTGCACAAATATAGCTACTTATGAATAAATGTCAATAACAACAACGACTTAACTCAAGAAATAAGAATAAGGATTGAAAAGACCCTGCTGCGTTCGTAAGCATGAATCGCGCTTTCTGTCACGACATAAATATACACCGTAAAATGCGACTAGATAGATCCTTAGATCCTCAAAAGAATGTCCTAATCCTAATAATCATCAAAAGACGAAAACTTGAATACCTGGGTCACCTTATACATATATACCAACTATTGCAGCTGATCATACAAGGAAAGATTCAAGGAAGGAGAGGTCTGTATAGTTCTGGATAGTTGGCTGGAGGGTGGCATAGGAGGACACTTAGGATTCAAAATGGGCCCATTGTGAAATCTCCCTTTAAGGCTACTCACTCGTCCCACCAGTCAATTTTTCGTGCGAGCTGCAAAACTCTGGCGGATGAGGAATTGCTAATGCTGGTCATACTAGGCCAGCACTCCCCTAGTATTAGATGCCTAGTGTTTACTAGAGCTGGGCAGAGGCATATTACATGCTCTGCTGTTTCAAGTTCTTCATTGCACCCTCTACAAAACGGACTGTCCACCAGACCCATCGTGTGTAGGTGTTTGTTTAGCCAGCAGTGGCAATTAGGATGTTGGACAATAATTTCAGATTAGTTCTAGATAAGTTAAGGCGGGCTGTGGCTGTAATTTTACAAGATTGCCTAATTGCCACTTTTGATTGCTTGCAGCCCGGCGTTTCTCGCCATCTTACCTTGTGAAGAGCATGTGTACTATGCTATATTATTTTTTTCAGAGTACCTGCAGAAAGTATTTCATCCTTTTGCGTTGTTTGAGGATGTTAGGATCCCTTCCTGACAAGTTCATCTGCTATTTCGTTCCCCTCGATGCCACTATGTCCTTTGGTCCAGCAGAGTTCTAGTTTCTTATGCTTAGCTAGCTCCTCCAGACTGTGTAGACAGGAATATAGCTCTTTCGATACAAATGTGTTGGCATTTAGTGCATTTAGAGCTGCTTTGCTGTCGGTGAGTATTTGGATATGTTTAAAGGAAGGAGAGGTACTGGCCGACGTATATTTTAGCTACGAAATCTGAGACAATGGTTCCACTGCTCATCTATCCAATTGTTCGGAACCGCTGTTTCTAAAATAAGAAAATAACAATGATAATTGCCCAACATCGCAGCGGGAATAGCACTTAAAGCAGAAGACAGTTTTGATTAATGTGAATGCCCTCATAAAATGTACCTGGAAACAAAGCTTTAAAATCCCCTTTAATAGTAAATAAATAGTACTTTACTTTACTAGTAAAAAAGTCTATATTTATAGGACTATCAGCCGTGACGCTTTTCCACCTAAGCGGAATTAAGCCTAAAATCTTTAGGAGTCTAACACAGAAAATCATGAAAGGGATGAAAATTCGCCGCGATAGGGTTCGAACTCAGACTCCCCAACCACTCGACCACTGAGCTAGATCTTTACTAGTATTCAATTTAAAAATTGAGTTTATTTAAAGAATACAGCTTTTTACACAAAGAGCAAACTTTAATTCAATCTGATAGTCACCGTAAGGATACTACAATAATAAAAAGAAAGGAGAAAAATAATAGCTAAAAACTATATATCATAAAATAAAAGAAATACTGATACAATAATAATAATTAGTAAATATAAATAAATAATATGGGTTTCTGTAAAATGGATTAAATATACTAAATACTAATTGATTAGCTAAGTTAAATTAAACTTCGAATTTATTGCATACTAGTTTCCTAGAAGACGCTGTGCAATAAAATTAAATGCCTGAAATAACAACACCACCATGCAATAAAGGAACTCGGGTTTCACATACATATATGTTTCCTTTCAAAATATTTTCCGTATCGCACACAGTTCTCGCATGTCGGCCGACACAACAGAACGACACATTTTAAGCTATAACCTATTGTTCGAGTCGTCTTTATTGAAGCTGAAATGTCTACCATATTTGAGATTATTTCGGTCTCAGTGCACTCGAATTTCTATATAGTCTCGTACGAAATATAAATTATACGCGTCGCGTTACGAAACAGGGGAAAATAGCAGAAATATATGTTGGCGCTAATCAATCAATACAAGCCAGCAGCTTTTTGCAGGTGTAATTTCAGTGGGAATCAGATTTAGTCGGTATCAGCAAAATCGTTCGTGCCAATATTATAGCCGGTGGAAAATCTAATACGGACTCGCTCAGCTCACCTAATGCCCGGAAATGGATGTCATTTATGACGTCCTTTCAAAATACCCTTCTTATACAAACGACGTGTATATTCATATGTGTATTTGAATCAATATTGCCCCGAATAGATGGATGTTGTGGCAAAGTGAAATATGATTTGTAAAATAATATGTATTTTGCATATTGATAGGTATTTTCTTCGATCAAAACTTCGGCTAAAGTAACATTGAACTATAACATGTTTATACCGTGCGTTTATAAATATCAATTTTTAGTTTTACTGTGGGATTGAAACAAAATGCATGATGGACTAATGGAAATTGCAGTTTCTGGCATTCATAAACCTAAGGTAGAAAAAAAATCATCAACCTCATCAAGAATAAATTCCAATCACAATTTCATATTTTATCTTTCTATTGCCGATACTACTCAATTGTCAATATCAATTGTTAATTAGTTGCCATTTACCGGAAATAACGAGTTTACAGTAAGCGGTAATATAATTTCTAGCTGAGCACAAAATCCAACATTTTATGTAAAATTCAGATTCGTAATGATTGGAAGTACACTGTATTTTTAACAATTTTACAAAAGACTATGAAAAAGTCATACCGACACACTCATTGGCTATGATTGAACATACATATTAGGTACCTACGTGAAATATAACTGACTTTATTTTAACAATTTCCATGTTGCTTTACTCTTTTGTCTAAAATAATAATCTAATTTCTGCCAGTTCCAACTCCACGTTGCTAATCAAGACGTTTATTAGACATGTACGTGCTTTTGTATCCCTGCTGTATATTTAAGGTTAAAGTGAGAAGGATAAAGCGAGAAAATAGATTTCCTAATAAGTGCGAGAAACTTTTGTACGTGTCATGAATTTACGTTGAATGAATAAAACAAGGTACGTTTTATATCGGGTAATTGTAGATTTAATAATCTTATAAAATATTCTGTCTTAACTAGACAATTTTATTACATACTAAATAATTTGTGTTTTCAAGCTATTTGTATTATAATAAGTATATAATGTGATTAAAGGAAGAATTATATATGAAGTATAGTCTAGAGGTCTAGAGGTCCATAATCATAATAAAATTATTTTAGAAAGAAGTATTAGAAAAATTATAATTAAATAAATACTCACGAATGATAGAATTTAAGTAAAATGCTCCATGTTGCATATAATGCCATGAATAATATCTGTGAGAAATTTAGAGATTTTTGGATAGTTAAATTATTTTAGTTATATCGTTAATTTTGATTATCTCCTCATCAAATATGCACGTTGGGAAACAAATTTATTTTTTCATTTATTCATTATTATTTCTCTTAAGGCGAATCTTCGAAAATCTCGTTCGAGGATTCGAGCTGAAAATCTATTCGAAAAACGCGGGGATGCGCACCCAGAAATAAATTTATTTCGAAATAATGAAGCATTTTGTGATAATTGCACGGATGTCTATAAACTATACTACTGTACTTAAGCATTATCAGATTGTATTTATCAAACTTGAAATATGAAACTCCAATCTCATAGAGGAATTTCTGTTGAATTTTGATTACAAATCGGAGTAAATATATACTTTTGTGATGAAAATATTGACTACTTTTGCATATTTTTACAACTATTTCGATACAAAAAATTAACTTTTTCGTCCTAACAAAGTATCAAATCATCCTTAGACTGGAGAAATATCCAAACATATTTTCAGAAAATTAAAAAATGTTGACTAGAAAAGACCGCGCGATTAGGTCAACATTGAACCGTATTTCATGTTCAGAGATTCGCTTTAACACATTGACATGTGTACATCTGATACTTATACAGGTGTTAGCCTACGTATATGTATAGGGTCATTGTAACCTTAGTTTAAAAAAAAACAATAGTAGTTACTTCTCTAACAGTTTTAAAATTAATTAAATTGCTGATTACTTAGCGATTCAGTACTAATAAATTTGTTTTCGTTTTAGGTGTGTATAAACTTTCCTGAATTCTCTACTAAAAGCTACTGCAGAAGATAAGTTATCTGTGTCGGTTGATGTTTTTGATGTATATGTGTGAGCATTTTAGCATAATTACACGGAAATGAAATACGTGTCTGATATGTGTGCTTTTAGTAAAGAAACCTGCTTTGTTTTATCGTTGTTTTATGTTTGTGTGAAATTAATGCTTTTGATGTTTCTGCGCATATTTAAATAAAAGTATGTTTACCTGGAATTTTAAGAACCAGGATTTTTATATTGTATGTTTCTGACACTCGATGTGATTTTATTATACTCAATGTTATGCTGCACTTAATTAAATATAAATGCACATTGTTGTTATAATATGTTCTTCTATTGTCGAATACGCACTGTATTTGTCGTGCAATACGTTTAATGGTATACACGAAATACAATACAATGCGAGTACAGTAGAAATATTTAAAATTTTCACTAAAGTTTTCTTTAATCATTATAGTGAATTTTAGAAATATTTGTTTTTCAATTATAGTGAATTACTATAATATTATATAACTAGGTGAAATTCCCGTCGTTTGACAGCATATGACGAATCGATTATCTCGCTAACTCCTCTGAGCCCGTGTGACTATTTGTATACTTCTCTCCTCTTAAAACATTATCAAACATAATATTGTGCGCCCTGCTTCTCATTCTAATTATGCAGTTGCACCTTCTAAGATAGACAATAGACGAAACTATCCTACTACAGCATTATTTTTGTTCTCATTGGACGAACAAAACTAGTAATCAAAATATTTGCCATGGCATGCACTGGCTTCAAAACATAGCCTTCGTTTTTATATTATTGAGATAATTAATAAGAAGTTGGTACAAAATTACATGAAAATTGTGTACCGTTAATTTTATTTATATCATAGAATATCCAATGATATTACAATCAGACATTTTAATTTTGTTAGGACTGAACAGATAGTTCTAACAAAATATAAATGTCTGATGTTGACTGATATTCTATGACATAAATAAAATAATTTTTTAAATGTAGATATACTTTTTGTTTTTATTTTGTTCAAATTTATATGCGCAGATTGTAACAAATACTGTAAAAAATATTAAACCCAAACGGGTCTAATAACAAAATATTCAATATTCTACAAAGAAAAGTTATAAAAATAGAGAATTCATAATTGAAAATTACGTATACAGAGAAATGGCGATATTTGAAAAAGACATCATCAGCGACCAGGCCCCTGCAGAGAGAAGAATTATTGAAAATAAATTGCAGCAAATAATATATAACAAAAAAATATAAAATATTGTTTTAGTGTTTATTATTATGTATTATACATTATACAAAATTGTCCTATACATACCGTTTTAAGATATTGAATTGCTCCTTATATATTTCTGTGGCTATTTCAATTTTACTAAATTTTCAGGAGAGCAAAAACAATATTGGTCATTATCCATAAATTCACTCATTAATAAATTAATAAATAATTTTATTATTAATTGGGAACCCACTTTCCGTTTAAATTTTACATAGCATTTTTGACGGACTATAGAAAATATACTGGTTATTGAAATCATGCTCAAAAGTGAAAAACAGAAAAAGGAATATCAGCTTTTGGCAAACAGGTACATAATACAATAAGTCGTATTATTATATTTATATTATTACATCGCTGACGAATCAACAATAATAAATAAACATGTACATTTAGAATGTAATAAAATGATAGCCACTGGAATAATTATTAATTTACTATATTAATGAACAGTTATCTAATAGCAAACCCATTCAATGAAAAGAGTTGATAAAATTAATTTGTAATTTTCCACTCAATAAAATTATAAAAAGATAAAATAGGCAGACGGGATAGAAGTTGATAGCGAAAACCATTCTTTCAACAAATAAATCACATTAAGCAGCCCCAGAAGGGATTTATATCAACAAATCATATTCTTTGGAATAATATTCCGATCGCAGTAGATAACGCAAATTGAAAGCACGCACCCTTTATGATTCATTAGTAGGGAGGGAAATAAGGCCTTTCAACAGACGTACCGCCCGAAGCGGGAAGAGTATGACCTATTTAAAAGCTTTGAAAACAGCAGGAAAAGTTTCATTCTTATAACGCACAAACGTATACCTGCAGTAGAACTTATTATCTGTCCGGATGAGAAAATGTTATGAAATATGTACATTATAGTATTACATACTAACTAATATGTATATTTTAGTATTACCTACTAAAGCTGGATTATTATTTTTTAATTAGCACAAAAACATTATTATATTTATATTTATTTATTATAATCATATGAGCCAATAAATTATGTTTAAAAATTAGGAATGTATACAGATTTTCAAAACAATCAAAAACTATAATTGAATTTATTATTACTTTTTAAAATTAACTTCTTTTATTATTAGTTATTATGATACGCGGATAAATTTTTACCCTGAAAATAGCACTAGAAAGCGAACTCAGAGAAATAAAGACACACATGTAGGCCTAATAGATTTAGAAAAGACGTATGATAGAGTCCCAATTTCACAGATAAAACAATCGGACGAAAATTATAAAGAAATATAATTGAATGTCTAAATCATATATAACTGTGAATCCACCCCTTAACAATCTACATATCTAGATTTCGATCTTATTAGATCTCATCAGTGTAGCTCAGCTAGTGAGGGTGAATTCACACAATATCTCGAGTGGTTATATACAAAAATAATACAACTAACCCCCTAGGAGGAAAGTTAAACGCCATCGTGGTGCCGCCATTTCCTCCTAGGGGGTTAGTTGTATTGTTTTTGAATGTCTAAATTATTATTACTTTTTTAAATTGACTTCCTTGAATTAATATCATACGTATCAAACCTAGATAACCTTTTCACACTGAAAATAGCACTAGAAAGTGAAATCAGAGAAATAGGGGCACACATGTAGCCCTGATAGATCTAGAAAAGACGTATCATAGTATCCCAATATCACAGATGTGTAAAGTGCTAGAAAACAATGTACACAAAATTAACATTCATCGAGGCCGTTAACAAACAACAAACGATTGCTGCTTATCCCCTACCCTCTTCTAAATCTAACAGCATGAAGCTCTTAAAGAGTACATGCATATAAAAGCATTGGGACCCAGGTGGGAAAGATATCTATAGTATCTATTATGTGGACGGACAAGTCGTGATTGTAGAGGATGCAGGAGACTTAAGCTACATGGTCATATAACTACAGGAATAATATGAACAAGTTAGGGTACAATTCCTGCAAGCACTCGATAAGAACATATTCGCTTAACTGTAGAATAAACAAAAAGACCGAATTTGGATTTATTAGCGTTAAAAAAATCCTAATTATCCGAAAATCCATTGCTGAGTGAAATCTAATCGTGAACTATCATATTTTGCGGAATGACCTTGACCGTTAAACGAAAATGGGTGGTGTTATGAATCGCACTCCTGAACAATGAATCTAAATAAATGTGAATACGTAATAACAGGGTTCGACGAGTGTAAAAATCTTCCTCTACAGCAAGGCATATTGATAAAAGGAATACCTATGAGAGCTCTTAAATAGACAAGGAAAAAGTAAAGATAACATCCTAGATAGGATAATTAAGGGTAAAGAACAATTGGAATCCTCAACTCAGTTCTGTGGGAAAAGGATATTAAGCAAAATCAAAAATGCAAATCTACAAGGCCAAGATTCAAAACGTTATGACGTATCGGGTAGAAGTGTGGGACCTGAGTAAGGCCCACAGAATGATATTAATGTCTACAGAAATGGATCCAGAAAAATGGATGTCTACAGAAATGAATCCAGACTATAAAAGGTAAGACATCAGAAGAAGTATGTACATCGAGAAACAAATTATAGATAAAATTGACAAAAAGATAGTTGATATGGTTTGGACACACAAAAATTATGAAACAAGAAAGATGCCCACGGAGAATATTATATGAGTAGGTAAAATTAAAAAAAAATTATATGGTTCAGATACACAAAAATGGTGAATCAAGAAAGATGGCGACGAAAAATTCTATCAGATAGAAAATTAACAAAAAATTAATAGGTATGGTTCGGACACACAAAAATGTTGAATCAAGAAAGATGGCCACGAAGAAAATTGGAGTAGATAAAATTGAAAAAAAAAAAATTGATGTGGTTCGGACACACAAAAATGATGAATCAAGAAAGATGGCGACGAAAAAGTCTATCATCAGATAGAAGGAACGAGGAAGACCTAGAAGAAGTGGGAGAGATTACTCAATGTAGAAATGGAAACAAGATACCTTGAAGAAGAATTGTGGTATGATAGAAGGAGATGGAAACGGAGCACGAGACGTTTATTGGCAATTAATATAATTTACACTATACACTGTAAAGTTACCTCCGCACTTGTCTGTGCTATGTTTACTTATAGGTACGGTGATCATATGTCCTTTATTTGAGAGAGCAGTCTTTTTGTCATTACTCTGTCCTCTAAGTATATATTATTTGTTTTCTAAAATAGGCGATTTGTCCGACGTAAAGTTAAAAAATGTATTTTTAATAATATATTGAACAAGTTAGTTTCGTGTACGCCATCGCGAGCAGTGTTGTCATCGTGACGTTCATTGCACATAGAGCGCGGTAGTACAGTGTGTCGTGGGTTGAATTTTTTACAGCAAAAGAAATTGCTTTCGAAAACATTTGTAAAATTGTAGAATTTTCTTTATATATTTGTGGATCTAATGTCACCGTCGAACTAATATTTTTATTGGTGAATAATATGTCGACGAATGAAAAAAAAATAGTTAAAAGTAAGAACGTTAGAAGAATATTCATTTGCACTGTATGGACTATTTAAATCGTGCAATTAACATAAAACTACTGAAAAGTATGTGATTTAAATTTTATTCATTAATAATGTGTGTGTGTGTGTAATAATTAAGATTGTTTAAAATTGTAATGTATATATTGTTGTATGCTACTATTTTCGTAATAAAAAATAAATATAAAGTATTTTTTAAATTTTCTTCGATATGTCCTTTATTTTTCAAAATAATATGATCACCGTACTTATAGGCACATTTGTAGATTATCCTGATGATGCTCAAGATAAACGAGTGAAATATTGATATATTAGAAAAGGAGTTTTACTGCCCTTGCTGTCCTAAAACTGTCGTACGGTTGCCTAATAATAATTAAATGATGAGAGTGGCAAGTGTGAAAGTCGACATTCAGATACAGAATTAAATAAATTTAATGAATGTCTTACAGTCATTAATCTTTATATACATGTAGATGCAAACTTAGGTCAAATAATTATACTCGATTTTGTACCGGTAACAATTTTACGGTCGATATGATTTATATAACACTCGCGTTTTCGAAGGGAATGGTGTGAGCCGTAATACGTTCTTAAAATATCAAATAAAAGCAAAAGTGAAAAGCATAATTTTTCGATTTAGTTAAAGAACGGTCTGCATAATAATTTCTGCTATCATAGTATTATCGTTGTGTGCTCAGAAGAATTTTATCATGACGATATTTTTCATATTTGAATAAGTTTTGTTATTTTCACTTGAACCTAACTAATAATACAATATTATGGAATGTTCACTTTTAATAAAGTTGTGAATATTGTAACCTCTCGGAAGCCTACCTCAATTATAATAAAAATAATCTTTATTTATTTAACAATATAAATAAAGAATTATAAAAGATTTACAGAAGCGAACATACATATTATCCCATTAATATAAAAACGAAGACAATGTTTTGAAGCCGACCGATATGTCAGTTGTGCTGTCAATGCATATCGTGACAAATAATTTTATTACTGACAGTTTTGTTCAACAAATGGAAAAAATTACAAAAAAAACTCGATAGTAGGATAGTTGTATCTATTGTTATCTTAGAAGTTGCAACTGCATAGTTAGAAGAAGTAGAAGAAGCAGGGGGTACAATAAATTTGTCAATATTTTGAGAAGAAAATTATAGAAATAGTAACACGAGCTCACAAAAGTTGATTCATGATACGTCATCGGACAACGAGAATTTCACCAAGTGTTATTGTAATTCGCAAAGTAATATAGAAAATTGTAAGATTCTAAATAACAATTCCGAGTTCGTAATGTTAAAACTTTAAATTTCTTTTATATACCTTGGGATGTAATTATAAAAATTGATATAAGCATAATGCGCAGCACAACTCTTTAATAAATGAGTTTATGAGGTACGTAAACAATAAAGATTTCGTAATGTTAAAACATTAAACTTCTTTTATATACTTTTGATACACACAACACTCTGAAAGATAAATTTTGATTGTAGAATACGCGTTTCTTACATAAATGCTGAGTTTGTAACCAGGAATGGCGTATGTTTGTCCGTACCGTATGTGATATGAAACAGATACAATGCTAGATTGCAAATGTTTGTTGTATTTCCGGATAAATTAAAACAATCAAAAATCTACACCGGATATATACGACAATTTAAAAATATACCGATAACTGCTGCAGTTGGCGGATTGCGTTTTTGGACTGCAAAAACCTTTTTCATTTCGATAAGCTATTATCTCATGTAACTCCGCCTTGATTTTTGTAATGTTAAAACATTAAACTTCTGTAAGATATGATAGTAGAATGCGCGTTGATTTTGATAGTAGTATGTGCGTTTCTTACATAAATGTTGAGTTTGTGACCAGGAAAGGCGTATGTTTATCCATACTGTATGATATATATATATATATATATATATATATATATATATATATAAAACCTTTACAACGTGACTCATTAATGCACTTTTCTGTAGTCATTGCATTCCTTTGTATTGTTCTTTTAAGGTATGGTAACTAATGTAGACACTAGCCATTGCTGTGGTATTTTTCCCGTGTTGTATATCAACCTAGGTCATAATCATTAATCAGAGTTATATTGGGATTTCATTCCTTTGTATTGTTCTTTTAAGGTATGATAACTAATGTAGACACTATCCATTGCTGTGGGATTTTTCCCGTGTTGTATATCAGCCTAGGTCATAATCATTGATCAATGTTATATTGGGATTTCGTCAGGCCCGGTTGCTTTACGATCTTTGGTTTGTCTTATGGCATGCATCAACTCCTCTCGTAATATCGTCATCACTGACCACAATTTCTGATCTATTATGTTGAAATAATTATTCCGTCCATCTCTTTAGTTAATCTGTGACACACGTGATGAATTAAAATTATTAACGTACAAATATTTTTTTTATAATGAAGTGAACATTATGAAAATAAAAGCAAATTGGAAAAACCAAATATTATTCATAAAAATCTGTTACACACGTGATGAATTAAAAATTAGGAACGTACAAAGAATTTTTTATAATGAAGTGAAAATTATGAAAATAAAAGAAAGTTGAAAAAAGCAAATATTATTCATAAAAAATTGTCTTCTAATTATATCATACTCATCATAAAAGTGCACTGCCTCATTTGTTTTTTATATTATTTAATTCTTTGCGTGGCCGAAAACTGAATGAAAAAACATTTTGACTAATTGTCCTAGTACTAAGGCAGAGTGATTAGAATTTCTAACGTACCCAAGAAATGTGGTTACATAAGAGCGCGAGTTTATCATCATCAGTCATTAAAGAAACTTGACTCGATAATAACAGAATGGGTTTGAACTAACAAAGGAAAAAAGAAAAACACGACTATATGTACAAAAACTAAATTTATTTACCTAGACCTCTACTTTTTTAGGATAAAGTACTAAAATGATATTATTAGCTGTTTTCTACGGGCTTTATTACCTCTTGTTCTACTTGTCGTGCAAGCCGTTCCCGATACGTACAATTCTACCTCGTACACCTTACAACCGGCGCACGACCGCAAAACTTGGAGCGATAGGATAATAGGTTCTTGTAGCTTTTCAAATAAGGCCGATACAGTTTTTCAAGTGTTGTGCCAAAACAGCCTTCTATTTTTTGAAGTTTTTTTCATCTGTTAGATGCCCTCTATCCATTAGTATAAAAGGAAAGCACCTTTTATTATCTAGTTAGCTTCAATTTGATCCGAAATGTATTCTGTTAATTAGTTTATGGTTTTAGTGTAGATACTAAAACCATAACTTAATTTATTTCTCAGTTTCAAATCTCATTCTGAAAACACTATATAAAGCTTTAACACGTGCCTTTATAGGGTGCTTCATGTAATGTCGGTCGGCATTCATGTTATTTTTCATGACTACTCAGCAGTCGTTTTTATTTTATATACCATATTAGCCGGAATAATGATGGGATCGAATTTAACGAGATCCATTAAATTTCCACTATGAATTTAGAAAAACATGTAAGCACGAATATATAGCGAATATTATATCGTTTTATATATAAGAATTGATATATTAAACGGTATAACTATTTCTAAATGGAAAATTAACATTGTGTATTACGGTGTTGTTATTGTTAAGTGAATTTATTATTATTCCTCCGCTATATCATTTTCTACATGTGTGTATTGCACTATGTGGTTTGTGTTTGCATTGAAAACGATATAAGAAACTAGATGATGTCACACGGGCTTTACACTTTACATTTTCTAATGTCATACACATTTGATAGTTCCCACAGAAGAAATTACATAGACGAGATCAGCCCTTGTAGTTCATTTTGATAGATAATAGATTAATAGTAATACAACCTGAATTAAATGTCTTTACCAATCAATCATTTAACTGACAAGTGTAATTATACCCGATGCAGATATTGGTTAACTGATATATGTTCGTACCGGTTTGCAATATCATTTCAACGTGATAGATTAAACAACATTTCGTCAGTATTCACGCTGTCCAATTTTCATTCAATAACAGCTGTCAAATCGGTGCACAATATAAACATATGTGTTTGTGTTACGTAATGGATTTGTGATGAAAACTCGCAAGACGTATATTTGAAAATTATCGCGTAGAACTTTACACTTGCACAATATTGAAATGCCTGAAATATATGAATAATATATTATGTAGAAATGTGTGGTGTGAACATTTGGTATTATGTTATAAATTATTATTATGCAATGAAAAGTATGTTGTTTCAACTTCTAGTGTTTTTACTAGACATTGTTTTGAGTAGCTCATGAAGTATGAATATGTTTAAAAAAGTTACAAATATGGCTCAATATAAGCCAACATAACTTTAATCATAATCTCATAATCTATATCAGGGGTGGCCAAACTTTTGATCATTTTGGACGGCTTACTTTTTAAATTATTGGCGACGGTCTACCAACCTCGTATGTATTAAGTTATAAGAAAAGTAGTAAAACTAAAAATAAGTTTAAATTATATATGGCGGTGTGGTGGCTGCTTGATGTTGACGCGTGCAACAACGAATGTTACTTACGCGCGACAGCGTTTTTTAAATAGCTATATATATATATATATATATATATATATATATATATATATATATATATATATATATATATATATATATATGGGAAAATGGTGTTCAGAGTTAACTTCATTTAGTGTGTTACTTAAAATTGTGATAATGCTTTGCTCCTCCCAAAACAAATTATATTAATATTTATATTGTGTCATTTTTCACATATCTGCGTGTGAGTTTTATCAAAGAAAATTAAAATGTAATTGTGGATAAATGCAGATACAAATTATTATATACAAAGTAATATAATGGCGTTCTAACTCTAGAAAATAGGTTGCATTACTTTGGATAAATATCGCATGAGGTCCTGTGAATTCCTCCTCACTACCTGAGCTACCCTGACAAGACCAATCAAGGAGGTGAATTCACGCTTATATACTTGTTAATCAATTTTAATATTTAAAACTATGATTCGTAGTTTAAAATCGGCAGAATTTCCGGAAAATCACTGAGTGGTTTAGGTTAAACAGTAACATTCCTACGCATGAAATAGTCGCTATTATTCCACCTACATTTCCGGGAGATAAACCTATTGCATAGGAAAATGATACAACTGATCCCCTAGGAGGAAATTTAAACGCCATCTGGCGGCACCACATCAATTACCAATGCATACCCATATTGTATAGATATTGTTTGAATTCATTCTCTATAGCTGAGCTACACTAATGAGATCTAATAAGATCGAAATATAGACATGTAGATTGCTAAGTGGTGGATTCACACTTAATAAGTATTGCATAGAAGTTAAATTCTAACAAATGACAAGACAGTTCTGTATTAACACACGCTTTATCGAGATATCTAATTCGGTTTCACTACAAAATCCAAATCAAAAATCTGTCTAGTATTTATTAGTTTATTAGTCTGATGATAAACCAATTGTTTTGTATTAATAGAATTATTCTAAACTTTATCAGTTATATTTACTACCAATTGTTTTGTTTGAATATTGGAACATCCCCTCAGAGATAATCCACATGTTAATATTGCAAAATATGTTTATAGTTTATTTAAAAGCAACTAACAAATATTTCAAAAATCTGTTATTTAAGTAACGTAATTTGAGTGTTTTTGTAAATTCAATTATGGTAGTTATTATTGTCTTGCCTGGTTTTAATCTACCATAAAATGATTTAGCTTATTTTATATATATATATATATATATATATATATATATATATATATATATATATATATATATATATATTTACATGAACTTATAATTGATATATGTTACGATTTTTTAGTTTATTTGACTCTATTCTATTAATTATATTTGACAAATTAGAAAAAAATCTATATAGGGCCGAAAGGTTTTTTCACCGGTAAAGGGAGAAACACAGAGGAGTGTAATTTATCTTAACTTCACAGAATTTATTTTCAAACTTTGGAGACTCCGTGAAGACCCGGGAAGGATGGTACAATATTTATGTATTTAAATTTTTGATTCCGAATTTGATGACTAACGCCCGATTACTCCAATGAATCTAAAAACTCGTCTTATATAAGCTCGTCTTATATAAACTCCTCTTATATATAACCACGTCTTTTTTTATTTTGTTGCACCAAACATATGTAGATCTTACTTTACAATGCAAGACCGTCTTATCCTTTAAGATCCGATTTGTGTTTGGTGCAACGCTTTAAGACCATCTTAATATTCAGACGGTCTTAAACTAGTTAAGATTCGTTGGAGAAACCGGGCGTAAGTTCTTTATCCAATGTATACATACCCGTCATATAGGGGTGCTAATACAGTACATTATCAAAAAGCTCATATATCATGATAATTTATTATATATATATATATATATATATATATATATATATATATATATATATATATATATATATATATACATAAAAGCATAGATGTTATAGCTAACTAATTATATTAATCCATAACCTCATTACAAAGGCGACGTCTTGAAACACAAAGCATGAGCTGACAAGAACTAATTCAATCTTATCGACAATTAGAAATACTTCGGGTTGCATTTGCTTTGTTTCGTCATTATTTAATTACAGACAAGAATGTACAGTTTCAACAAAAGCAGTGAAGGTCACTGTCGGGATTGAAATGGGAACAATAAGATTTAATCTGGAGCAACTGACAACAAAACAGATTCTCGCAAGTAGTTCTTAGCTTTGATTGATGTCGCTATTTATACTATTGATTTTAGTTGTAATGAATAACGCTGGGAACCGAATGTAATTTATAGACGTACAAATGGATTTATTTATATATGTTTGTATTGAAAGAATAATATATTAATTCAGATCTATTTATTTCGAATTTATACAAGATCAGTTGCATTTTTTTATCAAAATGCGGTTACTTCTGTAGACAATTGAAATACTCGTATGCGTTTAAAGGTTATATTTAATAATAAAAGTAAACTTTTAGGTGCATAAAATTTATACAGTAACTTAATTTTACCCATTGTATAAATAATAATCAACAAAACTAACAATTAATTATTTAATAAAACAATAAAGAGTATTATTACATAAATTACAAATAAATCTAAATTGTTACTATAGTTCATAATAATTAATAACCTAAAAGTTTGATTATTTTAACATAAAGCGTACAACAGTTTCGATAAGAAAATACGTATTTTTCATTTGTTAGTATATTTAATGTTTGTTACGGTTGGTGGTTTCTATGAAAATAAATTAATAACTAATATTGTAGCTTTCTATCGGAAGGTATAATTGCGCTGTATAAGGCACCTTACACGATCAATATTACCGTCAATATTTTAGAATAATGACAGAATTACTGTACGATTACATGTTTAAAATGTTCATTATTCTAAAATATTGCCAGTATTACTTATCATGTAAGCTATAGTAATGATGGAATGAAGAGAATACTAATGTTCATCCGGATAATTGATTACTTGATAAATATAAAAAGAGGATTGAAGCAAATGCTGTCAGTACTAGGAATGACAGTATTATTGACCGTGTAAGGTGCCTTTATGTAACCCTAAAAGGCACCTTAGACGGTCAATAATACTGTCAATCCTAGTACTGTCAATATTTGCTTCAATCCTCCTTTTATATTCATCAAGTAAACTATTATCCAGATAAACATTACTATTCTCTTCATTCTATCATTACTATTTCTTACACGATAAGGAATGCTGGCAGTATATTAGAATAATGATCATTTTAAACATATTATAGTACGGTAATAACGTCATTATTCTAAAATATTGACAGTAATATTGATCGTGTAAGGTTCCTTTTTTAGTTTTTTTGTCGTATATATTACCATTATTTGTTGCTAATTTCATTCGCAAATTATTCTCATGGGTTACTTAGATGAATACAATCTTTTTTCAATGCATACATATGTTAGTGTAAACAAATGATCTCTGTATATAAAATCCAATGAAATCATTTATCCATTATACAAAGTACTAGGTGTCCGACGGCGTATTATTATCAAAATATTACCAAACATATAATAATGTGCGCCCTGTCGACGTGAGCAGTTAGAGAATTGAAATCAATGTATTTATAAATAAAAATGTAACTGCGTACCTACGTTGATTTACATAAATACCAAACGCAAAATCTTCTCCTTTACAAAACTATTCAAATGTGACTTACGGCACTTTCATTCCCATAGGCTCATATGTTAGTATACTAATGATGTCTATATGTACCAAAATCAATAAATATGAACGCAAATAAACAAAACATGGACCAATATGAATTTCAAAAATGCCTACAATTGATCGCCTAAATCTCGGAAATTAAGCGATTACGATATTTTATTTATTTTATTTTACACATACACACATACAAAAATCCAGTTGCTTTCTGTATAATAAGCAAAATATTCATCAAATATTGAGGATCCATTTGTAATACTCCAATTTGACTGTTTATGTTTTGAATGCATAATTAATAAAATATAATCAATACAATAATACGATTATTAACAAGTATTTACATATTATCAATAATCAGTATTATTTTTATTATTAATACATATATTACATTATTACTATGTGTCAATTCTAGCGCCAGTCATTCTATTTGAAAACAATTATAATGAAAATATACATTGAAACTACAATGAATTCCCCATAGTTTTGTTCACCGTTGGGTTTACGAGAGATTAACTGATGGGATTGAATTTGACGCAAAACCGGGCATGCTTTTATGAGGATGTATTGGCGTATTAGCCATATAAATGACACATACTAATTTGACGAATATGGGTTGGTTAAAATAATCTATCGTAATCCCTAAATAACATGCACAAGCGTATATCATTCCAGAGTGTCAAATATGTTCAAATAAATGCATTAATGATTATTGTTTGTAAGTACAGTACAATGTTATTATACTAGTTTTTAGTGATGGGGGGATTTCGTGAACCGAGAACAGCTGTTGTGCGCTATTAAATTTGTTTTGAGAGAACTTTGCGTTACTTAACCCGAGTGTTATAACAACACTGCTTTTTATTGGTCAGATATACTATACATGAAAAAGAAAACCAAGAAAACACACTACCTATTACCATTAAGATACTAATTACTGTGTCTTCAACTTTTGACTTGTGGCCGATTGTACAATCTTGCCAGTTTTTAACATTTATCTTACTAGGCTCATAGTAATACACGATGATTGTCATGAATACTACTCGACATGGTGGAGGGTTTTGTAGTTTAAATGTATAAACGTCATATAACATGCATCAGTCTATGTATTGTTTCAATATTTTTTACGATAAAACATGTTACGATTTTACATTACTTGGGATTTTTTTAAGAATGAAGAGCGATAGCATATTCCTTCGTAATGTAATAACCTTAATAACGTTACTTATTACGTAAACTGCTACTACATGATTGTTCCGAAATATATTACATTTAACACTAACTTTCGTCATGTATTGCTAAGGCTTTTATTGGTTTCATAGCTAAATATTTAAAACTTGTCATCATGTTTCATCATAAATTTTGATGAATCGATCTAAAATGACAATAAATGACCATTGTGAAAAACAGGCTCGAGTGATTTCAAAAAGGGAAGAGGAGAGCAGATTTTTCACGGTAACGAGAATGCCGGAGGAACTGCTAGACTGTAAAGGGATAATGTATGTATTATTTGTGGATCTGAAAGCGGCATATGATACTTTTCTTAGGGGAAACGTAGTGGAGAGTTTGAAAAGAGTAGGGATAGAAAAAAAAGCGGTGGAGTGGATGAGAGGTTTGTACAAAGAGGCGTGGACATAAGTAAGAGTGAAAGTTTAAGAACAATCGCGAAATGTGCGACTAAGGCAGGGATGATCTCTGAGTCCACTCTTGTTCAGTCTGTACACAAGTCAGTTGGAGGAGGTGTTAAGGGCAAGTGGGAGGGGTTGTGTTACGAGGAACCAAGATGTTAGCATATGCGGATGTTAGAAAGAATGGGAAGGTACCTTGATAAATGGAGGTTAGTAGAGAAGAGGGACGATATAGCAGATTTTTCACGGTAACGAGAATGGCGGAGGAACTGCTGGACTATAAAAGGATAATCTATGCATTATTTGTGGATCTGAAAGCGGCATATGATAATTTTCTTAGGGGAAACGTAGTGGAGAGTTTGAAAAGAGTAGGGATAGAAAAAAAAGCGGTGGAGTGGATGAGAGGTTTGTACAAAGAGGCGTGGACATAAGTAAGAGTGAAAGTTTACGAACAATCGCGAAATGTGCGTCTAAGGCAGGGATGATCTCTGAGTCCACTCTTGTTCAGTCTGTACACAAGTCAGTTGGAGGAGGTGTTAAGGGCAAGTGGGAGGGGTTGTGTTACGAGGAACCAAGATGCTAGCGTATGCGGATGTTAGAAATAATGGGAAGGTACCTTGATAAGAGGAGGTTAGTAGAGATGTATACTGTGGAAAATACAAATGGATAATTTTTAGAAATAAGGGTAGAATGGGTAAATCGGATGAATTGAAATGGAAGGGAATGAGGATTAAGAGTGTGGATTGGTTTAAGTAGTTAGAAATTTGGTTGACTGCAGAGGATTTTAGGAAGCATTTGGAGTGGGTGCAAGCAAAGACAAGAACGACCTGGGCGATAGCGAAGAGAAAATGGAAAATGAAAAAATGACGCATTTGACGATACTCCTGCAGGAAACCAATATTGGTATTGATATTGTATGAGCATTGATTAATCATCACTATGATGCTTAATTAATGGTACGAGCATGCCGTGGGAGTCACGTAGGAGGGTAGTAGCCAGAGAAGGGAATATTTTAAAGTTAGGAGGGAGTATTCTTAGTGTTTGTATTTGATATTATGTGTGTATAATAACGTAAATCTAATTGTATCTGACGTTTGTGTGTCATTTTATCTGACATCTATGTTTCAATTAATTGTCATTATCACATCCTCACATATTCATTCCTTATTTATCTGTCAATTATCTGTCATATATCAACCATGTATCTGACTTCATCAATGTATCTCCCAATTAACTCTTATGTATGTAATGTATGTGTCATTAATTTACTAATAAAGCTTGAGTTGGAAAACATTTTACTAAATCTGTTGACATCGGTTGTATTTTAAAATATTTTTTACGCAAATGAATATCTTATATTATATATAAAATCATCAAATATTGAATGAGTTATTTAGGAGTTAAATTATCACATGTATATAATACTTATTCCTTTTTTATATTAAAATTACGTTATTGCGGGCCGGGTGCACCATTCATTCAAGCAGGACAACCTGTAAGATCTAGGTTAAAGATCTAAAATATACGAAGTAGGTCTTTACCAATTAGTTCACGATTGATATCCAATTAATCGAAATTAAAACGTATTACGAATAGTAATTCAAACCACAATACCGCATTGTAGTTCTATTTCAGTAAATATGAATGGATAACAATCCCAATTAATTTTGTTTCATTAATTAAACATGTTTGCACCACAGTGACAAAGAAGATAATTGCGTAGTCATTAACGCAGCCCTGCTGGGTACTATAATTATCGCAAACATCTTTTCATTCAAAATAATTTTTAATGGCCTCCACGCTGTTTTCAGTTTTTATATTATGTTCATTCAATTTATTACACCGAGAGTCATTATTTTATGTTTGCATTTGTATGCGCTTCGTAATGTTACAGAGTTATAGAGGGATTAAAAAACTAATTAAAGAATTAATTAATGAATACAAAAAATTTAATTGTAAGATTTTCTAGCAAAATTATAAAGGTACATCTTATAGTTTAAGTTCATATGGTTTCATATGGTTTAGTTTACAATAATACTACAAGAATACTTTCACTGTTGGCTGATACTCAGAAATATAAAGGGAAACTTTTTTGGTTTAAAAATAAACATCCTAATGAATTTTTGGAGTATTGCAATAATTGTGCTTATAGTCATGAAATACTATAATTAAAAAAAATTGTTTACACATTTTATAGAAATTTAATTATTGTGAATGTTATAAATATATCCCATTACATTGTTTTTTTTTTAATGAGATTAGTAATTAACGTACCATAATTTCAATTGATATGCTTGTAATACTACTAAATATATAGAGTGTGTCGAATATATTCAGAATAGAGAAACATAGCTTAAATTTAATGCAACTACAACTGAAATTATGGTGAATGTTATAAATATATCTAATTACATTGTCTTTCTTTCAAATGAGATTTGTAATTAACGTACCATAATTTCAGTTGGTATGCTTGTTAAACTACTAAACCTATAAATTGTGTAGAATTGAATACATTCACAATAGAGGTCACTTAACTTAAACTTAATGCTACAACAATTGAAATTATAGTGAATGTTATAAATCTCGTTACTTTGTTTTATTTTTCAAATGACATTAGTAATTAACGTACCGTAAGTTCAATTGATATGCTTGTAATACTACTAAATATATAGAGTGTGTAGAATATATTCAGAATAGAGAACACATAACTTAAATTTAAGGCAACAACAATTGAAATGATGGTGAATGTTATAAATATATCTCGTTACATTCTTTTTTTTTTAATGAGATTAGTAATTAACGTACCATAATTACCATTTATATGCTTGTAATACTACTAAATATATAGAATGTGTAGAATATATTCTGAATAGAGGACACATAACTTAAATTTAATTCAACAACAATTGAAATTATGGTGAATGTCATAAATATATCTCGTTACATTCTTTTTTTTAAACGAGATTAGTAATTAAAGTACCATAATTTCAATTGATATGCTTGTAATACTACTAAATATATAGTGTGTCCATTAGACATTAATAACTAAATCATCATCAGAGCTATCTTGATTATAAGTTGAATGACCGACACCGGTTGCTATTTGCAATCAATTTAAGGATTCGATTACGTGTATACTTTTCTTATGGCACGAATTATGACCTTTATTGAGCTTTTAGTAATAACTAGACAATTGAATGAAAAAAAAATCTCTGTTGCCTGAACTTTCTATCTTTATAGGGCCTCCTCTATTTATAAAAGGTGCCATTGTGCGGAATTAGTTTACAGTGATATTTGTATACCCCGGATTCAATAAATAAAATGTACTTACATTTAATCGTGATGCATGGCCTATCTCACATGTCTTGTAAACACTGTACACTACACAACATCACTATCAATACAGTGACTACCTTAAATTAGCAGTACTAACTATATGTTTTGATTTATCTTTGATCCGCGAGCCATCGCACAGCTCATCGGCCGCCATATTTCACTGAACTGACTGCGGCCGGTCGAGTGATTCATGCGATCGACGTGACTGTCCAGATCGTAAAAATGATTGTGATAAACAAGTTAATAATAGATGTGACTTATCGCGCTACACGGTGACTTTTATTTTAAAGAATAAATATTTAAATAATAAGTTTAATAAAAACCCTCGAGTCGTACAGCAATGGAAGTTCGTACCTTCCATTGCTGTACTGTAATGTGAAGAAAGGAATATTACTAAAAAGCGGTGTTTGTAATTGCAAAAATTATAACATTGAATGCATCCAGTTTGTAATAATATTTATTACTATACTTACATTTTTCATTATACGCAAATCTCTCAATTTTGATAGGAATTGTTCCGAAAAACTGTGAAAATATACTCATATAATAATATGATTTTTGTCATTTAATGGGAAAACGGGAAGAGATTGCGGAAAATAAGGGCCATTTGTCAGGCTTCAAATTATCTACAACTTTGCAATTTGAATCATTCTTTCAGCATTATAAAGAAAAATTGTGAGAAGGCACACAAATCACATTTTTCCCAACATGTTTTCCATTTTATTGGAAAACGGGAAGGGATAACGGAAAACATAGAAACAGTCAATCGTCGGGCTTGAAATTTTCTACAACTTTGCAATTTGAATCCTTCTTCGAGCTTTAAAGAGAAAAACCATGAAAAAACAAACATATCACATTTTTCACACAATTTTTGCCATTTTACGGAATAAACGGGAAGAGATAGCGGAAAACCCAAACGGCGAATTGTCGGGCTTGAACGTCTATAACTTTGCAATATGAATCGTCCTTATAAAAGAGTAACGACCTAAAAACCGCGAAAGGCTAAAAAATTTCATTTTTCACACCAAATTTTGCCGCGTGTACGTGATTCTTATTATCAGAGTCGGTCGTAGTCGGCCGCCCGCTTGCAAACATTATTTTGCCGCCCGCATGCTTTACTTAAAAAAATATAATTTATAATTAGCATTATATAGGATATTATTATTACATATGTGAAGAAATTAATATATCAATTATAACCGAGGCGAGTTCAGATTTTATGTTTAGAACTTTCGATAGATCATGCCCGGCCTGAATTTCGCCGCCCCTAACTGTGGCCGTCCGCTTTAGCACACTCTTTGCACGCGCGCTAAGACCACTAAGACCGGCATTGCTTATTATTATTATTATTAATAAATAATCAAACATAATTCTTATAAAGGGGACGTGTAGGAAGTGTTTGCTTTCCCAATATATGTAAATGTGGTGACTTATCTGATAACTTCAAAAATATATTGTGCATTTATATTCAGACGAAAAATATTATACTATTTTATGTAGCACAACGTTCCCATTACTTTCATTTCCTGTACACCTAAATTACATACAATCAGATATATACATTTATTTGGATTTTATGTAGCTTGATATTCGTGAAATATGCTTTTATGAGACTCCGGGGTGCTGGCTTGTGAAATATAATAGGATGATTTACCATGCTTTATCTGGCTAAACTTCCATGTCAAGCCCTTCGTGGGTATCTTATAGAGGTGATAATACATAAATCTGTCTTGTTTATATCTACACTAAACAAGGTTTATGGAATGGAAACGAGCTCGATTTAAAATGTTTCACTAAATAATTTTATATTACACGCCGATGAAGTGCAATGGTTAGCACCCTCGATTTACGAATCGGTGGGTCGAATCCCGGGTAGTCGTACCTACCATTTGTCGTTGCGATACACTTTCTGAAGTAGAAAATCCTAACACTCAGATACACATACACAAACACACGGCAGAAGGACCCGAAGGTCGATAGCCAGTTACAGAATTCTAGCAAATACATTAACTAGTATTCATTTTATATTCCAGCTTGCGCACTTATATAGGATGATATAACATACGAACGATTATATTCATTTAATGTTGTATTTATTAGGGAATTTCTTGTTATCTCCGTTAACCTGGTCATCAAGAAGATTAATCACGGTTGTTACGGTTTTTATCAAGGATAAGCGTCGTGATAGAAAGATATACAGCCCCGACGAGAGGGCGTTTCAGCCTATACAAATTACTGAGCTGAGGGACTCGACTGCGAACCATTTCTTAGGGCTGTAAATATGTTTTTGTTAACTACCGATTACGCTAATGGTAGATTGCAGCTATAATGTTGTTAAAGTTGGTATTTTTTAGTTAATATATCATTATTACTCCAACATGCAATATTGATGACAATAGCTGTAAATGGAGCTGAAATAAATTACATTATATTACATATCTTGTAGATGAAGAAATATTTGAACCTAGGCGCTAGTACTGATTTGTTCAAGAATTATCCTCTGAAAATTTTTTTTCAATTTTAATGAATATATTGAATACTTTAGCCGCTCGCTGTGTGTACAAATTATTGATGACAATAGCTGTAAATATGGAGCTGAAATAAATTACATTACATTACATATCTTTTAGATGAAGAAATGTTTGAACCTAGGCACTAGTACTGATTTGTTCAAGAATTATCTTTTGAAAAGAATGTTTCAATTTTAATGAATTTATTGAATACTTTGGCCGCTCGGTGTGTGTACAAAATGAAAATGAAAACATATAATAAATCTCAATCAATAAAGAAAACGGCAAAATATATTTAATATTGCGCACGTACAAAATCGAGTACTTTCGATTCTGTACAGAAATTATTATTTATTATAATTGGTGCATTAGAGTCGATGAAGTATCGGTAGAAGACCAGGGATCTTCTACTACATTCTATATATATATATATATATATATATATATATATATATATATATATATATGTATATATATATATATATATATATATATATGTATATATATATATATATATATATATATATATATATATATATATATATAGAAGAGCGTGTGAAAATGGAAGTAGCGTAAGTCACATTTGAATTGATTTGAAAAGTAGAAGATTTTGCGTTTGGTATTTATGTAAAGCGACGTACACGTAACATTTTTATTTATGAATAAATTTATGTCAAGTCTGTAACTACAAAAATAAAATCTAGAATAGAACTGTTTATGAATATAGATTAAATTAATTATTCTGTTTAACAACCACCTTTTTCTTAATCACATTTTATGTAGAGAATGTTTTATACAGCTCACTAAATAAAACATTTTCCTATGATAATTATATCATTTAGCACATAAGCACTTTAGCGACTCGCTAATTTTATATGCCCTCTGCCCTACAACAACATAAAAGTTTCATGTACTGTAAATTGCACGAACAACTCAATGTGTGCCACATAATGTTTATTTTTATGGCCGCATCCATACAATTGAATCGTAACATGTTTGGTCGTATTTTCCATTTATGCATACATCATTGTTAAACATAAAACATAAAAGCGCCAGGCTGACACCAATATACGACAGCAATCCATTAATGTATATTTTGTGTGTGACGATGTTATTCATTTGAACGCCACCGGAATGTGTTCAATGTTTTAGGCTAATTGAATATTTTATTTCCTGTGGGTAACTTTAGATCTACAAATGATAATATATGACTGTCAATATCTGATGATAAGAAACTATTTCTTCTAAAATAGGTGGAAGTTATTTATATACATCATATTAGTATTTATTTTCATCAGAATAATAGAATAATGAAGATCATGCGGATTTCTAAAAATACAAGTTTGTCTAATAAATAAACATCTTAAATACTTTCAACATATTTTGATGTTGCTAGTTTTAATTATTCACATTAAGTTCCCATTAAGTTAAAAGTACTTTAAAAGTTTAGAATGCTAGTTGCTAACTTAAAAAGAACTTGAGTTTGGTCAATTAGCCGAGTTGTTAAATATTGTATGCAAGATTTAATTTTAAATTTATACACGGCTGTATTTTTCAACCAATCGTTATTTCTAACACATTTCAAGCAACCCCAAAAACGGCTATGTTGTCGCCAGTGTGTTGCTGGTTATTATTTAATACACTCGTATAAGTCAGGATAGTGCAATTTGTCTTATATTAATCCAAAAGTATGTCCCAGCATCCTTCGAGAATTTGAATCAAATTCACAACAGGAATACTTCCGCCTTTAGTCCTAGCTGAAATGTTGCAGTATTTGGCATTAAATGGTATAAATTAAATAGACGTGTATGTAAGTATTACCTGTAGATATGTATGTCAATATATATGAAAATTCTGTTTCATCATTTTAAGTTAAGATGGAATTGAGTATTGGAGTATCTGATTTAACTCCTTTTGATGTTTGTTCTATGGAGATAGGTGCTTTAAGGCCGAGTCAGAGTAGTGGAAAACTTCGAATAACTTATCCAAGTATGCACCAAGGCCACAATTTAGACGGTATACATTTTAAATCTTAAAGCAAAAACTTTTTATATCTACATTTAATAATTAAAAGTTCTTTTTGATACCTCGAACTATTCTCGTTTAATTCCCTTTTAAATATGGGAGTTATTTCTGCCGCAACCAGATTATATAGTAAAGAATATTGGAGGATGTATAGTAGAATATGAAAGTGGATTCAATGGGGAAGGTCTGTAGCGGACCTGTTATTCACGTTAGAGATATACAGACAAAAAACTATGAGCATAAAAACAAGTCAGTATGTACAGTGAATCGATTTCAAGCAGTCAAAAAGACAAAAGGCGAAATAAAAAGAAACTTAATTAAACTTAATGTTACACATTGAGTACCGGAGATCTTCAGTAAATCTCGCCACTTTATGATATTTCACTTATTCCGAAATTAAATTAAATCAATCATATTAATCTTGAATGAAAATTGTATGTTGCAAGTAGTTAGTAAATAAACCATTTAAGCTAGCTACCACAATTTTATTTATTTCAATCACACAGATTATTAATATCAGCTATTTTCAGTACTAACCTGCTATTTCAACAAAAACACGTTGTTTTTAATCCACATCCAATTCTAAAAATAACTTCATTTGATCTCTATATCAATCAAAATCCATTTATATAAACACACATTCTATTAAATATTTGATTTAAAAATTACACTAGCTGGCTCAACTGAATTGTATACGATTTTATAAAGTGCTATTTTATAAATTGCGTGAATTATTTATGAAAGCAAATTGTATGTGCGTGTTTGTATATGTGTGAGAGTCGTTTGGTTTTGCTCTATAAAGGGTGTCGATTTCAACGGACCGCAAAATGCAAATCGTCCTTTTACTGTGCACATCAGCCACCCGGGCGGATAAAAAAGGCGACAGCCCCTAAGAAAAACAAAGGAATATCAAATAAGTGAATGGCGCCCTTTGATATTTCATCGCATAAATATCGCATCACCGAGATGTAAATTTTGTTCAATTTATTTCGTTATAAGTTTTTTTTGGGTTAAAGGTGAAATAAGTACCGATATTTTATTTTTATTCATCGATATATTGAAGTTATATATTCAATTCAATTATTTTAAATAAATAATCATGATAACGCAATGCACAATACTATGATGGCACAGAGTTAATTCCACAATGATAATGAACAATAAAACAGATAAATGAACGACTTTTTAAAATAAAGTTCCACCATAAATACAAAATGGACCTTTACATCTTGACAACTGGTGGGGTGTTGAGGAAAAATATTGGAATTGGAGCACCAATACTTCAATGAATTACTGAATGTAAAGGAAGTAGACAATGATCAATGAGATGAGAGTATATGAGCAGAGTAGGATGCAATAAACCAACGTGAAGACAAGGTTCTGTCACCTAACTCAAGCTTGGTTGTTTCCCAAGCTTGAGATAGGTGACAGAACCAACACATAAATTGAAAAACAATAAAACTTTTCCATTACTCTCACTAGCATGTCAGGTGAAATTTCTAAAGTTTTTTCTGAACTGGCCTCTTTTAGATGGTTCAAGAACTGCGGATGATGTTTGAAACCCGCGGCATTGAGGTACCCCCACAAAAAGTTCCGTTGCCACCGCGCTCGGCTGATTTAACTCCTTTTGAGGGTAGGTGCTTTAAGGCCGAGGTAGAGTAATGGAAAATTTCCAATAACTTATCCAAGTATGTATCAGCCGTCACGGCCACAATTTGGACGGTATACATTTTAAACCTTAAAGCAAATTAAACTTTTTATATCTACATTTAAAAGTTAAAAGTTTTTTATTGATACCTCGTACTATTCTCTTTCAATCCCCTTTTAAATATGGGAGTTATGTAGTAAAGAATACTGGAGGATGTATAGTAGAATATGAAAGTGGATTCGAATGAAAAGGTCTGTGGCGGACCTATTATTCACGTTAGAGATATCCAGACAAAAAACTATGAACACAAAAACAAGTCAGTATGCACTGTGAATTGATTTCAAGCAGTCAAAAAGACAAACGGCGGAATAAAAAGAAATTTAATGTTAGAATCTGAAGTCATCAACATCAATGTACTAAATAGAATGAAGAAGAAACCGGAACTACTGTTTACGATCAAAACGGAAGCTGGATTACTTACTTTAAGGAAAATCTTTTAAGGATGACGGGTTTATTATATCACATCAGATATTAGTTCTCCGGTGGACGTGTCAATATTAATTAAATCTCAAATGTAACTGGAAATCATAGTGAAGCAGTTAGAAGAAAAAACAGTAATATTGGAATTGCCCATAAATGAAGAAAAGGCAAAATACATGACATAATAAGATAAGGAATGTGGTAACATAACCTTAAAAGTAATGACGAAGAAAGGAAAGTCCCATATATTTGAATGGATGGAACAGATGACGAACCTAAGATTGGTGGTCCATAGGAAACCAGAAATCAGGAGTGAAATTCAAGGTAGATTGATCGCGGGCAATAAAAGTATTTAAGCATTACTAATAACTGGGGTCGCGATACTTAACCTTGGGAGAGTGGATTAGAAGGGAGAGGAAGGAAAGTATGAATGGGGCTAGCGTACACCGCGTGTACGATGTGTAGTAAGGGAAGCGACACATGGTAGCACCTTAGCAAAGAATGTGAGGGACTGAAAGCAGTATGGGGAAAATCTGCAGGAGGCTAATGTGGAAGAGGAAATTGACGAGGGTACGCGGGGTCTAATGTGGAGGAAGAAGACACAATGTCATATAAGCGAATTTGTATTTTATTTTTATTTGTCGTTTTTCTTTTCTTCTGTTATTTAAGTTCGAATATTGTTTATTGGGGGAATCTTGTAGAAAGGATGAATTTTTGTGTGGTTTTTCAAAATAAAAGTATTTTTTATGTAAAGCTATATTACAGCCGATTGTATGAAACTGAGGTTTGAATAGATTAAAATGGAACAAAATATGCTAAGGCCGTTCCTTGTACAATTCGAATACTTTTCTTTATTACTTCGTTGGGTTGCGGGAGAAGTGACAATAAAAAATCGAATTGTAGAAGGAACCAGACATTGTGGAAGTAGTGAAACATGTACCGTGTAAAGTGTAACATTGTTTGGTTATGTGAAATAATGGGAGAAACGTGAATACCAAGGAGTCATCTATCACTATTTGGTTTCTCACATTACTTCATATGCCATTAGACATTAGAAACGAAGAGGACAGCCAAAATTAAGATGAACAAGGACGTGATAGAGAAATAGAAAAATTACAAATTAGGAAGAAATAGTATAGGACACAAAGGAACGAAAGAAAATAGTGTATAAAACCAATGGACCTACTTGGCTAGCAGTGCCAGATTATAACATAATCATCTTAAAATAAATGGTAAATGCCCCAAGTATTCATGTTCGTTTGAGAGGAATCTGTAACCCCCATGAATCTTATGGTGGCGAATAGGGGCGCCCAGTAAATATGTAGGAGGAAAATAAAATACCTATTGGATCGACAGATACAGCGTAACGTCTGTCCCAGAGTAGGCGGATACAAATGCCAGAACTGGCGAAAATGGCACAGGGCAGCAGCTTCGTTATTAATGTACGTCAGCGCCCGATGTAAAATACATATGAGAATGCAGCCAGAATTCTAACAAGGGTCTCAAAACTTTGTGAGAAACGCAATAGGAAACCACCTCACAATTTATCCCTAGGAAAATCTTCAACGTGACTTGAAAAAACTAAAGCAATGGCCTCTAGTACTCGGCAGCCCTTAAATGGGCACGGGGTGAATCTCCAAACCAGCCAAAAGAAGAATTGCTACTTGAAACTCGCGAAGTTTGTACGAGGGTAACAAACAAATGATACGGTTTAAAATAAACAATCTTGGTAACGAAATGGATGGGCTAGCTCAGGCCAGTACCATACCAACGGACACACCATATACTATGCAGGGAAGCACCTATCACGTCCAAGATGTGGGTGTCATTTTCAACGACGAAGTAAATAGATTAATTACACAAAAGGTGCCCGATCTATTCTTACAACTAAATAATGTAATTAAATTGTATTATTTGTTGTCAGAGTAATATAACTCCAATTTTAAAATCCGTTCTTCTCTCTTCTGTCAACCTCAATTAAAGCTTTTGCTGCTTACTCAACGATATGCATTTGTAGAGCGAGGAAGTTTCTGTTTTCATAAACATTTAGTAGATGACTTCAACTGGCTTGTAGTCCAAAACAAAAACAAACATATTTCGTGAAGTAGTGGCGTGCATTTGTGCTGGATATATATTTTAAATTTCAACGAAATTAAAAAAAACGTTGATAGTTACACGAAGTTTTGCAAAACGGAATAGATTTTTTTTAAATTGGTTAATAGTTTTGAATTCATACAATATTTCGCAAATGGTATATAATAGACTTTCACGGCTCCGGAATATATAGATATTATTCTCATCTAAACGTACTCCGAACCACTGGATTCCATAGTCAGAGAAGAGACCAATACGCTTGCAGTGTCGTGAAAGAGGTCGATATACATAGAATAGACTTCTATGTATGTATGTGTCACATATGATTATGTGAATGTGTTTTTTTATGATTTTACGATAAGATGAGTTTGCGTCAACTCGTTTACTTATTGATAATTGAATATAATTTAACCTGGACTTGGATTCTTTGTGACTCCAATTTCTCACAGATATAATGTACAAAATAAGGGCTTTTACTATTTTTTGTAAGAAATGATTTTACAATATTTCAAATATAATAACATTCTCTTCACTAACTAACTGTAACATAATTTTACAGCTTTACTATTTTATATAACACGTCTAGTTAATGAAGACGTTATGGTATATTTGGTTAAATTACAGAGCTTACTAGTAAATATTACTAAAAACTAAACAAATTCTCAATAAAGGATAAATAAAACGATGTTTACTTTATTTTTTTATCACACTTCAGTTACACTTTGCAACTAGTTTCGACTAAGCTCTAGCCATTTTCGAACTCCTCCGATTGACAATCCAATATTTGAAATTCTTAATTATTATATATATATATATATGTTTTTATGTCCAGTGTATTTATAACGATACCACGTATCCACATTCCTAATATAACGAAGTTCTAAAATCCTGTGAATAGAAACTTAATGAAAGAAACTAATTTTTCCCATGGAATATAAGTTTCCGAGAAATTATGGTAGTATATTCGTGATAGTGAGTGTGAAACTTATTAATTAATAGCAATTTACCTCAATAAATGCTCAGATCTAAAGGGTTATATTTTAACTTAGTAATTACTTGTGATAGTTAGCCATAGCTCAAATAACTAGACGTTTACTTCAGTGTCCTACTACGAATACTATGCTGTAAAGGCGAACGTTGAAGTTGTTGATGATAATGATGATGATGATGACTTTAGTAATCAAATTAGGTTAATGAGTCGTTAATAGCGAATGTTATATGTTCACAATTATATAGTTTCGAATATTTCCCACATACACGCCATAGTGTAATGATATATAGACCAATAAACGCGAGTAATTTTATAAGAAACTTAAAGTAGTGATCCTGATAGCATGAGCATGTTGACGGTTATTACCATATGGGTGTGCATTGCTAATTGATGTGGTGTCGCCAGATGACGTTAACTTTCCTCCTAGGGAGTTAGTTGTATCTTTTTTGTATATAAGCACTCGAGATATTGTGTGAATTCACCCTCACTAGCTGATCTACACTGATGGGATCTAAAAGATCGAAATCTAGATATGTAGATTCCTAAGAGTTTGTTTATTTAAGATCGGGTACATTTATTTTGGGTTGTTTCTCTAGAAGGATGTGGTTTTGTTAAGTTTTTATTCATAAACTTTCAGAATTTCGTAATTTTATAAATATTAGTAGGTTTTTGTTGCAGCATGAAACGATAAATTTCATTTAGTATCTATTTATATACATGAATATTTTGTAATATTAGGAATGTATAACCGTAATATAGTTATTAATATTCCATACTTTTAAGAACAACATAATTAACAAATTGTTGAATATCCATATGATTAATAATATTTTTTTATGATATATAAAAACAAAATATTACACTTGACGCTTTTTAAAGGTCGTTTTAGACAAGACAATTTCTTACATCAAAAATTGTTCAAGAATTAGATTAATATATTGATCAAGAAATTGTCATGTTTACTTGATCATACAGATTATGAAACGAAACAATTTCTGGTATAAAAGTAGATTGGCAAGCATGCAGTTCCACATGAAATTTGTCCTAGAATAATACAACTTATTTTATTTTCCATTCATTCTACAATCCAATTCAATATTTCAAACAATTTGTTGTATGATACTGATCAATTTAGAAGAATTCATATCTAGATTCACTTTTGGTTCAAGAAATTGTCTTGTTTAAAACTATTATTATAAATTTATTCAACGTCGGTGTTTTGGGTGATAATAATGGACTGTAGGGAAACACTTTTAGCTATTTTCTTCGTTTATTTGATTGTGTAGTTTATTGTAATATAAATGTGAAAGATGTGTTTTAAGTTGTGATGCTGGATTCGTACTGCATGGGTACACGGCGGTCGAGTACCCACTTGAGATGCCGAGGGTGGAGATAAGAAATATGTGGGGTGAAAATCACTTCCAACTATATGCAATCTTAATTGCCCTAAGTTGGCGGCAACAGTCGGAGACATCATATGAAATTACTTAAAAATCGTAAAGGACATATTTGTAAGTAATTTCATATGATTTATTAACCACTCTATTAGATATATACTCTAGAATGATTTTATTTCATAACTTCCAATATTTTCTAAACACAAATAATTAAAAGGATAAATAAACGGTTTTAATTTGTTTGTTTTCCTTTCCTTAACATAATTTAGTTACACTTTGTAACTAGTTGTAGATGCCCTAATCTGACTGTAGTCTAAAAGAAATCAATATTTGTAATTATAAAATATAAAAGAAAGTTAATCGGAAAACATACAAATATTGCAAACGAACGTATACAGCTTTTGTGCGCCAGACTGTTGCTTTTCGATATGAACTAAAATGACATGCGAGCAAAATAAAATCCATGCGGATTGAAATTAACTGAAGCGTGAGTGGAGGTGTTCGGAGTTTCCTTTGTATGTACTCTGGCATATTGAATTTAAAAACCATTCAATTTGATTATTCCGCTATTCGTAGGTCATTCTCATACACCATATTTTATATTGGCTGGGATTCTGGCTGACGCCCAGCTATTTTATTGCAAGCAATTTATGATCCGTATTGAAATTTATTTCCTAAATTATTCTAGTGATTAGTTGAAATGTCATACTTAAAAAAACAATCCATTAATTCAGCTAAACCAGTATGATTAATGGAATTAGTTTTTTGTTTAAAATTTAACTAACTACAGTCCGGTTAAGCTGAGTTGAAACCGCAACCGGGCCGCACAATTACACACGTGATTGGTTTGGTTTACGCCAATTAAAATAGTTGAGAGGATGGATTTGCACTATTTGTTTTACTTGCTGCTACAAGTGAATTTATTTCAGCGTGTTTCGCTTATATTCTCATAGAAATTAAATTATTTGCAAGGATTTTCCAGCGTATCCTTATTATTGAAAACGAGTTAAATTTTAAAAAAACAACTAAATATATAATCCGAAACTAGTTGTATACTTTAACTATGTATAAGTGTGTAAAAACAAATGATATTTTATAAATTTAAGCTTGATGGTTCTTTAATTCGGTTCGTATTCACATTCATGACGTAATTTGATAAAAAATATTATCAACTGCGCATGCGTGTGATAAATACTGATGGGACCAAGTCGTTTAGATGATCGTTGATATCTTCTTTCACCGGGCATCTGTGTTTGGACCATATACACCAATGATTGTTGTTCGGTGTCCTCGAAATAGCATGCTTGCTATTATTATTCTTTCGTCTATTGTTCCCCAGGTTTTGAGGTAAAAAGCATAATTACAAATAGGATTGAAGTACGGTTACTCAAAGACAAAGCTGAAACGACATTAAGATCTAAAGAAATAGATTACTGGCAAGAGACGACTTGAATATAAAGAATGTATAGGATCAACTATAGAATCCAAGAAATCGTGGCAGTAACACAAAATAATAAGCAATTCATTGTACTTAAATATTTTCCATTTTATTATCCATTAATATATACAATAAGAACTAAATAGTATTCTTATTTTGTATGTCAGTATAAACCCACCGTAATACATATTTAATAACAACGCCCAACGCTAAGGTGAAATTTGTAACTGCATAAATTTAGTTAAACAACTGTTTAACTGGCTTATAATACATACATACATCCAAGATTTATAGATTATGTAAATTTTATGGATGTAGACAACTATGTAGCATCTGGAGCACCAGGATGATGAAAACTTAATCGCATCCATCAAAGTCAAATAAGTGTAAAGACGCATAATACATTTTAAAGGATTTTACATGTACCTAATGATGTTGTCGATTCCGAACCATTCAAGCAGCCAAAGAGAAGTTTTAAGTACGCAATTTTAAGATCAAATAAGTCGTGTAGTGAAATAGTGCTTTCACAAACTAAAACTGTTTGACGAGGGGTTCAAGTCGTCCTGTTCGCATCACGTAACAAGCGATGAAAGTTGTACTTTGACCTATATCTACAATAGTAACTGTAGTGAAACAAAAGCTGTCACCATAAGTTTGTGCTCATATAAAGGGGAGGGAGATCAAATATATTTTACTTTATTTTTCTGATGTACCTATATTATGTAATGTTTATAAGCAGTAAATACGAAATTGTATGTTTTATAATTTATAAGATTTAATGTTTTTAATTCTATAATACATATTAATTGTATTGTCCTTTACTTATATAAGTAATGCAGGGTGTAACAAAAGATACGTATAATATCTCGTAATCTGATAACATAAAAAACTCTCTCGCAATATTCGAAAAAAGTTCTGTTGCGTATTTATATCATTGATCTCTGTATGTACTTATTTAATGCCAAATGTGTGTTCCCTAGGTTTCACTGTTATAGCTGTAGAGTAAAACTAATCACATTTTTTGTATATAACCACTCGAGATATTGTGTGAATTGATCCTCTGTAGCTGAGCTACACTGATGAGATCTAATAAGATCGAAATCTAGATATGTAAATTGCTAAGAGGTGGGTTCACACTTATATATGTTTTATACGATTGGCCTTGTGCTGATATCTCAAGCACTCTGTTGGAATATTATTTCCTAGAGGGCACTACCCGGTGATCCTGATGGCATGAGCATATTGACAGTTATTACCATATGGGTGTGCATTGGTAATTGATGTCGTGCTGCCAGATGGCGCTTAACTCCGCTTAGGGGGTTAGTTGTACCTTTTTAAAATATATTTGCGTCTACACAGAGCGACGTATATAGCAAAACTGTTCCACTAAGGGGTTGCATACAGTTAAGAACTTTTAAGCGTAATAAATTAAATTAAACAAAATATGAGAATATAAGCAGCATCAATCCCAGTTAGTGAGGATATTTATAGTAATAAGTCTAAGAAGAAACCATTTTATGAATGATTTAGAATAATTGAAAAATAAATGATGATTTTATTTCATATGCTGCAAGCACACCGCAAAAGACTAGTTAAAGAGGAATTCTTCCAATAAAGTTGTACTTGCAACTTTGTTTTAGTGTAGAAAGTTTCTAATAAACTAAATTTTGATTCAAAAAAGTATCAGATATGCTGCATATCTAAATGCCTAATATATATATATATACACTGATGAACCCTCTAGCCAGTCTAAGGAAATTGCTACTTAGTGATTTAATTACAGTCAAGTTGATTAACCTTATGAAATGATTTGGTTTATGAAGATTTATATTGTTTATTCTATAGGGGCTGCTTTTTGCAGATTACAATTATTTATATGGAATAAATCATCTTGGATTTTACCTGTAACAGGAAAACTTGTTTTTAAGTGGAAATGTTTTACTGGTGTCATATTGATTCCAGATATATTCAAATGATATAAAGCTCGGCTGAAAGGAAACTTGAGAAATGTTATCGATTTTAAAACTTATGTGTCACTTTAATTCTCTTTTGTAAAGGGGCTTGTGTTTTAAGTAAACAGAGGAACTAATAAACTTAACGAATTAAGTTGATTTTGATTGGTTTTTATATTAGTTCATAATAATAATCTTTTTAGTATTTAAACAAGTTAATTTATGTATTCACAATATATACAATACAGTATACATATATAACATATATAGATATATATATATATATATATATATATATATATATATATATAACATGATTAATTTAAAAATGTCTCCCTCTTTCTTCTTTAATCTGCACCTTAAAATTTGTTGGCGAGTGTTCCCATCTCAGGAGACAGGAAGAAATGGAAGCAAATATATATATATATTTACACAAAGTAAATAGACAAAAATGTATATAATGTCTTACACCAAAATACGATAGATAGGCATTCGATTAAATAAATAAATAAATAAATTACGTGTTTTTAATTAATAGCAATCTTATAAGTACCAAGGATTTGTTTGATTACATATTAAAAATTACTTTCTTTATTATTTGTCGTGCATAAGCATTTCACGCTTTGGCAATTGATTCAAGAAACCTCGTCGAACGACGAGAATTTCACCTAGTAAATACAATAAAAATACGTGAAAATACAGATATAATCTATAAAATTTTAAAACACTATATAATTCAATCCTTTAAGAATCTTTTCAATTGACGCTTTAAGGTTTTACGCTGGAACATATCGCACCGCTTCTTATTCGACCAGGCTTTTAAAGCTTAACACCTCCTGGAAAGTTTCCCATCGTAAAAGAAGTGCAAAATAAAACTAAAATCCCACGTTTCGCTCGTTTCATAAAGTTCCAAAGATTTACTAAAGTATATAATATTGATTTATATATGCACTGTAAAAGACGGTTGTAAATTTTTGCGCACTCATAGAACTCTGGGCCTTTTAAACTTTTAATTAAGTCCACAAAGAACCACTTGAGCCATGAAGTACCAATACTAGGTCGTCTGCAAACTTTTTAATTATATCAGTTAGTCCCTTGAAACGGAAATTGCATTGCACCAAAATCAGGGTCACTTATTGATTTAGCCGACTCAGATAACGGCTAGCACAAATCAGCAGGATGAATGGGGGTGTGAATTGATTCAGTAGCAATTACAATCGAAGGATCAAATGGACACAGTAATGTATACGTTCCGGAATGCATGATCTATTGGGCGTCAATAGGGGGTTAGGAAGTTAAATCGACAAGGGCGCGATATAGATAGAAATCGGGGGAACGCATTTCGTTCCGTTTTGAATTTAAAATACACGATCCCGTCGCCCTTTCAAATATGTTTTAGCATCGCAAATGCCGTCGATGGATATTGGATTTTCGTATGGATTAGTCCTTTAACAGTTTGACATCTGATGAATTTAGCCGAATAGTATCCAGCTTGGTGTAGAATAATGTAAATACACTTTATATGTATAAACGAATATGACAATTACATTTATCATTACGCATTTAGTATTTTTTGTACATTAAATAAATTATAGGGAATATGCATTTTGTAAAATCTAGGTGAATACGAAAATGTAGAAATTGTTATAGTAATATATATAATATATAATAAACAATAATGTTGGATTAGTGATAAACCTTAAATAAATATATATAATGTGAATTCACCTCATCTATATACCATTTCGATTTAGTTAGATCTCATCAGTGTAGCTCAGCTATGTTGATTCAGCCAGATGGCGTTAAATTTTCTCTCTGCAGAGATAGTTGCGTTACTTTAAATTTAAATATTATAGTGCCCACTGAAGAATTTAAGTAGGTAGTACCAGTCGTACGACCAAGACAGCATAATGTCAAGAGAATAAACAATTGAAGTTAATGAAACTATTTCGCGTTTTAGATGCCAATTTCGTATAACAACAAATTGTTGGGTGTCTGTCGTGTTTGCGTTGTCTGTCGTGTCTGTCGTGTCTTTTTTTTTTTTTTTTTTTTATTACGTCATTTATTCACAACATGCTCCATTACAACTAGTAATACTACATGTTTCCAATATACATTAATACACAAAAAATTAAAATTAAATTTTACATTTCAGTCGTTTAACAAATAAAAAAAAAAATTATAATTCACATTTCTTGGAAATCAATTTCCCTCACGAATTCGACGAATTCCTTTGAATACTTCTCCAATAAGCGAGTTTTGGTTACGGGCCACGCTTCCCCATATACGGATATTTTTAGTCTGAGTATACTCCTTGCCGAAGCCCATTTCTCGCAGTCGTAGATGACGTGGTCGACAGTTTGGCCTCCATCCCTGCAAGGGCAGGTGGGATCTTCTATTAACTTGAACCTGTGTTTGTAGGATCTGAGGTATCCGTGCCCTGTAAGCAAAGCGGTCAATTCTGGTGAAATGGCAAATGATAACTTTAGCCTGCTGTGAATAGTTGGGAAGAATTCCTTGGTCGCCGTTCCCTTCGTTGCCTGGGCCCATTTGTGTTGCCATTTTGTAAAACTTTTCTGCCGAGCTTCAGCCACTAGCTGACTCTTGGGAATTTTGTTGTAAATTGGTGCCCTTTGATTGTCGGATGCCGCTTCTTTTGCTAGTTGGTCAGCTAAAGTATTCCCTATAATTCCACTGTGTGCCCTGATCCAGCCTATATGTATCTCCCAATGCAAGTTTTCCAGTTGATGTAAAAGTACTCTTATTCTCTCTATTAAGTTACTATGGTTGTTGTTTGTTAAAAAGTTCAATGTTGTCTTGCTGTCCGTATAGATTGCCGCCAGTTTATTATGGGTATTATATCCTAAATCTTTCAGTTGGGTTAAACATTTTAGAATTGCCATTTGTTCGGCTTGGTTAATAGAGCACCTGTCATTCAGTTTGTAGTTGAATTGTGTCTGTCGTGTCTGTCGTGTCTGTCGTGTCTGTCGTGTCTGTCGTGTCTGTCGTGTCTGTCGTGTCTGTCGTGTCTGTCGTGTCTGTCGTGTCTGTCGTGTCTGTCGTGTCTGTCGTGTCTGTCGTGTCTGTCGTGTCTGTCGTGTCTGTCGTGTCTGTCGTGTCTGTCGTGTCTGTCGTGTCTGTCGTGTCTGTCGTGTCTGTCGTGTCTGTCGTGTCTGTCGTGTCTGTCGTGTCTGTCGTGTCTGTCGTGTCTGTCGTGTCTGTCGTGTCTGTCGTGTCTGTCGTGTCTGTCGTGTCTGTCGTGTCTGTCGTGTCTGTCGTGTCTGTCGTGTCTGTCGTGTCTGTCGTGTCTGTCGTGTCTGTCGTGTCTGTCGTGTCTGTCGTGTCTGTCGTGTCTGTCGTGTCTGTCGTGTCTGTCGTGTCTGTCGTGTCTGTCGTGTCTGTCGTGTCTGTCGTGTCTGTCGTGTCTGTCGTGTCTGTCGTGTCTGTCGTGTCTGTCGTGTCTGTCGTGTCTGTCGTGTCTGTCGTGTCTGTCGTGTCTGTCGTGTCTGTCGTGTCTGTCGTGTCTGTCGTGTCTGTCGTGTCTGTCGTGTCTGTCGTGTATGTCGTGTCTGTCGTGTCTGTCGTGTCTGTCGTGTCTGTCGTGTCTGTCGTGTCTGTCGTGTCTGTCGTGTCTGTCGTGTCTGTCGTGTCTGTCGTGTCTGTCGTGTCTGTCGTGTCTGTCGTGTCTGTCGTGTCTGTCGTGTCTGTCGTGTCTGTCGTGTCTGTCGTGTCTGTCGTGTCTGTCGTGTCTGTCGTGTCTGTCGTGTCTGTCGTGTCTGTCGTGTCTGTCGTGTCTGTCGTGTCTGTCGTGTCTGTCGTGTCTGTCGTGTCTGTCGTGTCTGTCGTGTCTGTCGTGTCTGTCGTGTCTGTCGTGTCTGTCGTGTCTGTCGTGTCTGTCGTGTCTGTCGTGTCTGTCGTGTCTGTCGTGTCTGTCGTGTCTGTCGTGTCTGTCGTGTCTGTCGTGTCTGTCGTGTCTGTCGTGTCTGTCGTGTCTGTCGTGTCTGTCGTGTCTGTCGTGTCTGTCGTGTCTGTCGTGTCTGTCGTGTCTGTCGTGTCTGTCGTGTCTGTCGTGTCTGTCGTGTCTGTCGTGTCTGTCGTGTCTGTCGTGTCTGTCGTGTCTGTCGTGTCTGTCGTGTCTGTCGTGTCTGTCGTGTCTGTCGTGTCTGTCGTGTCTGTCGTGTCTGTCGTGTCTGTCGTGTCTGTCGTGTCTGTCGTGTCTGTCGTGTCTGTCGTGTCTGTCGTGTCTGTCGTGTCTGTCGTGTCTGTCGTGTCTGTCGTGTCTGTCGTGTCTGTCGTGTCTGTCGTGTCTGTCGTGTCTGTCGTGTCTGTCGTGTCTGTCGTGTCTGTCGTGTCTGTCGTGTCTGTCGTGTCTGTCGTGTCTGTCGTGTATGTCGTGTCTGTCGTGTCTGTCGTGTCTGTCGTGTCTGTCGTGTCTGTCGTGTCTGTCGTGTCTGTCGTGTCTGTCGTGTCTGTCGTGTCTGTCGTGTCTGTCGTGTCTGTCGTGTCTGTCGTGTCTGTCGTGTCTGTCGTGTCTGTCGTGTCTGTCGTGTCTGTCGTGTCTGTCGTGTCTGTCGTGTCTGTCGTGTCTGTCGTGTCTGTCGTGTCTGTCGTGTCTGTCGTGTCTGTCGTGTCTGTCGTGTCTGTCGTGTCTGTCGTGTCTGTCGTGTCTGTCGTGTCTGTCGTGTCTGTCGTGTCTGTCGTGTCTGTCGTGTCTGTCGTGTCTGTCGTGTCTGTCGTGTCTGTCGTGTCTGTCGTGTCTGTCGTGTCTGTCGTGTCTGTCGTGTCTGTAGTGTCTGTCGTGTCTGTCGTGTCTGTCGTGTCTGTCGTGTCTGTCGTGTCTGTCGTGTCTGTCGTGTCTGTCGTGTCTGTCGTGTCTGTCGTGTCTGTCGTGTCTGTCGTGTCTGTCGTGTCTGTCGTGTCTGTCGTGTCTGTCGTGTCTGTCGTGTCTGTCGTGTCTGTCGTGTCTGTCGTGTCTGTCGTGTCTGTCGTGTCTGTCGTGTCTGTCGTGTCTGTCGTGTCTGTCGTGTCTGTCGTGTCTGTCGTGTCTGTCGTGTCTGTCGTGTCTGTCGTGTCTGTCGTGTCTGTCGTGTCTGTCGTGTCTGTCGTGTCTGTCGTGTCTGTCGTGTCTGTCGTGTCTGTCGTGTCTGTCGTGTCTGTCGTGTCTGTCGTGTCTGTCGTGTCTGTCGTGTCTGTCGTGTCTGTCGTGTCTGTCGTGTCTGTCGTGTCTGTCGTGTCTGTCGTGTCTGTCGTGTCTGTCGTGTCTGTCGTGTCTGTCGTGTCTGTCGTGTCTGTCGTGTCTGTCGTGTCTGTCGTGTCTGTCGTGTCTGTCGTGTCTGTCGTGTCTGTCGTGTCTGTCGTGTCTGTCGTGTCTGTCGTGTCTGTCGTGTCTGTCGTGTCTGTCGTGTCTGTCGTGTCTGTCGTGTCTGTCGTGTCTGTCGTGTCTGTCGTGTCTGTCGTGTCTGTCGTGTCTGTCGTGTCTGTCGTGTCTGTCGTGTCTGTCGTGTCTGTCGTGTCTGTCGTGTCTGTCGTGTCTGTCGTGTCTGTCGTGTCTGTCGTGTCTGTCGTGTCTGTCGTGTCTGTCGTGTCTGTCGTGTCTGTCGTGTCTGTCGTGTCTGTCGTGTCTGTCGTGTCTGTCGTGTCTGTCGTGTCTGTCGTGTCTGTCGTGTCTATTGTGTCTGTCGCCTGTTTGTCTGTGATAAATTGTTCTTCCACGTTTAAAAAACATTTATTTTCAAACCAAATTTTTCATATGGCAATAGATAATAATCTCAAGTAACTCCATATTGATTAGTTTCTGGTGAATATCGGCCTGGGGAAAATCAATGTTTACCAACTTTGATTTGCCGATTTTGAAAAAAAAATATCACTACCTTTACGAAACTTTGTACAGAATTGTTATTGATTATTTCGTGTATTAAACTAAAATTAAAATAATATATTAGACAAAAATGATACTTTACCTGTGTCAAGGTTTCAAAAATATACATTCGTATGTGGTTTTTTTTTGTTTTTTGTTAAAAATATCGCGAATTGTTATAAAAGTCATTAATTTAAAATTTAAAATTAGGAATGTATACAGACTTATATAAAAATCGTGGCAAAAAACTATTCTTTTTAATTAATATTATGATGTATAATGTATGTATGTATGTATAATAAAGTAATGTTCCTGGCTACATAAAATTTTTTATAAAAAAAATCATTTATCTTTATTTCTGAGAGGAGTGTAATCACCCGGTATTTATCTTAACTTCACAGAAAGTTTCTGAAAAACTGTGAAAAGTAATCGTAAAATTTCAGCCACAACGGGGTTTGAGTTGTCACTCCCCAATGCTCAGTACGAGACGAACGGGGGCTCAACCTGGGCAGGATGATTTTTTGAATAACAGCATATATTTCGTTGTATTGAATCCAATTAATTTTTTTTGTATTAATTAATTAAATATTCTATATTTCAAAAACCAGAAATAATATTCTCACGTGTTGTAATTTTGCCATAACAAGAATATATTAATTATAAAAGTTCTAGATAGAATAGTTTTGTGTGCAATGTCTTGAGTGTTACTTTTTTCAGGAGTTGGTGTCCAGCAACACAAACCAGCGGAACTGGCGGGGAATACTGATTGCTCTTATGGTCATAGTGATCGTATTAGCGCTGATAGTGACCTCCGTGGTTCTTCTGACACCGCCAGATGAGGGTCCGAGGATTAAAGGAGCCCGTTTCAAATTACAAGACATCCTGGGGCACGATTTTCAGCCGCTGCGGTTTAACGGGTCATGGGTTTCAGGTTAGTGAGATTATAGTTAGCAAAACAGAAGACGTGTATTATAACGATATTAACTATTATGAACTACAATAACGGGAAATTTTAATTAAGTATATATTTCTAAATCCCCGGTTACACGATTTTGGCGTGAATGAACTTTAATGTCGGTTTATGCTAAACTGAAATATGAAACGAAAGCAAGATATAAAGGAGGTTTTAGGCTTAAATCAAATATAAAATAAGGAATAAAATAAGTAAACAAGTATAAGTAACGGCCACACTTTACCCACCACAACCTGGCGCGCTTGCGCTTGCGCTTTCTGAAAAAAAAAATTCTATATCCCCTAAGTATGCTGCAAACAGGCTGGGGCTAAGTGGGCAACCTTGTCGTACTCCCTTTCGCGTCCAGAAACATTTACTCAGCTCACCGTTCACTTTTACTCTGTTACTAGCACATTTATTCTATTTGACGTATCAAAATTACATTCACACCTCAGTTTCTCTTTAAGAATCATAGCATATAATTTATAGGTTGTGATCATACCTTTATTCCCCTATAGTTGGTTACGTCTACTTTCTTATATAAAAAGCATTTGAGGTCCTCATCCCACTCTAAGTGGAAAATCTGCTATTCCACTCATCATTCATAATTTATCTATCTCCCTTGCATGGTCTCTGTGCCATACATTCATGCTTCATTCGTAATATTGACCCTCTCGACATTTTTTTGCGTTTCAGTTTACTAGTTTGTGTAGTTAATTCTTCTTTTGTTATTTGTATCATTCTCTTATTTGTATTTTATTAACTTTGTTTTTGGTTTGCCGTTGGTTACTTCCGCAAAGTAGAGACATGGGGCCTGTTTGGTTACTACTAGTAACTACTAGTGACAAATGCTGACGTCACGCTACTCTATTAGTATGTGTCACTACTAGTCACTAGTAGTAACTAAACGGACAGGGCCATGATGTGGTTTTCCACGCTCCCATATCTATATTGTCCAAAGATGTCCTGAAGCCACCCCGATCGCCACCGCCACCGCGGATATTGTCAAAAGATGTATTGCATCCTATCGTCGGTGCGACGTCTCCTGAATCCTCCGCGGAATCCACCGCCCAACCGGCTCGCACTACTAAACACACTGAATTTCCCCATTACACCCTTCGGTATTCTTAGGTTTGCCCCTGAATGGTTTCACGTACTATTGAACTTTCCTTCACAGTACTCGATCACTCTTGGTCTCTTGATCATATTAAGCCTTAGTTGGGTTTTATTACCGCACTCAAAAGCAAGGTTGGCTCTGTAGCTCTTCGTACTTCTTTTTGTCCATATTTCAGTATATTTGTATTATATCCTTGTCTTGTCTTCTTTAAGCCCACGTCGCTCAGTTTTGCTGTTATTATTGAAACCTCGAATGGAAGATGATATGATTCGATTCTCGCTGACACTTCAAATCTATGTATTGCCTTTCCTGCGTGTTCGTTGACTGCAACGTAATTAATAACCGATAGTCCATTAGCCCGAAGGTATGTGCATCTCCCTCTGTATTTCCATTCACCATCCTCTGTGTTCCAGAAATTGTAAGAAACATCTCCCTTCTCCAATATATGCGTATCTTCTATTTGTCTGTTCCCGTCTGTAATTCCTTTTAATCTTACTCCTTTATGGCCCATTCTCGCGTTCAAATATTTTCCTAATACTACCATATTTTCTTCGTTTCTTGTGATGTCACAGTTTAGAGCGTTTTATGTTTTCCTCATAACTACTCTCATACTCTAGATTGTGAATATTTTTGTAGATTTTACTCCTTACTTTTAATTATCGTTCCCTCCGAGTTCTTGAAGGCTGTGTCTCGACTCCTGTGAGTATGTCTTATTTTGCCCTTCCTTTCCTGTATTCTAAATCTCACAGAATCCTCTGGTATAATGTATTCTCTAAATGCTACCAAGATATCTCTTCTGTCTGTTTCTGTTAACCCGATGATGGAAAGGTTCTGGCGTAATCTCAAAAATCGTCCTTTTTATATGGACATTTCCAAAATATTATTTTTGTTAATTATCTCGCTCCCTTATTTCATCTCAATATACATTCGGTTTCAAACAAATTGTTCTCCTTCTGAAAATATGCTTGCAGCCTGTTTTTTCTAGCCTTAATGTCGACATCATAAGAGACGCTCTTGTGATGTAGATATTCAGATGTTCTCTCCATCTTTTTGGTTGCTAGTGGCCTTCTAGTGTGCGGTTTGCAGACTTCGCGATTTTTAAAATATAATTTAGTCCTGTTTCTCGTTGATATGTTGGTTCCATTCTCGCGCCCATCTTACTAGTACTTAATCGCACTTGTTTCTTATTTCTTGGGTATTCATTCCGTCACGTAGCAAACAGGTTTTATTTGGCAATTGAAGCAATTATGACTTTGATACATAAAACGTTCTCGAGACATCTGGAGCGTTATTGTATAGACGCTCCAGAAGTCTCTAAAATGTTTTATAATATATTATATTACATTACATTTTATTATTACTTATTTTGTTACCATACACACTATAATAGAAAGTATTTGAAATTGGTATTAATTTAGCATAAAACCACCCGTATAAGTTTTTATTTATAAAATATCCAACTTGAATTAAAACCGTATAATTTCCTTTATTTTATAACATAACGCGTTGACGCGCAATATTGTGCAAACTTTATAGATAATACGATTTTCCAGATTTTCTTGTCAAGTACTTCCATTGCATTACATATTATGCATGCAAATAAGGAAATGTACTTGTCATAGAATAAATTGGAATCGGATGCAACTATCGCTCGAATACATATTCTTCGGGAATATGAGCCGCAATCAAAGTTATGTCATCTGGAGTCAAGTATATATGTATATGTGTGTGTTTGTTATCTTTGATGCGAGCGCCTGCAGAGTTCTGTATTTCCAGATTGTTATGAGGTTATACAGCAAACTATGAGACGTATCTAATGCCTGCAGAATATCACTCCAGCATTCGCTTTAGGATTATATCAAGAGCATTGCCTCAAACTAATTTAAATCAATGATTGATACGGTTATATACAACCACATAGTGATTTTCATAAAACGTAACGACCAATTATTTACCTCTAGGGATATATTGATCTATTTATGTAGTATATGCATATTTTATCGGTTATTATACGCATAAGGCTAATATTAAATAGTAATGGTATCGATTAATCGGAAATAATTCGAGCATACATTTAGATATTACCTGTTCTATACTATTTATTTAATACATATGCACATAGGTTGTATAAAATGTATTGTGCATATATTCTAATTTAATGAAATAAATAATCATAATAAAGGTTGTGGTTGAAATCTATCTATTCAGTCCGTAAGATCCACTGCAGCATCAGAAATAGAAAAACAAAATAAAATAAGGTGGGCTATAAACAAATTTCCGGCCCTTGAAATCATTATTCAATTATACTTCCGCGAAATAATAAATAAATTATACATGTAAAACAATATAATTTAAATAGGATTAGAATAAACTCTTAAATTAGAGTAGTAGTCTTAAGTTATTTTTTTTTTCTGCGAAAGTATTGTTTAATGGTAAAATTTTTGTAAAAGTTTTGTGCGAATATGCCAAATAAAGGTCTTTTTTCTTAAGATAATTGAATTATATAGGGAACATAGAGTGTGTGGGATGTAGCTAATGAAATTGAATAGTAAGGTAATTAAATCAGATAGTTTGCTACACAACAGATTATTTTAAATGATTAAGAACATAACGTAGAGGTGTTACTGCAATGATTTTAACACATATTATTACTAATAAACGTATTAAAAACATAAATCATAAAAAAACAAAAATACGTATATATAAAAAAAGTTAATATAACGAATCCCGCCCGGCTATTCACGATGTGAGCTAGTAAAATGATAGAATTTTGGTTTGTTAGCCTTAAACAACACTAATAAACCAAAATTTCATCGTTCAATGAAAACAAATCGTGAATTGTCCGTATTTTACAGGACGACTTTGACAATTGAACGCATATGTTCGAGACGAGTGATGTCAAGAATCGCACCCGAAGCTACCCCGCAACCGTAGTTTCTGCAGAGAGAATTGATAATATAAAATTAAACAGTAAATTCATTCAACAAAAAATGTATTGGTAATCTGTCCAGTTATTGATTATAATTACTTTTATATGAGATTTTGTTAATTAGATTCCTGAACATAGAATAACTCAATTTAATTTTAATCTTTCAGTGAAGTTATTTTCCATTACATTTAATACACTCTTCTCGGATATCATGTATTGAATTAATATTGCATGTATTCATATTTATAATGCACTCGCGCTTATTTGAAGTGGATCACGTAATATTAGCATGAATTTTGAAATTCATATTAGCTTAGCATTGTAATTTTTGAATACTCCATATTTCCATTACAGGCACTTAGTATATTTTATAGATGGCCAAGAATATGTAAATCATAATCACAACAGAATTATGAAAGTATAATGCTGTCAACCTGCTGATATTCTAAGACGCTATCCATCTCGTACTGAACAATTCAAGAGTTCAAATCCCGCCGGGGATGAATTCATTTGTAACTTAAAGTTCACAGTTTCTAAGAGGGTGAAGTTCAGGTAAATAACAAGTAATGAAGCTTCACTGGGCTTTACCCGGCGGAACGACCTCAGGCTGACTGCCATGTAAAGTTTTTGTTATAAAATTAGAATTATAGATAGAAAATAATAAGAACTGAAAGTAAAATGTCTTATGCAGAATTGGGATTTACCCGGCGGAACGCTCTCAGACTGACAATATAAAGTTAGAATTATAGATACAAAATAAAAAGAACTGATAGTAAAATGTCATGCAGAATCAAGATCCATTTCATCAATATCAACGAAAAATGTACTTTACTTAATCTATAAAAGTTTTTTAACATCAAAATTATAACGGGAAAATAATAAGATCTGAAAGTAAAATGTCTGACGTAAACTTAACGTCCATATATTCAACGAAAATGCATTAAATAAAATGGGGCCAAATGTGGCACTGACGGAAATTATAACGGGAAGATAATAAGATCTGAAAGTAAATGTCGGACGCTGACTGACGATCCACATAATCAATGGAAATTACATTAAATAATAAGGGGCTAACTTTGGCACCGACAGTTATTACTCAGACATAGGCTTTAAAAGATCGTCAACTTAAAATAATATTATGAATAAATGAAAAACTACAGACATTGAAACTGTAACAAAACTTAAAAGTTATTATATAAAAGTTATTTCGAATTTGTATGAAAAGAAATAGTGATTCGTCATTATTTCTTTCCATATCCAATATCTAGTGTGACAAGAGGCAATTATACATATTGAAGATTCGAATTTGCTATCACCTTGTACAAATAACCAAATATTAAGGGAGTAATAAATTGTTTAAAAGCTAACACTGCGCGAGAACTGGACGAAATCACAAAAAGGAAAAAAATTAAAAAAGTGATATAAACCTCATTGTGTAGAATTGTAACTACGCACCAATCATCGCTTCCCATGTTAATATCATCATATAAATATCATATTTTTGTAATAGCAGCTTTTCTAAATTAAAATATATACACATTATATCATTACTATTCATTATGGAACGAACAAAAACGTGTTTGTATTAACTTGGATAGATTATAATATTCTTCTTCTGTATATGTAATCTGTTTACATCTATCAAATACCCTTTGGAGTGTCGATATTTGGTTGGTTCCTAATGAATTCTTTCCATGTTTAGCCGTTTCTCTTCCTTCTTTTTTTCCTGTGTTGTGGTTGTTTAAAATTTCCTCTACTGCGTGTTCCCATCTTTTGTGCGGCCTTCTTTCTTTCTTCTTTCTGGTAAGTTTTATTTGCCATATTATTTTTGTTTGCCTATATTTTGACATTCTTATACAGATATCCGTACCATTCTAGCTGCTTCTTCTCTACGGCATTAATAGGAGTTTCCTTACCTCGTCGTTGTTTCTCCTTCAATTTTTCTCAGGAACTCATTTCTGCACCTTGTATCCTGGATTTCAGTCTCTGGTTTAGTATCTATGCCTCACCTCCATATGTTAGTATTGGCCTATAGTTTATGTGATAGAGTACCATTTTTGAATATTCTTAGTCTAGCTATGGAATTGGTCGTTTCTGGTATTCTCGGGATATAGACGACTAACTCACGTGTCATCGTTTGGAAGGTCTGCAAGGTGGTCTGCCTTCTCTTATTGTGATCTCGGTGGATTCCTTAATCGCCTTCTTTTTCGCTTTTAGTAGCATCCATATTTTTCGTTATGCCCCATTATACCATTATACCATTAATCTCCATATCTTTAATTGCTCCCTTCCTTCTTTATTTAACTTATTTCTACGTTCATTCGGTTTCTCATGCGTATTCTTCGATGGCCTAGTTGCTCATTTTTGGTAGAGTTTCCTAGGCAATTATACCAGTTATATGATCAGACTGCTGGTTTTACGACAGGTAGGTTGCTATCATTACCTGCCAACCCTCCTCCTTTATCCGGGCTTGGGACCGGCTCGTGACTCCTGATGGGAGACTCGATCCACCCACCAGTTGCCCGAGGCGGAGTTAATTGTAATATTAAAAGCTAATATCGTGGTTGATTGAGTTAATTTAAAGGGCGCCACGTATTTTTTGGCAGCCGGTTATTCTAGGTAAGCTAATGGGGATCTGACGCAAAAATAAACAAACCACAAAACAAGTTTTGTCACCCCAAAGATTTAATTTAAAAAAAAAAATCATTGTAATAACATTTACGGTGCAATATCTAGTCTAGAGCCTAGTTAGATATATCAATACTTTTTAGGTTCGGGCCTGTCGATGGGGAGAATAAGCGTATTACGCCCCTTAGATAGACAATTATCAACTAATTTCCTTATTGATATTGAATCAATTTTCAACGATATAAACTTAGATATTGTCTTCAACGAATTTGCGAATAAAAATGGAATGAACATATTATTGTGGATTTAAAATATATATATACATATATATATATATATATATATATATATATATATATATATATATGCATTTTAGGAAATAACATGGATAATTTTGTAAGAATATTATTTTCATGATATTCAAGGGTTGTAAATAAAATAGTATGTCGATGTAGGGGTTGTTACTTTGTGACGTAGAAATGAAATGTGTCGTTTTTAATTATCTAAAGCATGTAAATATCATTAAATTCAAATTAAAGATGAAAAATGAAAAACGAAAAAAAAATCGAGGTTACCTATGGCAAATAATTTCGTCTTATGCGTTACCGTATAGGACTGTTGCAATGAAACTGCGAATTTACACCACATTCATTCATTTCTCAACATCAGACTGACATCGTGAGTCCACCTTTCCATAGATAGAAACATTTTAGAATCAGGTTCTCTCTCTCCTGTCAAACTCCAATAAAATTTAAGATGTTTACCTTCCTTTCTTCTAATATGTGATTTTATCTAGTTTACTATATTTACAATTTTGTCTAGTATAGGTTTTAATAATGCTGGTAATGTTTTGGACTTTAGATATTCTCTGTGCCCAAAACTGTTGGAAGATATAATATAAGAGTTTTATTTTCTTGGCGAGGGTCACATATCCTTTAAATGAGCCTACCATTGATGGGGTACCGTTCGTAGCCTAGACATAACTCTCATATATTTTACACAATCACGTACAGTAGATGAGCCAACATTATATTTTGGCTTACATAATTTTGCGGAGCGGGGCACCACTATAAAACCACTGCTCTATGGAGAGGAGACCAATCACGATGTCAGTCTGATGTTGAGAAATAGCCGGCCGGCTGTGAGGAGCTTTAGAGCAGTCAAAACGACACTCTCTATTTCAATGCAACCATAGCTATAACACCCTCTAACTAAATTGACTGTTTTCTATTGTAAGCAGAATTAAGTATAATCATTTTATATTTTAAGATTGTAAACGAAAGAACATCTCCATTTTTTTTTCAGGTATTAGGGAAGAAATCATCATAATTTATGTTAAATCGCTAATAAATTATGTAACTATTATTATTATTATAAAGGTGATATACTTTTATTTATAATCCAGGTATAATGAAACAATAATTATTAACAACAAATATGTATATTTGAGTACATTGCATATTTTGGTAGATAAAGATTTACCAACTCACAGACTGCCTTTGGCGGGACAAACTCTAGCTACTCCACGTTTATTATATTTACAAAGCACACACTTAAACTTAACAGATATTATTTTAAAAGCGTTTGCGAAATTTAGATTAAAATCTTTAAATTTCGCTTCAGATACTCCAAATATACTTTATGCAAATACCGTTCGTAATCAGATGGTGCAGACTTATTACGTATTCCATATAAAATTAGAATGAATGCAAAACCTAAATTAAGAACAGTAAAGAATGTTTTATTGTATGCACTGAGTAAATTAACTGTAATTAGCAATCAGCAGTCGACAGTCCTAATTGTATCATAGCACATGATGCGCTGTGATTATTTTCTTATTAATATTAACAGTATTAATTATGTTACAACCGTGTAATATATTTTACGGTTAATGCACACGTGTGTCTAGTCGCAACAGTAATAGTTATATTAGTAGTAAGGGTAGTACGTGCTTGCTCCCGGTTGGGGATTATTTTGGCAAACGAAGTCGAGATCTGTTATCATTAAATAATAGGATTTAGCTAAATTAAACTAAAAGAAGACATTTTATTCTTTCGCAAAATAGTTCTGTTTATAGCTATAGCATCACAAAAGAAATTAGTGGAAATAAAGATTATATTAAACCACTTATGCTCTTAAAAAAAATATTCAGTTCATATTACTTATTTTGACCCAATAAGATTATAATAGACAATATGTCTTTGCAAAGGATGTGCATTTTTTACTTTATTTCAGAATATGTCTATCGACTAGTTCGTATTGATTGTCTGATAAATATAATTTATTTTCTTGGAAATGTAATCTTGTTCTTAATTTTGAATATTATTTTGTCTGTTATAAAAAGCTTTATTATTATTCTTATAACTATGTATTAAAAAATATTGAAGGCCCGATAAGTATTTTTTTAAATTGACTCCAGATATATTCGTTAGGTAGCGATTTTAAACTTTCAATTATAATTCCCCAGTCTCTAATTTATTTTTCGATTATATTTGAACCATCGATAATTTAAATAGAGTTCGTAAAGTAAAGTTAAATTTATCGTTGATTATTTAAAATTCAATCCACTAGCAATAAAAAATATTGAAAATAAATATCGAAATCAGGCACATCTCAAGTTAATTGCTTCATCTTTTCCTCGAGTGAATATGCGGAAAACGGATGACTGGTTCCAATCCTCGTTTCAGCAACAGCACGCCAACCGCCTCCAGCCCCTGAATACCTGCACGACCCACATTTCGCCTAAAAGCTGGCCCAACTTTGAATTGGCTCGATTGCGGATGGAGTAATTCAATAGCAGGCTTTTTATGTGACCCTACAGTGTATAAATATGGGAACATATTTATGCTTTGTTTAAGGTTTAAAATGGGAAAAAGTTAAATGCGTGAATAATTTTTTTTTAGAATTTAAAAAAAGATTTCATAAAATGATTCTGTGACTTCGTCTTATATTGTTAGTGAGCCATTTCTGTAGAAAAAAAAATATCTATATATTAATGGTAAAATTCGACTGATACTCGCAAACAAGCTTAATATTAAGGTGAAGTTTAATGTAGATAATAATACACCAATATAATATTCAATTATTATTTTCGGTAAAGTGTAGGTCCTGGGCACTAGTTTTTTTACTGCTTACAAGCACCATGAAGAGGTTAAATAAATATATAAATTAAACATTTTTACGCGGGCAGAAAGACTGGTCAATTGTGATGTATACAGAGTATTCTACAGCAAGAGGACCAAAACAAGATGTAAAATTCAATTCTAAAACGAAAATACACAATAGATGTATGTATGTAAATATATGTATTATGTATCACAATAAATATTTTTATTATTATTATTATTGTTTTACTTAAATTGAGTTTGGGAAATTTCAACAATTGCTTTAGCACCTCCGCTGGAGGTTGTTGATCATTATACGTATTTGCGGTTATTTATAAATTGTTCCATAACTGAGTACTGAATAAATTCAATTGTTATAACAATATGATAGAGCGGGTTTGCTCCACATTTATTCGCAGAAAACTCGTTTCAGTGGAAAGTTATAGAACTCCCTTTGTGCCCGCATAGCATTCCTGTGGATGGAACTGCCCATTAAAATTATCATTAATTTAATAACACAGTTATCTATTTAAGCACCAATAAATCTGATATGTAATAATCTATTCAAAATACATGATTCTGTAATGGAATTAAAAAATAGACAATTAGGTATTTATTTTTTTCACAGGATTAAATACAGTAGAATATTTAATTAGAAGCAACATATTAGAAACTATTATTATTCAATACATGATTGCATATATGCCTGATTATAGAAGACCATTATGCATAATAATTCAATTGTAATTGTCGGATGCGAAATCAGAACGTAATTTAAATTAAACTCAAACCACCAATATTGATAACGAACTATATGTTGTTACGATTCGGTTTGTGACCTTCCAATTATATTACCATATTAAATGAAGTAAATAAATGCAACGGATATTAGAAATAATTTTCTCATTTTACTTGTTTCAGCTGAGGAATTAATTTTCAAGGACGAGTATGGCGGCATCAGTATTATGCATGCATCCAACTTATCAGTCAGGTCCTTGATGTCCAACCAAACTTATGTAAGTATTGATTAGGTACACAGTCGTTGAAAGACCGCAGCTGCATAGAACTTTATATGAAGTAATATCGTAGAACAAAACTTAGAATATTTATGATTCTGTTTACGTGGCACTTCATAAAGGACTGCGGTTATAACCAAGAACTTGCTGCAGAATTTCTGTTTAAACATTATTTATAACTGTTACTCATAATTTACAACCTATATTATTTTATTCAAAAGCTGAAATATAACGGTGGATTCACCAGAAAACAAATCAATCATTGCAAATAGATTGCTTTCTAAAATAACAATGTATTTACATACCTCCTTAAATATAAAAGGATACGTTAATAGTAATCGTAATCTATGGACAGAAGATATTACGGCAAAAAGCTCACTTCTAGTGCATCAAGTGTCACAGTCATATTGAGTTAAATGTTAATTGAAGCGCCAATGTAGTACAGTGGACAGAACCTGCGCTTAATGAACGGGATTTTAGAATATTCTGAATACCATGGCAGCCAGAGTAAATAACAGCTGGCATACTCTTTTTTTATCCAGCAACTAGCAACTGTCGATTAACATTTAACCGAACACCGAACGTCCCTGAATCTTTTAGGTACACTATCTTAAAAAATATCATTTATACAAAATAAAATCTTTTTCAGAAACCACATAAAACACATTTTACAATAATAATGATAATTTTAAATTAAATAGGCCAAGTACCCCCAGTGCCGATTTGCACGCATTAGCAAGTCAAAATCGAATTAGTTTTGTTTATTAACTATATTTTCATTTTGGCAATTGTTTATGACTTCCTATTTTGGTGTTGTTGAACCTTCATATGCGCCCAGCCTTCTGTCGAGTAGTGATTCCTACGCGATTCAGTGTGACGACCTACTGACTAAACAACCACCTCCGCCCTTACTTCGGCCCGGTACCACTCTCGTATTTCTTCGAGTTGAAGGGATCTTATGCTATTAACACCTCTAGTTGTTTTTGTTTTGTTATTTATTCCTTCTGTTTCGGGATCTCAGTACTCAGTTACTGGGCGTTGCATTCCTCTACCTGCCAAGTTTCTTGCTCTTTCAATCTAAGAATATTTTCAATGTAGGTTGCAATGGCCCGCAATTTCTACTCATCCTGTAACATTGTCTGCATAGGGTTTCCAGTAACTAACTAGTTCCACCGCGACCTCACTTCTTAGTCGACTTCTATATGAGTACCACCGTAGCCATTCGAACAGTGTGTGCAGAAAAGTCTAGATTCTTGTCAGACCAAGATATCTGAGGTTAGCTCCGGGGGTAATCAGCTGGCCTAGTATAGAATATTCTATCGGTACTACTCGTCTTCTACCGGTTAACAAAATGGTCTCTGTTTTCTCAGGGACCAGGTATAGTTGATTATCCTGGATCCAGTTGCTGATTTTGGTCTAGGCTGTCATCCACCTTCCAGACCATCTGCTCTTCCGTCCTGGCAGCTGCCACTAGTGTCAGATCATCTGCGTATCCTACCAGCTCCACTACATCTGGAAATAGAAGCCGCAGTACCCCATCATACAAGTTTCATAGGTCGGGGCCAAGGGTAGAACCTAGGGGTACAATTTGGAGAACACCGCAAATCAGTGCGATACACCCACTGCCTAGTACTGACCCGTACATAAGTTAGTGCCCCTCCAGATAGCGTTGGATGAGCCTCATAAGTTTTCCATCGTTTCCCATCTGGATGCACCTTGTCAGGATGAGCGGCCATGAAGTTGTATTAAAGGCGTTTCTGACATCGGATGTAACAAGTATACATATTTGCGGGTCGTCCATAAGCCCTCGCGAGCTTTCTTTGCTGTAGCGATGATCTGATCCTGAATGGTGGATCTGTTCCGCCTCAATCCATGCAAATCGCAGCTAGGATTTGGTGACCTTCCGTGTATTCAGTTTTCCTTCTAAGCATCAGATACTCTATCAGCCTTCACAACCTGTCAAGTATGCAGAGCGACCTGAAAGACGACGGGTTCATATACTTGAGATATTTGGGGATGAGGATCAATTTAGCATGTTTCCAACTAGCGGCGAAAACCCCTATATCCAGTACCTCATTCATGGCCTGGAGTTGACTTGCTTGTATTATTATATATAACCAACAATTGATGTAAACCGTCATTACGAAATTATTAGTTTACAGCTTCATATTAACTTTTTGGTCTAAAATTGTCATTTACATTTCTTTGTGTATGTAAGTTATAGAATATCCTATTATGAGGACAATTATTCTCTTATATAATCAGATACTTCGGAGAAGTTTTTAGAGTGATTAATGAGTTATTAAGAAATTGTAACATGTCCTTTACTATAATTGCATGGTATGAATTCCGCAAATTCGAAATCTATGAAAGTGATAACTACAAATCGTAATTCCGAATGGGTATGTCGGATTTAGTGCTCTAGTCGTGCAGTGGATAAAGAATCATTGTCTTCGTTTCACGATTTGTTGCACCATAGGAATATATACAGTTTAGCCGAGCCAAGCGGAATTAGGTGCAGCGAAACGTTTCCCGTACGGACGGTGAATCGGACGATACAGAATCGACCCTTCGTATAATTTATCTGATTTAAGATATCTTTGTTATATAGAACGTTAATAAAGTTCTTTTATATTATTTGAATACATTTGTAGGTTTATTTTATTGACAATAAACCAGATGCCAATCAAGTATCTAAAAACACTATATATTTAAAGTGAACGAGCACAATATTTATGTATGGGAGAAATCAACAATCTAAAGAAAAATCATGAAACTTCAACGAGACTTTATAAACATTACAATTTATATAATTTCATGCCAATATTAGGTAATCTTTAAATGATCCTGAGACACATTTCATTGATTGTCGTTTTCATAGTTTGCCCCTGCTATAAGATTACTATAATATATATGTGTCTAATTTTATGATCGTTTGCACATGTGATAACCAAAATCACCAGTGTGTCCAAAAAACTTCCGGCTGAATTTTCGATCTTGTTTCCCCCAATCCGACTATTCGTTATCCGGCAAAAAGCAATATCCGTTGTATCCCTAGTAAGAAGGTTACTAGTATTGACAATCTTGTAGTATGATCGATGGTGTATTCAAGTTTTTCAACCACGCCTGTAGCAAAATGGAGCATTTCCTATCCAGTATAGTAGGGGTATGTTCATACAGTCTGAGGAAAATAGTAAACAAAATGCATGTGTCTTAAATATTTATTATTTTAAAACTCGAACCGGCCGGCTCGGAGAAGACACCTACAGAAAAATTCTCCTAGCAACCAGACTTTTTTTCCTGGCTAGGATCTGTTTTTTCTGTTGAATCCACTGCACTGCGGCCACGACCTGACCTCCCCCTTTTTGAGCATTCTATGATGAGCCCTCTGTCTTCAATAAATTCAAGTCTCATTAATTGGCGGGCTAGGTGCTATTTTAGGTTTATTCGCTTTGAACCAAATAGCCTTTTCCTGTATGCGTTGAACACGCAGTTAGTGTATACGTGTAATAGGGGGTTCTTCTTCTTCCCCACAACCTGTGCACGTTAGTAATTTGTCTATCCCCAGGCTCTCAGTAATCAACGAAAATCTACCAGTTTGCGCTTCCCAGTATCGGCGGTGGTAGTTTGTTTGGTGCTTTCTCACGCTATTTCTTGGGGTGTTATATAGTTTTCGTTCCCTTTGATTCCCTGTCCCGGTTCCCTTTGTTTTGGACTTCCAGTAATATCAGGTCTTTAATGTATTCTGTGAAGACTCTGGAGTTTTTCACGATATCTGTTACAATATTATTTTCTTTTGTTCTATAATTCTTTTCAATAAAGATTGTGCGCAAGTTTGAATTGAGATGGTTTCTGAATGGAACACGGAGGTATACTCGCCCAGCTGAAGACTTCTGCCTCTTGTTAAGTCGCACTCATATACTCCTATTCCATTGTTAGATTTAGATCCATCGGTAAGCCAGATTGATCATTTTTGTTCGCGTCGCGTTCTTAGAATGTGTTCTTCTATTTTTCCTAACGTCAGTTGGGTATAATCTGTGAGTGATTCGTACAATCACCCCGTGCCGTTAGTTCTGTAGATTGTTATTTTGGCCACTCTCTCAACTTTGAACTGGAGGCAATTGAGGCGGTGGTTGCTGCTATTGTCCCTGTTATTCCTAGACAGGCCATCCGTTGCACTTTATCTAGTATTTTCCTGCTTATCCCGTCTTTTTTCCACCCTAGTGTTGATGCGTAAGTTATTTATAAAAATCCATTGATCTTCATGAAGAATATTTTGAAAAACAATAAAAACGTTTTTTATTTGATAAATAGTTGAGTTTGTTCTGTTATCCCGAAATATAAAAAGCAACCCTCGTATAAATATCAATACAATTATTAGATTTATAATCAAGCGTCTTAGGGCCAATTCACACACGAATGTCATATGGCACTTGGGTTGCGCTGGCGTGGGACTGGTTTGTGCCACCTATATGTTAATATATGGCCCAATGTATAATGACACGTCGTGGCGGAGGGATGGCATGCCACGCTACCACTACACCACTCCGACGCCACTCGTGTGTGAATCTGTTTACTATGATAGTAAGGCCCAATAAACTATCATAGTAAACATATTTGTTCATATTAGTTAAATGAGAGCGATTTCCAGAAAAATTATTTAAATATACTGATATTTTTTCCTTTATATGCTTTCTTTTATCATTATGTCAATTATTATATTGATCGTTGGAAATTTTTCTATATACATATTTTATTATTAGAATGCATATGCGCCAACGATTATAAAGAATCAATAAAACGGTACAATACAAACACGGCACAATTACTATCGAAAACAATTAGCTATACACACCACAAACAATAGAAACGTGAAAGTGAAGGAGATGGAAAAGGTTATTTTTCTGCCCGTGAAGGGTTTTTATTCCCTTATGATGTTAGCGTGTGGCACGGAGAGCGCCTATAGTGGTCGTTATTTCAGCAGGGAATCGCAAGATGTTCGCGATACGCAAAGAAAGGGACCTATAAAAAGATAACTGATAGTGTAAACAAAAAGATAATGGCATTATAAGTTACTAACTTGATAGATGATAGGAGTAGTAAACTAAATGATCAACTTTTACACACAGAAACGTTAAATTATTAAACTTAACTATTATATTATGGCCATTTATTATCAGTGTTGGTATTTTAAACAATCTAAAAGTTTTTATAGTTTTAATTATTTTCTCTTTACACATTTTGCTCTACAAAATAACATTTATTTGGGAATAAGTGAGTACAACAAGCTACCAGTATACTTAAAGAACATAAAAGATATTAAGATATTTAAAATTAATCTTAAAAAACACATCATCACATTAAGAAGTAATAACATACAAATTAAGAAGAGAAAAATAATCCAGTACAACAAACAGCATCCTTCCCACCAGGTTTTCCAGATTAACTCAACGATTGGCGAAAGCACTGCGAGGGAAACTCCTATTAATTTGTTAATGTAATGTAATAAAGATATGACACGCAATGTATGATCACAAAATAAAATTTAAAAAAAATAAATAAATAAATAAATAATTATTGTATGAAATAAAATATATATAAAAATTCGTTTAAATGAATCGTAAATATAAGAAAAAAGGAAATATTTGTCATGAAACGAAATAGAAATTCGATTTTTTTTCGTGATAACAATACATTCCTTATAAAGAAAGCATGTATTGGTAAAATCTGATGTGGGCTCCATACGAACTTCTGAATTAATTTATTAAATAATATAAAAACAGATTTAAAATATTTACAAGACATAGATGCGTTTTATATTCTAAATGCAGAATATCAGTGCAAGTATCATACATATAATGGTGACATACACATATTGTCGCAAATAAGTATACCCGGCGCCTCCACCAATATGTCGCGGATAGGGGGGTGTAAACTCTAAGAGCTTTGGTATCGGTGTATTTATATCTACCCGCAACATGGGTCTTAATTACTATTACAATAACTACTAGACTTACCCGGGCATCGCCATGGTCGAGTTACTATACTCGGCCAGGCAGACGAAGAAACAAGAGAGAGAGAGTTTCTGCCTGGAGCACAGGTATTTATGCGTAACTCGAGCATGGTACGCCCGGTGGGGTGGACGGGAGCGCCGTTGCCATATACGGCAAATATACTTATTTGCGGAAATATGATATTCCGAATATGTGTATATCCTTTATTAACATTTTTAACTCAAATCTACACCTCACCTCTGTAATAAAATAAAGTCAACTAAGATGTCTGTAACACCTGTAAATATAAAGAAGAAAAGAAAATTATTTAAGTAATAATTACGTTATATTATAATCTTAATACAAGAACTATGCATTTCTGAGAATACACGTAGAAATTCTTAATTGCAGTTTTATATGTCATTTTATCCCTTCTCATTTTTTTTGTCAATTTATTTGAAAGTTTCTCAACTTATTCATTATTTTCTGATTACCGACTTTTATTGTGACTCTTCTAAAATGTAATTCAATTTTTGTTACTTTGTTGAATTTTACACTATGAAATATAGTAATTCTAGTCAGTTAATTGTTCTCAACCATTATTTATATATACACAAAATCAGCCCTACGGATTGTCTGCCACGAAAGCCGGTTTTTCAGTAGTTTAATCATTCGATTATTTAAATTTTACCTCTGGAAAGCTGGGAAAGGTGGTTTGCGATAATTCGCCCTCGATGGGGCTTAACGTTTCGCTCCCAAATGCTCAGCACGAGATGGACTTAGTGATTAGGAAACCGAAATTCCGAGATACTGAAAAAAAGGTTCACGGACCGTTTTGGCTGCTTTTTAAATACCGGTATTCATGAGTAATGACGGTATTTCGATATTGTCAATATTATTACCATTCTGGATCAAAATATATCGATATAATGTTAAATTTAAACTCGAGCGAATTATATATACAGCCAATTACATAAAAAAGTAATTCAATATTAGTATGGATTAACTTATTTCTGGCTGAAATGTATGTAACTATTATCGCTACAAGTATTTTATTCTATTTATTTATTTAAGTCTATTTTTACACATTGTTTATTACTCAGATATTATTATACATAATATGTATAAAGAGGAAAGCTTATAAATATTCAAAATATATGAATTTATACCAAATGTATGGAAATACATAAATTATATACAATATTTTATTAATCAAATAGCGGTATTAATACTAGGATTCTGGTTTTGCTACATTTAAATAAAGATATATCGGTATTATATAGTCCAGTATCGCAATATCCTAGACAGACTGCGCTGTGCTAGGCTAGGCCAACAAGCTGGGTATATTCATAAATATAAAATGATTAATAATTATTTCTTTTATTTACAGCAAAGGCTCAATCCTGCCAGGTTTCAGTTATCAGCAGACCAAAGATATTTACTTCTGGCGCAAAATGTACAAAAACTATTTAGACACTCGTATTTAGCGCAATATATTATATACGACATCAATACAAGGTAATAATAAATATATCTACCACATGTATTGATAGTGCATGGCTATTAAATTATTGTTTAGCAAATAATAACAAAATTATAAGAAAAATTGCGATATTTAGTTTAATAAATAGATTTTTACGAGTTGGTTGATGTAGTGCTTATACTTCAGCTAAGAAATGTGTATATTATACATCTAAAATAAATGGAAACATTTACTTTTGCAGGAACGAATTTCCCGTGCGACCAATACCGGAAGTGGACGATCACCCGTTTTTGCTTTTAGCAGAATGGGCACCGAAAGGTCAAGGTCTAATCATGGTGCAGGATTATGATATATATTATAGACCTTCTCCAATTTCTCACAACTGGTACAGAATTACGAGAAATGCTATACCGGGTGTTATTAGTAACGGCGTGCCGGATTGGTTATATGAAGGTAAAACATATTTATTACCACTTTAATATAAATGCTATTAAACGGTCTCCTAAATATACTGAAATATATAATAACGCACACAGAAACTTCAATTATATCTGTTCTACACTAGAGAAGAAAATATTATTGTCACGACTACGGTGTTAAAATAAAGCTAATGTGATAAAAATGGCCAATATAGTTCAAATACATACATTTATCCATTAAGCAAATATGAAACAGGTGCCCCTAAAAATGTTAGTTAAATAGAGTTCAAATAATACTAATAATAATAATAATAATCAGGAAGTATTTTTAAGATTATAATGAGAAGAAAGTAGAAATAAGTCGATGTAAGCATTATTTTTGGAACGTGTATGCAGTAATAATTCACACTTACCATTAAGTTTTTATTACTTATTTTATCACTACAAAAACACAATGCAAAAATATGTATTTAGTTGTGGTTCATTTTTACAATTATGTGAAAATAGATGTTTCCTATTTTAGTTTTAGCGGTCAGATTTATTCATTATGTCGTATACTAAGTTACCAATCACTAGGTTCAATTAGTAAACTTTAAGCCAAAAGTTAGTAGTTCTTTGTCTGCGTTTAAATTAGCGATATATTCAGCGCTAATTTAAACGAAGATGATATATTTGTAATTTAACTTACTGTCGCAACGTTTTCAACTTTGACTTACATGGTCTGTTTTAATTTCAGAGGAAATTCTAGGCACGAACAGTGCGATTTGGATGTCACGGGACGGACATATGTTAGTGTTTGCGTCTTTCAATGATAGCCTCGTCGAGGAGCTACGATTCCCCTGGTACGGTTCGGGGGCCGAAGGACGTCTTTATCCCGATATTAGATCACTGCGGTATCCGAAACCTGGAACGAGAAATCCACAGGTTACGCTCACCGTCGCAGACCTCGCAGATCCTAGCAATATCCGGATGCGAGAAGTAAAACCGCCGGTGCAGCTGCATAATCAGTATGTACCTTTATTTATTATTTATAAGGGATGAGATGAGAAGCTTATACTGCAACGTAATATGAAATCCAGGAAATATTAATGTCCCTAAAATAACGATTTTAACTATTCAAACGATAATATTCTTCTTCAACTTCATTAGTAAATTTTATCATTTAAGAGTAAATATATGAATAGGGCGGGATTCAAAATAAAACTATCCTCTATATAAAAGGAAATATGAATACAATACCAGAAAAATATAATTTTATATGATTAAATACATCATCTGTAACAGGGATGAGCAACCTCTTTTGCATCGGGCCAAATAAAAAAAAAAAGAGCTGTATTTGGTATAACCATGCAAAAAAAACCCTTCTACAAAATTCCCTCAATAAAGAATACTCTAACATAAATAACAGAAGAAGAGAAAAAAAAAATACAAATAAAAATAACATACATATACTGCACATATATGTTTGAACCCACCTCTTAGCAATCTACATATCTAGATTTCGATCTAATTAGATCTAATCAGTGTAGCTCAGCATCAGCAGATATTTTGTGAATTCATCCTCACTAGCTAAGCTACACTGATGATATCTAATTAGATTGAAATCTAGATATGTAGATTGCTAAAACATGGGTTCACCATTATATGTTATATATGATTGGCCTTGTGTTGATATCTCAAACACTCTGTTGGAATATTATTCCACTAGAGGGCACTACTCGGTGATCCTAATGGCATGAACATGTTGACGGTGATTACCATATGTAATCCAGCATGTCGGATTCTTTGGCGAAATTCTACCGGCCGAATTCAATGGTCTGGCCAGGATAGACTCCTCCACTGTCTATATGATCGTGTTGTCAATTGTGATCAGTCTTTAGATCATGTGGAAATACGCCATTATGTTGGTTTTATTCATGTTAATCTTTACACTAAGCTGTCGAGAGGCGAGGTTAAGATCATTCAGCATTTTCTCCAGATCTTCAGGCGACTGTGCCATGACGACTAGATCATCCGAGAAGCGTAGATGTAAGATTAATTCACCATTGATATTTAGGCCCAGTTTATACCCAGGTATGAGCTTGAAGATGTCCAGGGCTGTAGCTTGTATTTCGCCAGTCAATATTGTGGCGCTGTAGATTTGTTTGATTATCTCACTGTATCGGTAATCTACTCGACATCGTTGCAGAAATTGTAGGATAGTCCATGTTTCGATGAAGTCGAATGCTTTCTCGTAGTCGCAAAGGCCAGGCAAGTAGGCTTGTTATTACGCTCTTCTGTTCTTTGTGTATAATTTGTTTTACTGGATATGGTCTACTATGGTACAGAAGCCCTTTCTAAAAGCTACGCGTTTTTGGAGCTCCACTTCAAATTTTTCAAAACATCCCCGATTTTGGTCTTTTCTTGATTTTCTTCATTAATTTCTATCTTTCCTGTTGTACTTTGATGTCTAGGGTGCCTCTATTAGCCGATGTTCGCTTTCTGTATTAAATCTTTGCTGTACTGACAAGACTAAATATTTATTTCTTATCGGTCATTATGATGTCGATTTCATTCAGTTATTTCGTCAGCTCTCCTTCTTTCTTGATTTTTCTTAAAGAGTTCATCGGATAGAGGCCCTGATTTACAAGATAGTTTATCAGTATCTGTTCTCGGTGATTTCTTTAATCCACGTCCGTGTTACCCTACAAATTGTTCGTTATCTTTTCTTGCGCCTCATCTCAGCGTAAAAGTCGCCCATCACTACATTGTAGTGCGTACGTTTGGTACGATCACTCTAGAGACGACTTCGTTACCAACCTAGGGTAGTATTAGTTTAGTAAGGTTTAACCACCATATCCTCCGGTATCGCCGGTGCTTGGTCATAGACTGCGTATTGAATATATTTACAGCCTAAGCCTCATATCTGGAAGTCACTCACCATTCACTACCTGTGACGTGCACGTGACACTACTAGCATGAAGCTCAGCACTAGTATAGTTATTACTATGCTGCCAATAAATACGAACAATCCCTTTTATTTCTTTGTAGTAATAATGAAACTAATTAAACGCATTTCGTGCGAAAGACAAATAAAAATTACCCAAATTTGTCTTCATCTGACGTACTTACAGGAAACGAACCGTATAACGCTCCATGGCAATGAATTATATAACACAAGGAGGCACTAAATGAACTGAAATCCAGAAAAGTAATTGTCAGTATTTTTTTCCTCTCAAATTAATCCTGTCCATCTAAACTGCTACAGCTGTACTTTTTCACAATATTTAAATACGGCTTTCGCCTTTTATATTGCTGCATATAAAACTTTAAGATTGAAACTAATTAAATAACGCTCGGGACATAATTGAGATGAATTACACTGAAAATCCAAGGAACAAATGAGGAAAAAGTACAGAGCGGTGCAATATCTGCTTTATCAGAGACAATTGCATGCAGCTTGCAGGATATTAAAACTTTTGCAGTTTAAAGGGTCTTCTAGTTGGAAACTTTAATATTTAACTAGTTCATCCCCCGTAGTAAAATTTTACTATCGTAATATTTTATAGCAAATGTGTTTTATATTTCAAATACACATTTAATCAGCTAAACTGAGAATTAACTACCAATTGAAATAATTTTGATCTCATCTTAATGTTAGTGTAATTCGTGTAAGAGGCATTTAATAAATTAATTATGTAAGGCTGTGATCACGTCTATAATTTACTTATGGCACGGATTGTCTAATTTGTTGGAGTTCTGGTGTTTATAATCCTGGAATTTGCGCACTTTGTGTAAAGGGGTTTAATGTGTAAGTGATTGCAAACATTTTGGAAACTATATTCTTATTATTCATCGTACGAGGAAACTATATGCTTATTATTCATCGTACGATGTTCTAATTTGAAATACAGGAACCCAAATATTTTATTAGTTTTTATTAAAAAAAATATTTATATTTATAACTATTAGCCCGAGAGCGTTTCTACTTGTAAAGGGAGAAGGTCAGAAGAGTGTAATAACCCGGTATTTACCGTAATTTCAAAGAAAACCTCTGAACAACATGGGATGATAATAATTCGAGTAATTTCGCCTATATCGGGTAGTTTTTATATTATCTAAATATTGCACTTGGCTGAATGTAAAGAAACTTCGCAGATATGCATGAATCCGTAATAATTTCTATATAAAGAATAATCCATAAAAGCTTGAACGACTCGTAAAATAGAGATATATATATATATATATATATATATATATATATATATATATATATATATATATATATATATATATATATATATATATATATATATATAGAATTACCAACAACCTGTAATACATTTCGAGAATACAACAACAGGATATGGTTACTACATTACCAAACCTAAATAATAATGTCGTTAATCTTTAAAATTGATTCATGTAGATTTTTGAATTCGTTCCCTTATTCAAACTACCGATTCAATTTTAATTAAACCTGTCTGATAAATTATTTACACATAAAATAAATTCTTTGTATTAGTCTTGTTGTTGTTCTTGATGTTGATTAGCATTTTTTGAGGGGTTATGCCAAATAAATGTCCTTTTTTATTAATCTTGTCAGTCATAAAGGTGTTCGTAAAGTGTTTTCTTAGGATGTTTCAGTTTTTAATGTCTTGAAGAGAATATTACATATTTAAGTAAATTTTTATAGCGCCAGCTCTCATTCTTAAGATTTTAGTCAAAAATATTTTTGATAAAATTATATTTTATTAAATGTAATGTATTTGTTTATATTTTAGGGAATATTACTTTACAGCTGTGTCTTGGATCAGTTTAACAGAAATATCCGTCGTATGGTTGAATCGTGCTCAAAATTTATCGATTGTGTCCGTGTGTAAAACACCGACATGGCATTGTCAAGAGGTGAGTACAATTCAAACTATTATAGGTGCTTTCGTTTAACATATAACAATAGTCGGCCCGTGGCGTGCTGTATTGTTCCAAGTTTTCCTGTCGTGCGGCGGGACGAGGTCGAATTGTGCACGACAAATAAAACAAGAGACCATAAGTCCGGAGCAGCACACAGTGATAAACGAAAACAGTTTGCATATAAGATTGACTTCATCTCTTAGCAATCTACATATCTAGATTTCGAACTTGTTAGATCTCATAATTGTAGCACAACTAATGAGGATGAATTCACAAAAGCAATTCAATCTAGAGAGAACGTTGCATTATTAATTAATTTGTGGCGTATGGAAAATTCAAATAATAATCTTTAATTCAGGAACCGTGATCGATAACATACGAGTTTGGTCATACCACCGATACTAGATATATAGATGGTGTTGGTTTGGTGCAGATGCAAGTCTTTAATTAAAACAGGGGTTCTAGTTCGGAATAAGATTCAGAAAAATTATATTTGTATCGGTTCGGTTATTTACACTATATAAACAAATAACCACAAGAATGTAAATTAAAAGATGCACTGCCCGGGAATCGAACCCGGGTCGCAAGAATGGGAATCTTGCATGATACCACTACACCAGCAGTGCTCATGCTTGGGGTTGAATCTTTACTGTATAATAATGTATAATATTTCTACAGCGAAATAACATTCAATGATTATGTTTTATTAAAACCGTTGCTAATCAGGACGCCACTCATAAAATGAATTAATTGTATAGGTTTAATCGCCCGAGTGTCTTTCCAATAGGAAAGTGGAATGAGAAATAATGAAAACAAGTTTGAATGAATTGTGATTATACAGTAGTACTCATGGTAGTGGTTGAATCTTTACTGTTTAATAGTTTCTAAGAATTCTACAACGAAGAATAATTAATGTATCCTTAAATCCGTTGAAAATGAAGGAGATACAAAATTAAATAAATTGTATACGGTTAATCACCGAGTGTCTTCCCGCCGGGAAAGGGGGAAGGGAGATAATGAAAAGAAGTTTGAATGAATTGTGTACATATATAATTGTAGACACATATATGATTAAAAACAGCTGTACATAAACGGTACAGTTTTAGAATTATTAAATAAATAGCGGAAGAATTTGAAAAAATACAGCTCTATACTTTCAGAAATAGACTTTACTTATAACATTTATAAAATTTATTTACGTTCTCTACGTTGTTTATGATATACATATAATGGCAAACTACGCATTTATTTTATTCATTATATATATATATATATATATATATATATATATATATATATATTAATGTTTACTTAGAAATACAAGGAAAAACTAACAAACCTTATAATAATGACTGCTGGTTATCAACTTATTGTATTTTGTTTTAAGACTAAATAAATTAAATTGTTTCCATTAATGTTTCATAATTTAAAAAGTCAAGCAACATTTAATGAAATAAATATAAATTGAGGAAAATACATACTTTGAAAAATATCTTCCATTGCAAAAATATTCATATTCCTCAAAAATGCCAAAATGGAACAAACACACACACTTTTTAACTAATATCTTAAAAAGTATATAAGTGTGAATCCACCTCTTAGCAATCTACATATCTAGACTTCGATCTTGTTATATCTCTATTCAGTATAGCTCAGCTAGTGACGATAAATTTACTTTTTTTTAGTTTTACTGACTAAAGAGCACTACCACCTGCAACATAACGAATATATATATATATATATATATATATATATATATATATATATATATATATATGTTAGACTCATATAAGGGATGTTAGTCACGTAAGGAGTTTTGTTAGTGGCCATGTTGGCCAGCCCCGGGGGGCTTCACTTTAATTGTTTCCCGATTCACGGTGATCCTTTTGCAAGGATCGACCTGGACCTATCATATTTTCAATTATGATTTTCATCATCATTGGAGCATGCCTTCATTGATTCTAGTGGATGGTCTGCCAATCTTTCGTGAAAGCTGGTGGCGATATGTGGTCAAACATCAAACATACCCCTAGCTCGTCTCTAATTTGGGTGTTCCTGACATATCACGGGGCATTCAGGAACCTTCTCAGTGTAATGTTCTGGTAGACAAATTTACACAATATCTCTCTAGTGGTTATATATACAAATGAGACAACTTTCACCATAGAGGTAAGTTTAACGCCATCTGGCGACACCAGATCAATTAACAATGCAAGCCCATATGGTAATGTGGTGACGTCAGATTGCGTTAAACTAGGAGGAAAATAATCACTTTTAATAACTTCAATGTTCACTGTACATTTTATTTACTTGTTGGCCCTGTCTGTAAATTGACTCAATATCAATATCACATAGTGTTCACAATATAATATCTGCATCATGTAATTTTGCTACATACATTTATTAAATATATTTTTAATAAATTAATGAATCCAAAAGATATTAAAGGGCTGAAACATTAATTATTTTAGAGACAAAGATAGCGTTGACGCAGTAATTTTACATCGTACAGACGGGGCCGCGCTTCACTTCGCCTATATTAAAAAATCAGAACTTACAGGTTCGCGGACGTTCGCAGCTAAATCAAGTTCAATTATGTACAGCAATGTTTTATCTACAATTCAGTATCAAATTGACAGAGAGCTGGTGCGGGCTCTTTAACTTATCTCTATTTATAAAAGCTCTTTAGTAGACTCTTAACTATTGTCTCTGAAAATACGTAATTTATAAAACATTCTACGTTTTATAACTACGAATTGCTGGCGTCAATTTATACAAAATAAGTTTCATAGCCAGAATAAAGAGTTTTTATTAAAAACTATTAACTTATTACATAAACTGTATGCCATACCGGGGCATTGTTTTTTTTTTAATTGAGCACACTGCCTTTTATTGTCTTTTATAGGCCTGTTACAGGTTATATGGCCATCAATTCTTACAAAATTAATTTCATAGCCAAGAGCAAAGTGTATTTATTAACTTCCTTGACTTGTGTGGCCTTCTATTACGTAATTTGTACTAATAAATCAATACAATTTCAAAATTCGCACAATAAGAAAAGTATTGATAAGTAAAGGATGGAAGGTGGTGATCTGCGAACTACCAAATTATGACATGATTTAAACAAACCGTGTACACATCTAACCAAAGATCGTTGAATTCACGTTCAAACACCTAGACAAACGAACTTACACATAATGATTCAATAATTGTTAACTAAACACTGCTAAAATACAATCGAATAGAAACGTGAACAAAACACAATCTATAAGATTCTCCTCACACACGGAGTTACGTATCATTCTCTCCATTGACGTTTACCATAGTTTTTGTGTTCTTGTGACTTCTCTACTATATATATATATATATATATATATATATATATATATATATATATGTCTAATCCATATCTAAGTCCATGGTTTTGAAAGGGTGCGATCCCTTAAGGTATTTCTTTGTAATTTTAGTTCCTAATTATAGAAATATAACATGGCTTAGTTCGCGTATTATCTCAAAGGCCGTCGAACTTGTTTCCTTGTAAAGCTATTCAAGCTATGAGTCTGGAGAACATAAGATATTTCTTTTTACTTCATATACTTTATACTTTATTATTATATATAATATTCTTTATAATTGTGAATATGTTAACTTTTGAAAATTAATTATTGTATATTAATATTTTTTTATTAATTTGAGATAATATGCCCCGAAATGCACGATCGTAAAATAATATTAAAAATATTATCGACTATGAAGTAATTATTGATAAACCATAAAACAATATATTTATCTATCGGTTTTTGTAGATAATCCCAGATAGCTCCCAAGTAGCATACTGCGGGATAGTTTAGAGTAATTTTTACGTCGTTTGGTTGTAAAGTAGCAGGGACAACGGGACAATCATTAAATAATATGCTTAACTAATTTCAATTTTAAATTCATTATGGTGGACTAACTAATATGTTTGTATATCAATATCTTAAAAACAAAAATTGCACTGCCCGGGAATCGAACCCGGGTCGCAAGAATGGGAATCTTGCATGATACCACTACACCAGCAGTGCTCATGTACTAAAAATAATAAGTACAGTGCACCTGCGATAACGGGAACCAAACGATTTTTGTACATGTTCACGCATTTGCTCGTATTACGGTATTAAAAAATATTACGATTTTACAAATTCACAACAAATAAACTATTACTCTTTAAAGCGTGAATGGTCTAGGAGAAACTAGAAAAGTTTGGCAAAAGAAACAAATCAAGTAGGAATGAAAATAAATATGAATAACACACAAATTATTAAACACCAAGGGAGATATGAGTATCATTAGAGAGCAAAGATATAAAAGTAGTAGAAAGCTCGGAAGTATCATAAGCTCTAAAGGAGGAACGAATGAAGAACGCATAAATAAAGCAAACTAACGTTTTATAACTTAATAACATATGGAAATTGAAGACCTGAAACTGAAAACAAAAATCAGAATTTTTATTAGCAATCTGAAAATTGTTCTACTGTATGGTTGATACGGACCTTTATCTGGTCCGGAGTAGATAATATTCTAATCTAAATACTCCATTGGTTCGGAATTCACGTTAAAGGTCCGCCTGTAGTGCCAGTTGCCACCACTATAGGCAGAGAAAGAGACCCATATGCCAGGAGTGGCGTGAAAGTGGTCGGAAACGAAACGAGTATGTTTGTCAGACCTGGAAAATTACAGAAAATTATATAAAAATATAAGTATCACCAAACAGACCCTAGAAAACCAGTGGGAAAAAGAAAAAAGGTAGATCAGCCCAAACTTGAAAGAAAACAGTAACGCAGGAGATAGAAAACGCTGGTCTAACTTGGAAGGAGATGAGAACAAAAGCCCGAGATAGGACACCATGGAAAACAACAGTGGACGCCCTGTGTTCCCTGCGGAATGAATAGGATTACGTGAGATATGTATAATTATAGATAATGAGCGATAAGCCGAAGATAATTAACATATAATTGACAGGTAAATTACAGTTATATGATAATATAAACGTAAGATACATGATTGGTAATAGTAAATGAAAGATAAATGATATATAATAGAAATGTGACATACAATGAACATATAACCATTGGTTAATCATCACTTGGTGTGTCAACGCCATGGCGTTTGCGCCACCGACCTACCGATGACGACCAGCCAATTTATGCCGTACCTAATCTAATATAAATGCTAATGAAACGGGTACGCCGTGTAGAGGAGTGAAACTAATTACCAATGGATGTTCCGCAGGCGGGTTTCGCCATTTCATATTGTATTTAGATGACTTGGAAGTTTAATGCCATTGTCAGTGACACTATGATAACCAACACCCCACAGAGGGTCTATTCTGTAGGTTCAGACCAGTATGGTAAAAGATCAGAACGGTCTGTTGAACGGTCTCATGGCAACCAAATAAACAACTGTTTCTCCGCGAACGCTAGTGTAATACTGCCTTACGTCAATTTTCCAAGAAAATTTACAGTTGTGACGACCCTGTGTGCGTTCTTTTATCGTTCCGCGAACCGTTCGGAGCAACAAGAAACAATAAACGAAAGCAGCTTTGGTAGAGTCGTTTATTTATCTCCCTAAAATACATTAGAAATCTTTGTACAGGCTCAAGCTATTATTTTTTACTGAAGTATTGTTACCAATAAGCTGTCAAATCAACAATATGATAAATTCGCAAGACTATAGGTTCCAGTTCAATTGTTGATTCTCAAGCGTGGTAACAAACATTTCGTAAAGAAATAGCTAGCCATATAAAATATGAACTTCTTGTGTATTTACACCCGATGAATAACTATATACATTATAAGTAAGGCCCAAATAAAATTAAAAACGCATATGATTTTAATTTTTTCCACATTTTGTGTATTACATTTGAGAGGTCGGAAAATATCAGAATTTGTATATTTTACGTGATATTACGTATAATTCGAATGCCAAAAAGGTTCGAGTTGAGTTAAATAAAATGTTTTAATCCATACGAAATATATTTCAACGTATCCCGGCAATATTTTAGGACTATCAACAACACATATTAAATATTTTATTACATTATTAAATTCCATCGTAAACATCACGTATACCACATACTAGGCAATATTGCATATTTCATGAAACCAAAAATTAAATTTTGTAATATCAACAGTCTATTTTTCGAATAAGGCCAACATTTAAGTAATTCACTTAATAGGCAATTCCGTGGATTCGGCAAAATATATAATAGCACAAGCTTATGTTTTGTAAATACATATATTCCTTATGGGCATATTTTTTTTATAAAAATAGTACTAGTTACTATATTTATTACCATTCTGTAACTGGCTATTGATCTTCGGGTTCTTCTGTCGTATATTAATGCTAATAAAAAATAAAAATATAAATCCAATATTTACAAGTTATCAAATAGCATCTATAACAGTAAAATAATCTAAAAACACGATACATATTACATAAAACACTAAGTTACTATAAATTACAAACATAAACAGAAACTTCCTTAAATGCAACATCTACTGTTTCCATTTTAATTACATCTATATCGATATTAAACGTAGCACAGTTATAATCTTTGAAGTTATAAAACACATAAAACAGTCTGCAAATCTCAATATAGAACAAAGTACTTACAACTGCATATATTCCTGAAAGCTTATAAAATGTAACGCTTCGCTTAAATATAATAGATATAAGGAAATTTCTAAGATGAAATTCCAAATGTTCCCGTCTGCGTGTATGGAGCGCGATCCAAATGTAGGTGACATGTTTTATAAGTGAATTAAATTCTCCGCTTTGCAATATAGCCGTACGCGTACCGCCGTCATACGATCTAATAAATGTTAAAGCAATTCTATTATATGAATTTATAATTGTAGACACAAATTATATTTGATAAAGTTTACTTATTAAACGTTTTTTTTTTTAGACTCAGAGAGTATCTGGGGATGGGGAAGGATGGGTAGATATGGGTGATAGTCCGCTGTTCAATTCGGACAGTTCAAAATATATAACGGTCGCCCCAGTAAAAGATGGGAGAGCCGGCTACTTCAGACATGCCATTGAAGTCAATATATCAAAAAGGCGGGTGCTGTCTTTGACTCACGGTAGATATGAAGTTACGAGGATACTGGCATGGGACCACTCAAATGATGTCATGTAAGATTTAATGCCTGCTGTTATTTAGTGACTTTCATTGAATATTTTAGTTATTTTCTCGGTATTCCTCAAGGGAAACCAGGGCAGCAGCATTTGTATCGAGTGGCATCGGTGCCACCTCGAAGTGGGGCTGCTCTACAGCCACCAACGTGTCTTACGTGTATAGTAGAAACAACACCGACACTCGCTCCTTATTATATAGAAGATGTGCCTATCCTATCCAAAGCAAAACAATGGGATGACGATTGGAATGATGAAGATGTTATTGTGACTACACCGGCTCCACGAAAAAGGAAGAACAAGAAAAAGAAACCACACTCGCTTGAACCTCCTTGTTTATACCACAATGCAGTATTTAGTCCTGGCACATCAGCTTATTATGTTCTGGAGTGTTTAGGACCTGGCATCCCCACTAGTAGCCTTTATAAAGCAACTTTCCCTAAACCGAAATTAATATTGGTGCTACAAAACAATACAGCTTTAAGGGAGAGGGTTAGCAAAATGGCAATGCCACAAATAAAAACGTTCCTCGTACAAATATCAGATGAACACGACGCACACGTGCGTTTAATCCTGCCGCCGGGATTGCGAGAAGATGAAATAACGCGATATCCGCTGGTTGTTCAAGTTTATGGCGGGCCTGGTAGTCAATTAGTAACGGAACGATGGCGGATAGATTGGAATACATACCTTACTGGCAATAAAGATTTCATTGTAGCACAAATCGATGGACGTGGCTCCGGCGGTCAAGGGCACAAGCTGTTGCATCAAGTCTACTATAAATTGGGAACTGTTGAAGTATCTGATCAATTGGAGGTTACTGAGTACGTACTTATTATCTTATTAAACGGGTAATTAAGCAGATGAATAGTTTGTTAATCTATTTACGTATAGTGCAAATACTAATAAGGTTAATTAATTATATCTAATGGAGTTGTTTACAACATATTGTACCGTGATATAGTAAGTGCAGTTATGATACGTATACGATATAGCTACATTAGGAATATTTCTAGAACGTTGCTCAAAATTTTAATTGCTCAATTTTGGATACATTAAAAATTGGAATATTTATCTGTATTGGTAAATATCGGCCAATTCTCACAGAAATATTACCACTGGTAATGATATATCCGTCCAAACTAATACGTAATGGGAATATTTAGCTGTATTGGTAAATATCGGCCAATACTCCCGGAAATATTACCACTGGTAATGATATATCCGTCCAAACTAATACGTATTATGAGTAACTATGTAATATTGGCAATATTTTGAAGGGGCAATATTTATTTTAATATTAATGTAATTACTTTGGGAAGTTGCTAAGTAAAACTGGGTTATATAAAAGCAAATTTATACTTGATAATTTCATAACTACGACTCAATTTACAATTGATAGCCGTCACCTGCCTATTTAATTATTATTTCTTCTATACTTACTATTTTTATGATTATTATATGACTTGATATTTCCAAAAATGGCACATCATTTGTGGATTGCCACCATGAACAAATGTGTACAGATTATTGCATTAACCTTCTGTTATACTTCATATATTTAGTGTAGATAAAAACGTTTTATTACTTGCATATATTTAAGTGGGGTATGAATTATATGATTATCAGAAGGTTTACGCTTGAATAAATTGGGATATCACACAAAATTTATTATAGGTATTTGCGTGATAACCTGCATTACATTGATAAACGAAGGGTCGCTGTGTGGGGTTGGAGTTACGGTGGATTTGTGGCATCAATGGCGCTGGCAAGTCCGAAAAATGTTTTTCATTGTGCCATTGCCGTTGCGCCGGTGACAAATTGGAGATTATATGGTAAGCATTCACACAGAGTGGCACACGAGAAATATTTATTATATTCGTTTTCAGACTCGGCATACACAGAAAGATATATGGGGCTGCCGAATGTGACAGACAATTACAAAGGCTACGATGAAGCGGATGTTAGTAAAAAGGCGCGGTTATTGAATGATAAGATGTATTATCTGGTGCACGGTTCCGCAGATGATAACGTCCATTTGCAGCAATCGATGGCCCTTGTTAAAGCGCTTTCGGAAGCTGGAACACTGTTCAGGCAACAGGTAAGTAATTCTGTTGTGTGTTATGATTTTTCTGGATCAATATCTAATTGTTTATTGATATTTTTAATATTGAAATAAACATAATTTATATCATAGTAAAAGTTTAGTAATAGTAATGCTTTCATGCGAATAATTCGCATTCAGATATAAGCATTTTTTTCACTAATAAACTAAATGTCTTGGGCGCTATTAAATTTGATTCAGGAACATATTGTGAAATCAAGGCTTTATATCTTCATATACTTTATTCATAATAGTAGCCATCGATCACTTTCAAGTCAAACAGCATTGCTTCTAAAGAAGACAAATGCACATTAGTTTCACCAAACCAAAGACACTAAATATATAATCTAGTTGAATCTGGATCAATATTATTAAAACAAACATTACAAACAGCATCTAACACAATGAGATTTTATCTGGAAAAATAAGCACTCCGTCACTTACACTTAATTGTGGTGTTATTTTTACTACCGTCATCAATTTTCAATAGCTAAACTCGTGTTATAGTGTTTTTTATAGAACAAGTTGAGTATTGTTTCAGAGATTATTAACTTGCAAGCAATTGTAGGTAAATTAGTTTGAATTTATCTACAATTGCTCGATAAAAACTTTCTATGAGACACCACTAACTAAAAAATATATCTTTATTTAGGTACTACTTTTTCCATTTTTCTTAGAAAATAAAGAAATGTCAGCTGTATTGATAGCAGTATTGTTTCCGAGAAAATTACTATCTTAAGCAGCGTAGATCAATAATCAAACTAAATAATAAATATATATATATATATATATATATATATATTGGTCTTTATTTAAATACTATTTCTACTATTTAGTTTTATATTACTAGATGTTTAGAAATAATAAATTAAAGTAATAAGTAATTAAGTTCAAATCTATCTTCTCTCAAGCTATTCTTGGAGTAAAATTAGGTTGCAGTATACCAAAATATAGTCAATTAAATACATTTAGGCGATTGTATATTATACGTACATTGTAATTAGCTCGGAAATTTCTATACTAAATATAATCGAAATGATGTCTGAACAAAATGTCGAAACATTAGATTTCCTATTCGCGTCAGATAATTTTCTACGATTATGTCGCGTTATATTATTTTCACACGTATTACTACCATCTATTTATCGTTAAGTTAATTGCCTCTTGCTCGATTTAGGGATTATCTCGATGACATAACACTTCTAGCTCATTGAACATTGCTGTAATCTCGATGTATCACGTTTTATTGGGTTCCCTCTGTTTTATTATTTGTAATGTAAATGTTATATGTTCCTCATTATTTCCTATCTATTTTTGACCGTACCCAGTAATTACGAGATAATAGGATGACACATAATAATACTCATCGTCTTAATATTGAATAAATGACGAGCATCTTGCATTACCAAACAATTTTCTGATAGTCGAATATAAATTAGTTATTTGAATTAAATTTATTTGTAGTGCCTTTTTTCGTGTAACTAACAACATTTAAGATGCACTGATAGTTTACTTCAATAATATGAAACCAAGAATCAATAGTTAAATATAAATTAGCCATTTAGATTTTCACTTGCAAGGTGTTAAATGAGTGTATTACAAAAACAATGAGCAGCCGACACCAGTATGGAAGGCACCGGGGTGAAGTTCAGAACAATTGTGTTTAAAAAAAAAATTCTTCTAAACTTGTTTACTTATGTCTTGGTAACCATAAAATAAGAAAAAAACAAATTTAAGTTAATTTTGTCAGTTGTTATTGAATAATATTTGCAACAAAACCAATTGCAATTTTATTAAGGTAGCCCTCTGATTTTTTTTAAATTTCAAAATATTGTTTAGACTTTAACAACAATCATCAGACATATTTTCGGATATGGTGTTCGGCCTTAGTTTTTTTTAATATTAACAATTTTGACTATATATTTCAAATGACAGGCTTATAAAAAATACTTGCTATTAATTTTTCAACTGTTCCTTCTTGATACCACTAAAGTTATGTCTTATAAACAAAATTGTTAAATAAAAACATTGGTATATGGGCACATACATTTGTTAAAAATAAAAAATGATTTTACGAATATTTTACTTACATGCATGTTTATTCAAAAATATGTTTAAAAGCACCCTATCCGAAAATATGTCTGATGATTGTTGTTAAAGTCTAAACAATATTTTGAAAGTTTCAAAAAAAAACGTGACGGCTACTTTAATAACATTGCAATTTGTTTTGTTGCAAATATTATTCAATAACAGCAGACAAAATTAACTTAAATTTGTTTTTTTTTCTTCTTATTTTATGGTTACCAATACATAAGTAAACAATTGTAAAAATAAAAAAAATAAAGACTCCGTTCAGTAACAATGCACCGAGAAAAGTCCACACCGCCCCAACTCACGGGCCGCCCGGAATTATGAGAATTGTTTAACTTCACACCGGTATCGAAGGCTAGGTAAAAAATACTATAGAATGAAGTAGCAAAAGTAAAAAAAGAAAACGATGACCTCAGGAATGTTATAGAAAATATGCAGTCGTCAAATAAAACGTATTGTCCAGCTAACTCGGATGAGGAAGACTAACGTATGACCAGTGAAACTGCATGGCTACTACAAAAAATAAAAGAATAAAATGACACTTTCTCCAGAAAGAAAACTTAGATTAAATACCAGGAAAAAATCAAAATAAATGGAAATCAAGAAAACCAACTACAGGGATCTAAATAAAGCCATGAAAAAAATAAAATCTTAAAAATAATACCTACATGATGTACAATATCTAGTAATATAGAAACATAACAAAACTCTTAAATGAGAGAAAGATAGAATGGCATACCTACAAAAATAAACAAAGGCTAAGGCTTTGCTTCGAAATTTGGACGCTACATGCAATCCTAAAGAAATAAAATTAGAACTCCAGAATGCAGGGTTTAAAATCACCGATGTCAATCATAAAATAAAATAAAATGGTATAGTTAGATGTTGCACAAATGACTGTTATGTTTCCATTTTACATCATGTACTTCTGTTTATATAGGGCAACTTTGCATTATGTGTCAAAGTTGTCAAAAGTGAAGACTTGCAAATTAATTCAAGAATTATCTGTTTTATACAACCGATCCAAATACTTTAATACTTTAACTAATGCCTTGCTAAACACAAGTAAACCAAGAATCAAAATCTGATAGTAGAATACACACCAGTCTTGTAAATATATCAGTTAAACCACGTTGAAACGCCGTATAGGGGCTATAAATTCGTAATTTGGTACATTTTGTTGTGTAATTATTAAAATGTAAAGGTGAGTTTATACTGCCACAATTAAAATAAGATATAAGAAATCTTTCGAAATAAAAGTGATTTGGGATGTTTTATGCCCATAAAATAAGAATATTCACTTACCATTTAGTAGTTATTACTTCTTTTGTGACAATAAACAATATTATGGAAAATGACACATTTCTTATTTAATGTGAGCTAAACCGCCTTGGAACAATGCTTTTATCATCAGAAAACCCAACAGACCTCGCAAACTACCGGCCTATCAGCCTCCTTTCACACATTTATAAGCTGTTTATGAAGATCATAACTAGGCAACTAACATCTAAGCTAGATTTTTATTAACTCAAGTTTTAGAGCAGGCTTTGGCACAAACGACCACCTACAGGTGGTCAAGTCACTGGTCGAAAAGGCGTCCGACTCTATCAACCAACGGAAACTAATTGAAGCACTAGCTGAATGCCGCATAGACCACAGATACTCCGCACTAATCAATAATATATACACAAATGCAACTGCATGCGTGAGATTGCACGAAGACACCAACAAATTCGGCATAGAGAGAGGGGTACGGCAGGGAGACAACATCTCGCCCATACTATTTACTACACTGCTTGAATACATGTTTAAGAAGATGGACTTCAAACATCTGGGGGTCAACATCGACGGAGAGAAACTAAGCCATCTGCGTTTCGCCGAAGATATTGTGCTTATAGCAGACTGTGTTGAAGAAGCTAGAAGAATGCTCGAGAAATTAAGCTCTGCCTCATACCAAGTTGGCCTAAAGATCAACTACGCTAAAACACAAATTATGACCGACCTGGTATTGAGTGAAACCATTTCAGAGGATAATGTAAAAATAGAGCAGACTGCCTCATACAAATATCTTGGACACGAGATTCGAATTGGTAAAGATTATCAAAACAATGAACTCTACAGGCGAGTAGGACTAACCTAGGCCGCTTTTGGCAAGCTGCGACAAGTACTTAAAGCTGATATACCCATGTGCCTAAAAAGAAAGGTGAACGAGCAATGCGTATTACCTGTCGTAACGTACGGAGCTGAAACGCTTACACTGACAAAAAAATCTATAAACAAAATCAAGATAACACAGCGAGCTATGGAGAGGTCCATGTTAGGAATAAAAGTACGAGAAAAAATTCCAAAAACTATAATACTGCAGAGAACTGGAGTCGCAGATGCTGTAGAGAGGATTACCTGCCTGAAGTGGAATTGGGCAGGCCACGTAGCACCAATGACGGATGACAGGTGGTCAAAACGAATTGAAGAATGGAGGTCTAGACAAGCAGAGGCCGACATACTACGAGATGGAGTGACGATTTAAAACATATCAAATCCAACTGGATACAAGTAGAGCAACAACGGGAAGAATGGAAGAAACTAAGGGAGGCTTATCCAGCAGTGGACGCTACAGGCTGCTTGATGATGATGATGATGAAACCGCCTTGAATCGCTAATTGCACAGTTAAACCATTTTTTATACATACATAAATACTGAATAAAAAGTTGGTGGTGATATGGAAACTTGTCATTAAAATATTGTCAGTTACATCCTGTTAAAAGTACGTGTCGAGCGAGACATTCATATTTGGTAGTCATAAAATTAATTTCGACTTAATTTATTCGAATAATATACGAGGTGTTATTTAAGTCCGGGACAATCCATTAAGGCGAATCTACGAAAATGTCGTTCGAGGATTCCAGCTGAAAATCTACCCCAAAAACGCATAGTGAGATTAACGAAACTGCTTCTACTTTTTTTGCGGGATGTACAAGCCGTCGCCCCAGGAAAAACCGGAGGGGTGTGCATCGAGAAATAAATTTATTTCGAAATAATGGAGCATTTTATGATAAATTGCGCGGATGACTATACATTATAACAACTATTTCGAGACAAAAAATTAACATTTTCGTCCTAACAAAGTATCAAATCATCCTTAGACTTGTGAAATATCCAAAAATATTTTCAAAAAATTATAAACTGTTGACTAGAAAAGTCCGCGCGATTAGGTCAATATTGAACCGTATTTCCGTCTTCCGAGATTCGCCTTAAGTAATCAGTGTCAGATTTGTATCATGGCAATGATATTCTTGTCAACTAAGAAGTCCTCCAATTACCAAACTAAAACGAATTTACAAATAACCACCATGTAAGAGATTGGCCTCGAATTACAACACCCTATATAAAATGGAACCGTAGAGGACAGGTATTATATGGCACCTTACACGGTTAATAATACTGTCAATACTAGTACTGTCAGTATTTACATCGGTGGATTGAATATTTATCGATCATAAAGACACCGTACACGGTCAATAATACTGTCTACTGTCTATCCTGGGACTGTCAGTATTTGCTTGAATCATCTTTGAATATTTATCAAATAATCAATTACCCGGATAAACAACGGTATTCTATTCTTTCCATCATTGCTATACCTTACACGATCAGTAATACTGTCAATATATTAGAATAACGAACATTTTAAACATGTTCTCCTACAGTAATACTGCCATTATTCTAAAATATTGACAGAATAATTGATCGTGTAAGGTGCCTTTTACACAGTCATTCCATATTCTCACTATTTTCGTCAATATCGTCCCAGACTATTAATATGGATAATCGAAAAAAAAGTGTTTCTCGCAATCGTTCTAGCTTTTTTCTACAAAACATACATTGTTTTATTAAAAAAAATTCTCATGACGGATGCAGAGGATTGTAAGAATTATTTACATATGAGTGATCTTACATACAAAAAATTGTTAATAATGTTAAAACCTTTTTTGGCGAGGCAAGAAACAATGATGAGAAACTGCATTTCGGATGACAAAAGATTAGCAGTTACTTTAAGATAGCTCGCCTCGGGAAGGTACTTTGAGTACTTCAAGTTTTCCGCAATCATGTCACCAGCAGTAATAAGTCAAGCTGTGGATGAAACATTACTGCTTCAATATACATTTGTTATTGTCTTTTAATTCCTCATTATCTTCAGAAACTTCTTCATAGTATGTTTCTGATAAAAAGGGGGACAAAAGGGGGTCATCATCCATTATTGTAGATATAAGTAATAATAAATGATTACACAAAACACACTGTCAAACAACTGTCAGTGAGATTATAGGCACCTTACACGGTCAATAATACTGTCAATATTTTAGAATAATGACAGTATTACTGTACCATAAATATGTTTAAAATTTTCATTATTCTAAAATATTGACAGTATTACTGATCGTGTAAGTCCCTGGTGTAAGGTATAGTAATCATGGAATGAATAGAATACTGATGTTTATCCGGATAATTGATTACTTGATAAATATTGAAGGAGGATTCAAGCAAATACTGACAGTACTAGAATTGACACTATTATTGACTTACTGACGCTTGGATTACAAAATATCCGAATTTCGTCAGTATTTTTTTCAATCCATCAATACTGCACCTTACACGAACGACAGTATTATAAAGGCACCTTACACGATCAATAATACTGTCAATATTTTAGAATAATGACAGTATTACTGTACTATAACATAATTAAAATATTCGTTATTTTAATATATAGACAGTATTACTTATGGTGTAGCGTATAGTAAAGATGATAAAGTAAAGTAAAGAGATTAGTGTAGTTTATACGGATAATTGAACACTTGAGAAATATAAAAGGATTGATCAAAGCAAATACTGATAGTAGTAGGACTGACAGAATTATTGACCGTGTAAGGTGCCTTATTGACCGTGTAAGGTGCCTTATTGACCGTGTAAGGTGCCTTATTGACCGTGTAAGGTGGGTTTAAGAAATTTGCAACTATACAAACTTACTTAATAAAAAAAGGAGCATAACAAAAGGAACTGCCCCGGGTGAGGATCGAACTCACGACCTTAAGATTATGAGACTTACGCGCTGCCTACTGCGCTACCGAGGCTTGGAAGGGATATTGATATCTATAGCAAATATAGTCTAGGTGTCTTAAGAATAGATTTAATTAAACTCACTCAGTTTGTTTAATATTCTCTTTTATAAGAACAATGTGATTCAGTTTTTTAAAATTAATTTACACACACATACACACACACACATATATATATATATATATATATATATATATATATATATATATATATACATATATATATATATATATATATATATATATATATATATATATATACATATATATATATATATATATATATATATATATATATATATATATATATATATAAAATGGAAAATAAGTAGAAGCAGAAACAATATAATTTTAAGGATATATAAAATATATATAAATATCCGGTCGGATAATTACCGAATTTACGGCCACTTTACCGGATAAATATATGTTAGACAATAAAATCATTATATTTAAAAAAGATATAATTAATAATTTGTTCTAAGGAATACCAGCATGCCTGCGTACCATTCACCATGTACACAATGTTACATTTTCTAAAGCGTTTGCCTTCACAGGGCCTTCGTGGCGCAATTGGTTAGCGCGTTCGGCTGTTAACCGAAAGGTTGGTGGTTCGAGTCCACCCGGGGGCGATTTTTTGAATTTTTGATGAACACTACTATTACAGGATTTTGTTCATGCTGTTACATTTTGTTAAATAAAATATTTAATTTTTGATTTAATTCTAAATAATATATATGAAATCTGTATAGAAAATTAATACACTACCGTGGAGAATAATCAAAATAAAAATCAGATTTAAATCAGTGTCAGCAGTCAGGAGAATTTGTGGTACCAATGTTCGTTCTTGCATTGCAATCAATCGATCGTAAACGACTAACCTACTTGTTTAAGGGGAGGCAAAGCCGTCATGTGCGCCTAAAGGAACAGTTATCGCCAAAAGTACTGAAGCTATTTAAACAAAATATATTTATTGGATGGTGTAGTCAATTAAATTACTTACAAAAGAGTTTCTCAGAATTTTGAAATTCGTATTTTCATTTATCATTCTAATAAACGAATGCCGCCTACTCGATTTAGGCCCTTTTCCCTCCCCTTAAATATGGTGATTAATTGAAGTCTTGTATGAAACTTATTTTAAATGTACCTGCAATTCAATATTTTTCTGATTAGCTTTGAACTCTAAACATAGTGTTTTGGTTGAAATACGCCTCCCTGGAGGTAAATATTATAGAAAGATATTTTATATAAGAATAGAAAGACGTATTGATTTTTTGCCTAAATGCAATTCTGAAAATCTCAGAAATATTATACTAAATTCAATGAGTTGCGATATAAGTGAATGAAATTCCGTGATATAGACTGTTGTTTCTTATACTTGAAACATAAATTGATTATGGAACATAAATTTAATTAAGTTACGTTTCATAATGCACTAAATCTATATTATTGCACATACACTGGTACATCGCAGTAGTGCTTTTATAGTCTTATTATATAATATAAGTTTTAATTATTACCCTCTTAAGACGGTGTTTATAAGACCTCTAGCGCGATTTCCAGATAATTAATGCTCGTTTTTTTTTATCAAAGTGCAATAGATTTAGGGGTTACTTAGTAAGTTTTTAGTTAGTAAGTATGGTTGTCCACGTAAATTTAAGGCCATGTGAAATTAAGACTGTATTACATTGTGTATTACATCAAGAAACTCGACCAACTTTCATTCAACACTACTCGATATAAAATGTGTGCCATGTGGTTGGTCATGGTACGAGCTGAATGTAGCACAGGACAAAGTAACGCGCACTTGTATTTTGATAAATGTTATGGTAATTGAAACTTGGAACTTGTTTCTTGGTGAATCGAGTATAATGTAACTTACACTTAACCAACCATATTTGTTTACCAAGTAACACTAATGGGCCATTCACAATAAGCGCGGTAGGGGTAGCGTAGCGGTAAGCGAAATTGCACACATGTATAAAAATGCGGGCATTTACAGCAGCGTAGTAAAACTATGACAGAACATGGGTAATTATCTCTACCATAATTATCGCATAGCATTACTGTCCAATTCCAAACGTCTGAATTTTTATAGCCATGCAAAATATTGTTTACCGCTACCTTAACACTACCCCGCTTATTGTGAATGGTCCATTAGTTTTAAGGGACGTTGCAAAACCAGAAGGAGCTCGCCGACAACTACGGCAAGTTTCTAACCGGTTTATGCATGAAGGGATATGAAGATTTGACATATTGATATTTATCAATAGTTCGGCACTTTCGAAATTTTATTAATTTAATATGTTGCCTCTTTAAAGATGTTGTGTCACATATGAAGAATAATTGTTGTATCATAAAATAAGTAAATAAAGTTTAAAATTAAATAATTACCCATTATTTGTTTCAGGTGTATCCAGACGAAAGCCACGGGTTGGGCGGAGTGAAAAAGCATCTATATAGAAGCATGGGTCAATTTTTAGATGACTGTTTTAGAAAACAAGTCCCCCCAGAAACCAAAGCCGGTTTGTTAAATGGCGGCAGCGAGTAGCACTGTTTCTACTACTAAGTGATAATCCATAATGTGATTATTTGTCGTAATTTTTTCATAGAATCCTTGTGCGTTTGAATGTTTCAATTTCGAGAAAAAGTTTTATACAATTTTCACAACTGTTAATTAGATTAGACGTGTAAATAGTCTTCGTTCGTTTAAAAAATCTGCTTCCAAATTGTATAGATTAATTTTCTGTAAATAATTGTAAATACCAACGAAAACAAAAACAAACAAAAATTGTATGAAACTTTAGTGAGTATAATAATAACTACGAAAACCCAAAAGTGTCTCATCTGGCAACTTATATCTAGTGCTTTAAAGAAAAGAACAAACAATACAAAAATCTCCTATTATATGTGTCCGAAACATCCACCGAATCTAGGATGTTGTAAGTGATGTAAGTGCCAAATTTTCGTGTTATTTTATAACTCCAAAGTTTATTTTAATTTTGATGGAGATGAATGTTCTTAATCATAATAAAATGCAATAATATACACTTAAGTACTCAGGTACAAGATATCAGTATGTAAAGAAAGCAATTGATCAAACCAATATACAAGCCGGAAGGAATTATAGTTCTATTAATTTACAGCAAGCTGCTATATAACTTTACGTTGCAATCTTCTTTTTAAATTAGAAAATAAAATTGCATGGACAAATTATACTTTCTAAAATGGCATTTGATATCAGTATTCTGCATTTCAACATATCTAAAAAGAAATCTATTTGCATGAAAACAGTCATAGCTACAATTTATGAATAATTATTAATATTATTAGTAGGACTTCTTGTCAATGAAGTTAATTATTAGGATGTGAATAATAGCAAATAATACGTTTAGAGTAACTGACCAACAATTAAAATTCATCCTAGTTTATATAGCTGTAGGATATAATTCCATTTTGAATCATTCTTCACAGAATTAAATTTAAGATAATAAAATACACAAGTAGTTTATATTTTCACTTGAATCTTTATAATATTAATAATAATAATAATATATTTAAACGATTTCATTCTAAAATTGCTCTTCTTGTAATAAGAGGTTTTAAAACCGCAACATTTTTCTATTTTTACTAATAAAAACATTAATATGAGAAATTTCGGGTCCAATTCTGATCTTTGGCGATTAGGAAATGCATAATAAACTCACTTATAAAACGAATTAATTTATGTTGACCCAAACAAATAAATAAAATAAAAATGATAACTCGTCACGATGGCTGTAAAGTTAAAACATTATTAGTCGAAATATGTCATGCTTGACGCGTCTCATTTACCTCCATACAGACACCAGTAGAATTGTGATATTTGTGTGTTTCTTAAGTTGCCTTAATTATTTAGAAATTCTAAATAATCAAAGTATAAGGATATAAATTTAAAGAAATACGTGGCACTTTGTTGAGTACATTTTTGTTTGCAATATTTCTTTAAATTTGTAACTGGAATGATTAAATAAATTTAAAAAAAGAGTATAAAATATTTATCTAAAATGTGCTGCTTATACAGATTTTATTTTCTTACAAATGATAAATGTATAGTTTATTTTCATACATTTTCAATGTATTCAACCTGTGTTGAAAACATATTCACATTATATTTAGTTAGAATTCACGTAGTTCGTAATTTAAACTGTGGTAATTTAATTAGCAGAATATATGGATATGTTTATTTAACTTTGTTGTATTTGATACAATTTAAATTTTTTATTTCATATTTTCTGCTGATTTTATTATGACACACAAATAACTCCTTGTTATCTATTCTTGTGTAAATAGGAACTTCACTGACCATTTTATAGTTGTTATAACTATTATCTTTAATAATAGATCTTTGATGAAATGATTATTAGGTTACCAAATAAAATTTCAAAATAACTAGTTAGTGGTATTGTTTGATTTATTTAAATAAAATGTGTTTTTTGCTCGGCAGTATTACAACGATTTAGATCTTCAGTTGAATTGTTCTAGGATTAGGTAAGTGCCCTTTTAGGAAAATTATAGGGGTTTATATAGTTCAATAATGAAATTATTCAGGATATTTAGATATTTAATCGAATTCGACAACGACAACCCATCTCGGTCATTACAATTCAATTCTGAACCGATGACAAAACCACATGTTATCTAACTAATAACGAGTATCGAGTGGTACATCAAATAATCTCTACACAACTAACAAAACCTTTTGCTATAAGTTGGATTAATTACGCAATTCAAATGAATCATTGAGATATAAATCGTTCGCATAAAAACTCACCCACAAAAACGCTCAGATTGTCATCATATTAATGCCATGTGTCACTGTACTAATTCCTCGCAGGGTGCACCACTTACTTATATCACGCTTATATTTAAAACCAAGCAAGTAATTACATGCACTTCACTTATACGGGTAGATACACACAAAATGGAGTACAACTTACGACTGATCACACTCACCGCTCGCAGCACGATTCACCCAGATGACTAGTTTTTGCTTGCGCTCTCGTAAACATCTCCGTTGCATAGATAAGATTCAAGTTGACTCTTATAAAAAGAAGGTCACTACCTGTTTTAGTGACTTGGCTTTGGAATATTTTATTTAAAATTAATATTTATTTGTATGTGAAACAATTAGTTGTTTCATATACAAATAAATATTACATTTAAATAAAATATTTCAAAGTTTTTCAGTAAACCAGGCAGTCACCTTCTTTTTATACGAGTAAACCTGTAAATATGGAATAGAACGAAAGAAAATATATGAAAACGTAGGCAAGTCAGAGACGAAAGAAACGAACAGAAAAGCAGTGGGAATAAATTAGAAGATATTGTAAAGCAGAAGCTGCTTTCGTTTATCGTTCGGGAGCAGTTCTAGGCTGATCTTAGCTGGCTTAGAACAGGCTGTAACAAATCCCGAACTAGAAACGAGAGTGACAGAGACTACGGGGGAACGTAATAGCAGATGAACTTGCCAGGAAGGGATCCTCACATCCTCTAACAACCCAAGAGGATGAAATACTTTCTGCAGGTACTCTGAAAAAAATAATAGAGCATAGGACACATGCTCTACACAAGGTAAGATGGCGAGAAACGCCGGGCTGCAAACAATCAAAGGTAGCAATTAGGCAATCTTGTAAAATTGCAGCCACGGCCCGCCTTAACTTATCTAGAACTAATCTGAAATTATTGACTAACATCCTAACCGGCCACTGCCGGCTAAACAAACACCTACACACGATGGGTCTGGTAGACAGCCCGTTATGTAGAGGGTGCAATGAAGAACTAGAAACAGCAGAGCATGTAATATGCCTCTGCCCAGCGCTAGTAAACACCAGGCATCTAATACTAGGGGAGTACTGGCCTAGTATGGTCAGCATTGGCAGCTACTCATCCGCCAGAGTTTTGCGGCTTGCACGCAAAATTGACTGGTGGGACGAGTGAGCAGCCTTAAAGGGAGGTTTCACAATGGGCCCATTTTGAGGCCTAAGTGTCTGTAGCTTTGCTACCCTCCAGCCAACTATCCAGAACTAACTATCCAGACAGAGACTAAATGCTCAGGTAAAAATGACCAAAAACGACAGCAAAATAATACAGATACTTTGTACAACATAAAGTACAACAGCTTACAATTGCATAGCCTGGTGCATACGTATTTAAGAAGAAAAAATATTGAATGTCAAAAAATGGTTGCACGGTTTAGATGTAGAAGCAAATACGTATTGGTTCAATGAATAAGAGAAAAAGTGAGGAATGCGTGGAGAGAAAATTGGACTCTTGCCTACAAATAAAACAGACGTGGTAACCGGCGAAATAACAGTATGGGTAAGTACCAAGGTACAATAAGGTATAATTCGTAATAACTTAAAATTGTTTTTTGGTAGGATGGTTATAGATTGTTATTTTTACTTTAATTCATTTGTACCTGTTTGTAAACTGTTTGAATGCCAATAAAGTTTATAGTTTTTTATTATTCTAATTATATTACATAGGAAATATCGTCACCTGATATAAGAATATAAAAAATTATGCTGTTTAACTAATGAACTATGCACTGTTTTAAGAATGGGAGATTATTCTGAGCAATCGTAATTCTATTATGTAAAGAATTAAACAAAGCTACCTGAGTTCACCCCAGCTGGATTTAGGACTAACCCTCCTAACGAGGCCGTTACCATTGATTATTTAACCTCTATTCCATTCCATTCAATCGTAATACTATGAAGCAAACATACAAACAACAGATAGTCGTATGCTCTTAAAAAGCTACCTGGTAGTGGTGAGGGGCCTCAGGTAAATATATTACATACACCACAGTAAGGCGGTAACTTTTAAAAAATTTAAACCTCATTGGTTGGATCGAAAAAAAGTTAACTAGAAGGCGTTAGCTTATTTTGCATTCATTCATACTTAGTATCAAATAAAATTGATAGGTGGTATTGGTTGAAAGTTGTATATAATTTATATTTAATTTTGTGGTTGATATTTAAAAAATGACAAACTTGGATTTGATCGAAATAAGGGTTTTGAGAAATGTTTTCCTTAAATATTATAATTTCCGATATAAAAAGTATTACATTACAGCATTGTATAAAAAGATATATAATGTCAATAATAGTGTGAACGAAAAAAAAACCTTCATTTGGCATAACCATTACAGAAACAATCAATCCGATATATAATATTGAATACAACTAGCAATATAAGAATCCTTGCATCAATCCCCCACAATTAAATTACTACTCCTCCCACTATTTCTTCTCCCTTTCCCGTTTCTTCCCCACCCCAGCCTTTTGTAGATGTTCACGTCTTTCCCATCCTCTCCTAACATTCATTCATCTTTCTGTAAATCCTACCCACCACCCACTATGCTTTTAGTTCCTCACATTCGTTGTTAAGAAGCCACCACGTGTCGCTTCCCTTATTACATAGCACAAACGCGGTGTAGCCCAACCCCATCCACACATTCCTTCATCTCTTTTCTCATCCGCACCTCGCTCTTGCAATGCACACGTTATCCTTCCTGCTTCACTCACCCCTGGCTAAGTAACTCGGAAGTTTAGTCTGGACAAATATTATAATAACTTGCTGCTAGGGTGCATTCCCATTCTACGTCCGGTACAAATCCGCGGTAGATAGAGCAAATATGTGGTATGGTTTATCGGAGTACAATTTTCATCTCATTCTGGTATGTGGAAAACAACTACGTGGAAGTTTTATTGAAGTACAATTACATCTCATTCTGCCATGTGGAAAACATTTGGTAACTGCTGAATAGGTATATTTTTAGAATAGATAGAGTATATTAGGAATATTAAATGGTATTTATTACCGTTTATTAACTACTTTATTTCTTTATTGTAGTAATCTTATTTGATTTTTACTGTGTGTTTATTATATATTTATGTCAACAAACAAAAACTTCTGTCTTTCTCGATACCTAACACGGGAGGGTAACGACCAAAAAAAAGAAGAAACTTCTTACTTTAAAGAACTCTTCCGCAGGTAAAGAGAGAAGCACAAGTGTAGTTACCTTAACTTCACATAAAAGCTGAAAAACTGCGAAAAGTGATTCCGGAAAATTCGCTCAGTACGAGACGATCTGCGCTATTTATATCATTATATGGAATTTCTATTTAATGATATAATGCATGTAATAAACGAAGGCATCGTCATGAATGGGACAATCATCAACAATATACGATACTCATACAATAGGTTACTGGTAGAAAACATCCCTGAAGAACAGCAAAGAGTACTAAACGGTATAGCTGAAGCAGGGGAGGAGTACGGACTCAAATTAAATACAAAAATTCAAAATACATGATAATAGGCGAAGGAGGAGGGTCACATGATGGATTATATTCGAAAGGAGGCGGCAAATAACTTACATAGGCTGTAGCAAAAATGAAAGCTCAGATCACTCAGCAGAAATAAAAATAAGAATTGCTCGCCTTCGTGCTATTCAATAACCATCAGTTTAAAACTGAAAATCCGCATAGTCAAAAGTTACGTATTCTCAGTCTCGTTATACGCAATGGAGGCGTGGTTATTCACAGAATCAGTCACAAATAAAAGAGAAGCGTTAGAAATATGGGTATATTGTAGAATCTTGAGAATCAGCTGGGTTGATACAGTAACGAACGAGAAAGTCCTAAGAAACCATGAAAAACTCAACATATCAGCCTCGAGGAAAGTTTTTCGTGTTATCTACTTAGTTTTAAAAACAAGAAAACGAACCACATTTTATGTTTCAATGTAAAACCTTTAACAGTAATCTACCCTTATTCCAACGGTTTTCTAATAACGATATGGCTTGAAAAACAAATTCTTAGGAATTCTGCTAAATATGACAGCACAGTGTTTTCCAAGTCATCATTCGATAAATTTCGACGCCCTCTCGAGTGCTTTTATTTTTTGGAAATAGATAATAGTCACAGAGGGCGAGGTCGGGAGTATAAAGTGGATCTTGTAATTTCTTAAGCCGGATTAATTGACTACTTGTTGAAAAATTCGTGCACACTATAGTTATCGTGCAAAAGCAGGGATTTCTGAAGATAATTGTAGGGATTTTTTTCTTGTATAGCTCCTAATTATATATATCGTTGTAGACATTCCCCGTTATTGTAGTTTGGCTCAATTAATACAATCCCCTCAGCATTCCACATTGAAACTGTGGTCATCACTTTCTTCGCAGAAAATTGCGCCTACGCCTTCTTAGGTGGTGCATGGAAACGTTGTCTCGTAGGAGGATCTCAGTGATATAGCCATGTCTCAACTTCAGTTACAATTCTATAGAACTTTTCTTCTTGGGATAAAGCGGTTACATTTTCCTCGCAAATTAGTCGTTTTTGTTCGGTACAGAGCAGTTTGGAAATCCTCAACTTTCTTGATGATTCCATCATTTCGTGAATCCAGAGGGATTCCACTCTTTCAGTCTTCATGAATGGCTTCCCTGTCCCATTTGAGATGTTTGCACCAATATTTGATTTAGAAAAAAGACGGGCTATTTTTTCATGTGATCATGGATATTCTTCAGTCCACAGCCATTCGATAGCAAGCTTATGATGCTTTTATGTTTAAGTTGCAATTCTTGACACCACTCGTTCTGAACGTATATACGTATTTGTCAAAATCACCTCACAAAATACGGGAAATTCACGATTTGCGTTCTTGAAATGACTGAATGTCCATTTGCCATCCTTAAAAGACACTAGAAGAAAAACAATCCATTATTGAACGAAATCAAATCATGAACTATTCGTATACGTTCCGAACGAGTAGTGTCATGAAGCGCACTCCTGGGAGAATAGAGTCCACGTCGTGGTTAAAAAAAGTAAGACGATGGTACGGGAAGATATCAGTTAAGTGCCAATAAAAAAATATAGTGATGATCAGCGCTAATATTCGGAATACGAATATGGCACAATACGAAGGACTGTATAAAAGTATGACTATATGAGCTTATGAGCATGAAAGTTGTGTAAGTCATATTAAATTGTTTTGAAATGGAGAAGATTTTGCGTTTGGTATTTATGTAAATCGACGTGAGATACAAACTTGTAATCAATTTATTCATAAATAAAATTGTAACTGAGAACGTCGATTTACAGTACCAAACGCAAAAGGTTCTCCTTTTCAAAACAATTCAAATGTGACTTACATCACTTTAATTCTCGCAGGCTCATATCAGACACCCAAGATACTACAAACCAGTAAGCATAAATCCAATATATGAAATTATATAAAAACAGTGCATCCATGTACTTATTTTATTAAGATTATCTGCAATGGACCATTTTCAGAAGTTACCTTAATACATAACACTGTCTTCGAATGTGTCTGCTTCATCCTGCTATAAAGGTTCATGGTACTCGCTTGTTATATACAGTGTGATGGTATTTGAATTTTTTAAATTTGAGTACTTCAATTGTTGTTCTTTGAGGATGAAATAATGTTTTAATGGGAGTGAAAATTTGCTGTTATACCCAAATATGACGTTGTTTTTGCTCTTTGAAAAGATGACAATTTATTCCTGGGGAACAGCTGCTAATTATGGCTTAGCATTAAATATAATTTTATGGAAACGTTCAAGCTTGTATCTGATATATTATCATTATAACTATATATCAGGTCATACCTGGTTGGAGCTTTTTCATTCAAACCAGAACGAGGAGCCTCAGATGAATAAGTAGTATTTATTTTAGGTCAGAGATAGATAGCTGTGGGTATAAAAGTAAAAAAAAGATTTATTGTTTCATATTTATATGCCTTCATATATGGATTTTCTATTATTGGATAATACCTATAAGTTTGACAGAAAATATGTATTGACATACTATTGAAATATAATGATTAATTTGATGCATTTTCAATTATATAGTGTATCGAATCGATATATTTTGAATCAATACTGTTTGAATACTGTCTTATGCTATAACACATGCACATTAATTATTATAAATAACTGGTAGGTTTTCCTTGATCCAAGTGACATATTTCTTTATGTTCGTATAAACGCTAGGAACTCCTTGTGCTCCGCATTGGTCGGAACCGAATGATAAAATTCCCACCTGTGAACATAATTAAACATTTCGTGATTTTAATTCTCATTGGTATATTTATAAAAAATGGGACAGATAACCAAGTTAGGGTGGAGCAAGGTATTCATGACACGAGCGAAATGCGGATTGTAAGAGAGAGGGAGGAAAGTGTGAATGGGGCAAGGGTACACAGTAAGAGGAACACACGTGGTTGCAACGCACCGTATGCGAGGAAGAGAAAGAAGAGTGGGTGGGCCATTGCAGAAAGGTGAGTTAACGGTTAAGAGAGGATGGAAAAATCGTGGAAATATGCAAAAGACTGACGTGGATGAAGAAGTGGCTTGCATGTAAAGCAAATTACTACTAAAGCAAATTTAGCTGCGATGTAATTAAGAATTATGTTATTTGACTGCTTAATAAAGGGTGTTGTTTTAATGTACGGTGCAGATATCTGGGAGTGCAAGAAGTCTACTAGCAGAAGCAGTTTCACAGGAACTCTTCCTGCACATCACTGGGTGGATTTCAACATTTAATTGCGGTAATTTAGTTTTAATTGTGTTTGTAAGTATAATTCATGTCATTTACATATAATTTACAATAGTTGTCCGTAAATTCAGGTATGCGCCGCCCACTGTTAGTCAATAATTCAAACCACAATAAAAACAGGGCTAAATTTAAACAAGAACGAGAATTTTATGAACGCATGATATAATACTGAAAGTACAAAGTAAAATTCGTATAAGACTTACAAAATTAAAGGTATAGTAACAGTTCTAAGAAAAAGTATACATATTAGGAATAGGAGTAGGAAGGGTAAAGTGGAGGAGCTGAAATGGAAGGGATGAATAATTGAGAGAGCGCATGGCTTTAAATATTCGGGCTTTTGGTTTGACTGTGTAGGAGGGTTTATGTGGAGTGTATGGAGGTGAAAGCGAGAATAGTTTGAGGGACAGTGAGCAGATAATGGGAGAGTTTGTTGAACGGTAACCTCACAATGGCGTGCAAGATCTGGAATGCGCGTGTATAACTGTTGCATGCAGTGGATGTTTGGGGATTGCATGAGTGGGATGTAATAAAAAGGGAGCAATGTTGGTTTATGAAGTCTGCTAGGTCTCGAAAGGTCGACGTGTGCGCTGTGTAGTAAGCACAGCGACACGTGATGACACCTTACCAAAGAGTGTGAGAGAGTGAAAACAGATTGGGTTGGAGATGTATTTTTTCTTTTTTCTGTTTCTGAGTTATTTTTTATTGGAGGAATTTTGTAGAACGGAATTCTTGCGAGGTTATACCAAATAAAGGGAATTTTTTTTAAGATTTGAAAGTGGGGCCATTGATTGATGCGACAAAATATTTACATACATTAAAGTGCCTATCTATCTCTCGGGAAAGAAAAATACTAATAACTGATGAGAAACAAAAATTGTTGGAGATTAGCAACGAGGTCGGTTAAATTGTTAAACAGTTGCGCCTATTTGTACTGATCAATAATCTGAAAAGAAATTTGTCCTGTCATTTTTAGATTTTACGATAAATTGAAAAAATACGATAAATTGTCTATTTCGTTTATTACTTCGTTTTTTTTAAAATTTATTCTATTATATAAACATGTGTGTTAATATAGTTTTTATATGTATAGAATTATGTATTTCAAGGGAAATGAAAGTCATTATTATTATTATTATATATCAGTAGAAAAATTCGCGAATTTAGCCGATCTCATATCTCTCGAGATAAGGCAGATGCCGAATTGTTACGGTCGAAAACTAGAACATCTTGGCTACGGAATCTGAAGCTGCGACGAAGAAGTAAGTAGTAATATTAAATATTATGGCTTACCTTAAGAGAAAATATCCCATAAAACTAAGAATATAAGTAATATTGATCATGTTACCATGATGTTCAAATAATTTAGTAATCATATTTACCTGGAAATATTGGGCTCCGTGCTGTACTAAAAGCGGAGACCCACCAAATCCTGAGCATGCATCATTACCCAATTCTCCTCCAGCGCAAATTTGATCATCAGTTACAGGAAGAGCTCTCCCATATACTTGAGAACATCTTCCAACATTGACAATGGGTAAACGCAATACTTGTTGGTTGTATGGCGTCGCTAATGAATAGAATACAGGTATTTTTTAATACAAACAGAGTTTGCAGAACTTCAATTGTACGCAGGAATGTAAAAACGTACATATTTCCGCCTACATTTTTTTTATCAATTGCGTACACAGTTATACACTATTGTTATTTTATGATCATAAAATTTGATAAAACACTTGTTCCTAAGTCATTGGTGCTCTCCTTCATTTGAGCAATCATGGACTTATGTACTAAAATATGACTTGCACGTTTTGGTACAGGAACCGCTGACTCAACAATTATAAGCTGTACCTATAAAAGTGAACAGCACGCAACGGGCAGATCCAAATCTTACTCAGAAGCGCAAAATGGTCTTTGTAAAGTTATTGTTACTCACTTAGAAGCTCAGAATCGCTGTTATTATATTTTATATTGGTCATTAGTGTAACTTAAATTTTTGAAAAAGGCTTTCGGCCAAGGCACATATTTAACTTGCACCTTGTACCATCCTAAGAAACATATTTCGTGCACTAGTTTACATATAATATATCTTGTTGGCTAATACAAATTTATAATTTATACAAGGATATAAATATAATAAAATTATAATTATTAGAGATTATATTTATCATATTAAAAGAAAAATGACAAAAAATACATAAAAAGATTGTTTCCGCCCGGGTTCGAACCGGGGACCTTCTGCGTGTGAAGCAGACGTGATAACCACTACACTACGAAAACCTGTACTTGTATAAAGATGTTCAATGTATTTTATTAGCAGAATTTTTATCATTACATAATTAGCTATAATTAAATTAGCGAGGTCGAAATTTGTATGATAAAATATTTGTTATTATTTAAATTATCACTTTATGATAAATATGTAATTTAATTTTAATTCATTGATTCATATTACACGGTTATAAATAAACATTATTGTAATTTGTCATAATGATGTAATTTAATACTTATTTTACATTTGATTATTTGCATCATTTGTATTATTAATACAATGCAAATTTATGATTATATATTTTAAAAGAATTAAAAAATGGTCTATAAGAACATGACTAATTAAGTTTAAATTTAGTTGATTGCCAGTTTCAATATCATGTCAACTAAAACAGTAAGAAATTGTTAAAATATAAGTAAAAAGGAATTGCCGAAACCAGGGATCGAACCAGGGACCTTTAGATCTTCAGTCTAACGCTCTCCCAACTGAGCTATTTCGGCAGATAAACTAACTTTTTAACGTTAACAGCTAGCTGATAAATTTTACCAATGTAACAAATAATTCGGGAATAAATCATTACGACCGGGCGAACAACTTTTTAATAAACATTTTGCTTATGCATCATCAGGATAATTCTAAAGAATTTGCTGTTATTTACTAATAATAAAACTGTTAACTAACAAATTAATTAGTTTATTGGTAAAAACTACTATCTGTCCCTGAAGTATAAATCAGATACTAAAACTTATAAATAATAAATTAGGGAGGATAACTAAAAAGGCATCAGTCAATCCTTTCGAAATTTCGTCAAAACAGACTTTGCTTTGTTATTGTTGAAATTTGTTTCGTTTTTTTTAACAAAATACTTATATGTAATGTAGTTAATTTTAAAAATTATCTGGGTGTACTATACTTATTTATACCGTGTATTCATAAATGTCTGTTTGTAGTTTCAATTTCACACGCAAAATTTTACAAATTCATAACATTACATATGACCCATTTGGGTGTAGAGCAGTATTTTGTTTTAAATGTCAAAATGAATATTATTTTGTAGTGATAGATTTCACGGATTAACACGATTTGTTTACTATTGAGGCACATTTTTAATAATTAACTGAACGTATAGATCCACGAATCACTATGCAAAATAAAACTGGGTTGAAGAATGAATTAATGCAGTAAGTCTTTAAATCTTGAACAAAGTATACTACATAGTTCAAATACATAGAAAAAAAAAGAAACATTTTCTCTAAAGACTGGAGTTTGGAGTAGGTGATCATCTCCAACACACCTCTCCTGTATTCGCAACTGATATATAAAAACCTTTAAATAAACGAAAATAGCTATTTCTTATGTATAATTTCATAACTAAAATATTACATAATCTGACCGTCGAGTGGGAAAATTATTTTTCCCGCCTTCATTGTTATTTTTACAGAATATTGAAAGAAATAATAAGACGCCTTTGTGCTGGCCACAACCTTGCCATCCTCACGCTCTCTGCATAATAAATATATTCTCACTTTATATATTTGACACATAAATTAGTACAAAAAAACGCAACAATAATATTATTTCAAAATATTACAATTACACAATAACCTACATTCGATAACACATACCTGCTTGGCCTGCGGCTTTTCCCCAGCCAACCAAAAGTCCTTTATTGCTGGTGACCGACCATGCTTCCGGTAAACAAATCGGCTGTGCTGTCACTAAAATTGATAATGATTCAAATTATATGACATCAGTTTATACTTTCACACCGCGATGCACTAAATGTTGTAATCAGAACATTGACAATGCATTATAAGTGTGACTTAAATAAGACCAATGTCATCCAAACTAAAATAATTTTGTAACTTACGAAATATGGCTATGAAAATATATTAGATTTCACGTCAAGCTAAAGGGCTAGTTAAATTGTAGTTATTAAAAACTACTTTAATTACTAACATTTTAATTAATAATAGTGGGAATTAATTATTTTCCCATTTCCTTAAGCATTTTTACAATCAAGTAACATGATAAAGTCTGAAAACCGTATACAGGGTGTTATGTAATTCGAGTGCAATTCTTTAAGTGGTGGTAGAGGTGAGATAATCTAGCAAGGATTCGAAAGGATTGCCCACGAATTACATAACAACCTACACAATAAATATTGTACAAAAAAGCATTTATATTAATAATAACTTTTTAATATCATATGTCTTCTACCGTATATGTAGGCGTAATAATAATAATAATAATAATCAGCTTTATTATCCTACAGAATAAATCTAAATTTATAAATAAATATGTATGTATATGTGTGCGAGTGTATATGCACATATGTCCCAAACATTGTGTTATTTATACAAATTATTATTATTTTTTAATTATTTAATTTTATGGTAATAATAGTAATAGTTATTGTCAAGGTTCAGTGGAAGAGCAGTCATATGCATTGCATTTACTAGACTGCAACTGCGCCTTATTTCCCATATATCAATTTTCTATTATTCTATTATTTTCGTTGTTACTGTAAACATGTGTCAATATAGTTTTTAGATGTATAGAATTATGTATTTCAAGGAAAATAATGACACAAAATTAACGAGTATTTAAAATTGAAATATAGTTATAATTCCGATACTCGAAACAGGGCTTTAAATGTTAAAAGGACTGATAATCCTATAAGGATGGTTATCAGCCCCTTTTTGTTGACAAAGAAAGAAGCCCAGAGGAGTTTAATCACCCGGCGTTTGCCTTAACTTTTCCTCCAAAACTGTGAAAGGTGATTAAGATTGATTAAGGAATAGTAAGATAAGTGCGAGTTCAAATAGTTTGGAGACTATTGAAATAAACTCTAGAATCTGGCCCTGTAGTAATATGTATATTTATGTTGATCGGTTATCATGACCAAAATTTGTTTTTATTAAAAAAAATGAGAAAATTGTTTTGTCCATCTTAATACTTTTTGCTGTTTTAATTTAAGTAAAATTCGTTCTTGTATATGGTTAACGTAATTGTCTCAGACAACACAGTAATTAGTTTGTTGTATATTAAAAAGCCATTTACAGTAAATATGTCACACGGACACATATAAGTTATATTAATGTTGGTACCATTTATCATTGCAGAGAGATTAAAAGTGTTAAATGTAAACAAAATAATTGACTATCGACAAAATAATTCACTGAACATGAAACGGAACATGTTTATTTTATATCTACTATCTCTACTACTTTATTTCAATCAAATTATCGAGATTATAGTATAAACAATGCCGATCCTTATAATATTAAAACAAAGACATGTTTTGAAGCCAACCGAACTGACATTTATATTTTTTCATTTAGTGCTGTCAGTTCGAAAGCAGGTTCTATTTCCATTGATACGTTTTTAAAAATATATATTTTTTTATTAATTATTTATTTGATGTATTAAGTGTTTTGCAGTAATAGCATTGTTTTAACCATTGTTTTGCATTTTTTACAAACAAAAAAATTGATTGATTATATTAAAAATAAAGATTTGTCTATTTTTGTAATTAAAAATCATCCCCGTCGAACGGCGGCCATTTTACATATTAAATTCATAACCATATCAACATAAATATACATATTGTTGTAACCTGGCGCAATAACTAAACAATATTGTTTTGATTACAAACAAGGCTGAATTAACCTTTTTAGGGCCCTAGAAATTATTTTCCTGTCAGGCCTCTACAATTAATAGACCACACAAAAAATATATTTAACTAAGTAAATTTTGTTTTACAATTTCTTCCAAAGTGGAATCATCCGGTATTTACCTTAACTTCACCTCAAAAAAACCCGTGAAAGGTAATTAAGATTGATTGATTAATGAATATTAAAATAAGTACCTATTTAGAAATGTTTGGCGACTATTGCAATAAACTCTACAATTTTTGTATTAATAATAAAAAAAATTGTAAGTAAACTTTTTTTTAACAATTTTGTTAAGGTGTGCCGGCCCCTAAACAATCGTGCCCTCATTTGTCTATGCTATATTCCGGCCCTAATTACAACACACTATATTTTAAACTCTATAGCGCATTGTTATTCTCAACGTATTTCATGCAATTTGCAAATTGAATTCCTATTTTTTAAGATAAATTATATTTGGGTACAATATTACTAAAATCAAGAATACAATAAAAAGGAGTATTCATGATTATAGATCGTCCCGCTCTTGTGGTTTCATACATCATATATTAATAGTATTTCCCCTTAGAAAGTACCCAATTTATTCATATCATTCGAACACACATGTTACAAATTACCTGTATAATTTAAGGACGATCGCAGTACGATGATGGCAATATTATTTTTATAGGAATGCTTCTCATAGCCAGGATGAACAATCACATGACTAATTCCAATATCTTGCACTGGACGACTACAAAATTCGTCACCACAATCGATATCTGAATTCGTAGCCCATTCGCCTATTCTTACATTATACCTGTAAATTAATGCGTTATTATGTATATGAGTTAAATAGATATAGGAAGGGAGGTGGTGGAAGAATTGGAAGAGGAGATAAAGAAAACCAGAAAACCAGACAGAGGACAGAAACAAAATGTGGTTGTGTCAGGGATTATAAATCTAGGTAAGCGATGATGGAAATGACAAAAGTGAATATTCACGTGAGAAGGGCAGTAGAACCGCAATAAAGCCTGGAATTGGGCTAGTTGGGAGGAAAAACGTGTGCTAATGCAAGTGCAAATTAACTTGATAGGCACAAAGGGGTACATAAACGATGAACTGACCACCGTGGAGAGGAAGGTGAAGGGGCGGGGGTCAGATCATATTCCTATTGTATTAGTGTTGAAGGGAAAGAAGGAAAGTATGGACGAGAAGTTTTGGTGGAGCGAAGAGGATATGAGAAAGTTTGAAGCAATATTTGAGCAAGTGAGATAAGAGGACATACGTATAATAGAAGAAATACAAGTACCATGGTTACAGCAATGAATAAAAAAGGATGTCACCGTCAGTAAAGGGAAACGATAAACGATAAACGATGTATAGAAAAAAGGAGGAACGACGCAGAGTTGCAGAATAGGTACAAGTTTTAGAAACAATACAAGAATTTGAAAGGATTTTCAAGCAAAAAAAACTATATGGCTTGGTTGTATAAAGGCGAGCTAACTATAACCTGTAATTATATTGTTAGATATTTCATAACTTGTTAACTTTCCATTACATAGGCTCAACAGAGGTATGATATATGACAACGCCGCATTATGTGTCAAAGTTGTCAAGATTGACATTTTAATCACGAATTGGAAATGAACTCGAGAGTTATCTGCTTTATACAACCGAGCTTAAGAGTTACAAAGTGTGGTAGATACATTAGTCAAATGTAGGTTGCAGGGGAAATGTTGGAGATGCTGAACAAAAGAAAGGAGCAGACCAAAATGTATTTCTTCTTCTGGTTAACGCATAATTAAGAGTTATTCTACGGATGTATTAATTAATAAGTGTAATAAAATACATACAATTTGTAGTTATCCACTTTAACTAAAGCGCAATGAGCTGCTGTTAAAATGATTCGTTTACTCAGTATTGAGCCTGAACATGGGTATTTAGTTTCACCAGTAGCTGTATCTGTAAAATAAATGTTTTTAGATTTTTGTCTAGCAGAATGGTCTTATTTTGTATACAGGATATTATAGATGCATAAAGACAGAATTAAACTAAATAAGTAAAGGTCAAAGACTGCATAGATCAGTAAAAATGATTTATAGGACCGCGTGTGAACTAGAATCATACACATATAATTCAATTCTATGATCTTTGGTTAGATTCGGTCACGGTTTGTTATGTGAAATTTTGATAGTTCGCAGACCACCGCCGTATATGCGATCTTCCATCTTTTACAAGAGGACATACAATGTACACACGCTGATGCGCAATGTTTAACCGTGCGAAGATATCAAACCCATACAACTTTCGACCGTCGCATGACCTCGCACGTTGCTCTGCTTTTCTCCAGGCATTGAGCCACAATGTGGAATAATTAAGGAAAATCGTTTTCTGTAAAATTATTGTTTTACTGTCAGACATTGTCAACTGTCAAAAAAGCACCTTACACAGTCAATAATACTGTCAATCCTAGTACTATCAATATTTGCTTCAATCCTCCTTACCTATCAAGTAATCAATTATCCGTATAAAGATCAATATTCTCCTCATTACATCATTATTATACTTTACACGATGAGTAATACTGGCAATATTTTAGAATAATGAACATTTTAAACATATTATCATACAGTAATACTGTCATTATCCTAAAATATTGACAGTAATATTGATCGTGTAAGGTGCCTTATACCGACATGTTATATATATATATATATATATATATATATATATATATATATATATAGATAACTTAATTCATACATGACGCCTACATACTACAGCAGATTTAATTTAGCTTCCAAGTCCCTACCCGAATAGGCCGTAATTTAAATTTGCTGCCTAAAGGTCGTTTTACACAAGACAATTTCTTGACTCAAAAATTAGTCAACATGCGAGACAATCTAAATTGCCTCGTATCATACAGCAAATTTTTTGAAATATTGATTTGGATGGTAGATCGAATAGAAAAATATAACGCGATATTTGTTAAGGACAAATTGTATGGGAGGAGAATTTATGAATTCATTTCTTGACCAACTTCTGAGCTAAGAAATTGTCTTGTCTAAAACGACCTTAATACGCAAGCTCAATACGGCTCAATCAATCATATTTAAAGTTGCTCTCAAATATACCTGCCACATCATAGTTCATGACGAAACATTTTTGCCGTGACCGGATTGGTACACAGAAAATAGGACATCCTATTGTATATAGTCTTTGAGTAAAGCTAGACTCATAATTTATCATTATTTCAATATTATATAAATAACTTGTATTTTTATATATATATATTTTTAGTTCAAGCGTTTTTCTATGGAAAGGGAGAATCTTATACAAGTTTAATCACCGGTAATTTACATTATCAGAAAACAAATTTACTAATTAATAGTATATTAGATTCATTTATTCCGACAAAAACTGTAATGATAAAAGTAATGAATTAAGGTCGGGCCCATAATTGATATAATTAATGATGAACAATTTCGTGTAACCCATTAATATATTAATTTTTATTGTAGTAAGTTGTAATTAGCATCAATTATTCATGATATGGTTGGAGGAAAAGTTGTTAATATGTACTTACGTATATATTCTGTATTATAATTGTTTTAATTTAATTAATACAAACATTTGGATACAAATACTACGGAAAGATTGATTGTAAACTAATTACTGTATGTAGGTTATGTCAACATCAGTTGTAATAGCTTCTCGTGTATTACTAACTAAGAAACTTTTATAAATAAAACATAAAAATGTATGTTCTGGGTTCCATTCTATATCTCGATGAAATTTAAATGTTGAGTCAGTACAAGTCAGTAAATTTGTGGAATTCTGTACAGGGGAGATGTTTGAATTGTGTGTGTTGGCTATGTCTAATAAAGGTCTTTTTTTTACAATGTAAAGTGTGCAGGATTTCCTCTCAAATTTTACTTTATCATAATGGTAACCGTGCAAATATTTAAACAAAAATCTCCTTTAGACGACTATCAGCGCAAGGGATTTTACGCTGGGCACGGATAAAGTTAATAGGAGTTGAATCGCCCTTAACTTCACAGAAAAATGCAAAATGCTATTCCGAAAATGTAGCACCAAACTTTCACAATATTTTCGGGCATTTTCCCGGGTCTTGATGATCAGTAAGGATTTTTTGTCTAAAAGTAAAAAAAAACCTAACTTTATAGGGCCAGTAGCCGGTCAAGGGAAACGCTCAGAGGAGTTGAATCTCCCGATATTTACCTTAAATTCACAGAAAACCTCTGAAAAACTATGAAAGGTGAATTGTGAAATTTCGCAAGCAACGGAGTTTGTACCAACCAATGCTCAGTACGAAACGGACTCTTAACAACTAGGTCACACATTTTTATTTTATAATTTTAACAGAAATAATTTTTAAAATCTCAATTATTCTCAAATTTTACTTTATCATGAGATAAGTGTGCACATTATATTTTATAATTTTAGCGAAAATACTTCAAAAACATCCTAGTGGCCGTGCACTTAGAGGCATAGTCCGTCTCGTACTGAGCATGGGGAGCCTGAATTCTAACCTCATCGCGCCGAATTTTCGCGAATCACCTTTCACCGATTTTCAGAGGTTTTCTATGAATTTAAGGTAAATACCGGGAGATTAAAGTCCTCTGAGCGCTTTCCTTGACCGGCGAAACATCCTCACGGCCGCTGACCCTATAAAGTTAGTAGTTTTTTTTTACTTTTACAAAAAAAAATCCTTACTGATCATCGAGACTATTGCGAGAAAATGCCCGGAAAATTTGTGTAATTTTGGTGCTACATTTTCGGAATAGCATTTTACATTTCGTTATAATCTCACGCAACTAATTATTGAGATTAGTTTTTAGTGGACATCTGCCGGGAGGGAGTCTTTCTCTTCAAACTGCGATTTGAAGTATATATCAAATAGTTGAGATGAGGCTGATTACATTTTTTAAATATTTCACTATAGTTTCCGTTTCTAACGCGCCTAGTAGCCTGTGATACAGACCGAAAAACACTGTATATACCGCTGTTTTCTTTTATACACCACCAAAATTAGGAGAAATAGTAGACACATTATCAAATCTCTTGTATATATTACATAAATTAGATTAGAGACAATCACAATGGGTGGGTTGTATAAAAACGATAGCCCTTGATTATATTGTGGAAATCTGCATAAATTGTTATTAACTTTCTATTTCATAGCCTCATGAATCTCTGTTTATATATGGCAACATCGCATTATGTGTAAAAGTTGTCAATAGTGACGTTTGAATCACGAATTGGAAACTCGAGACTTATTTGCTTTATACAACCACTTTTATCCATTCCGCTTATTAAAAACTAATGAAAATTTGAGTCCTCACTTTTGAAGCCAATTCTAGCAACCCACGGATATGCTCCAATTCCATCATAGTTTTGACCTTGAACGGCTGGTATCCCACATTTTTGACCATCTACTAATTTGTTAACAGTAGTGGTTTCACTAACTTGTGGACAACATACTAATCCGGAACCTTGATATCCACAGCCTAATGCTGAAATTCTGCAAAAATAAAGTAATTTTAAAATAATGTTTGTATTGTCATCTCAATCGAAAAAATGGAGATATTTATGTAAAAAAATCAAATGTTCAACTGGCCAAGTAACATAGATATATCACATATTTGCACAACGTTTTACGAATAGCTGACAGCGAGATTGTTATGAAATTTTAGTCATATTTTTTTATATATTTTTATCTCAATTTATAGCGATATTGGGGATTATGACTATGATCTCTTCCGTAACTTTCTCAACTGATACTAGTACCCCCAAATATTTTAAATTGTTCACTCTTTCAAAATATATTATTCCTATAGCGACATTCTATTATCATTTTGTTCAAATTATCATTTCGTGCATTTATTCATACAATTTTTTGTTCTTCATTTTACAGTACTCAAAATATGGAATGAAACTTGTAATAGCAAATATATAGTTTTTTATATTAATAATATATCTGCCCTCTCCAATAATTTAATTTGTCAATTTAGAACCGATATAATATCAGATTGTTTTAACGTTTAAATAATGAATAACTAATATAGTTAATATATAAATATTTATACGTTATAACAATCTATATTTGTTCTAAAATTGAAATTTTTAGGGGACCTTCAAACGTGCATTTGCACTAATATATATATATATATATATATATATATATATATATATATATATCTTCCATATGAGTGTACATTAAATATTTTACAGAAAGAATTTACAATATATGCTACCATATTGACCTCAATTACAATAATTTGGTACTTTATATTATTACGTAATTTAGTCTGTTTATAAATAATCAACTATAAAAACAAACGTAGAAATGCATAAATGCTGGCTTTATCAAAGATCGAGCAATAGTAAAATAAACAAATTTACATGTTAAGTGTACACTCGTTACATAAATGGTGTTTACATTTTACTAAATAAAGACCTATAAAGCGCAATTTGTAACAAAAATGAGCAAATCTTACCTATTATTCATAACGCATTCGTTTTTCATGATGTCCTTAAGTATAGGACATGATGAAATTGGCACACAGTAGGAATTATGCGGACAAAATTTGGAACTGGGAAGTTCTCTGGCATGACGGTGTTTTATTTCAGAACCTGTGAAAATATAAAAATATATACATTAATTCTTATTTCTTATATAACAGATTACTCGGGCTCAGTTAGTTTTTTTTTAAATTAAAGTTATTTGCTTCCTCAATTCCCGATGACTATTGAAATACTAATTATATATAAAGTACCTCCATATTATACATACGATTGTAAACTCTTATTTAAAACCAATCAAATAAAATCTAGCTAATTGCCCCAAGATGCTTTTTAAGGTCGCCAAATTATACCATATGAGTATCAGTTGTGCTTATAATATATGCTTATTTACTTGCTTCGTATTTTTTAAACTATTAATAAATATAACTTTACGCTCGGTCGATTTGAACCTTGACTTTATATCAATTTGCCGTCCGCAATTTGTGATGATATTGAAATTTCCAGATAGCGAATTAAAATTTGCTTGATGAATTACGGATATGATGATTTTTGCATTCAGACTGTTTGTTTATATCATTATAACTATGTGCTACATTGCTGTTGTCAGTTATTGGGAATAATAATAATAAATATAATTCATATTTTTTTCCTCTTCTATCTATTTAGTCTAATTTCTAAATTTAAATTATGTATCACGTGTATAAAACACAATGTATTGATTATCACAAATAATCTATATCTCTATCAATAGTTTTTTGATATAAAAATATCTAAGTATATTTTGTACGTAATATAATTATAATTCTAACTTTATACGATGTGGCAACATTTGTGTAAAGCCTGTATGACATTATGTAGTTTCCTATATCGTTTTATATATAAGAATTGATATATTAAACTATATAACTATTTCTAACTGGAAAATTAACATTGTGTATTACGGTGTTGTTATTGTTAAGTGAATTTCTTATTATTCCACGGCTATATCATTTTCTACATGTGTGTATGACACTATGTAGTTTGTGTAATGTAATTAATTTTTTTTTAAATCACAAATTTAAATATTATGAAATATATCAGGTGACTGGGAGTATAAGGTAGTACCGTTAGTAATTTTGATGATTGTTGTTAGCGTACTTTATACAGCATCTAAATTATTTGACATGCACGACTTCATGTATTTTGTGTGAATAATTTTGCAGAGGTGAAAGTTATTTTCGCTGTAATAAATTGTCCAAATTTTAATTTATTACATTAGTCATAATATATACAAATGTAAATTTATTGTGAAAAATAATGATGAGACCATACAAAAATTCTAACATGTTTAGTATCTGACTACCCATTTTCACCACACCCCGCAAATTGAAATCATATCAATATTAAGTCATATGCTAGTATTTTACACAATTTACATTGGTTTATACATTTTCTGTTTAAAATTGATTCTGCTGATAAATAAAGTAGTGTAAGTATTTAATTCTCGTCAAAGAGCATTTAATACTTTTCCTCAATAAATAATGAGAAATATTACACATAGAGTAGCTTATGTTACAAGGCATTAGGATCCAAATGCCTTGTAACATAAGCCAGGAAACTGAGGTTCGATTCTTCAACGGGAATTGTGGTTTTATTGTTTGGAAGTTAATTTGGAATTTATGCCGCCGGCATATAAAATTTTTATATTTATAACTCAAAACCAAGTAGTAACGAATTCAAATGGTACAGGGACAACAAAACTTCAAACATGAAACTATACTTATTTCTGATAGTTTTGTTCATAAAACAGTAAGAACGTCACTCACGATGTGGTAAGTCCGTTTATTCTTATCATAGAAGTTTGGTGTGGTTTTAATTTTTAACTTAAATCAATATAATTATAATTAAATTTTAAAAATAAAAATTATTAATACTACGTGAAACTTCTAAGATTCAATGAATAATGGAAGAAATGCAACTGCATAGTTTCAAGAAGAAAAAGGACTTACAATAATACACTTGGTCATATTTTGAGAGAGAAAGCATACACATAGTCGTCACACGGGTTTAGACAACACCATCTGTATATATTTATTTACTATCGGTGGTGTTGGTTTAGAGAACATGCAGAGATAATTGATTCATTATACTCCGCTGGACCACGGGCATTTCATCTAGTAATTATATATTACATAAAAATGGGTACGGATTTGTTCAAATAAAATGTATGAAGATAACTCCTGTTTTATGTAATCTACTTTAATGTAATCTATGTGTAATAGAAACCTATGCATCACTTGGCTCGGTGGTCTAGGGGTATGATTTTCGCTTATTCCTGTTTTATGTAATCTACTTTAATATAATCTATGTGTAATAGAAACATATGCATCACTTGGCTCGGTGGTCTAGGGGTATGATTTTCGCTTAGGGTGCGAGAGGTCCCGGGTTCAAATCCCGGCCGAGCCCACTTCTTTTTTTAAAACTGTTTTAGGTATGTTCTACAGAACAACCACTAAGTTTAACAAATGGAATAAAAGACTATTTTCTGAAGTAGCAAGTCTTAAATAACTCTTACACACACACACATGCACTAACGCACGGCAGAAGGACCCGAAGGTCGATAACCAGTTACAAATTGTAACAAATACAGTAACTACTACTACTGCTAAGAAATATAATAAGAAATAAGATAGAGAAAACAATGAAATGTGGATTATTTTGGACTGTTTACATACTTTCTTTGTTTTATATAAATCTTTATTAAATTGTGACTCATTTTAAAAATAAAACAACCTTTTGTTACTGTCTTACTGATCAAAACTACTTAATAAACGTTTCATATAAAACAATAATATGTTTTCATTTTATTGTGAAATTAACGACATTAACATTAATAAATTTAAAATATCAATTTCATGTTTTATCAATTTATTTCCTATTTATTTTAACACATTCAATGCAGGCGATGCGATCCATCGTGCTTGAACAAGGCACATGTAATCAGACATATATCAATCAGCAAAGCAAATAGGTGTTTTAAATTGTGTAGGAACTTTACTTAAAAATATAATTAAAATTATTTTGTGGTCGGTTTTCATTTAAACAACAGTTAAATATCTCTTATTTCTTAACATGAAAGCGCCTTTGAATACCAATATTAGACTGACAGCGAACAATATAATTAATAAACTCTATATAATTTATTTTTTACTTTCCGAATATAGTAGAGTATAAGAAAAGTTTGTTACCGAGAAGAAATTTGTTAATACTGATCTAAATAAATCCCTCAATATCGACAATGATATAAATCAAGGACACAGGGATAAAACAAAACTATTTCGTAAAATACACACAACTACAATCATTTTGTTATATTTTGTATAATTATTTTGTTTAAATTTACAGAATTAAGATAGAATATTTTGTATAATTATGTTGTTTAAATTTACAGAATTAAGATAAGTTTAATTTAAAAATTACGTTTCATGACTAATATAATCTATAATGTACACAACGTTTATAGCTTCATAATCAGTGTTAATTTGATTCAGACAAACTTAAAAAGCCTTCTTTATTTACAGCTATCAGTCTGAGGGCTTTTGCGCAAGTAAAGGGCGAAGCTCAGAGGAGTGAAATCACTCGGTATTTACTTTAACTTCGCAGAAAAACTATGAAAGGTGTGATTCACGAATTTCGCTCACAACGAGGTTTGAACTCTCGCTCCCCAATGCTCAGTACAAGACGGGCTGCGACTTTTATTAAAATATTTTTTACAAAAACTCTAAAATGTAAAAAAGTATTATTTTGGATATTTTAATTCTAAAAATTTTGATTCCACACAACTTGTAATTATTATTGTTTCATTGATTAATATTTGAGGCATTAATTATTTAATTCGGAAAGAAGTTGTGCCTGCCACAGATTTATTTACTTTGACTCATAAAACAAAATGTTGTAATTATATTAGTTACGTATGTTGTAATACTTGCCATGTGTTTGAATCAAACATAACACCACACAAAACAAAACATGGAATATATTCATTGTATCTAGCTCTACACCGGTGATGATTTCGTTATCAACACGATACTAACACTAAAATCAGCAATGATTGTTGGAAAACAGTATTGCGACCTTCCATTAAAATATATCCGCACACACACCTATGGCATAACATCGGAGGGGCACACACAGCTCCCCCCACTGTAATTCGATTTTGTATTATTATCGCATAAATTTACAGAAAGAATAACTGATACTGTGCATAATTAAGCGGAATCTGTGTCAAATGGTGTTGTTTTTTTTACAATAGGTCTGAAAACAAGAGTGATTTTTTATGGACACCGGCCGCACAATGGTTTCATTGATTAGTTCTATTTAGTTTTTGTACGCTTATAAAATATGACCTCTTTTATTCATAAATATCGATAATGGCATTAGACACGTACCTTTTTATTAAATCATTTTCTAAAAATAACATTTTTCCGGCTGTAAATACAGGTTTGTTTAATTGATACTCTATAAAATTATTTAATGCTAGATCATTGAAGTGTGTCATTCGGAACACAATTTGTGGTTTTATACTAAAAAATCTATTAAAATAATTGTGTTATTATTACAAAACTATAATTGTGGGTTACTGTTGCATATGCAAAGTTCAATTAGTACTTGCATATATATGAAATATCGTAAGGCCGTTTTATACTAAAATAAGGAATAAAATCAACTACATGAAGATTGATTGACTAAAAGGCTATTAACTCCACAACCTAATAATAATTATTTTTTTAAATAAAAACGATACGAAATTAATCATACCTCGTCTTACGCGTTATGCACGTCTTATGCTCATGTCCACTATGAATAAACACTAATATAAAAACCAAGACAATGTTTTGAATCCGACTGACCTGTCAGTTATAACTTTTGTGCTGACATTGTGGGGTTGCAGGTTCGATTTTCATCGAGTGTGGTATTTTTTATGTTTTTTTTTTTATTCAATATTTAATTGTTGGCTACATCACTTCATGAGATTTCATTGATGGAGACATTAAGCATACCTTTTTACCTATATGTAACCAATGCGTAATAATCAGACTAAATTGAATTTTCCTACAAAACCGCATACTCCACGAAAATGCCCATAAACTATAAAAAGATTAATGACTGCGGAAGTTGTTTGTTTGTGTTTTGACAATGTTTGATTAATGCAGCCATAAACTGAGGTCGTAATCAGATTATCACACCACATACCTAATTGTTCTGAATTAACAATTTAGTACATTTGATCGTGAAGAAATTAACATAATAATTACCAACTTATTATATATAACATACTTTTTATAGTAGATTAGAAAAATGAAATTGTTTTGTATCACTTTTACACAATCATATATTAATTTTCTCTTACATCTTTGAAAGAAAGTAAATTTAGTAAGAAACGTTTAATTTATAAATTATTAAGTTTTTCAGTTTAATGGATTGGTATATCAGATATGCATGAACTACTTGAGGTTTATTTGATTAGATATGTTGAATTATAAGCGCATAAAACTAATAAACTGACCGCCCATTCAATTCAATCATATGGTAATAAATTCATTGGTGCTTTGGGTATGTATGTATGTATGTAGTATGAAGTAGATAACAAAACTTGCCAGTATTATAAGGATTCATCAAGTTATTTAACGAATTGGTACGAAATTAACAACGAATATATTTTTCTTCACATAAATATTTCACAATTAGGCAGAATTCATTCTTATTTATATAATTACTAGATAAAATTACCGTCGTACGACGGCGTCGGCAAAATCAACAATCTCACCAACGCATGTGGGCCTTTTCGTATACATTTTCTCTAAAAATATAACCAACGTAATATTCTGCGTTCTGCTTCTTCTCTATCTATGCAGTTGCAACTTCTAAGGTACAACAACAATAGACGCAACTGTCCTACTTTCGCGTTGTCTTTTCTACATTTAACGAACAAAACTGGCAGTATGAAGATATTTGGAAGATATGCTCTGACAGCAAACTCATAAACCGACCTGTCTCGGTGATCTTTAAAACATAGTCTGCATTTTTATGTTATAGCGATGTCAGTTCATGGGCTTTTCGGACAGGCAAGGGGAGATGAGTTTATATACTTATTTATTAGATAGGAGAATAGGAGTTTTAATACTGTCCACATATCAGTTCCTAATAGTTTTTCCTCCATAACTAGTTTTGGTAATATTCTATTTAATACAGAAATATTGAAATAATTACGAATGCAATTAATTGATAACAATTATTACATTATAATTAGCTTAAATGCTAATAAGCTTGATGGTGAATGGCTGTAGATTAGCAAATAATATTTACAAAATTGCAATAAACAATAGTATTTAATTGATAACAGTTAAAATTAATTATAAAGAAATAATTATCCTAGGCCCCACTACTAGATTGGACCTACCGGAAGTCCATGTTATTCTTATGGGAGTTTATGGAGCAAACCCCCTATTTTAACCTACTATAATAGAATTGATTATGGTGACGTATTGATAATAGCTTAAATAAATACCATCTCTTAAATTTATTCAATACTTCAATAGATATGTCATTTTCAAGTAAGTCATTATTTATTACCAGAAATAATTAATGTAAAACCAAAATTATGTACAAAATATAAACAGTAACCGAACAAAATGACATCGCAATAATATAAATCTAATATTTATATCGTAAACTCCTTGACGAATTGGATGGACGCTATAAACTAAATTACAAACAAATTAATAAACGTTGGAAAATAATTATACGATACATTGTATACAATATGTAGAGACGATTGTCTAACACTACTTATCTGGAATTGTCAATAAATTATTTATAGATTGACGATCCTTTTATGTTATTAACTGTAAGTAATTCTTCAGCAAACTCAAACAATAATCATATTTGTAGAAGGCATGTATATAAGAGGTTGGTGTCATTTGATAACTAATCATTACTACCACAATAGAATTTACACAGCTGTTGATTGATTATAAACGATGCACCTTCATCTGAATATTTTAGCAAATATTATAATCAAGCAGTATTTTTCGGCGTCTCACTGCATATTTATATTTTCAGATAATAATGATTTTGAGTATAGTCTTGATATACCAGCGGTTAATGTTTACATGATTAATAGTACGTTTGAAGAAGATGTGGTTTTTAAATATTTCGGGTGTCAAGGGTTTGTGATGAGTACAGCAACTCCGGTTACTACTTTAGAGTATATTGAGCAAGAGATAAGGGTTAGTGTTGAACGGTTTAATTACCGTAGGTACTTATTTTTACCAACTCAAAATATGGAAGAGGATGTTATGGATGTGTTTAGTTCGGGTGCAATTGAGTATATTGCTGATTTATTAGTTATTTCAACTGGTGTTGGTTTCGATGAGAAATTTATTTGGGATGATGTAAATACAACTATAGAATTTATGTTATATACGCATAAGTTTATTGGGTTCAATAATACTGATGCTAGACTATTATTGGATAAATGGGATTCAAGTAGTAAACTCTTTGATAAAGGTATTAGTTTATTTCCTGATAAATTAACAAATGGATTCGGGCGGTTGTTTACTGTAGCAACTTTTGGATATAAGCCTTATAGCGTTCCAGGTAATGATTTTCTATATTCAATGAGCTTAGTGTCCCTTTTCTCCAACCTTATACATACATGTGTGTGTTACTTAGTAAGATAATATGGATTAGACATGTCAAAGTTAGTTCCCTCCCATGCTTTGTTGTAAGTATAATTTCTCACGTATGTGATGAACTTTGAGTTACGGCTTATTAAAAATTACTTATTACTTTCTCAGAATCGTATTTCCCCCAAAGAACTAGGCATTCTTAACACTTGTTTGTTCGCAAACTGTTCGAAATGTATGTCGTATAGCCGAAAATAGAGGATGTAATAAAAGTAACGCATAATATCTCGGATGTGGTTCATTAAGCCAAAATAAACCGAAAATTAAGGAAGACACAATTTTCTATTAACCTTTTTCACGAGTAATTGGCAAAAACAGAAATCAGTGTAAGTCCTATCCTGTGATAACCCCATAAAAAGAAATAGCAATCGGTATATTTTCAGTAACGGTGTAATTAAAAAAGTCATTATATGATTTTGAAGTGGTCCTATTAAGCAGTTATTTCTTATTTGATTTGAAAGAATGTGACGCCGCGATAAGGATCCTATATAATTCATACGATCCTTATCGCGGCGATTTACTAATTTATTGTCGTAATGATAATCAGAAACAAGTAATTATAAAATCAGAATAAAAAACAACCTCTACTTACGCAACCTTCTGCCCTCAGTACATTTTTATAGTGTCATGGTTTCAAGCTTCAATATAATATAACAACCCTACTTCTACTATATTACCCATAACATTGAGCTTAAGCACCATATTATATGTAAATTGCAGATGCGCTAGATGGTACAGAATTGCAGTTGTACCTTGAATTTTGTAAAAAGCACAATTTGACATCACACATGGTACTTGACCAAGCTGGAGAATGGGGAGAAATTTACGATAATTGGACTGGATATGGAATCCTAGGCAATATTTTAAATGATAATGGCGATGTTGGTTTAGGTATAGAAATATAATAGTATCTTAAATTCCATGTTTCTGCTTAATTTTTATAGCTGCATTGTACACTTGGGCGCATGAATATTTGTTTTTGGATCTTTCAAAACCTGTGGTACGCACTGGAATAACCTGTCTTGCTCCAGCACCCCAGTAAGTACATATTTTATATTTTATCTTCCATCTGGTAACTAGATGTAATTTCCACATAAGAATAAATACTAAAAACTATTTTAGCAGCGCATTTAGTTGAACCTTGGAGTGATATATTATTATATGCTATTTTTCATTCATCGGTTGAACCCAGTTATGCATAAAACGTTTTACTCTTGGATGAATTAAGCTTTGTCCTTGGGTACAATTTTTTAATTCTATTATCTAGCCATATCAACCAAATATAAATTACGTAATTAAAAGTTTATAATCGCTCATAGTAACCTATTTTTAAAACCATAAAATTTACAACATAATGATTAAATAACTTCCAAACCTGAATACATTTGAGTACGACATATTTTTTTGTTACGTGTTTTCTACCCTCTGGGTGTAAGCCTCTTATATACATCCATATGTCCCGACTGTGTGCCTCTGGGTAACAGTTCACGACTCAACTGGTACCCAGAGGCACACAATCGGCAATTCATTTCAGATCCTCGTTCCATCTCATGTGTGGTCGTCCACACTTCTACTGCTCCATGGAATCCCTCTTTTTACTTTTCCACTCCACGTATGTTGGTCTCTAGCGACGTGCTCACTTCAATTATTCCGTTTTCACCTGCTGTAGTCCCGTTCTTCATATGATGTAGGGCTATTCTAATTTCTTCCTTTGTGTTCTCGGTATGTCCTCAGTGTCACGACTCTCACTCTATTTTTCGGATATTTAGCTCATTACTTTCATCTCATACTTTTCTTATAATCTCGTGTCAATTGTTTTCCATTCTTTATCTTTGATTGCGACGATTTTTTTCGTTGTGTATAAGTTGATATTCTCAAGACGTTCTTCTATTAGAGAGTACTAGAGTAACACAAAAGGACATATGTGTCCAGAACATCAACGATAAAGAGCAGCTGCCCATCTGGGGAACAGACGCTGTTTGTAGCCGCCCATACTGGGTCAGACACTATTGTGCTAGTGTGGGCCCGTCCCGAGTATTTCATTTTACCGGTACTACTGCACGGGGGACTAGCAAACCCATACGAGGCATATTAGTGTAGTTAATCTACTTATATTACAACTACCAACTATCTATATATTATATTGTTTGATGTAGAAGTATTTCTTTTTTTTAAATATACTACTGACTTTATTTAGCAAATAGTTTAGTTGTTATCTGCTGAATTGGGACTCTAAATAACTTCAGTTTTATTATTTTTCTTATCTCTTCGAGTGAACTCGATGTTATTGCCCTTATATTAATTATGCACAAAACAATTTATAAGCCAATCGATTATGGCATCTGTGTCCATTACCCTCGGCGTTGTTAACAAAATAAATGAGTCTGATACTTGGCTATTTACGTTCCGAACACACCACTAATGTATAATGAAATAAATAGTAATGCAACTTTCTCTCTAGAGATAAAGTTAAACGCCATCTGGCGGAACCGACAAAATGTCGGCAAGATGGCCTTGAGCTTTCTAGAGAGAAAGTTGAATAACGTGGTATATAACCAGAGATTTTGTGAATTCATCCTCACTTGATGAGCTATACTAATGAGAAATTCAGACTATTTTAAGAAAATGTCTGTGTATGTATGGTATGTAAAAAGAACTGCTAGAAAACGTCTAATCATCTAAAATCACATACGTATAAGACTAAACTAAGCTTCAAACAATCGCCCTCAAAAGTGAATTTTTATATTTTTTTAAATTACATCTTACAATTTCAAACATTATTTGTTTAATACCGCTTTAATACCGCTTTAACTTGAGTTATAATAAAGAGAATGCGACGAAAATGTTCAAAATAGTTCAAAACACATAATAATTTTAGATAGATGCCCCCAAAAATGAATCATTGATGAATTTGTTTATCATTTTCAAACGTTATTTGTTATTATGTACCGCCATAATTGGGATGATAATATCGCGATTGCGATGAAAATTACTAACTAATTTTATAATAATATATATTTTTTAATTTGAATAAAACTCCATTCTTGAATACACGACTCTGAATATATGATCACAGCACTAAATACATAAATGACTTGGCTTTTTTATATAAGTATATTAATTTATAAAATGAACTATTTCCCTTAATATATAAGTATTAACATGAATTAATTTTGTCTGTATAAAAAATCAACCAAACCGGAAAGCAACAATTTCATATTCCATTATCAAAATAGTTGTAATGTAATATCCGTAACAATTTTACTTATTTGTATTATCGACAATAATAACATCAATAACAGTTTGGTAGTTTTTCTCATAAATTCCCTGACTTCAACTTGAACCGAGAAACGAACAAGAAATAATTTCAGCAATTATTTATTACTGATTATAATGAAGAAATCTATTTATATATGTAACCATACAGCATGTTCTATAATATGCGTGCACATATAATACGCAATTTTAAGCAAAAGAAAAGTTCATTTGAATATTTTGCTATTTGGATTTTGGTCCTCTGTTGACTAATAAACTATATAATAGGAGTAACTCCAGGCAATAATATAACAATATATCTTATTGAAAAGTTGTATGGTTACGTAATCATACTGCAGCCCTTTCATCCGCACACTGTGGAACTAGGTCTCCCTTTGTATCCCTATATTGATCTGTTTCATGTCGGTTGAATTAAATATTCACTTGATGGCTTTTCAGTTGTGCTCAATAGGTGGAGTTAGAACTTTTCAATACTGCATATCGTGATATTGATGCTTGATAATATTGAGATGATACTGCATAGCTATAATTATTTTTTATACTATCTATTCGCGACTTAAATAGAGCCATTTTGTATTAGAACATATCGTCAGTTGAACAGGAACATTCATCATAATTGGGGCCCCAAATAAGCGATTGATATAAAGAGTGATCTGCTAGCTCGGTGACAAAATTTGACAGATATTTAACAATATTATATAAACATAGTTCCGATGCGTTTTAGTTACCCTTTTTGTACTAATTGTTGCCGAGTATTAATTTCATCATTGTAAACAATTTCCATCATGTACCCCCAGAGAAAGAAATTTAATGGATTAGGTGATTGCGGTGGCCAAGGTGTACAGGACCTCTGTTACCAATTATTTACAAAGTTTGAATTTAGCCACTCAATTAAGGACCATTCACAATAAGCGTAGTAGGGGTAACGTAGCGGGAAGCGAAATGGCACACATGTATAGAAATTCGGGCGTTTACAGCAACACAGTAAAACTATGACAGAACATGGGTAATTATCTCTACCATAATTATCGTATAGCATTACTGCCCAATTCTGAACGTTTGAATTTTTAGAGCTACTACCGCGCTTATTGTGAATGACCCATTACTTGTCTTCCTTGATGTGGTGGTGCTCCATCGTGCTGCTACCACTTATTCTGAATATTGTTAAGTGGTACGTTAACAACTAAATCAAAAAGTGTGGTATTCAAAAAGTGACGATATGTATCTGCGATCATTTATTACCATGATAGGCAATAAATTATCACTAAAAATGCCACAATAAATATTTACGCTAAAATGTTGATAAAATCAACATAGTCTTATTGCATGTAGATTTTCTAACGACCACACATGTTCATTCTCATTATGATTTGAGGGGTCACGTGCCCGTCATGAAGCGGGATTCGCTGTTCCTCGAATACTCCGAAAAGAAGCTCTGAACACTGTATGGAAGAGTTGATGTTTGTGTGGAAATCTACGCCAGCATTCGTTGACTGTAGTCGTGCATTTCCGTTACTACATCCATATACAAATATGATATCTACATATTCTTCTGTGGTACATGTATACATTTTATGCTGTTCCAAATTAATATCATTTATGTAACATTGGTTTCAGCAGATTTTTCCATGGCTATCTCAACATATTGGATAAAAAGTACTATAATTCGATAACTAAAACGTATCGGAGCCATTTTCATATATTTTTTGTTTTCTTAGATTTACAAGAGCTTTCACCTGTCAGAGTTTGTCACCGAGCTAGTAGATCATCCTGTATATGCGCAGGATATCCTGTATAGAATATATAATTCCACTAAGACTACAGACCTGAGATGAATTTTTAATTAATTTTATATTATATTACCTATATTTACTATATAACTTAAATTTTTTTTGTAACTTTGATAAGTGTAACTTTCATATGGTCTATAATCATTCTGCTGTTTAATGATATACATAAAAATGATAAATATTAAATTGACATTTCTTGTTTTTTATATTATTCATTTAAAAAATATATGAAATTAAAACAAATATAATATTCATTCGCGTCCCTACTATTGAATTCGATTAGTATTATTTGCATTGTATCATATCGTGAATTGCAGGAATAAATTTACTTATTCAGAATATGTATTGATACTAAAGAGTTTACAGGTTTGCGATATAACATTCAATACACATCAAATTTCTACATTACCGTGGAATTCCCATTTGCGATCAGGTCAAAGTATAAATACTTTTACACTTTCAGACTTTTAATAAGAACAATTTAAATAGAGGGAATAGAACATACTCGTGTTTCTCACACGACATTTCTTGTAGATGTTTATTAAAAACAAGAGAATTTTTATATAATTCTTTTCCCTAATGTCAGTTTTTTCAATCTGTAGCGACTGGGCGTTGTAAGGGGTCTCAACATCTTTAATATATTATATTTTCTAAAATAGATTTTCAGTAAACTATAAAATGAGTCTCTATATGTTTTTGTGCTTTTTTATACGAAAGATGTAAGAACTTACGTAGTAGCATTATTAAGACAAGCAAAACTGTACATAATACGTTTAATTTGAATAAATCGCCCTGATTTAAGTCGGTCTTGTTCTTCTCCATGCGAATAAATGATCTGAAATTGTTTAACTACCGAATAGAATTAATATTACATTTACATTACTTAACAATTATTGTTGTTGTTTATACATTTGTAAATTATTTCCACTATTTTCTGTTTTTCGCCAGTTCTCTTGCTTATATAACTGCCTTTCATTTCTTGATTATTATTTTCTCTATTATGTTGTCCCACGCTTTTCTTGGTTTACCTCTTCTTCTTTTATTTCCAGTTTTTGCTTCGCATACCTATTTTGTTTGATTCTTTTTGTCCATCCTAATTAAATATCCCCACCAGTTTAGTTCTTTCTTTTCTATATACTTTTCTATAGCTTCAATTCCCAATTCTTCTCTGTCATGTCATCATTTCTTATTCTGTCTCTTCTCGTAACTTGTTTTACTCCTCTGAGATATTTAATTTCCATTGCTTGTATTCTACTTTTGTCCCTCTTGGTTAGTTTCCACGTCTCGCTCCCATATGTTAGTATAGGTCCTATATATGCTTTTGTATATATTTATTTTTGTCCTTCTGCTGATCTCTTTTTTGTTAATCAGTATATTGCACAATGCGTGGTATGTTTAAACTGTGTTGTTTATTCTGTTACTAAGTTCATCTTCCATTTTTCCGTCTTCTGTCAGTGCTACTCCTAGGTATTTTAATTTTTCTACTTGCTCTATTTTGTGTTGTTCTATCTTGATATATATTTGATCTTTCCGGTTTCCTATTACCATCACTTTTGTTTTGTTATAATTCATTTTCATATTATACTTTTCTAGATGTCTGTTCCATACACTCAGGTTGTGCTGCAGATTAGCTTCATTTTCTGCTATCACTACGACATCATCAGCGAATGCTCCTTCCGATATTTTTACCACTTGCATGTTTTTGTACCCTATATTTGATTTTAGGATTTCTGGTTTCATGCTCTTCATTATTTCTTCCATGTGTATGATAAATAACGTAGGACTGAGCCCGCCTCCTTGTCTGAGTCCAGTGTTTGTCTTAAATGTTCTTGATGTTTGTCCCTTGTGTAGTATTGCATGGGTGTTGTTGTTATATATGTTTTGTATTAATTCGACTTTATTTCTACACCTCTCTTCCAGGATTTTCAATAATTTAATTCTTGGGATCATGTCGAATGCTTTTTCTAGGTCTATGTATCCTAAATATGTGTTTTTATTATTTGTAGTTATTTTCTCTGTGATTTGTTTTATTGTAAAGATGTTGTCCTGTGTGGATCTTGTTTTCCTAAAACCGCATTGCGATTCTTCTAGTGTCTGGTCTATTCTTGCTATTGTTCTCTTGTTTATTGTCTTTTCTAATATTTTCATCCCTATACTTATTAGTGTTATGCCTCTATAATTTGAGCATTTCGTCTTATCCCCTTTGTGGTGTATCGGTACGATTTGTGCTGTTTGCCAGTCTTTTGGTATGGTATTTGTGCTCCATATGCTGTTGAATAGTTTCCGCAGGTTTTCTTTACCTACCGGGCCCAGGTGCTTGGTCTTGTCCTGGTGCTCTTCCTATTTTTAATTCCCTTATTATTTCTAGTAGTTCTTGTTCCTTGATACTCTATGTATCTGCTTCTGTGTTGTTCTTGTCTCTAATTCTTGTCTTTTGTTCTTTGTCGTTATTTGAGGTTAGTAATTCTTCAAAATATTCTTTCCATCTTTCTAATATTTCTTCGTTTTCCGTCAGCATTCTTCCTTGTTTGTCTTATATGTATTTCATTTCTTTTTCTTTCCTGCAATCTTTTAGGGTTTTATAAAGTAGCTTTTGGGTTTCCCTTGCGTTTTTCAATTGTCTCTGCGAATTTTCCCCATTCCCTGGTTTTTGCTATTCTAACCTCGTTTTTTTACTATTTTTCTCTTGTCTCTGTATTTTTTGTAGCTTTCGCTATTTTTGTCGGTTAGATATCTTTCCCATGCTTATTTCTTTTCTTTTGTTTTCACTCGTATGTCCTCCGACCACCAGGCTGTCTGTTGTTTCTTGTTTGTGCTTTTCTTCGTGCCATATGTCTCTTTTGCTGTCTCAAGCATATTTAGGTTATTCAATATTTCGATCTTCTGGTTGTTTAGTCTATGAGGGTCTCCTAGATGCAGGACTTTGATGTCCTACGCACAGACAAGTCGCTTCGATCAAATTGTCGCGCGATTTATCTGAAGGATTTTCAGCATTTTCGCATACCTACCTCGAAGGACGATAGTTGCTGAAACTGAGGCAGTAGATGAGCATGGGAAATTTTTAACAGTAAAATATATACAAACCGAACCGAAATAAACTTGAACTAAACTACTTCAATAAAGTTTTACAGGAGCATAACTCTAGTAATACTGAATATATTGGTGTGAAATTATTATGGAGGCTTTGATAAATAAAATGTGTTATTTTGTGTTTTATATGTCATGACGATCTGGGTGCGTTCTTTTTGGATCGTAATGTATACATGTTGTTTCAGACGGGTATTATGTGATTGCAGTTTGTCCTATAGTTTTCATATACAATTTATATTTTTTAATGAACTAGGTGACATGAAATTATTGAGTTATTATTTTAGTTATCTTATAATACTAGAGAGTGTTTCGTTTTTAATAAATAATATCTACTCTAAGTAATTTAATAAATTTGATCATTTACTTCATAATCTTTATTACAGGTTGGCAGGTGGTTGGTTAGTACCGCTATTCTCATTTACATACGAGATGTGGATAGCAGTTGTTTTATCATTTCTGATATGTACAGGAGTACTTTTTCTGGTAGATTTATATCAAATTAAAGCAAAATATGTGAAACCGTAAGTAACGAGTTGTTATAGAAGTTATTATTCATGATTTAATGTATTGTTGTAGAATACGCGTTAATATAAATGTGAAAAGGGCTGATATTTTGGAAGAATCTTTCTTGAATACCGCAGCTATTTTTCTGCTACAATCCGTGTCCGATGAAAATAAGGCTAAGGATCGTGTTAAAAAATACATATTTGCCTGTATGTTTATTTTTAGTTTACTAATTGCTAGTACGTACAGCAGTGGACTAGCTAGCAGTATGACAGTACCAAGGTAAACGAAAACTATTTATTAGGTCTTAGATGGATATAAAATTATCTTTATATCCACTTATTATATTTGATTAATTTAATATAATTATAAATTTTTATATTAAAATATAAATTTAACAAATTATACATTATATAAAAAAAAACTAATTAATTTTATTTATATACAATACTAATTAGTAATATTAACAATGAAACAGGGAGCATTAGATACACTCACACTTAAGTCAGAGATTCACATATTTTATTCATGAAAGCTCTTATAAAGGTTTATAGTTTTATTTCATTTTTTTTTATTCAAAAATCACCCAAGCACGTCCTTATATTGCATCTCATCACTAATATATATCGGAATAAAAACCAGTTTTATTTTTATATAAAAATTAAACAATTAAATCTTCGGAACGTTTTCATATCGAAACAGAATAATCTCATCAACATACGTTGAATGCTATTATACCTATTATATATTAGTATTAATCTCATACCTCGATTTTGAAGTAGTAGCAGGCGGAGGGTACCTAAACATAAGTGTGGAAAAATTATAGTATTGAAGATTATCTTTTTGATCCTTATTTCCTATTCTATTAAAAAAATCATAACTTTTTGACTATCTGCTTACACAAATAATTAATATACTCTTTTTGAGGCGGTCCGTGGCGCAGTGGCCTAAGGCAGACAATGGTCTGAAGCCATTGCGTACGGAACGTTGTTGGTTCGAATCCACCGCGAGTCGGGAATTTTTCCACAAAGAATTAACCCGGCTAGCATATCATGGATGTTGTATGAGGCACAATAGGTCCGTGAAGGGCCGCAGTGCACACAGCCCAGGGGCGGGGGCTGTACTCACCGTAAAAAAATATATACTCTTCAAAATTTAATTCAATAATTAACCCAATAATGTATCCTAAATATATATGAAATAGACATATGGGAAATTAGTTTCTGACGAACTCGAAAGATCGACACCTATGACTGGGCTCATACAGGAAACTAATTATTATGTATTATGATAATATTGGTAAATTATTCTTCAGATATGTTGGTGCTATAAAAACTGTGCAGGATTTAGTGGACAGTGGTATACAATGGGGTGCAACATCTATTGCTTGGATTATGTCAATTATGGGTGCATCTGAGGTATATATGATGTATGCATTTCCTTCTGTAAATGCTGTTTTAGTATAATTATAGAGTACTGGTCGAGAGATTTGTTAAAACCGATGGGGAAACGCTACGAACACACAACAACAAACGGTTCGCCTTTTCTGTGGAGCGATTACCAGCTGGTAATAACAATACACTATTATTATAAAATTCATCACACATATTCATATTATATAGAATGCAAAAATAAATATCATGAATTTGTTAATCCATATAACTTAAAATCAAAATTTTACCAAATTTAAGTATAGTTCGGTTACGGAACAAATATCCAACTCATAGTAGCAATGTTTTAAATTGACATTAATAATTTATATATAGCAAACTGCGTTTGTTAGTAATGAGAACATTGTTGTTGGAATCAAGTACATACTGAATTATTCATATCGCCATATACATGGAAAAACCGCACACATGGTAAATACGAATCCTAGTGAAACATTCCTTTAGGATCTGGATTTATCATATTTGTATCTGTATCTACAGCCGTGAAATATTAATTAAAATATTATGTTTTAATGGATTACAACGTTTTATAATAACCATTACTCATTTATAGTTTTACAAATTTAATTATATTTTATGATCCTTCAAAGGTTATTTCGCAATTGGAGATTATGTAACTGAAGAAGGAGTTTCGCATCTTCGTTTGATGACTGAAGATATTTATTGGGAACAATGCGTATTTATGACTAAGAAGAGTTCCATCTGGTTGCCGCATATTGATGATTTCATATTGCTTATAGCTCAAACTGGCATACCGAGTCTTTGGGAGTACAAAGTAATTGTTTTAGATTAGAGTAGTTTATTTACTGAATGGTAGTTAGAGAAGGGCACCTCTTGAGAACTGTCGAGGGGAATTTTATTTTAAAGATCAATATTTCGCTTATTTATTCTCGGTATCCTCCAATATTACGTTTTCTATAAAGTACTCTCTAATAACAATAAACTTTAAATTTAAAACTTCGCTATTATTGGATATCGTAGTTAGAAGACCATAATAACGATACATTAAAATGTAAATTTAAATCGTCTATGCGGTTTAATTTTCAAGGAAGGAAATAAATAAATCACTCTTAACATATTTGTATAGCAAATAGCAGCCAGTTTAAGCTATGCTCTATTGTTTGTAGTTTAATTTATTTCCTTTTTTGAATTGTTATATTACCTACAAAGTAAACTTACTTTATTATAATTTATTACATCCGCAAGTCATCACTGTAGTGTTTAAAAACTATATACATTTTTTTATAGGTTGCTACTACACACTTAAACGCACATATTCAACGAGCAGTCAAATATTCAATCCACCATGAAGACAATGATGGACCAACAAAACTAAAATGGGAACACGTACAGGGGACATTCGCTATATGGATGCTAGGAATTACGCTTTCATTATTTCGGTTTATTATAGAAATCATTGCCGATAAATTAAATAAGAAAAAAATAGCGCATTCAACAAATTAATTAATTAAATTTATACAAAATATATTAAAGAAAATGATGCTGGAATTCATCAACATTAAGTTAGTTAATTCGTTCTAGTTAAATTATAAATAATTGACAGATTCATTAAAATTGTACTAGATTACACCAGAAGAATAGTCAGTCGAAATTAGTTAACTCGAAAATAATATTCATAACGCGGCACCGAAATAAAATATAATCACTAATCACATGTACTAATATTTAACTTTTAAGGATAATCATTCGATAGGAATTTATATAAAATAATATTAAATAAACTTATGTCGGATTGTACCAATATTAGTTACTAAGTGGGTTTATACTGACATAAAATAATAAATAATAAATAAAACTAATTAATTAGATAGAACGAATCAGAGAATCTAAGGAACATTTTGGATTATGGATGTTCACAAAATATACACTTATAATATTATTGGAAATAATCCTCTGAAATTAAAATTAATTAATTAATTAAAAACTTATTTATTATTTTCCTTATTATTTTATGTCAACTTACACCCTCCCTCCCTCCATTTAAGGGGTTACACTTTTCAAAATATCAAATTTTATTTTAATGGCTAAATAAATTCTTTTATACTTTTAAGAATATTTTAATCGTTTATATATATATATATATATATATATATATATATATATATATATATTATATCTAGTTGCCTTTTACCTTTCTGTGCAGGCTATTACATTTACATTACTTAACAATTATTATTGCTTGTTTATACATTTGTAAATTCTCTGCACTCTTTTCTGTTCTTCGCCAGTTCTCTTGCTTGTATAACTGTCTTTCCTTTCTTGAATATTATTTCCTCTATTCTGTTGTCCCACTCTTTTCATGATCTACCTCTTCTTCTTTTATTTCCAGTTCTTGCTTCCCATTTCTGTTTTGTTTGATTCTTTGTATCCATCCTAATTAAATGTCCCCGCCAGTTTAGTTGTTTTTTTTCTATATACTTTTCTATACTTTCAATTCTCAATTCTTCTCTGATGTCATCATTTCTTATTCTGTCTCTTCTCGTAACTTGTTTTACTCCTCTGAGATATTTCATTTCCATTGCCTGTATTCTACTTTTGTGCCTATTCGTTATTTTCCACGTCTCGCTCCCATATGTCAGTATAGGTCTATATATGCTTTTTTATATATTTATTTTTGTCCTTTTGCTGATCTCTTTTTTGTTTAATCGTTTAACCATTTCAAAATTCAAAGTTATAGCAATTAAAAGTAAGCGCGGCTGGGGGCCAAACTAACATTTTTTTTAAAATTAACTGGCTGTTTCAATATTATATTTTATATTTTGTTTTCCGAGCGCCAAAGTGGTGTAACCCTTTAAATAATCACATAGTTAGGACTATTGAATATTGCAATAATGTCTTAAACTTAAACTCCTTGACCCTGTGTACCTACATATTATGTAATCTTATTTGTTAATATTAGTTAACAGTTAATTTTGTAAGAATACTGCTATCTCAAATAAATCATAAATACATACAATATCAAGTAAATTAAATTCAATTAAATAAACCAACCAAATGTGTATCGTCATTGTTTGTTACGTACGCGTAGCGTGCTTAATGTTCTCACGGGGTGAATAGTAAACAATATTGAACATATATTATTAACCAAATGTTATGATTGCTGTTATATATTTACAGTGAGAACTAGATGAACTGCAATAAAAGCCTGTATGCTACAAAATTCCGTTTAAATTATAGATTATAATCTCATATTAAGGTCAGAAATAAATTCAATAAATACATATAAGTTACTTAGTAGTAAAAATGTTGATGTTCTCAACCGATGTTAGGTTTGTATGCTAGATTCATTTCGAATCAGGATGTAATTAATTTTAAGCATACATACATTAATGGCGTATTTGTAAGGTAGGCGAGATACATACATACTAAATTAGAGAGGCTCATAAGAAACCATAGAGCTTTTGAAAACTCTTTGAAAACTTTGATGGTTTTATGAGTGATGAGTATCACCAGTACCCCTATTCTATATCTCTTTATATAGAGACTTTTCAGAATAACGTTTCATACAACGAAATACCTATGTTGAAAGCGTTCAGGATATAGTCAAGCCACTGAGGTTTAAGTTACAGAATAAGTTTAAGAATACAGGCCTCATTATCCAACGGGTAGATAAAGCAGCTCTCTAGAGCGGCATTAAAGACTTGGCGAAGAAAATGATCATAGTGTTTCAAATATCCAGTATAATTTAACAGAACAAAAGTATAAAAGGCAATCGTCGTTATCAGGTTCTATATACCCATCAGAAATTGATATACAGCAAGATAACAAACAGTAATGTATAGTTGTTTTTTAGACATTGAGAATATCCTTATAGCAGTAATAGTCTTTACAACCCTCCTATATAATTTCGACGGTGGAAAGATAAAAGGTTTAACGCTCAATTTTGTCTAAATCGGTTTATTAAACGAAATTAAAAGTGCCATTATCCTGAAAGGAAAGTAAATATACTGTAAAGTTTCGTGGGGTACTTTTCTTGAACTGTCGATATTGGAAAAAGTAAAGCATGTAATGTAACATTACATTACATTACATGCTTTTACCATACGGCGGGGGTCTGCGAACTACCAAATTATCGCATAATTTAAATAAACCGAGATCAAAGCTACACGAAGATCGTCGAATTCATGTTCAAAACAACTACACAAACGAAGTTACAGGTAAGAATTCAATAAGACATATTTAAAAACGGCTGGAAACATAAACACATGTTGCGTGAGGCTATTTTTTGAAATACAAAATTAAAATAAATAGTTAAATTAAAAAACTCTATTTAAATATAAACATGTATGTACATTGCAACTGTAATAAATGATCATATGCCGGGGGCATGCAAACCGTGTTTATAAAAAAAATGTACTGACTCTAAATCATCCACAGTTGCATCAAATATTTACAATAAAATTTCACACATAACAACATGACCAATCCTTTACTGTATTATTAAAGCCTAGCACGCCATATTTTTTTGTACAACAACAACTATTATAGTCTACGTATATAAAATAAATATGCGTGGTAGTTTCATATAATCAATCAAAGCGAGCATTATTTGTTTTCAACACATTTGCTCCCACATTCACATTTACATAAAGATTATAACACCTTTCTTTGACTTATTCTAGAAACAACTACAAATATGGAAGCACATATACATTTCCTGACCTCATTACTTATTCAAAAATACTTTAGTGGAACTTGCGTGTTGAGTGTCTTCGAGGAATATAGCGCAGTATCATTTTATAACTATCCAGTTATTATTTATCAAATTCGTAATGGAAGTCTTGATGAACTTAAATATGCGGATATTGAACGATGCAATGGATTCGTTATAAGTGGCACTAATTTCGCTACAATATTCTCTAATTTGGAGATTTATTTACAAAGAAAGAGTAAAATGCGATACAATAGAAGGAAATACTTGATTTATTCGTTTAATGGTTTTGAGAGTTTTTTTAATAAACAAGAGCTGTGGTTCGTGAAGGATTTGTTGTTTATTAAATTTGTGCATACAAATAATAGCGGAACAATTTTAAAGAGTTTAGACGGATATTTTGAATTATTTACGCATAGATATGTGGGGCCTAATAATGATGAAGATCCTATATTGCTAGATGTATGGTTTCCTAATAACAGAAGTTTTCTGTTCGAGAAGAATTTGTATCCTGATAAAGACCGGAATCTTTTGGGAAGACCTCTTAGAGTTATTACAGGGGAATATGTACCGTATTGTCATATAGGTAATAATAAAGACTGATTTGATCTATGGGCAACGTCATGTCAATACCATCTTGTCTGAATTATACCAATAACATTCCTAATTATTTGATGTGGCTATAGGCGTTGAGTGAAGGAATAATATATAATATATTTCCTATACTATACTAAAGTCATAGATTAGATGTAAACGCGTCAAAAGGAGTAATAAATATGACAGTGTCATTGCCTATAGTGATAATCGGTGTAAACTTTTCTTCAACTGTATTAGAAATATGCTATAATGGGAATGTTTTGAGTGTTGGAAAGTTATAATTTATGTGTAAGTGTAATCCAGCTCAGGGGGCTAATGGTTTGAGGCGCAGTTAATCTATCTATTTAATCGTACTGAGCTAAGGACGAAATTTCGTGAATCACCTTTCACACATTTCAGATGTTAAGGTACACTCCTATAAGTGCCCGGCGAAAAAGCTCTTAGGCTGATAAAGATAGAGGTTTTTTTATAAGGGTATTCAATAGGTAGACAAGTAAAGTTTCAGGATTAGCGGCAGCGGGCTGATAGAATATAGAGTTTATAGAAACAAGCACACAAGATCACCTTAGTGTTACACATAACTAAAAAGTGTCACATTGACGAAGGACTACGTGCACAGTTCATTAAGGTCGAGTTATAAAATGTATAGAATTTGTGGTAATCATAGCGAAGAAACATAAGCACATGCTCCGTGTTTGAGGTTAAAGTAAGAACACGGTTTTTCTGTTCTTATTTTACCCGTATTGTTTAAACAGGCTTCCACACCTTATTGATTTGTCGCTTCTATCTTCGTCAATTTTGATGATGTGCCCGGCACATCTGATTTACTAGACTTTGATAAAGTTGACTATCATTGATGCGGATATTATTTTGTATATCCATAACATATTCGTGAGAATATGGCTTGAATATAATTAATTAATTAACTCATAATTTCTAAATATATGCATTAGTGCTAAGATGAATGAAAACGGAAATGGCAGAAAATTTGGAATTAGATGTTGAATGTAAGGTAGAAGTGAAAAATGCACCACCTTTCCGGCGAAACTCATATATACAAAAGAGATTATTTTGCTCTATACAATGCCCTGAAAAGCTACAAATAAAGTTATAAAGTATAAATTTTTCCACATTTTTGTTCAATTGCATACTTTTATACATACATACATACATACATTCGACGATATTGTGCATGAAACGTAATGAAATGACAAATAATTTTCATTATAATAACTGCTGTATCAGAAATTAAAAATTAATATAATTATTTTAAATTGTAGCAACTCGAACCGGTTCAGAAATGAAGACAATTGTGGAATACGCAAACAAATTTAATTATTCCCTAAAACTAACGGAATCAACTTTTTGGGGTGCGCTATTTACAAACTGGACTGGAATTGGTATCTTAGGAGGAGTTCTTAATGATGAATTCGATGTCGCATTCAGTAAGTACCACAAATATTCAACTGGAAGCAAAAGTGCAGTTACTTGAAGAAGAAGAAAAATGCACTCTAAATTACCTAACACAACAGACATTTTTGTTGAAATGAATACCATGCAAATATATTATATATTATCAATTGCCTTTTACCTTTCGGTGTAGGCTAGCCATGCAAATAATGTATTGAAAATTATAAAAATAGTGGTAACGTAGCGATATGCGGATTTTACACATGTTTAAAAATTTAGGCGTTTACAACAGCGCGGTAAAACTGTAATATAACATTATATCTACTTTAATTATCTCATAGCATAATATTATAGATATGCAAAACATTGCTTACCGCTCCGTTACTATTACCAGGCTTATTGTGAAATGTTCTTAAGGCTGTAACGTGTTATACTGGCCAGCCTAGTACAACTATTTGCAGTTTCAGTATAATTTCGTGTACTTTGGCATACGTAGGAACATTTATTAGAAAAAGTATGCACACCTAATAAAGTATACACCCTCCTCCTTGTTCCTAAGATGAACCACGTGTCGCTCTTCTTACTACATAGCATACACGCGGTGAATCCTAGCCCTATCCACACATTTCTACTTCTCTCTGCTAACGCGCACTTCCCTCTTCTTGCCATACACACGTTGTGCTCTCTCCTGGCTACGTAGCTCGAGAGTTTCCCTTTTCCCCACACAATCTACAACTGCTCATTTCATGACTATTTCGGGATTGCTTCCAAGTTTCCAATTTTCTGATATGTCGTATTGTATCGAGCTTATTTCATGTTTTCTTTTTCTCACTTGGATATCTATTGCTACTTTTGCCGATAATCCTGAGAATTCTCTAAACTAAACAGACAGATATCTATTAATAATATAATAATGAGCACTGCTACGGTTCCGGTTGCTGAAAACTAGTTAGAGATGGAATATGTATCTCTTCTTATTAGGTTCCCAAGAGTTTTATATCTCCATTTTTTTATGTGTTTCAGGTGCTTTATTTGCTCTACCCTTTCGAGAAAGGTATGTTGATTTCTCCAAGTACACAGCCTATTCACAAGTATCATGTCTGGTTCCAGCACCAAAGTACGTTTCATAGTTAATTTATATTGATCAAATACTATATTTATCATTATTTAAGGGAAGAAGAAGGTTGGTACACGCATGCAAAAGTATTCAGTTTAAAATTATGGTTTATCGTATTAATGGCATACAGTTTTGGAGGATTAACTATCTACTTAATCAAAATTGTGCAGTAAGTAATAAATATAGAAATCTTTATAGAATAAATGAATCGGTGAGAGATGACATCCTCTACGACTCTCTTGTACATCTAATTGTTATGACATGTATACTTTTTCCACAAAACATTTGATCTCAACTACGATATGGTTTTCCACTTACCGATTAAAATATAATTATTAATTTTAAAAACAAATGTGCTAAGGCCAGTGCAAATAGCTTTATCATACATATCATTAAAAAAGCTTTTTTGTACTATATACAAATCATATTTTTATAAACCTGATTAATGTATTTATTAACGGACATATCGACTAATGAAGTAACTAGTAGTTAGTAAACATAATACTGTATATAATTAACAATTCAATATATATATATATATATATATATATATATATATATATATATATATATATATATATATATCTTTTTACAGGAAACCTCCAAAAGTGGATGATATGAAATATATTCATCCATTTATAATAATGGCAATATTTTTATCACAATCTCTAACAAAGATTCATCTTCCAGTAAGATATAGACTACGATATATTTATATTGTGCTACTAATATTATCATTATTATTGTCTGCAATTTATAATTCTCGTCTATCGAGTATATTGGTAGTTCCTATGTATGTATATTTGCATAAGTTATATGACAATCAATGCCAATAATATTATATTTATTCCAGATATGAGAGAGGAATTAGTACACTAAAGGACTTAGCTCAGAGAAATTTTCCATGGGGTGAATTACAAATTGATTGGGCATTACCGCTGGAAGGTACTAATAACGTAGGTTAAACATGTGTCTAAATCATTTGCTTAATTAAGTTTATTTTAAATCAGCAATCATTAATGTCGGTATTAGATTTAAATTTAATACACTTTTAATATTGACACTGGGCGGCCTATATGGACATTTTCTGACAAATCATATGTGAAAAAAATGAATTAACATTTAAACACAGATCATAACTAAGTTAGTTCTATTTAAATTATTGATAAATTATATCTGTGTGAACTAGCATTTCTCACACTCTATCGACCCATGGCCCTTTTTGCAATTGATTATTATAATACAAATAACGGAACAAATATTACATATATAGCACATATAAGTGTGTACCCACCTCTTAGCAATCTACATATCTGGATTTCGATCTTATTAGATCTCGTCAGTGTAGCTCAGCTGGTGAGGATGAATTCACACGACTGATTACATACAAAAATAATACAACTTATCCCATGGGTGTGCATTGCTAATTGATGTGGTGCCGCCAGATGGCGGTTAACTTTCCTCCTTGTGGGAACAAATATTCATTTTATATAACTTTGTTCAAAAGTTTGATTTGAAAATTGAGCAATAATAGTCATTAGGATTGTAAAACTGGAATCTCGGGATCCTAGACCATATTGACCAAGTTCTTAATTACCGGTATTTATTGCTAAATACTGGCATTATCCATATTATACTATTTTGAATAATTATAATAATAGAGCAACTAAATACAACCCGCGCTTATATAGCGTCCGTGTCTTCTCTCTTTTCTATAATTATTTTTGATATTACTGTATCAAGTAATTACATTTGCGTATTCAAAAAGGCCACTACACTACTACGTCTTCTTGTATACTATCGTTATATTAGATATACATTGTATGTGCAGCTTATTTTCCAATGTATCCATCACATTAGGTACACATGTAAAGCTCATTTAATTGAACTTACATGTTTATTGAGCAGTAATTGATGCTTTATCTTCTTATTTTCCAGAGTGTATCTGATGTTATATTTAAAAACTTTCATGTGGAGACTGAAGATCATTTAAGAGAATTATCGATCAAAAATAATTTTGCTTTTGGACTGGAACGGCTGATATCTGGTAAAAAATATATTAAATACTTATGTAAAGCTAAATTTGAACGATTATATTAATGTAAATAATACCTTCCATGTACCCTTTAAATCCTTTTGTGTGTCACACATTGGAAATTTTTGCAATAGTCAATTAAAATAATTAAGCGACTGTGAAGAAATAAGTATCCTACAATAGTTTAAAATTAATACTCAGTCCATTTCAACTTTGTCTATTATTTTATTGTATTGTCTCTTCGTGAATGTGTGTATAGCATGAGTTATTACTATTATTATTATATTATACTACTATATAATAATAATAGTAATAACTCATGCTATACACACACATTCACGAAGAGACAATACAATAAAATAATAGACAAAGTTCAAATGGACTGAGTATTAATTTTAAATGATTGGCAGTATGTGAATCTGTTTGCAATACCCGGAATTAGAATATGTTATAGTCGAAGCAACTTGCTGCAATGCGTCGTTCGGACAATTAGTGTATTACATTGAGCAACTTCATGTCAAAATCAGTTGCATCTAACTATTACACATGCAATCTTACCCTCTAAAACGCGCATTATGTGTACACTACTAATATACAATTTTATTTTTTATAGGTTATTTTGCTATTGGGTCTTATATAAAATCTGATGTAATTCATAAATACATCGTATTAAAAGAAGATTTATACAGGCAATACACAAATTTTGTGCTACGTAAAAGTTCTGTAATAATGCCCTCTTTGAACAAATTTATGGGCCACGCTATTCAAGCCGGATTAATAGGCCACTGGGAGTCACAGGTAATTCATACACAGAGAAGTATAAATTCAATAATTATTTTAATTTGTTTTCTATATTCAATATTTAGAGTAAAACAAGAAACCAGGCACTAGTTATGCTGACTTTTTGTACTGTATCCAAGTCAATGGACACTATATGGTTAACAAGCATATACATTTATTTGCATGTTATAATCTTGCTGCAATGGCACAATATATTTTCAAAATTATTGAGTACTACTACTAAATTAACTAATATTTCCCGATTCTTTGTATTACGTAAGACACATAAGCCTTATCCTACAGCATGAAAATCTCTGAAGGGTATATTCCTGGGCCTAATTAAGATAGGAGGAAAAGTATGGAAGGTATTTTCCCCCAAAGAATGCGTTGAGGACATAAAGGTTCTCAAAGTTATAAATTTAAAATCTATATAATTAGAGTTTATAACGCCATTGCTTTTGATATTAGATTATTATTTAGAACAATATTTATATTTGTTTTTATTACCCAGCTCGGTATGGTCTCGAACTGAGCATTCGGGAGCGAGAGTTCAAACCCTGCTGTGGGCGAAATTTTGCGAATCACCTTTCACAGTTTTCTGTTTAAACTAATACAGGGTGATTAAACTCCTCTGAGTCTCTCTCTTTGCCAGCAGAATCGCCTTCCGGCTGATGCTATACATTTTTTATTTTAAAATTTTGAAAGTACTGTTTGTTTTTATATTTAAAGATTTAAAAGAAAGTTATTACACATTTAATCATAATTATTTCTAAGTACTCGGATTTTCGAGAAGTCAATGGCGCACGAGAAAAATAAATCATTTAATTTAGAAATAACTAAATAACGTTAATTAATTTAGACCAAACAATATATGTACATTATGCTTCTTATCGTAAACAGTCAATTTGTGAGTAATTTAGAAAATTTATTATTATAAACTAATCTCAAAAATTCACACTCGGGTGGGAATCGAACCCACGTGTACGGCTTTCTTGGGTGTCTTGCTACCTCACGGAGGATGTAACTGATAACTTCCGAGATTTTATTTATAATTACAAATTCTGTGTGTATTTCACACAGAATATTCGTACTTCGGAAATGACATTAAGCCTCTGTTATTATATCATTTAGTAAAGTCGTTAATCCCATGAGATGTGCACTTTGGGAAAAGTATACTAGGTAATCATCATTATATGGGCAAGGGAATATTGAAGATTGATATAATTTGTTGATTTTCATTTCATAGTAGTCAATTTATCAAACATCTATAAACTCTATACAACTATATTAAGAAAATTAGTGTTCCCTTATTTTTTTGGGCATTGTATAATAATTTTAATTCATATTATTTCAGGCTAGTATTCTACATCTCGATACAACTGTACAAAAATCGTTGATGAATAGAAATACGGATCAAACGCATGTGATGAGATTGCAGATACGTCATGTCAAAGGTGCATTTTTAATATGGGGAATAGGAATCCTATTATCTCTAATTACTCTAGTTATTGAAATCAACTTTAAAAGAAAAGTTACAACATCCAGATTAAATACCATATGTAGAAAATTATAATATGTACTATAATATATTGACGTTTAATTCTGACATTTTAATTGGTATGTGTTTGACTGTATTTGATGGTTACCTATGATTATAATTATAGCCACGTATATTGATTTTTTGGTCAATAAGGCATCTTACACGATCAATATTACTGTCAATATTTTAGAATAATGACAGTATTACTGTACGATAATGTATTTAAAATATTCATTATTCTAATATATTAACAGTAATACTGATCGTGTAAGGTATGGTAATGATAGAACGGAGAGAATATTGGTGTTTATCCAGATAATTGATTACCGTAAAACGAGGTTACTTTGCACCGCGTGGGGTAACTTTGCACCAACGTCCGAAAAAGATTCATCGTGGAGCCATATGTGTAGTTTCTAATTTAACTGCGCAACATGTTAATCACAAGATGGAAGTGTCATCTGTAGATCTTGTGAGAGAGCGATTACGAGATTTCTATATCAAAACCTAACTTTACGGGACTTGATTATGACACCAATCTGTTGCAGTTTTGTATAGTGTTGAAAAATTGCGTGTTCCACCGATTCGTGTGTAATACTATCAGATAAGTCACCATTTTAGTACCAGTTACACATCTTTGGCTATATATTTTGATAATTAGTTTATATTTAAAATCATCTGGTAAGTACTTGTTAACATTTTTAACACGTGGGGTAACTTTGCACCACAATATGGGGAGACTTTGCACCAACGTCAAACTGTGTTAAAACTGGTGAAACAATTTTTTTTTAATTCACAAAATATATAAAAGACAGAAGAAAGGCAATAGGATATATCAGAAAAGACAAAGCGAATCTAGCGGGATGATGACACTGATGATCCAGTATTGCAGGACTCTTCAGATGAAGAATATCCCAATTTTCAAACATACTCGGAGCAAATGGTAAAAGAAATGGAAAAGGAAGAAAAAGCTGCAATGATGGAAGGTACGAAATCTCCAGCAGGTGCTCTTGGCATAATTGCCGCAAAGAGAGTTGTAGGAGAATACATGATTTTCAAATACGAAGGGGAATTGTTTTCTGGTAAAATAATATCATTGGAGTTGTAATTTCTTCTATGGTTAAATCTATCAAGTCGTGAAAATTGCCTGAAAATCCAGATGTTGCGTGTATTTGACAACATAAATCCCTCTACCATGGTAAATAGAAGAGGATTGGATCGAATTCCAGAAATGGAAAAGTTGGGTTGGCTGTAAATAATTAATTTGCAATGTGTCGTTTATGTTTTTTGAAGAAAAAATCAGTTCCATGAATAAATTTTGTGTGCTCTATTGATTTATGTTTTTAACTTCGCATCTTTCCTATATACAGCGGAGTTTCGATCAAAATGATGTGATGGTGCAAAGTATCCTACTCAAAGGGGTAACTTTGCACCAAATTTATATAATAAATATTGCATAATAAATTACTCACATTACATATATTTTATATTAAATAGCAACTAATAACACTAAAGAACAAAATGCAACAAGTCCCATATTTTTAACGCGCTTCAAAAAATATTTCTGTTCAATTAAAGACAAAAAACCTGAAAAATGGTGCAAAGTAACCTCATTTTACGGTACTTGATAAATATTGAACAAGGATTCAAGTATACTGACAGTACTAGAATTGACAGTAATATAAATTACACGGTCAATAATACTGTCAATACTAGTATTGTCAACATTTGCTTCAAACCTTCTTTTATATTTATCAAGTATATAAAGTATCCGGATAAAGATCAGTATTCTCTTCATTACAACATTAATATACATTACACGATGAGTAATACTGGCAATATTTAAATTTTAAACATTTTAAACATATTATAATACAGTAATACTGTCATTATTCTAAAATATTGACAATAATATTGATCGTGTAAGGTGCCATATTGACCGTGTAAGGTACCTTATAGATTACCTGCAATGCCAAAATAACCATGGTGCTGCCGTCGGTGTCACCTCACCCCCCGTTTATTGTCGAGAATTCAGATATTAGTTTCTTAAAGGCACCTTACACCATCAATAATACTGTCAGTCCTAGTACTGTCAGTATTTGCTTGAATCCTCCTTTAATATTTATAAAGTTATCAATTTTTCGGATAAACATCAGTATTCTCTTCTTTCCATCATGTCTATACGTTACACGATCAGTAATACTGTCAATATTTTAGAATAGTGAACATTTTAAACATATTATCGTAAAGTAATACTGTCATTATTCTAAAATATTGACAGTATTATTGACCGTGCCTTTTAGATGCACAATTTTAATCACAATTTAAAAATTATATTTTTAAAATCATAATTCATATACCCAAGAAACAATTCTTACGAAAGTGCAAAAATAACAAATGGAAAACTTTAGGATATGAAACTATTTTTAAATAGTGATTTAAACGTTGCATCTATATCTCAGAAACCAACTATATGTCACTATATTTCAACTGTAAATGTGGGTGCGTAAAATGACAACTGCCAAAGGGCAAAACACAAGGGAGTTAGGGCATTGATTGCCTGTTCAGTTATCTAATATTCCTTGGTGCTTTTCTACTCCAGCTCTGCAGTAGTATTATTATTAATATCAACTATTTTCATATAGGCTTTGGTTTTAATTAGAAGGAAAATTTGATGAACCTATGACAATTTTTCTAAATTGGACTTTCTAAATATGCTAAAAGATGTAATACAGTTTAAGAAAGTTCAAAGTAGATGGGACAGCCAGGATCTACGCACGCAATGCTATTGTGGCGAACATTTATCAATAGGTTATAATTCTATCAATTTTACTATCTTAACTTCGTCCTTAACAACCTTATAACATTTGACCCGCCCTACTTCAAAATTCGCAGAACTGGTAGCGTACTAACACTGAAACAGTTGTTTATTTCCTTGTCATGGAAAACAGGCCATTCTGCTTTTTACAGAAACGTTCTGAGCTTGGAGAAAAGACACCCAAGCATCTACATGACGTCTATCAATATTTCTAGTCACCAATCAGAAATTGTCGCGTAACATGTTACATGTTCAATGAAATTTGTTTAAAATAGCCATTGAACAAGATATAAATTAAGAACATAGCAAGAGAGGTAGATATATTTCGGATTTCCATAACTAAATGATCTAGAAATGGTGATAATAGATCTTCTTCTTAATCACTTGTAATAAGATCATCGCTAGACATTTTTTAATTGTTAAGAGCGCTAAATGTTCCATGTGGGAATGCTTGTTGGACACATTTTTTGTTGCTGCCCTTTAGCGCCGGAGGATAGGGCCTGAGACCCATAATCCTGATTTATGCCCCAGAAGAAACTTATAATATATTGTATATTATAAACAATATGATGAGATGTATGAAACATTACAAAATCGCGGAGAGCCGGAAATAATACATTTTGCATACCTCTTCATTAAAAAAGATCAGGTCAGTGGCTAATTTCGATAAAAAATTGTGATTTTTAAAGTCCAAAAACAAATTAATTCCGTAACTAATGAGTGCATATATTGTCCTGTATATAAAATTAGATCAATTGATTTATTTTAAACCTTAATTTGATAATTGACTTTAAATTATCGAATTAAAGTTTAAAATAAATCAATTGATATAACTTTATATACAGGACAATATATGCACACAACCATATGCATAAGGCACCTTACACGGTCAATAATACTGTCAATACTACTAGTATTCTCAGTATTTTCGTCAATCCACCGTCAATATTTATCGACCTTACACGGTCAGTATTTTCGTCAATATCGTCCCAGACTATTAATATGGATGATTGAAAAAAAAGCAAAATAAGTACTCGCACATTGTTTTATTATAGAAATTCTCATGACGGATGTTACATACAAAAAGTTGTTAATAATGTTAAAACATTTCTTGGCGAGGCTAGAAACAACCATGAGAAATTCCATTTCGGCTGACGAAAGATTAGCAGTATCTTTAAGATAACTCCCTACGGGAAGGTACTTTGAGTACTCTAAGTTTTCCGCAATCATGTCACCAGCAGTAGTAAGTCAAGCTGTGGATGTAACATTACTGCTTCAATATACATATTTTAGGGCTTTTAATTCCTCATTATCATCAGAAACTTCTTCATAGTATCTTTCTGACAAAAAGGGATTATTGTAGAAATAAGTAATGATATATGAGTAGGCAAAACACACTGTCATACAACTGTCAGTGAAATATTGAAATACTGACGCTTGGATTACAAAATATCCGGATTCCGTCAGTATATTGTTCAATCCATCAATACTGCACCTTACACGATCAGTAATACTGTCAATATTTGAAAATACTGACAGTATTATTGACCGTGTTAGGTGGCTTTATGTTTTATGAAGACAAGCTCCGTCATCTCTCAGGTAACAACATCTTGCAAGTATTTCCATTGTTGGGCGCATGGAAAAATAGAATTGAACGATTATCCATGTGTCATCGTATATTGATAATATTAATAAATATATGAAAATATCAAGATCTCTACAGTTTTAATGATGTTTTTATCTTATTACAGAAACAGAAGATTGTTGATATTTGATTGTTGATACTGATTATTAATATCTACTGTTGAATGTATTTGATTCCATTGTGTATAATGTCATTAGTCTGACTTATGTATAGTGTGATATCTAAATAAAGTAAAGGATGGCATCTAATACTAGGGGAGTACTGGCCTAGTATGGTCAGCATTGGCAGCTCCTCACCCGCCAAAGTTTTGCAGCTTGCACGCAAAATTGACTGGTGCGACGAGTGAGCAGCCTTAAAGGGAGGTTTCACAATGGGCCCAATTTGAGGCCTAAGTGTCTGTAGCTATGCTACCCTCCAGCCAACTATCCAGAACTATCCAGAAGTAAAGGTGGCGCATACGACGGTGGTCTGGAAACTATCAAATTATCACATAATCTAAATAAACCGTGAATAAAACCAACCATTGATTTCACGTTTAAAACACCTACACAAACGAAGATACACATACGAATTGAGTAATGGCTAAAAACAAAAACGAATAGAAACAGAGCACACTGTATTAGCGCTACATGTCAACCTTTACTTATCTTATATTTTCATAATTGTACTGATCCTCATTATCATGATGTTTAAACTCATGAAATACAATATACAACTTATAAAATAGAATATTGATTCATTATTATTCTCGTGAAATTGGAGAATATATTTGTTAGATTATTATTTCATTTGTGTACTTTGATAATATTCTGATGAATAAGAAAAACTAGTTTTATAATCAATTATATATTATTTGTATTTAACTATAATATTTTTAGTGTGTTAATAAAAAGTACTTGTTCGGTTTAAAATTTGTTAATTATTCGTTTCACCACATAATGGCGAATGAAACTTTGCGCGGGTTTTGAGTCAAGCGAATCTATTGAACATTAAAAGAGTTGTTTAACAAGTGATCAAATATTGTGCAAATAGATATGTCATGTTTGGAATATTATATAATCGAAATTATGTTTGCTCTGTAATATGTAAATAAAAGCTAGGAAATTGCTCGATTGTTAATGCATAAACCTGCTTAGGAAAGTACATGGAAACTTTTACTGATATTGAAATATATAAAGAAATCTATAGGCTAAAAGTAGATTGCCTATTAATAATTGTCATATTATTGCTAAACGCACTATAAATTAAACAAAATAAATAAATTATCCACGGATGATCTCCCGGAAGTGAAACCACTTTGGTCTTTCCAGTGATAACCATTGGCAGTATATTTTGCTTATTAAACATTCTACTAAAATTTAAGACGTGGTTATATATAAGACGAGCTTCGGGTATTTCTTACTACCGTTTTTAATTTTATTTAAAATACATAGATGATTTGTCCGGCAACAAATTTTCATACAAGCAGTTGTTTATAAGGTTAGCTAAGGCGCCTCCACATTTATCTACATCTACTGGGTTTGTCCGACCGTTCGTTCGGTCCAGTGAGGTGTCGTTCTTTAAAACCTGAACGTCATTTTGCACTTGGTCTACGTCTATTAGCAAACTCCCTATCCTGTTTCATTTCTTGCGTTATTGGTTTTATATTGTGGTCTTGTTTCGATAAGCAAGTTCCTGTTTAGCTATCAATAACTCTTGTAGGTTTTCTTTCGAAATTCGTCTTCATACTTCTCAAAACACGTCAGACTTCTGTAGACTAAGTACTGGGCCGCCTATACATCAGTCGATCTACCCACATTCAGTAGTAGTTACTGTATTTGTTACAATTCTGAAACCGGCTGTTGACCTTCGGGTCCTTCTGCCCCATGTTAGTGTATATGTATGTGATTGCTAGGACGTGCTACTTCATAAAATCGACCACGAGATTTGTAAAGTGTCGTTAATTATATCCTAATTCCGTTGATTATTCCTAGACATTATCTACTGCTTCATTAATTGCCTAATCAATCCGGAACTAAAGAAACTAAAGAAAATGAAAATAGCACGGACCAGAATACAAAAAAATGGCTTAGTTATGTACTGGTTCATATACAACAAGACAGTATAATGAAGTTGTATGAAAACAGATTGAAGACGTAGCTATAGAGAAGATATCTAAGATAATCAGTATTAAGAAACTAGGATACTGATTATCTTAGATATCTTCTCTATAGCTGCGTCTTCAATCTGTTTTGATACAACTTCATTATACTGTCTTGTTGTATATGAACCAATACACAACTGAACCATTTTTTTGTATTCTGGTCCCTGCTGTTTTCATTTTCTACAGTAGTATAATTTATAGTCATCCGTGCAGACTATAAATTATACTACTGTACTTAAGCATTATCAAATTGTATTTATCAAAACTTGAAATATGTAACTACAATCGCTTAGAGGAGTTTCCTTTGAATTTTGATTACAAATCGGAGTAAATATATACTTTTCTGAAGCAAATATTGACTACTTTTGCATATTTTTTACAACCATTTTGAGACAAAAAATTAACTTTTTCGTCCTAATAAAGTATCAAATCATCCTTAGACTTGTGAAATATCCAAACATATTTTCAGAATATTTCAGAAATGTTGCATAGAAAAGACCGCGCGATTAGGTCAACATTGAACCTAATTTCGTCTTCCGAGATTCACCTTAAGACTTTTGGCCACAAGAGAAAGAATTTCAACCACCTTCCACCTAGTCTACTGGAAGGTATAGAACGTAAAATGTTAATGGCATCTGTTTATCGCCGAATATAATCTTATGGTGCTAGGTGTTTTAACAATGTGGGTACTCCTATACTTGTTCCTTATGGGCTTGGAACCATCAACAACGAAGTTGCAAATAAGTTAAAATTTCAATTAAATGTGCTCTTTGCTAGTTACTGTATATGTAATTAAATAAATATTATTTCTAAAATGAAATCTACTTTAAGATTAAACATCTTAATTGTATATTCGATAAAATATACTTAAACCACCCACGATTTGCACATATATAAATCAAAAACTATCAAAGCTGGTGAATGCAATGAGAGTTTGATATATCAGGTAGGTTTTCCGAGCATAGTGAGGACTAAGAACATAATAATAATATTTATTGCATGTCAACAAGAAAACAAAAATTACTGAGGTCAATGAAATGATTTGAAGATTTAGCAATAGCTATTCTTCCATCGCCAACCATAAATAATAAAAAAGAGCTCAATACGTATATTAGTATTCTAAAGAAATCGAAAAACTGCCGACGCACCAATAAGCAAAAGCCCATAATCTTGCTCTCCGTCATCACGTTTTCGTTGTTGCAATTAGAGACCGGGTTTGAAATAAAAAGGAAGAACAACTTATCTAAACTTGGTCTATGTTAAGTGACGCAACAGCGAAAAGTAATACGGAGAGCAGGAATACACGAAAGAAATACGTAATAGATGTTTTCGTTATAAAATTACTACGAAACAGCTCCGTTTAGGACGTAAACACATTAAAGTAATTGATCTCAGTGTAAAAGGAAACTATATATAAAGTGTGACGTTACCAAAAAGAAAGCATAATAAAATAATTGTTTCCTTGTAGTTTACCACTGGAAGTGCGGATAATATGAACCATTAAACTGCACTATTTACACTACGCAGTGAAGTGGTTACTTTATATCCTTTTTAATATCTATCCTGAACGAATACATATGGAATATATTCTGCCTACCCAACTTGTATTTCGATTAATATAATAGATAATAAAATCATATAGAGAAAATTATTAGACATAACACAATAAATTTAAAATTATATATTAATTGGTAAAATGACATAACACAATATTGATCGCAACCAATTTGCTATTTCATGAATGGGATTTTTCAATTTTATGAAGTTGAAACATTTTGATATTTTCATGGATTGTGCAATTATACATAATCTGGGTAACATGTAGATATCTCCAGTGCATTAAAACCAGTGAAGATTGAGTTGTTACAGTAGCTCTGTGGAATAGGTTTTAAAATAGATATTGGAGAAGTACAAATAGATTAAAATAAGGAAGAAATAAGGAAAATGCTGTATATTGTGTACAAGAAGAATTATACAAGAAATGATGAGGTTATAGCTGATGGAAGTCTCTAGAGTTCATTATTAAATAATTATACATGAAACGATACAGAAAAATAACTAAGTACTATCTTCGGGATTATTATAGCCCTTCAAACAAAGAGTTTATTAAATAAACATAATACAGCAAATTACGCTTTATTGGGATATATCACATGTTGTGAACAACGCATTTCGGAGTTTTTGATAATTTCTTCAAAAAAAGTTCACAATTTGGTTTAAACAAAGTGCATACGTGCTGTGTTTTGCCACCGTTAATTATACACCCATCCCACCCCAATTATCTGATATATTGTCTTAATTAAGAGGTTTCTAGTCCTAATATATTCATATAATTTTTATTGTTTTGGAGGGGTACTTTCAGTAAATATAGTGTCCACTGTATATTCTAAATATAAACAAATGTAGTACGCTTTAATGGTAACCAATATATAAATATATAATTCACTAAAATAAGTATTGTCCTTAAAATAAACAACACACGATTGTTATATTTGCAATAATCATATTTTGAAAATAAATGATAAAGATATATGGAGCATATTTAATACATTTAGTCTTATTAATATGTATGGTTAATTTACTGCTTTCTTCACGCTTGACAACCGCAGGTGGTTATTAAAACATTGTTTGATGCAAGCATAATTTTTAAAATTTATAGTATATACTACTAACTTTGGGTGTATCAGATATCTAGTTATTTATTTTCAATTTACCTACATGTATATACATATAATTAGAATGGCTATGCACAATATGGTGTCATACAGACGTTTGTATACTTTTAAAACTTTAATGATCTAATCTAGGTAATGGAATTATATCTTTATGAAATGAGCCGTTGTTATAATAATGGCATTATCTTAAATATATGCGTGTACACATGCTGCAATACAACAACGTAAACGGCAATTATTTTCATTAATATAGATTGAAATTGATGTCGGCATATATGACAACAATATCCATAACAGTGATAGTTTATATAATTACAGTTATACCTGCAGAAAATTAATTAAATTTCTAAAACTAATCTATAATAAAAAGTAGTTTTTATTTTAATAGTTACATTACGATAATAATAAGTGTCTTCTATATTCATAATATTCTTTAAATATTGTAACAGTATATAATAGTTTTGTTCTGGCCCAATATTTATGACAATAATAAGTCACAAATGAAAATCGTTAAATTTCATAAACAAATCAGTGAACGATCTGAATACCTTATAACCAAATGATTTTATAAAGTTGTATTTATTGTAGATAGTCTGAAAATACACCCAAAAGGCCAACCATAAAATAATATGGGACATAATATAATAAGAACTATTTATATTATCTTTAATATTGGTAACACTATGTAATAATTAAACAATTTTGTCCGGCCTAATTCTATGACAATAATAAGTCTCAAATGAATCGGTGATTTTTTACAAGCATAATGTAACAAGTCAAAAGGATATTAATAAATCACTGCCTGTTAAATAAATTCAATATTTTATTTATTTTATTTAATAGAATGCCTATCTACAGTATTATTGGTAAAAGCCTTGTAAATTTAATATCTGACTAAAAAATGAACTTTTTAATTAAATTTTAGTATTTATATTCAAGAACAAAACTATTATATTTATTTTATCTAATATTACAGAATATACAAAAGTTCTTCTAGGATATAAAAATACATTTATGTCGTATGAAAATTTTATGAATTTTAAATTCTAAATTATCTTTTTACATACAGTTTACTATTTATATATAAGGACAAACAATTGTATTATATTTGCAAATGCATAATTTATTATTCACTTCTATGAAAAAATTAATATCAGACATAACATTGTATTTGCAGAGAAAATATATAAAAAGTTTAGGTTCCATTTAAAAATATCACCCCTTATTTAAAATTTAGTATTGATATTCAAGGACAAAATAATTTTATTTACTATCTGCACTTGCAGAATATGTTATTCACTTGTATAACATATTCATGTCGTACAACTATAAGAAATTCATTGTATTTACAGAAACAATGTATATAAAAACTTCAGCTTTCATTTAATATAAAAACAGTCACCATCACTGCTCTTATATTACTAACATGCAGTTTCAATTAAATATACTAGCTAATCTTATTCTCAAGTTATATTTTTCGCATTTACGATGTGTACTCATTTTTTCCGATAATAATGATTTTGAGTACAATTTAGAAATTCCTTTTATCAATGTTTTAATGATAAACAACACATTTGAAGAAAGTGTGGTTTTTCAATATTACGGATGTCAAGGGTTTGTAATAAATACAGCGACGCCAGTAACATCTTTGGAGTATATCGAGCAAGAAATAAGAGTTACACTTGAACGTTTTAATACCCGCAAATACTTATTTTTACCAACCAAAAACATGGATGAAAATCTAATGGATATCTTTGAATCAAAATCTATTGAATACATTGCTGATTTATTAGTAATATCTCCAATAATTACCGAAAGTTACGATAAAGTGTTTTTGGACATAATAAACACAACTGTGGATTTTGAATTGTATACTCATAAGTTTGTGGGTGTTAATAATTCTAACGATATCATGTTATTGGATACATGGTACTCTAATATTAGCAGATTTGGGGGAAATGGCAATTTATTCCCTGATAAGCTTACAAATGGATTTGGTCGTGTGTTTAAAACAGCAACTTTTGAATATAAACCTTACAGTGTCCCTAGTATAAACATATTCAGAAATATGTATTAATTAGTTATATTATAATGATTGTAGGTGTGCGAGATGGAACAGAACTACAAGTTTACCTACAGTTTTGCTTAAAGCATAATTTAAGTACACACATAATTGTGGACCAAGCTGGAGAATGGGGGGAAATTTTTGATAATTGGACTGGATATGGAGTTGTTGGACAGGTGTTATACGATAATACAGATATGGGTTTTTGTAAACAGTCGTATTCACGATAGGGTTATTTACTATTTATGTTACATTTTTAGGTGGATTGTGCAGTTGGCTGCAGGAACACTTATTTTTGGACCTATCCAAAACGATGTTGCGAACAGGAATAACATGCATTGTTCCGAAACCACAGTAAGAATTAATTGTAGTAGTAGTAGTAGTAGTAGTAGTAGTAGTAGTAGTAGTAGTAGTAGTAGTAGTAGTAGTAGTAGTAGTAGTAGTAGTAGTAGTAGTAGTAGTAGTAGTAGTAGTAGTAGTAGTAGTAGTAGTAGTAGTAGTAGTAGTAGTAGTAGTAGTAGTAGTAGTAGTAGTAGTAGTAGTAGTAGTAGTAGTAGTAGTAGTAGTAGTAGTAGTAGTAGTAGTAGTAGTAGTAGTAGTAGTAGTAGTAGTAGTAGTAGTAGTAGTAGTAGTAGTAGTAGTAGTAGTAGTAGTAGTAGTAGTAGTAGTAGTAGTAGTAGTAGTAGTAGTAGTAGTAGTAGTAGTAGTAGTAGTAGTAGTAGTAGTAGTAGTAGTAGTAGTAGTAGTAGTAGTAGTAGTAGTAGTAGTAGTAGTAGTAGTAGTAGTAGTAGTAGTAGTAGTAGTAGTAGTAGTAGTAGTAGTAGTAGTAGTAGTAGTAGTAGTAGTAGTAGTAGTAGTAGTAGTAGTAGTAGTAGTAGTAGTAGTAGTAGTAGTAGTAGTAGTAGTAGTAGTAGTAGTAGTAGTAGTAGTAGTAGTAGTAGTAGTAGTAGTAGTAGTAGTAGTAGTAGTAGTAGTAGTAGTAGTAGTAGTAGTAGTAGTAGTAGTAGTAGTAGTAGTAGTAGTAGTAGTAGTAGTAGTAGTAGTAGTAGTAGTAGTAGTAGTAGTAGTAGTAGTAGTAGTAGTAGTAGTAGTAGTAGTAGTAGTAGTAGTAGTAGTAGTAGTAGTAGTAGTAGTAGTAGTAGTAGTAGTAGTAGTAGTAGTAGTAGTAGTAGTAGTAGTAGTAGTAGTAGTAGTAGTAGTAGTAGTAGTAGTAGTAGTAGTAGTAGTAGTAGTAGTAGTAGTAGTAGTAGTAGTAGTAGTAGTAGTAGTAGTAGTAGTAGTAGTAGTAGTAGTAGTAGTAGTAGTAGTAGTAGTAGTAGTAGTAGTAGTAGTAGTAGTAGTAGTAGTAGTAGTAGTAGTAGTAGTAGTAGTAGTAGTAGTAGTAGTATTAGTAGTAGTCGTAGTAGTAGTAGTAGTAGTAGTAGTGATGGTGGTATTAGTGTTAGTAGTAATACAGTAGTAGTTACTGTATTTATTATAATTCTGTAACTGTCTATCAGCCGTCGGGCAGTATTAATCCATTATTTAGGAAATTCAAAATGCTTCAAGGTTGAAGATGTGTAATGGAAATTGGAATCTAATGTCATTGTTATATTATTTTATCATAACTATGATATAGCAGTATAGAGAATGCATTAGGTGGTCTGTTGGTCGAAGAGCCAAATTACTTCGTGTTCTTGTTACGGTACGCTACAAGTTCTCAAGCGTTGGCGACCATCGTTTCGACGATTTTGTGATACGCATCTCTGTCGGCGGCTGCCCGAATTAAGTGCTTCACCTGCAGGCCGGTCCATATTCGTATGTTGTGCTGAAACAGTTGCTTATGTGATTAACTTGGGTAACAACCAGCCTGCTTATTTACTAGAACATCGGAATTCCATGTGAACTCCTGGAAGTACTAGATGGATTCCAGCTCGATGTTATTGTAGACCTCTTTAATTAAGTACACAGGTTTGTAATAATACCAAAGCAATGGATAAAATCTAACTTTATAACTAGGTATACTAAAGAAACCAAATGCCAGAGAATGCAGTAGCTATTGAACTATTAGCATTCATAAAAAATATAAACAAAGGAATCTACAATAAACTTGAAGAAGATATAAGTAACAATCAAGCTTGAACTGGATGACAGAATGGTAAGATGGTACGTGTTCTCTATTCTACTCTATAGGATGGAAACATGGACTTTAAATAACTAGATATGAAAAAGTTGACAGCTGTTGAAATGTGGTATTACAGACGCATGATAGCTATCTTGAAAAGACAAAGTATCAAATATTATTGTACTGATGGGTAAAACAAACAACTCGAAATTGGCACCCACAATACAATATGAAAGAAATATCTCGGTCACATAATGAGAGCGTAGAAATTCGAATTGCCTCATGAGACCGTTTAGGGGAGGATATGTAACATCAGAAAATGCAGAATTTCATGGTTGAGTAATTTCAGGGAATGATACAACACAACATCCAAGGATGCCTATTCCAAAGTGAAAATAGCGATGATGATCGCAGACCTCCTGAAAGGAGATGCCACCTGAAGAAGAATAAAAATTATTCGAGTTTGTTGACACATCGAGTACTAGATAATTCACGCTTTAACTAACATTATTTCCACTTGAACCTGATGGCTCATCCTGTACGGTTTTCAATTCTAAATCATAATTTGGACTAGGCTTCATGCCTAATTCGCTCTTACTACGTATTATATTACACATTACACTATCTCCTCCAAATTCTTTGGTGGGACACCGGTTTCCCTTAATCCAATTCTGAATTATATTGAATAAAGTAGGATTAGATATCATAAATCTTAATTGTACCACTAATGATTTGTATTATTTAGATTGGCAGGTGGCTGGTTGGTACCTTTATTCTCATTTACTTACGAGATGTGGATAGCAGTTGCTATATCTTTCGTAACATGCATACTTGCACTATTTTTGGTAGATTTGTATCAAATTAAAGTAAAATACGTAAAACAGTAAGTATAAAATTTCATTTTATTTATATTATATTTGATTGACTACATATTGTTATAATAAATAAGATGACCATATTTTTCGATATCAAATTCGATATATGTTATAAAGAAGCAATTCGAGTGATAAGAAAACTCTCGTGTCCCGGAAAAAAGTAATACTTTTTCAATAGGTTTGATTTCACCTTATTTAGGAACTGAAAACTTAGTTAAAAAGTAACCAAAGTAAAAAAAGTTGACATAACAATGTAAAAATAATACTTTTCCAATAGGTTTCAGCAAATATTTAGTTTCATTCAGAATAAATAAGGATACATTAGTCGACAAATTGGGGAAGATACAAATTTCGGTGTAAAGGTAGAAAATTCGAGGCTATCGTGACGTCTGGTCAGACTACCATAAAGAATTATGTTATTAATTGGTGGGAAATAATTTAATAAGAAAAAAGCCAAAACAAATATTTCTTTTAGAACAGGCATAGATAAAAATCAAACAAAATCGCATATTTTGGATGAATCTTGTTTGCATACCATCGCAATTTTTCTTCTGCAGCCAGTGCCAGACAAAAAACTGGTTAAGGATCATATTAAAAAATACATATTTGGTGCTATGTTTGTATTTAGTTTATTGATGACAATTACATACGATAGCGGCTTATCCAGTTCTATGACTGTGCCAAGGTAAGTATAAAAGTATTCTTATCATTTTGTCATAATAATAGTATATTTCAGATATGTTGGCGTTATAAAAACCATTCAAGATTTAGTAGACAGTGGTATTAAATGGGGTGCAACATCTAACGCATGGATTACTTCAATTGTGGATGCTACAGGGGTAAATGTTCTAAAAGTAACTGTTTTTAAATACGTTTTGTTCTAGTATAATTACAGGGTCATCATAGATAGATTTATTGAAACAGACGTTGATACTTTACGAACATTTAATAACAAACGCATTGGCTTTGGCATAGAGCGTTTACATGCAGGTAAGAGATAATTAAGGCGCTTTCGATTAGCGTGGTTTAACATTTCTAGTCGCCCCCGCGGCGTGCAGTATCGTTCAGGTCTTGCGGTCGTGTGCCGCCGGTTGTAAGGGCCGAGGTAAGATATGCGCATCGGAAGCGGCAAATAGAACAAGAAACAATAAGCCCGTACTAGCCCAGAGTGATAAACGAAAGGCACTTAAATATGTAATCAGCACTCACAAAGTGATATAAGTTTTCAAATATGTCTTTTAACCTTACACCTTATTTAGAAACTGAAAACTTAGTTAAGGAACTTTAAAAAGTAACCAAAGTAAAAAAAAAGTTGACATAACAATGTAAAAGTAGTAACAAACTGTAAAAGAATAATAATTTAGAAATACATTTATTTAACACTATCTTTGTTTTACAGGAGATTTTGCTATTGGCGATTATGTAACTGAGGAAGGTGTTTCACAACTACGCCTAATGACAGAAGATATATATTGGGAGCATGTTGTTTTCATGACCAAGAAAAGTTCCATATGGAGGCCCGCTCTGGACGATTTTATGCTATTGATGGCGCAGACTGGTATACCTAGTTATTACGAGTATATGGTAAAACTTTCAGCAAAAATTTTAGCAGTACATTAATAGCGCTTATTTTTATGTAGGCTGCTACTACTAATTTGAATGCACGTATTCAGCGAGCTGTTAAATATTCCAGTCACCACGAAGACAATACTGGGCCAACGAAGTTAAAATGGGAACACGTGGAAGGAGCATTTAGCTTGTTGGTATTAGGAATAATATTTGCCACAATAAGATTTATAATGGAAATTGTATTAGATAAAATGTATAGGAAGAAGATTAAGACTGTGCAAAAGAGGAAGTCAAGGAGGGTGTAATTTATAATATAGAATTATAGAAACGAAATAATAGTCCGAATAGAAATATGATATAATACAGTTGACAAGGTTGGTGCGAGCCACATGCAGTTCTTTAGATCAGGGTGTGTAGCTCTTCAGAGATACAATTGATATATGTATAATAAAAAATATGACTATTATATATACACATTGTAAAATTATTCTGAAGACGCTAAAATATATCGGCGAAATCTCAATAAAGATATACTATTGATTGCACAAACGTCAGTGTTTGAGCAGGGAAATATTACATTTTTATTCTATGGACGTTTCAAGGTAGAAAAGATATTTCAATACTTCCATCAGTAATACAACTGAGGTTTTAAGATAGTTTTATGCTTAATATTAAAGACGCATAGATACAAATTTAAATAGTTATAGGGATATATTTAGCTCCTCCGACTCAAAGATTTGTCGTCTGTATATACTGTAGCAGTGATTCCTAAAGTGGGGGTAGCGAGAAATACTCGGGGGTGCGTAGAAAAATGTTATTACAAATCATTTATCATTTAAAATGTGCAAAAGGGGGTCGCGGACCAAACAGTTTGAGAAATACTTTACTAGGGATACTAGCGATAATAGTATTGTATTCATTAGGTATGCAAACAATTTTAGGTAGTTATTCTTAGTTAGTATTTATTTAATTATTCAAATATATTTGCAACGGCATGTTAGAAATGTTAGTTTAATATGTTAGAAACCTTGCAAAAACCCATTGAAAACTAGTAAATAAATAAATGTGGTCAACAAATTAAGAAAAATATAGGTACAGGATAATATATAAATTAGAAAATAAAACATCGATTCCCTTTTTTTACAGAAAAATATGTATCACAATAAGTGTATATTCTTATTTCATTTATAAATAAACCTGGTTAATACTATATTTTGTTACATATATCATTGGGTTTATCTATGGAAGAGACATTGATGATTTCTTATTATGATTATTTGTCACAGTAAACTTAATACATACCCACAAATGGTAGTGGTAACGTAGCGGTAAGCTATCTTTTTTATGTCTATAAAAATCTAGACGTTCAGAACTGGGCTGTAATGTGTGGGATAATTAAGGTAGAGGCAATTATCCATATTCTGTCACAGTTGTGATTCGCTGATGTTTCTGATTTATATCATTTTCAGCTGGTAAGATCTTTAAGAATTTCAAGGTGTTGTAGTTGACTGTGGACCAACAGGTACTAACTAATACGCCTGACCAGCATCGCGTTTCAATAGCCGAAATTATCCAAAGGAAATAACGTCGAATTCAAAAATAATATTACACCAAGCGAGTGCAGCGAAACGCTTGAAATCTCGTACTGATTTATCAGTGTACCTCACGGATTCTAGGGACGGAAAAAATTCAAACGAGTCGGAAAAATTGTTTGCATCTTTGTTGATTGTTTGCATACAACATCTGTACTATGCGACTAGAAGAACATCTGACGAATATTGAGAACAAACTATTGAACATAAAGTGGGACGTGCTGGGTCAGTCCCAGTAGGCGGACTGGTGAAACTTTAACCGTCCTGAAATCATGGCACATCCTCTTCTAGAGAAACTGAATATGGTCATACCGGCGGCGTAGCATTGCTGTGGATCGGCAAATGGATCTAGTCACCAAGAGCCAAATCTCGGAAAGAGTAGTCTATGTAGTTCTCTGGCTAAATATCAGATCAGCATGCAAATAATACAAGCGTATGCACCTACTTCTGCCTCAACAGGCAAAGAAAATTAACAATACTTTGAAAATCTAACAACAATAAACCATGGGGAAAGTTCATAGTCTTGACTGGAGATTATAACGCAAAAAATCTAACAATAAGATCCGTCATACGTTGGGGCATTTGGCTTGGGAAAATGGACCCAGAGAGGTCAGACGTTAGTCGATTTAGCAAATAAAGACTCTACTATCTAAAAATATTCTTCAATCTGAAATCGAACAGAAAGTTAACAAAAAAATAAATTGATTACATCCTAGCTTCAGATCAGAGCACCTATGCTAGGACGTAACAGGTTTAAAATCGGTTTAACGCTGGCAGCGAACATAGATTGATAAAAGCTAAGATTAACAACACTCGTCTGCAGAGAAAAGGCGAAAGAAAACTGCTCCCCTCGATAATGGGATAATGAGGAAAAGAGGATAATTACAACGATTGTATTGACAAGAAACTACGTCAAACTATAGAATTACTGGGCCTGGAACTTACGTACTGTCAAAGAAAATTAAGTCTGCACACTATAAAGACCAAGATATTCGAAAATCAGTAAGCCACCAAAATGTTGATAGAAGATCAAAAGGCACTGATATATACAGACATAAACAAAAAAGTGAATAGGTCATCAGAAATAACTACAGAACATACAACACTACACACACATTATTTTTGAATAGGTTATCAGAAATAACTACAGAACATACAACACGGTATTAATAAAAAAGCTGTAGAAAATAAGAATAATGTAAATCTTAACGGCCATTCACAATAAGCGCGGTTGTGGTAATGTAGCGGTAAGCAATTTTGCATGTTTTTGAAAATCCCGACGTTCAGAATTGTGGCATAATTAAGGTAGAGGTAATATTCTGCCATAGCTTTGAAACTAAATGTTTATATATGTATACAATTTCGGTTGCCGCTACGTTACCACTGCCACGCTTATAGTAAATGACATTTTACACTCCGGCCTTCCATAAAGGAAGTTAACAATATATAAAATACAAGGAGAAGTAGTCATAAAAAGGACAAGATCGCGGAAACCATCAAAAGATTTTTGTATCTCAATATATATATATATATATATATATATATATATATATATATATATATATATATATATATATCAGTCAGCTGAACTCCTAGAGCAACAGTGAGGCAGAATTGAAACCTACACTAAACCAATTGGAGAAATACAATATGCCCGGTAAGGATTAGTTTACAAGCGAATTGCTAAAACTAGTGGGAGAAAATCTCACGAGAAAGCACTACTGCTTATCTTGAATAAGTGTCTCGACGATAGTAAACTTGCTGATGCTTGACAGGACCCAGAGAACGCAGCAGAAATCACCAGACGAATCTGTTTTTCCTGGGCGTCTGTTGAAAATTGCAGTAACATATTCCCGAGGCTAGAATAGTCTATAAACCTGAAGAGCAAAATCCATAATGCTTGCATATTTCCCGTTCTTGCGTATGGACCTGAAACTGCTATCGTCAGCATTAAAACCGCGTACCGCCTTCGAGTCTGCCAACAAACGACGGTGTGAGCTATGCCAGGACTCACTTTGAGGGAAAAAAATCGTAGCGTGGAGATCAGAAAAAGGAGAGGAGTCACGGATATAGTAAGTCTATAGTAGAAATGGGCGGTTCACGTAGCGAGACAACCACACATAAAACCTGTTACATTGGAGACCACCACATACGAAAAGAATCATAAGCCGACACAAGTAAGATAGGGTGTCGAAATCCATCCCCACGCGGGAAAAACCTGTATCCAGACTGCCCAGCAGAGAACCGTACGAAGACTTATTGAGAAGGTCTATGTTCAGGAATGGACGTCAACGGGATGATTAGGATCTGAGTGTAAGACAATAATAGTAGGACAGCGGAACGTCGCTCCAATTAGTCGCCTCATACGACAGGCAGGAGATACCCTGGTGCTATTCTTTCTAAGCCGGCCACCAAACAGCTTGATAATTATAATAATAAGAATTCATAGTAAACATGAAAAACAATACAATCGGAGGCAAAAAAACAATGATTGGAAGATACAAAGTTACTGTCAGAAATCAGGAAATTATATGGGAAACATTATGAGAAATGAGAAGCATATTTTTTCTGGTGTGGAAATGTAGGAATGGAACAGAATCTGATGGTTCAGAGGTTCCTCGGGGTGACAAGATTGAGACCAAGTTAAATAGTTCAATAAGATATAGGTAGAATGAAAGTTGGGTTGATTAGGAAATAGGTGGCAATATTTGAACATAAAGTAGGAACCTAACAGACGATAGGCTGGTGAAGGAGGTAATGACGCTTAGTGACGACAGTAAGAAGACCTAAACTGTAAACAAGGTCCCAGCAGAGAAACGGACTGTGCGAGCATGGGAAGGAAGGCAGAGTCCCAGAACAATACGTTTGGGAACGTCGAATTTCAAAAGCAATTGTAGATTAGTTCAATTCCCCACTATGTGTACATATAAGTACACGCAAGAAACTAATTTGAATCGTAGTAATATAGGTGCGGTAGCGACGAACGGATGATAATATGATGGATGTCTTAGCAATAGAGAGCATATGTGTACTGCAAGGAGTACGAATATATGTGAGAGCGCTAGGTGAAAGAATGTAAGAATATTGGTTTACAGTAGAGAGACGAGTAGAGAAAATGTGGAAGGCGTGTCTGAAACAGAAAGGAGAAGAAATTAAAATGCTCAGCATGCTATCAGTAGTTAACACAACAGATGATATTTGTAATATATAAATACATATTGTAACTTGTGTTTTATAGGTCTGTAAATAAAAAAAACTACGTTATAGCTATTATCCCGATGGGTTTTCCGGTGGTAAATGTAGAAACTTAGAGGAGTGCAATCTCCCCGTATTTACCTTAAATGTACACGAAACCTGATGTGAAAGGTGATTCGCGAAATTTTGTCCACACCGAGGTTTGAAATCTCTCGCTCCCCAATGCCCATGTACGAGATGAACGGCGCCTCTAACCGCTAGGCCACTGAGTTGGGTTGTAAGGTAAAATAATAAATATATAACTAATATAAATTTAATTAGTATATATTGCATCCTTCCCTTAATGGGAATTATACGGATTTAGTTGTACAGGAGATAATTTCGTCGATTATGTAGAGGGTTAGAGACCTATTTGTATCTTCTTAAAAGCAGGTTGACGAGTTTTGACAGTAAATAATAGCCATATATCCATCGAGAGCTTACAAAGCAATATGTAGATTCTAGCCGCGGTATTCATTGTAATTGCTATTGTTTTATAGATCAATGATCTAAAATGCTTACTATTACTTTAGTTTTATAGTTTCGGTGCTTTAGGGTAGGCTTTAAATGACACGGAACATAACAATTATAAATACTAACATGCATACGCATTATAAATAAATACATACATGGCTTGTTAATGAGAAATAAGAAGAATCATTTCATAAATCTCAAAAATTCACACTCTAGTAGGGCTTGAATTTTCACACAGAATCCATAAGGAATCAGATTAAGTTGCAACTGTCATTATTATTATACCAAATATCAATACCAATAGCCGACTTTATTATTATCAAAAATAAATCTAAATTAATATTTTAAATTAATTAAAATAGAAGCAATTATTATTGCGTACTAATATTTATATTAGTAATAATTAATTTAAAATATTAATTTAGATTTATTTTTGATAATAATAAAATAACGTATTAATACACACCGAAAAACTGGAACTATTTTCAACAGGCAGATGATAGAATAACTAGATACGTAACACTTAAATTCGGCCGAGTCAGCCTGACAGCATTTGGCAGTAGATTACTGGAAATTTTATCACTCAGAATTTACGTCACAGAAGCATATTAAATTTGTAGGAAACATTTCAACCCGCTCTGTGACTAATTGTACTGAGACTAATTAAACCAATTACTACTAATACGTCCGAGTTATTAATTACTTAGAACAATATAATATAAAGTAATATGGAAGCAAAACAACAACATTATTTCATTTCTACAATCGATATCAAGCACTTTTAACATTTTTTTATAACAACTCGTGTCATTTAAATTATTCAATTTAAAGTAGTAGTGTTTTTCTTACATTATTAACTGGCTATAGACCTTTGCGTCCTAATAATGTGTGTTATTGTATGCATATGCATTGATTAAAAATATTAAAAGTAGACTTTTCAATCAACGCTATAAGTGAGTGACTCCTCCTCGACTTTTCGTCAATTGAATCCAAACGACAAATATTACCGACTACGCGGGACAGTATTCGAAGCTTGATAAGAGGAGCTGCTAACCACACAAAAATATACAATTATAAACTTAAATAAATAAACAACAAACAAGCATGCACATTGAAAAAATCAATTTAAATCAAAAATTCAATTTTTATTCAACAGAACATTTATATAAGTTTCATTAATGAAATAATTTATAATTTGATATATAATCAATATGTTTTAATTATACTCAGTATGTAGCAGATGGTGTTGACACACATAATTCTAGTATCAAGTGTAATTGTGCATGATAAAATATACTTATGTATATATATTATATAATGTGCTCATGTTAAAGGCTATTGATTTTCATAAAAATTACTTTTTTTCGTAGTATATGTTTAAAATTGATCTGCCTTGATAAACAAATTGGCGAACATCAAACTTCTTTCATTTAATGTTATAGCAAAACCCAAATCCGTATGGCTAAGATTCACGATTCATATATCAATTTAGAAGCTACTATAAAATCATAAATTTATATACACAATTTCTAATCTATTAGTAGACTAAACGTCACTTGCATCGCACGAAACATTGGGAACCTAAGAATCAAATTAATATTACTAACTAGTATTTGCGTCAAACACTGCAAAATAATGCGATTTTACGAATTCAATCATCGCGTTGGATAGCCGATTTTAGGGACCTTTTTGTTTCGGGTGTTTTGATATTTTTTTGGTCTTGCATTCTACTAAAAGAATGCCGCCTGCTTGATTTTGGGCCAATTCCACACCCTTTATAATACATATGTCATAATACATATAGTTGTCCTATTTACCAAATCAAAATTTACTGCGGCTCTTCGACGATTTACACTTTTCATCAATTCACCATATTTACAGATATTATTAAAAAATATCTTTGTCTTTCAATTGAATGTGATAAGTAAACCAACCTTCACGATATATGCATTATACAAAGGATATAATCGTTCTCATATTTGCCAATGAAAATTTAAACCGACTTTTCGTCGATTAAAACCTAATCAATTATTCTTATTTACAGAAACTATGTATATAAGGAAATTATTATCCTCTTCATAATCAGTTATTATATTCAATTAACAGGAACAAAATGCAGTTTTACTTAAACATATTAACAAATTTACTCATTAAACAGTATTTTACAGATTCGCGTTGCATTTTTATAATATCTGATAACAATAATTTGGATTATAATACACAGATACCTGTAGTGAATGTTTTAATGATAAATACGACATTTGAGGAAAGCAATGTATTTCAATATTATGGATGTCAGGGTTTTATAATCAACACAGCAACACCACGGAAAGCACTCGAATATATAGAACTCGGAATAAGGGTTACACTAGAGCGCTTTAATTTCCGTAGATACTTATTTATACCTACTGATAATATGATAGAAGATGTGATGGATGTGTTCAACTCTAGTTGTCTTGATCATATAGCTGATTTATTAGTTATTTCACCAGTCAAAGATAAGATATATGGCGCAAGTATTTTTTTTGAAACTCCTGTGGATTTTGAATTATATACACATCAGTTTTTTGGTGTTAATAATACAAATACCCCTATATTATTGGATAAATGGAGCTCTCAGAATAATAGTTATAGTGCAGGAATATATTTATACCCTGAGAAACTTTCTAATGGACATGGTCGCTTATTTAGAGCTTCTACATTTGAATATAAACCTTACACCATACCAAGTAAATAACTATACAACTTTTAATTACGTTAGTGTAAATTATCTATTTATTTTAGGTGCAGATGATGGGTCTGAATTACTATTTTACTTCGACTTTTGTGAAAGACACAATTTGTCACGGTATATAATTGTTGACTATCCTGGAGAATGGGGGTCAATATTTGATAACTGGACTGCATATGGAGTTATCGGAAATGTCTTTTATGATGATGCAGATCTTGCTTTATGTAATGAATATTATATAAATGAGGAAAAACTATTAACAGATTTATTTTAAGGTGGTTTATGCAGCTGGTTACAGGAGTATTTATTTTTGGATCTATCTGCAACTATGTTACGCTGTGGAATTACATGTATAGTTCCTGCACCGTTGTAAGTTTTATATTATATTGTTTTATACTTATATACGTGTCTACTGCATCAAAAAATTTGGAATATTCATGGCAATAATTTGGAATGAGCACACGAAAAAAGTAAATAATCAAGTCATCCAGTGTTGGTTCACTATCGGATTATTACATTTTTTTGGTAAATATTATAGTAAATATAACTAAGTGTATAAAATTGTAGTATACTCATAGTAGTATATGTCTATGCTTGTGGCTAAAAAGAGATATTATATATATTATCTTCGCTAATTCGCTAATGACCAAAAGCAGTGATGGAAGATTTCGAGGACCGTGTATTCTCGATTATCATCGACGTCGACGTTCTGAATTCTGAGAACTGAAAACAGAAAATCAAACACATTATTTAAGGCGAATCTTCAAGAATGTCGTTCGAGGATTCCAGCTGAAAATCTATCCCAAAAACGCATAGTGAGATTACGAAACTGCTTCTACTTTTTTGCAGAGTGTACAAGCCATCGCCCCAGGAAAAACCGTAGGGGTGTGCACGGAGAAATAAATTTATTTCGAAATAATGGAGCATTTTATGGTAAATTGCGCGGTAGACTATACGTTATTCTACTGTACTTAAGCATTATCAAATGATATTTATCAAAACTTGAAATATGAAACTACAATCTCTTGAAGGAATTTCTTTCGAATTTTGATTACAAATCGGAGTAAATATATATAAATATATACTTTTCTGAAGCAAATATTGACTACTTTTGCTTATTTTTTACAACTATTTCGAGACAAAAAATTACATTTTCGTCCTAACAAAATATCAAAGACCTTAGACTTGTGAAATATCCAAAAATATTTTCAGAAAATTATAAACTGTTGACTAGAATAGTCAACAGTTTATTTGTATTTCGTCTTCCGAGATTCGCCTTAGCGAGAACACAGAAGTCAGATACGAGAACCGATCATTGCGTGCCGATAGTTGAAAGTAGCTATGGGCAAAACATGTCCTTTGGTTCTCGGTGAGTGGGTATAAGTACTTAGAAAATTGTTCTCGGTTCTCGGATTTGTGTACATGCTTCCTCTATTTCTAATTTTCTTGAGAAAGGATTTGTCGATTTTCAAAGGTTCTCGAGAAAAGAAATTCTCGAATCTAAAAGGTTCTCGTTTCCAGCGTCACTAACTGAAACTAATAACGTTTGCGCGAAGTGGAAAAGTAATAACATTTTGTTTGATAGCATCTGAATATAGATAGATTTAATTTCATGCTACGAGCCTGAACGTACCCTCATATATATCCTAATCCTGGGAGCTAACCCAGCAAACATGAGAGAAGGTAACGGGAACCCAGCCTCATTATATTTCCAATGGCAGCAGTCAATGTTAAATATTCTGGAGCAAACATTTGCACAACCGAATCTGTGAGGGGAACGACCTAGGGACTCACAAAACCAATCACATGCAATACGTATGCTTAAAAAAATGAAAATCGGCACATGAAACGTGAGAGGCCTAGAAACTTACTAGGGATAATTCACTGGAAAGGGATCGGGACAAGACATAACCAGAAATGGAGGAATAGTCTACTTCTCAGTAAACACGAAAATGCAAGCATTTATCGTACCACTAGCCAACAAAAATGTTGATTGGAGAGCTGCGGCAACAGTACTATGTGGCGGCGTCCACGCGCGGCGCTACAAATACATGTGTAGACGCAACTGCAGTAGTCTCATTATACTATAACTTCCACCAATTTCAACGTGGCTAATACAGAACAAAAAACGGCCTTCTGTCCGGCGCATAAAGGGATGCCCCGGACAGAGGGCCGAGGACGATGGTGCAAAGAATCCTCCACGTCTACAAAAAAAATATATAAATATACAATAAGAAGACGAAAGTCGCCAAATGGAATGTATCCTCTTTATGGTAACTAGACAATGTAGAGGTAGACATGTGTCGACTGTAAGTCAAGATCTTGGACTTAAGTAAGTTGAGATGGCCAGGAACCGGGACATGCAAGACTCTAAACTACTCTGAAGGTAACGACCCTGCACATCAGTACGGCGTAGCTTTGCTCATTTTAGTCGGTCATAGATTTCGTCCCATTGGTAGATCGCGTGTTATTATTATCTACCATCTGACTACAATATATGATCGATGAACAATCAACGAAATGACAGATATGCTCCATAAATATCACTGACGAAAGAAAAAAATAATGATAGTTGACGGGAACAACTACAAGAGAAGAAAGGCTGCCCCAGATTGAAATACTGGATAAATTCACATACCTATATTCCTTAATAAGTAGTTCAGGAAGCTGCGAAAATATTAGAAGGCGTATAGCAATTGCTAGGAAAACTATGACCAACCTGATCGTCAGGTAACACAGAACACAAAAATGATATTTGTACCAGCATTCGTTTTCCAAATCTTTACATGTCCTAGACAATCGAGGCCTATGAGTTGTGGTGCTGGAGGAGAGTGCTGTACATTCCGTGCACGGCAAGAATCCAATATTTTTAAGCTGAAAAAATTAGCAATTATGATATCACAAAATTTGAACACAACCTTGACAGACTTAGCGTTTGCCCTCCATCTTTCCCTAGAATAGGAAAGATGGAGGGCAAACGCTCAAGAGATAGATCTCCGACTGGGCGGAATTACCAACTCCAAAAGACAACCAACAAACTCTGCTAAAAAACTAACCAGCAGCAGATGATAGACATAGATGGAGACAACAAATCCAAAAGTACATATACCCAACTGATCATGACACCTTAGCCATGAGGTTACGGCCAGGAAGAAGACTGTGACAGCAACATGAATGTATTTGTGTAGTTCTATTAAAATAACTAGACTTAAGGGTTATTCTAATTACTTAAAAGTTTGTGTGTCATACAGTATTAATAGAATTAATAGTTAATAAATAAATCAAATCATTTCCACCGGAATATGAATTGAATATGATAAATGAGATATATTAATATTAACATCCTTCACATATTCTCACTGTTCAAAAAAGTGAGGCTTTGCAGTCGGTAAAAGAAGACGCTCAGAGGAGTGTAATCGCCCGGTATTTATCGTATCTTCACAGAAAACCTATGAGAAACTGTGAAAGGTGATTCGCGAAAATTCGCCCCGATGGGGTTTGAACTCGCGCTCCCCAATGCTCAGTACGAGACAGCTCCTCTAACCACTAGGCCACTAAGCTGGGTTAATAAAAAGAATTTCTATATTAATAGTAGCCATGAGGCTTTTCCTCCGGCCAAGGTAGAATGTCAGAGAAAAAACCTACTCTGATATGCGCAAAATTTAATAATAAGAAAAAAATTCTTGGTACATTTTCATAAAATGTGATGTGTTTCGAATAATATTACATAACATGTTTAGTTTAGCAGGTGGTTGGTTGGTGCCCCTATTCTCATTTACCTACGAGATGTGGATAGCAGTAGGTTTATCATTGTTGGCATGTGTACTGGCATTATTTATGGTCGATCTCTATCAACTTCGTGCAAATAACGCAGATATGTATGTCATTTAGTTTAATATTATGTTCTTTTTTGATTAATCATTTAAATTATAGAACATCGACTGATACAAAACAGACGAAATTAGATATTCTAAATGAGTCGATTTTGTATACAATTGCAACTTTTCTTCTGCAAGCAATTCCTGACAGTGTTTTGCTGAAGGATCGAGCCAAGAAATGTATTTTTGCGTGTATGTTGGTATTTAGTTTACTAATTACTATTGCATATAGCAGTGGATTTGCTAGCTGTATGACGGTGCCAAGGTAAGTAAGTTAGTGCTAAAGTTTTAAAAGCTTATCCAGATAAAATTGAAAATTTCTTTAATCGCGAAGAGCCAAAAATATACTAATTAATTTATCTGAAAAGTTCACACGCCAGTAAGTGTACGCACGTTGCTTTGAGCCCCAGTTTCTTAAGATACTAGTGCCGTTTGTGGCAAAGATCAAGTCGGCAATGAAGACTTTGGAACATTCATCAAGCTATCGCCGGCATACAACCGGATAGTTAGACAAAAAAAAGACCTTTATTGGCATTTCCCTCACTGCCTCTCCACATCACAAACCTCAACAAAAATATACAAAAATAAAAATAAAAATTACAAATACAAATTACCCTCATCTATCGCCGCTCCCTTTGCCCTTGCCACTTTCCTCTCCCACGTCAGCCTCCTGCAGATTTTCACGCCTTCCCCATCTTCGCATAACCATTCATTCAGCTTTCTGCAGTCTCCCACCCACTCTGCTTTCACACCCTCACATTCTTCGCTAAGGTGCCACCACGTGTCGTTTCCCTTACTACACAGCGCACACGCGGTGTACCCTAGACCCACCCACACTTTCCTCCCTCTCTCGTCTGACCCACACCTCGCTCTTGCCATGCATACCTTGTCCTCCCTGCTCCACTCACCCCTGGCTAAGTAACTCGGGAGTCTCCCACTCACTTGCCACTCTACGTAGCCAGGGTTGTAAGAGCTCTCATTCATTCTAGTCTGCCGTTCTTGCCACTCAATATCTCTCAATCTCTCTCTTACCTCAGTTCCTAGGCTTCCCATTTCTCTCAGCTTATCCTCTACCCACACCTCAGACATACCCACTCTTTCATACATCCTTCCTCTATCCTTTCTCCAACCACTCTCCGTCCTACTCTTACACCTCATCCATAACTCCCGCACCAGTCTTTCCTCACCTAATTCCTGCAATCTTTCTTCAAACTTCACAACCCTTACACACGACTCCCACCACATACGATTCGTCTCCTGCAGCAGCACTGCTCTCGGTGTCGACCTTTCGAGACCCAGCAGACTCTTCAGGAGCACACCTTGCTCTCTCTCTATCACATCCCACTCACGCAATCCCCACACTTCCAATCCATACAACAGAATAGGTTTTACACACGCATCCCAGATCTTGCACGCCATTACGAGGTTACCGCCCCACAACCTCTCCCATTTCCTTCTCGCTATTCCCCAAGCCATTCTCGCTTTCGCTTGCATACTTTCCACATGCACCCTAAATCCTCCTCCACTGTCAAACCAGAAACCCAAATATTTAAAGACATTCACTCTCTCAATCATCCTTCCCTTCCATTTCAGCTCTTCCACTCTACCCCTTCTACCCCTATTCCTAAACAACATCCATTTAGTCTTCTCCACATTCACTACTAGCCCTCTCCTATCCATGTACCTTCCCATTCTTTCCAACATCTCTTGCATCTCTTCCACTCTCTTGGCTACTAATACTATGTCATCCGCATATGCCAGCATCCACACCTTGGTTCTCCCCACCACGACCCCTCTAGCCTGTCCTCTCCTCAGCACCGCCTCCAACTCGCTTGTGTATAGATTGAACAGCAGGGGGCTTAGCGGGCACCCTTGCCTTACACCCACATTCACCCTAAATTTCTCAGACACTTCTCCATTCACTCTCGATTTTGCCCACGTCTCTTTATATATACTTCTCACCCACTCCACACTTTCATCTTCCATCTCCAATCTATCCATACACTCCACGAGCTTTCCTCTAGGAATTGAATCATACGCCGCTTTCAAATCCACAAACACCGCATACACTCTCCCTTTGCACTCCAACGCTTCCTCCACCATTCTCGCAAGCGTGAAAATCTGCTCCCTCGTCCCTCTTTCCTTTCTGAAACCCCCCTGGCATTATTATACTAGTTGTTGGTTGTAACCAACAAGTCAAGAAAGTGGCTTTCCATTTATTCTCAAAGTGCCTAGTTTAAGTTCCAAAATGTATTCAAATATTATAAATTTTAGGTATGTTGGAGCTATAAAAACTATTCAAGACTTGGTGGATAGTGGTGTCCACTGGGGTTCAACATCTAACGCTTGGCTGGCTTCAATTTTGGATGCAGAGGGGGTAAATAATTTTATATATATATATTTAAATCATTCTTTAAAATAAATTTCTTTTAGTATAATTTTAGAATAATAAGGGAAAACTTCATTGCACGTGATCCTGATACACTACGCACGTTTAATAACAAACGTTTTGCTTTCGGAGTTGAACGATTGCATGCTGGTAAGAAAAGTCACAGTAATTGAGAACGTCAAGAATCTATATTTTACGATTTAAGTTTTAAAATTCATCATTTATGTTTTAAAAAGACATTTGAGGTGCGATTCCTGACACCAGTCTCTCCGAACGTATTCATTTAACTATCGCTCTGCAAAATACGACGATTAACTATTTGAGTTAATTATGGAATTACGATTTATTAATGTTTTTTAAAGATAGTAAACCGAAATTCCATAATTTTACGAACGAAATCATGAATTATCCGTGTTTTTCAGAACGGCATTGAGAATACGCTCGGTACTAGTGGTGTCTGGAATAGCACCTTTAATTTATTGCACTATAGAAAACGTGACGTTCATATAAAATATTCGCATTAGTATATTGTTTCGTGCATAGTATAAACTGTATAATTAGTATTATTATTATATTCTATATGCTAAAGTAAAAATAAATAGCAGAATTAATAGCAGAAACCCTAGATTTGTAGCACGTCAGAAATCTAGGATTTTGATATACGTATTTAATAATCTGAATACGAATATCTCATTTTATTACCACAGGCGATTTTGGAATTGGTGATTATGTAACCGAGAAGGGAGCATCTGACCTACGTTTGATGATAGAGGATCTATACTGGGAGCATTGTGTATTTATGACCAGAAAAAGTTCAATATGGTCACCTGCTATTGATGACTTGGTACTGTTGATGGCACAATCTGGTTTACAGAATTATTATGAACATAAAGTATGTTTTAGAAAATCTCAGTTCAGCAATGTGGGGTAATAAAATTTATTTTTAGGCAGTTACTACTCACATGAATCAACGTATTCAAAGAACAATCAAATTTTCGAGTAAACACGAAGATAGTAGTGGACCGATAAAATTAACATTTGAGCATGTGGAAGGAGTATTCAGTATATGGATGTTGGGAATTGCACTCTCTTTAATTAGATTCCTTGTTGAACTTATTTTGGATAAAAATGATAAATGATTATGAATTTTGAGTATAGTAGTCACGAAAACTTTAAAGAAAAAAATATCCGTAATTGTTTATTCCAACTGAAGGATCTTACTTATTGATGGAAAACGAATGATTTATCTTGTAACATATTTAAAATAAGCTGGTATAGGAGGCAAATATACATATAATAATAAAATAATAATAAGAGGCCATGTATATAATATGAAATGTGAGTTTCAGATCAAAACTAGCTACTCTGTGGATTCGGATTTTTTTCCTCATATTTGTTGTTAATACAATTGAATATATACATTTTTATGTTATGTTAGTAATAGATTGCATCGTATGTAACCGTTTAGTTGTAAAAGTATGAATAAACTATGAGTGTAGATCTATCAAAGACCCTGAACATTGAAAGTTTTCGCAACTATAGCGGATTATGCAGCTAATTTTGCACACGAAATCTTAGAAGCGGTGCATTGGGCCAATTAACTTCATTAATTTAAATTTGAAAATATGGCGATATATATATTATTTCTATATATGAAATATTTTAAGCATGTTCTACGAAACAGAAAGAAACAGACTACTACATACACGATAATGCAAGGTAAAATTCAGGGAAAACGTGGTCCATGACGTCGTAGGATCTCATGGCTTAAAAATCTTAATCAATGGCATGGCCAGAGTAGATAAGATAACATCACTGTGGTGAACAATCGTGAAGCTAGTCGTTAACGCTTTAGGAAAGCAAGACACATAAATATGAAATGTTATGAAGCAAATCTCCAGCGTAATACATAACTAAATATATTTATATATCATATATACAAATATTTTATATAATTTTACGTTTTATATTTTTTATATATACTGTCTAATTTTAATTAACTTAACAGAATTTGATGAAAAAAAAAGAACCTATATTGGCATTTCCCTCACTGTCTTCCACATCACAAACCACAACAAAAATATACAAAAATAAAAATAAAAATACAAATATAAATAAAAGTAATACTCCGCAAAAAATTACAAGAATTACAGAATTTGATGATCTCAACGAAATATATCGCTTCAAATGGTCTGTGACTAGAGCAGACATAGACCTAAATCACGGCGTTCAAGTATCACACAAGTGCCTTTCGTTTATCGCTTATCTTGTTCTATTTGCCGCTTCCGATGCGCATAATTCTACCTCGGCCCTTACAACCGGCGGCGCCCGATCCCAAGACCTGAGCGATACTGCATGCCACGGAGGCGACTAGCAATGATAAACCATGCTAAACGAAAGCGCCTACAGTGTGAAGCGCAAACTCTTCATCTTTTAGCTTTAACAGATAGGCTGTGAACGGTTGGATGTACTAAATGGTCAAAGAGTAACTATAGCTACTATTTAGAAAATAAATCCAGCTTCTGCGCTGTAAGAGGTTTACTGTACAGACTGATGACCGTACGACTACCGGAATATGTAGTCTCATCTGTCGGCCAACAGTTTTGGGTGAACGAGCTAACAGGCAACTCTTTGACCTGGGGTTAGAAAACTGCCCCCAAAGACGGATACATCTTAAGAATCGCAGGGTCACAAGCATAGGGATGCAAGTGGCCCCGAGAAAAAATTGCAATAAAATTAGAATACTCTACCATCAATCATATAAATTAATTTTCCGGAGCTCCAATTCCCCCAGGCCGATCTCCAGGGATGACAGTTTTGATGGATAACAACATATAGAAGAATGATAACGGGTGTAGATATGGAATGCAACGGGCATTCCATGTGTATATTTTTATATCTATTTATATCTATCTGAGAAAATCCATAGTCAGAAAATCTATAGTCGGAGAGGCTAAAGAATGTGAAATCACAAGAGCTGCAGAGTGCAATAATAAATAGCAGGTATGTAATCCAAGTACATGGTATTCTGCTCCAAGACAAAATATGAGCAGCGGTTGATGTCCTGTATCGATGTGGATATGACGAGAAGTGTACAGAGACTGAATAGGGAATGATTATAGAGAAGTGGGTGTATTATATTTATTTGGTTATAGAGATTGTATAGAGAGAGAAAACGATCTTTATTAGGCATTGGCCAGTGGCCTTTCTGCCTCGAGATTGTATATTATGCCAAACAAATGTAAATTTGATACAACTAACCCCCTAGGAGGAAAGTTAAACGCTGTCTGGCGGCACCACATCAATTACCAATGCACACCCATATGGTAATAACCGTTCACACTTATATATGTTAAATGTAAATTTATATAAAGCTAAAACTATAGAAGTTTGATAATACTATTTTTATTTTTTAATATTAGTATTATACTAATGAATGAAGTTAACTACATTTGTATTTTATTTAAACAGATAATTATAAACCATTACTTATATCATTTAATCATAATATCCACTATAAAATCTCCTCTGCCTAGAAGAAAATAGATTTTTCAATCTAGTCCAATTAATCTCAATTGCAAAAACTAAAAGAGAGAAAGCGCTACCAAATATCAAGATCAGAAAAGCTCCCTCCATATGTTCCATAGTAAGTTTTGTCGTGGTGGTAAGTTTTTCTTTTGACATCAACGCCATTTGAATGTTCATATCGAAATAAGCTCGGGTTGCCTAAAATAATATATAATTCAACATATAGACATCATATAATACCATTCAGATACCAGTGATTCCCAGTAGTCGATTAGTCCACCTTGTCTCGCATAGCTCATAAACATGTCAAACGATGGAATGAATACGGAATTTTTTCTTAGAACACAACCGGAGTACATATGATATATATCTTCCTTCATTAGGGTGTAATCCAAAATATTAGCTTCATTACTATATTCGCCAAGTAAATAACCTAGGAATTAAAATATGAATGTATGTATAGCCATACATTGAGATGCTTAGACAGTTGTTGTTTCAGTATTAGTAGTGTTAATGTATGTGTATGCGATTTGATACTTGTTAATTATAATTATTGTATATAATTGAAAAATTGGGATCTGTTCAACAATTAATAAGTAGTAAATAACATTCACATACATTAACATACGGCTGAAGCTAATCACTTCATCAGCATGTATTTTTAGTTGATTACATTACGCACACAACTACATCACATATAGTAGTTATATTCAAATAAATATCTGCTTAGTTGTCGGAGATAAAATAATATATAGATACCCTGTTTGTAGAAAATTGATATAGCAGTATTTAGCTCAATTTGTATTTTATAGAATAAAAAAAGACCTTTATTTGGCATATCACTAACAAAAAACTACTCTTCAACATTACGAACAACAACAAAAATACATAAAAATAAATTTTATAGAATAAATAGTGTATTCTTTCTAAGCATATAATTACATTCAGTGCTTAACCAATAGTAAGCTCTAACTATAGTAATTAAAGATCTTTCTAATTTGAGGGTATTATGCTTTGTAACTGAATTAATTAATTATATAATTATATAATAGTATAACAGCTCTTAAATTAATGAATAAATGTTTATAAAAATTCTGGATCGGGTGCTTTAATAATTTAAAAATTTAAGTATATGGGAATTGAATTACTAAAGCGGTCCAATTTTCGATTTGTTCTTCAAGTATAATGCTATAATTACTATATAATAAGACCTATATACACGCTCACAAATATGAAGTATGTTATTGTGTAAATTATTGATAAGCGGAATACATAGTATATCTATCATTACCGTCATTTAAGCGAACAACACCAAATGCAAATGATCCTTCTTTAAATAATTCTGTTAATGCTTCCATTGTTTTTTCTTGAAACTTTTTTGTGAGTATGCGATAAACGGGCTACAAAGATAAGATATAGAATGAATGTAACATATCTTACAATATTTGATATTTACCCCATCGTCCTGTTCAATAGGAAACACCCAATTTTGTTGCGTCTCTCCCCATAGTAAATCACTATATGCTAAATCCTCCACTGTTGCAATTGCATCCGCATAACTGAAAATTAAATTGCTGTTTGGTTACTGATTCTGTTTTTTGTACTACTGCTAAAGTAAACAACGTCTATTCTTATAGGGTTATCAACTGTGAGATTTTTTCGGCCGGTTGGGGGAGAAACTAAGAGTAGTTTAATCGCTCAGTATTTACTTAAATTAAAAGAAAACCTCTGAAAGACTGCGAAAGGTGATACGCGACAATTCGTTTCAATGGGGTTTGAACTCACGCTCCCCAATGCTCAGTACGAAATTGATGGCGCTTCTAACCAACACTATCGGTGGTGTTGCTCTTACCACTAGGCCAGGGGTGGTCAATAAGTCGTTCGCGATCGGCCGGTCGATCGCTAAGCCAATTTTGGTCGATCGCTAGCAATGTCTTAACTTAGAAACCGTGTACACTACTTGATAAATGGAGCACTAATGACAACAAGTTGTTCGCGACACATTTTTCAAATAAAAAGGAAATCTTATGCACACAAAAGTTGGCCACCCCTGTACTAGGCCTGCTAAAGTATTATGGACTTTCGAATTCAGCCTATCTAACTGGATCAAACAATATTGAGATTTAGATATGCATATGAGTTAAATTAACACTTATGTAGTGCAGCTGTTAACTAACTTTTAAAACAAAATATATATCCAATAATGTAAGTACATATATCTAATAATGTAAGCACAGAAACACTTACTGTGGCGTAACTAGGGTACTGGAGAGGGCTGTATTGTACATCATGCTCACATAAAATTTTAAAATAAACAGTACTATAAACATTATACGACACGACCGTTCGACATTTGTGAACGCCTGTGATGTGGATGCGGAAAAAACGACCATTATGCTGTCTGTTACATCATATCGGTTTTCTGAAAACCTATAAAATATATATTTAATATTATCGGGTAAAATAACTAAAATTTGATCTAAATTTTAATAGCCTAAAAACAAAAGTACATTTGTCTTTACGCAAGTCTGCAGTATGCAATATGCAGAGAAGACAATTAAAATTTAGGGGGCAAAGCCGAAAGTTTAGAAATTTAGTAAAGTATCTCTCTCTCTCTCTCTCTCTCTCTCTCTCTCTGTGTAGATGCGTATTATTATGGGCATCTAAATGATGAGGCGACAATGTCCAGCGTGGCTGCACTGAACAAAACATATGTATCTTTATAGCGATCAGCGATCAGATCAGAGGCCTTTTCCGCTGGGAAAGGTAAGTAATCACTCGGTATTAACCCTAACTAGTAAATATCGAAATTTCAAAGAAAACTCATTATATAAAACATTACATATTGAAGATAATTGTAGTATTCGTTTGCACGTATGTGAATGGAAATATCGCCAGAGCTGTAAATCAGAAGACGCAAGTGGACCTGGATAGGACATATCCAACTCCCAAGAACGAGGGGCCGAAATCTACATGGAAGAGGGTAGTCATCGAATCTGACTAGCTGGAACTAGCTAAGAACGCTAGCGCCGGACCGACTCGGTTGTAAAATACATGCTGCGGCCCAAAGTTCTAAGTTCTATTTGCTTCCGCACGCAACCTATTCACCAGAGTTAGCCCCCTAGGATATTTATTTCTTGCAAAAATTAAAATAATGGTTCGGTTGTAAAAGGTCTGCTAGCAATGAAGAGGCGAAGTCTGTGGTTAATGTTTTTTTTTTGAGGAGCTCGACGGTTCCCACTATAAACAGGGTATCGAATCTGCTCCTGGGAAAAGTGATTGAGCTAAAAGGAGACTATGCATTTTTTTTTCTTGATTAGGTCTGTCACATATGGGGCTACCCTGGTAAATAGCCTACTAGTCACTTACCAGCCACTATTAATCACATACATAATGATCCCTCCACATAAGTATGAAATGCAAATCAGCAACCATAGTGTTGCACTAAATACTGTTACGAACATAAACCGAGTATCCCTAAAATACAAGAAGTTATATAGATAAATAATTACATTGGGTCTCAATCTCTTTTCGCCGCGATATACTAGAACGATTCAATTGTATCAAAAGAAAGTAAATCATTTTTAATTTGACAATTCGATGTAACAATTAAGAGAAATCGAAACAGAATTAATTGAATCCATTTTTAGATAATTCTTACTGAAAAAACTAGCGTCTCACTTGGAATATATATATATAGATTTGATTATGTTAAAATAATTCAATATTATTTTGAAAATTGACGGTAACAATATAAAAGTCGAAAAGGAATTGATTTGACCAAAATGAAGCAGCTATATGTTATAAGTTATATATTATTTTAGGTCTGACTCTATTTTCCAATTTAATGTCACTTGTAAGTCTTGTAAATGATTCATTTATTGGAAATAAAGATTATTATTATTATTATTATTATTATGATTTAAAGCTTCAATAACTGTAGGTGGAAAAATTAGTATGCTACAGTACAGTAATGTGGGTTATTCAATAATATTATATTCTATAAACCTTGGATTTGGTACAATACATGTAATCTTGAAATGGGCTGTATATCCTGAAAAATCCACATATAATGACCACTTTTCTAGTGGAAATACTGCACCTACAATAAAGTTAATTTAAAGACATTATTATTGCAGAAAATTGATTATACTTACCTAAACCCACATCGTAAGTATCAGATACGATTTCGCCAAATAGTCCCACTCCAGTCCAATTCGGGTACAAGGTTCCCCACATATTAATTGCAGAGAAGGTTAAGTTAATATTGTAAGTATTTGCGTACTCCACAAGTAGCCTTGTTTCAGACCCTAATACCGAACCTAAAACGAAGCAATAAATAGCCATAGAATATACCATTAGAACTTACAACGAAGAAATTATTCTGCGATTAAGAGCCTAGAAGCGCTGAAATGGGGTTAACACACATTTTCGTGGAGAAAGGCACCTTCATGAGAGCAGAGTTTTCAAAAAGTACTAGCTTACCGAACACAAATACTTGTGTTCTCCAATACCGAGTACAAGTACTTTCAAACAGTACTCGAGTACCGAATACAAGTATTAAGTACCGAGTACAATTACTGAGTATCGAGTACAATTACTGAGTATCGAGTACAATTACTGAGTATCGAGTACAAGTACTGAGTATCGAGTACAAGTACTGAGTATCGAGTACAAGTACTGAGTATCGAGTACAAGTACTGAGTACTTAAAAGTAATAATAAGTGAAACACATATTTTGATAGTCTTCTAAGTTTGCATTGCAAATTGCAATCTTTTATCTTCTAAGTAATGCAAAAGGTCTAGCTCAATTTTAAGCATTTTTATCTTAACTTTTCGAATCTTTTATTATTTTGACATCTAAAGACGATGATACTCTTCAGCATCAAAATCGCTGAAATCAAAATACCCATGGTTGTCCTTTTACAGGTCTTGATTTTTCGCATCACTTTCACTACTATCGGAATCTCAACATCTCCTCTGATGATGCTGAGATAACCATTTGCTTTATGCAGTCAATTATAATATTTGTTTGACTTATTTATTACATTCAACCAACAAACCTTATATATAGCACGTGTAGCAGCTGCAATTTTTGCGTCTTCCGATTCTAACTCAATTATATAGGAAATCCTCATACGCATCGCTTCTAAGCATGCATTTAAAATTAAGTTTGCACTAAATAGTCTAGAGCCTTGAACATCTAGTTTCCTTTTTCCCATTTATTAGCTAAGGGTGGAAGTACATTTGTAAAATAGGTGTTTGTATCACTTTTAAGAATATAATATAGGCAGTTTCGGTTTGAAATTGAATTAAACACGATTGAGATAGCTCAAGGTGTGACCCAAAACGTCCCTAATCATCTCTGCTGTCCCTGGCCTTCCTGATTTTGCCCATAGTTTTATAGGAACTTTCCTATCAAATACTTATTTGATTGCAGAAAAATGTACTCGTGTGCAGTAAAAGTACTCGAGTATATTTCCTTGATTAAAAGGCCATAAGTACAAGTACAAGCATTATACACACTACACACTACATTTAGATATAAGTAATCGTGGATTGAGTACCGAGTACAGAAAAGGCTGAAAGGTACTGGCGAGTACTTGAGTACAAGTACTCGAGTTCCGCCCAGATCTGCCTGAGAGTGATGCTTGTTGTAATATATACTTCTGGTAGGATTGATATTTGTGGTCATCAATAAAATAAATCAATCACTTTTTCCATAAGCAACAAATTAAACATTACATTTAATTTTGTATCACTAAAGCCCTTATTCAGCAAGATCCTATAAAATTAATGTATTTAATTGAATGCATACATTGAAAACTTCATACTGTCAACATCATCCACGCATGTGTTTAACATTTGAGTCATGCTCGATCTGCGTCTGATAATAAATATAATTTCTGGGGGTTGCATGGGAAACCTGATTAATTCAAGCCTGTGTGCAAAAATAATATTATAAAAACCGCATATCAATGGGTGTTAATAGTTTAGCAGAATAAAATCTAGTTTTATAAGATTTAATAGAAAATATGAATCTCATTGTCGCAAACTTATCGTCGAAAGCCAAATGATAATTATAATAATCGGTGAGGTTAAGAGGTGTTAACCTCACTGATTATTATAATGTTTGCCGGCACCTTACCGTTTCTCTGCACTGTTTATTGACATTTATAAATGTGTGTATTATTAATACTAAATTCTTTGAAGAGTATTAGTATTATTATTATTATTATTGCTAGATATAAAAAACTTACCAGTATGCGAATAAGGTATAAAATCATATGCAACCACCCTAAGAGATTTGGGTATATTATTTATTATAATATTAGAAAATAAAACATATCCATGATGAAAACTTCTATTTGCAGTGTACCAAATATCAACCAAACGCACTTGACTAAACCGGTTTTGTTCATTAAATCCTTTAGAATAAATTTCAAAATATCCTTCCTCTTCACTTGGTAATAAACTCGTCTCCTTAATCGACTCCCCACTGATATATTTAATTGCAATCACTTCAGAGACGAATCTTAAGGCAATTGTATCAAAAAAGTCGTTCAATTCGTCATTAACTACAACTATGTATCTTCTACGTTCATAACGAATAATAGAACTTGTTTTAATCTGGTATTCTAAATTGCTGAACGTTCTTGAAGCGTTAATTGCATTAATAACAAAATCTTGACATCTATCGATTTTGTTAAATAGTAACTCATTTATATCACTATAGTTGTGTTCGAATAAAATCATGGTATGATTCTCGATTGACACACCTGTCTGCTCATAAATATTGGTGACACATGAATCTTCGAAATAGTCTTGTATTATTGACGAAATTAATAAATTCAGATAGAAGTACATTGTTTCAAGGTGTATGATATGTATGTATTTGTTGGGGAATACACTTACATATTATTCATAAAGTGAATGCTATTGAACATATTTATTTATAATCAACAAATATTGAAAAAGAAAAAGCTTTTATTCTGAGGGGGGTTGGTATATAGACACAATAAATGTAAAAATAATATGTCTGATATTAATTTTACTGAAATTACAATGCACGTTATTACAATATTTGTTGTGTATCAATTATGTATAATATATAAAACAAAACGTTAACATGCATTAAATAAAATAAAGTAAATTAATATGACATTATACCATTAATAAAGTCATAATATTGTGAATTGATTAATGGTTTCCCCTCAAATTATATCTATCTGACGGTACCACATGATCTTTAGTTTCTTCATTATGTTTTAATAACATAAAAAAGTAAATTGCGCAAGTATAATAAATATCATAAAACTAATCATAGTATAATTTAAACATATAAATATATAATTACGCTACAATACTGATATATATTGCTATTATTTACAATACACACTCCAACTGAAACTATAAATGCTTGTCACATTTAATTGATTATTGATTATATTTTATTATATTAATATTTGACACATATATTTTCTCAAAGCATATTACATATATCTCTGAAGAGTTATCAGACTACAGTATATTTGATACCATAACGAAATGTATTTCCGCCTTAATTTATTACAAAAATTAATAGTTCGAGAATATTTTCAGGAAGTTGTATAATAGTTTTTTACATTGTAGTAGGTTATTTCCAAATAATATTTTATATAGAGTACGAACGCTTTAAATGTGTATGAAATGAATTTCATACCATACACGCATACAGGTATGCATTTGTAATGTATTTTTCTTACCAGCACCTATAACTCATATCGCACGCTAATTTATGACACTCAATTAAGCATATCGTGTATCGTTGCATTAGGGTTCATAACACAACGTATGCGATTTGCTTTCGTATTGTGTACATACATGTTTTTATTATTATTATACGCAGTAACTTCTAGTTACGTTTTTTATTTAGATTATTCAATCACATATTTAACAGTCTTTATTTGGACATGACTACGACATTTTTTTAACGACGTTTTGATTGCCCGTGATCACTTCTTAGTATATTTTTCAATATTATTAAAACAATACAATATGGGTTGGTTATAAAACGTGCATTGTAATTTCAATAAAATTAATAACAGGCATATTAGTTTTACATTTATTCTGTCAATATACCACCCCCTTCACAATAAAAGCTTTTTCTATTTAAATTTTTGTCGATTATAAATGAATAAATATACATATGTTCAAAACCTTTATTGGCATTTCCCTCACTGCCCCTCCACATCACAAACCTCAACAAAAATATACAAAAATAAAAATAAAAATACAATATAAATAAAAGTACTACTCCGCCAAAAAATACTAATTACCCCCATCTATCGCCGCTCCATTTGCCCTTGCCACTTTCCTCTCCCACGTCAGCATCCTGCAGATTTTCACGCCTTCCCCATCCTCGCATAAACATTCATTCAGCTTTCTGCAGTCTCCCACCCACTCTGCTTTCACACCCTCACATTCTTCGCTACTACACAGCGCACACGCGGTGTACCCTAAACCCATCCACACTTTCCTCCCTCTCTCGTCTGACCCACACCTCGCTCTTGCCATGCATACCTTGTCCTCCCTGCTCCACTCACCCCTGGCTAAGTAACTCGGGAGTCTCCCACTCACTTGCCACTCTACGTAGCCAGGGTTGTAAGAGCTCTCATTCATTCTAGTCTGCCGTTCTTGCCACTCAATATCTCTCAATCTCTCTCTTACCTCAGTTCCTAAGCTTCCCATTTCTCTCAGCTTCTCCTCTACCCACACCTCAGACATACCCACTCTTTCATACATCCTTCCTCTATCCTTTCTCCAACCACTCTCCGTCCTACTCTTACACCTCATCCATACCTCCCGCACCAGTCTTTCCTCACCCAATTCCTGCAATCTTTCTTCGAACTTCACAACCCTTACACACACTCATACTTCCACTCCACATACTCATACGATTCGTCTCCTGCAACAGCACTGCTCTCGGTGTCGACCTTTCGAGACCCAGCAGACTCTTCAGGAGCACACCTTGCTCTCTCTCTATCACATCCCACTCACGCAATCCCCACACTTCCACTCCATACAACAGAATAGGTTTTACACACGCATCCCAGATCTTGCACGCCATTACGAGGTTACCGCCCCACAACCTCTCTCATTTCCTTCTCGCTATTCCCCAAGCCATTCTCGCTTTCGCTTGCATACTTTCCACATGCACCCTAAATACTCCTCCACTGTCAAACCAGAAACCCAAATATTTAAAGACATTCACTCTCTCAATCATCCTTTCCTTCCATTTCAGCTCTTCCACTCTACCCCTTCTACCCCTATTCCTAAACATCATCCATTTAGTCTTCTTCACATTCACTACTAGCCCTCTCCTATCCATGTACCTTCCCATTCTTTCCAACATCTCTTGCATCTCTTCCACTATCTTGGCTACTAATACTATGTCATCCGCATATGCCAGCATCAACACCTTGGTTCTCCCCACCACGACCCCTCCAGCCTGTCCTCTCCTCAGCAGTTCCTCCAACTCGCTTGTGTATATATTGAACAGGAGGGGGCTTAGCGGGCACCCTTGCCTTACACCCACATTCACCCTAAACTTCTCAGACACTTCTCCATTCACTCTCGATTTTGCCCACGTCTCTTTATATATACTTCTCATCCACTCTACTCCTTCCACTTCCATACCCAATCTATCCATACATTTCACCAGTTTTCCCCTAGGAACTGAGTCATATGCCGCTTTCAAATCCACAAACACCGCATACACTCTCCCTTTGCACTCCAACGCTTCCTCCACCATTCTCGCAAGCGTGAAAATCTGCTCCCTCGTCCCTCTTCCCTTTCTGAAACCCCCCTGGCATTCCGGCAGCAGCCCTTTTCTATCCACTTCCCTCGCTAGTCTATTTTTCACAATTGTCATCATCGCTTTGTATCCCGCATTCATAACGGTAATACCCCTATAATTATTTACGACCGATGCTGCTCCCCCTTTGTGTACCAGGACCACCACCCCCACACGCCATTCTTCCGGCAGTTCTTAGTCACCACTCCAGACTCTATTCAAAACCTCCAGTAACTTATCTTTTCCTTCCTCTGTTAATCTTCAGCCCATCTTCCCCCGCCGCCGTTCCCAGTTTCAGCTGCCCTATGGCCACGTCGAACTCTTCCCGCGAAAACGCCTCCCTTCCTACCACCGGTCTCGGACTCCCTAAATCCACCTCGGACCCCGCAATCTCTCTACAGCTCTTCTCCCACTCTGCCAGCTCTATGCTAACGTTGCTCTTTTTTACGCTTCCCCTCAGAATTTCCCACAACCCTTTCTCTGTCACACACTCCTTCAACCTCGTTTCTACCTTCTGCAACTCCTCTAACTTCTTCCTCTCGCAGGTTCCCTCGAACTCCCTCTTCGCCTGATTGGCCCTTTCCACTTCACCTCTCCCATTTCTCCACTTCGCCATTGCTCTTCGCCAGCTCGACTTCTTCACCCTACATTCCTCGTCAAACCAACTCTCCCTCTGCCCCCCACTCTTCTTCTTCTCCAATGCAGCCACCATCACTCTCTCCAACTGGAGCATCGAATGCACATCCTCCCACTTGACGCGTTTTAGCTTATTTTGTCAATAATGCAAGACTATTTCGACAAACAACAAACACTTTTATAAAACATATATAACTGTGAATCCCTTGGCAATCTACTTATCTAGATTTCGATCTTATTAGATCTCATCAGTGTATTCACACAATATCTCTAGTGGTTAGATACAAAAATGATACAATTAACTCCCTAGGAGGCAAGTTAAAACGCCATCTGGCGGCACCACATCAATTAATAATGCACACCCGTGTGATAATAACCGGCAATGCCATGCTCATGCTATCAAGATCACCGGGTAGTGCCCTCTATGGAATAATATTCCAACAGAGTGCTTGAGATATCAGCACAAGGTCAATCATATAAAACATATATAAGTGTGAATCCAGCCCTTAGCAATCTACAAACAGTTTTATAGTTTTTTGAGAAAATTTCCACCATATCTACCTGTATCAAGTTGTCAATTTGTCCATTCAATAGTTTATGGAATACATTAATTTTATGAGACTTTGGTAAATATGGGCATTCTTGATAAAAACAAAGTCAATCTTATAAAACATATATAAAAGTAAATCCACCTCTTAGCAATCTAAATATATACAATATGTAGATTGCTAAGAGATGGATTCACACTTATATATGTTTTATAAGATTGGCTTTGTGCTGATATCTCAAGCACTCTGTTGGAATATTATTCCATAGAGGGCACTACCCGGTGATCCTGATGGCATGAGTATGTTGACGGTTATTACCATATAAGTGTGCACTGCTAATTGATGTGATGCCACCAGATGGCGTTTTACTTTCCTCCTAGGGGTTAGTTGTATCATGTTTGTATATAACCACTCGAGATATTGTGTGAATTCATCCTCACTAGCTAAGCTACACTGATGAGATCTAATAAGATTGAAATCTTATTTAACCCAATACACTTTCCCTAGCTTTGTTGCACTGTTTATAGTAAGAACCGTTGAGCTTTCAAAATAATCATCAACCGCAGTCATCTCTTCATTGTTACCAAATCTAACCAAAGAGCCATTTATTTAAGTTTGGAAAGAGAAAATATTCCAAGAAACAAAATCTATCGAATAGGATGCGTGATGAAGCAATTCGAACTTAAACTCATTGATTTTGGTCATTATGGCTCGCAACCTTAAAACTGACCATGACATTGTCTACAGATTCGCCTTTGGAGCCGATTCTCCCATTTCAGTCCATTGTGTTCACTGTTCCTTCATCTCAGATGTGAAGTGTGATGGTCCTATGATTCAACCATGGTTATGAATCGAGGCAAAAACACTTCTCGGCGCTGTTTTTGTTCCATTTTAAGCAAACGCGGCACCCATATTACACACATTTAATGTACAGTACTTTTTGAAATGCCTACCATGTCTGTTAGCTCGTGAACTTTTTGTCGACGGTGACCGTCGACTAAAATTTCAAATGCCATTTTATGGATTGTCTTCACAATTTTTGACGTGGGGACCTCATTTCGTCCATTACTGTAATGTTCATCTTGGCAGCTCGTACGGCCATGTTTAAACTGTGCACCCAATATTTTATTGTTGTAACCGAGGGGGACAGACTCCTTCAGAGTAGAATCAAGCTCATCATTGATATTGGTTGAACTGAGAACGTATCACGTAACGATGAACTCCCTGATTAAAAAAAGTCTAAGAGCTCTCAATATTGATTGCTGTCAATCATCAAACTTAAATTTTATGAGGCAATAATTCGTACTTCTGGGAATTGTTTCTATTCCTCTTAGCTGACGTCACTTGAGACACACCTACTCTCTATGCGCTCTCTGCCCTACTCCTACATATCACACCTACCGCACCGGGCGATTCTTCCTGCGCCTTCAGTCCATCCTCAAAATTCCCTACCCTCCTACACAACTCCTGCCACATGCTCATCCGATTCGTTTATAGCGGAGCACCATCACAGATGTCGACCTTTCGAGTGATGGCAGACTTTTCAGGAACCAGCGTTGCTCCTTTTCTATTAAATATTACTCTAGCAATACCCATTTCCACTCCATACATCGATATTGCCTTCACTTACGCATCCGATATCTTACACGTTATTACTAAAATTCCATCTCACCAGATTTTTCATTTTCTGCTTGCTACCAACTAGGCTCTTGGAAACCAACATATGTCTCAGTTCCTAGAGGTATGTTAGTGGAGTGTATGAAAATATTAAGGGGCTCAGTTTAACTGCAAACATCTGAGTAAAAAACACTCCTCTTCAAATTGCGGGTATGATTTTACCTGCGTCAAATGCGCAGGCTCTCATACACATATACATACGCATACCCGTGAAACATATCCCGCCATCAGCACAAACTGCACCAGCAGTTATCCTGCCAATTATCGGGGATGTACAAGCTTTCCTAAGCGTAAAACCCAACCGAACTCTCCAATGCGGCCAGGTCTCTCCTACTTCCGCGCTACAGTCCATAAGAGGTCTGAAATCAACCCAGCTCGACGCCTAGTAGTAATGAACATTTAGAAGTGTGCGTTCAAACCCCATCGGGGGGATGTTTCACCTATCACAGTTTTTCGTAGGTTTTCTGTGAAGTTAAGGTAAATATCAAATGATTAACCCCTTTAAGCTTCCCCCTTTACCGGCGGAAAAGCCCCACGGCTGATAGCCCTATAAAGATAGAAGTTATACATTAATTATTTTATTTGATTTTATAAATACAAAATATAATCTGAGAATTCGAAGAGGTTCTACACAAACGGATTACTTTCATAACTCCGAGTCATAATCCAATCTGCGATTAAAGCGTCACTCGACTTTGACATATAAAGCGGCATTGCTATATGTAAGTCTATGTATATTAAAGTATGAAATGAAAAGTTAACAAGAAACATCTATCAGTTACATGTAATTACGGGCTACAGTTAAATAACCTTTATACAATCCAGCCTAATAGTTACATTTGTTAAATGTTGTAATTAAATTACAATTTACGTACACACATATAAATAAATAAATAGAATAGTAAATAGTAATCCAAAATTAACAACCAACCCCCATTCCAGTGCTATGTTTTAAATAGGGGTACAGCATATGTTAATATCACTCTAATTATAGTGTATGTATATTGTATATCACTATTATCATATTCAACCTAATACATTATATTTGCCATTTTAAATGTGGCTCATTATAGAACATACTTATAGCATTGATAAGAGATATAATTTTTGTAATTATCACTGTAATCAAGTAGTTATGTACACTACATGTGTATACCAATAAATAATCAACCAAATGCAACTATGCTAATGCATTAGTAACATTTTACGACCCTTGACTTTACTATAAATCACATAATTTTTACAGTTGAAATTACGATATTTGGTACAGATTTTCACGGATTAAAATCTTTTTGATGTTTGACAAATATAATATTTCCAATTGGAAAAAATAATTGACTATATTCATTTACAAATAGAATTATAAATAAACTTTTTCTTACAAAGTAACGTGTTAATTTATTTATAAACAGATACGACTTGAGTTGATGATATGATACAAATGTAAGTGTTTATTTCAGTTCAAGTCCCTTTGTCTGTTCGGTTTCTGAATCAATGAATTCCATCAGTTTGTTTTTATAACTCTATGACCTAACAGTTGATACGTTTGTGGTAATATAGAATAAAAATAAGAAATCAATTATCGAGGAATAGTTTCCATTATATTGTTCATTATGACAAAATAAGTAACAAGAACTAAATGTTAAGTATGTATTTTCTTATTTTGTGATCATTAATGATCCTAAATGTTCCGTATTTTCGTAGTTACCTTCTATCTTATTTCATATTTATTTTTTATTACCATAAATACCACTATGATCTGCTAACATATGTGTACATGTATATGCGTTCATATGCATATACATGCGTACATTTAGTACATTCATTCGCGTTCGTCATTCCAAACAAACTATTTCAAGCAACTATTACGGTAGCAGCAAACAAACAAACAATAATAAATATGGAGTGACTAGTAGTTCCAATGACTATTTGGTATATTACTACGTCGTTCTTGCTATTTCCCCCAGCTATTTCGAGCACCTATGATGGTAGCAACCAAACAGAATAAATACAGTTAAATAGGAGTGACTAGTAGTTCCAAGGACTATTTCGTATATTATTACTTCGTTTTTGCAATTTCCCCCCATGCGTTTTGGGAAATAATAATGGAGATGCGTTATGGAGTCGATTTTGAAGGTAATTGTATTCGTCGTAGATTCTAAGCTGATTTTGATAATGCTCATTATAACTCATATGTGTATTATACATCAGCGATGGAGAACGCGTACTTGTTCGTTGTTTTACATTATATTGAGGTATACTTGCAGTTTCATTGTACACTCTCTCCGCGAAATGATTATCAGAGTAAATAGGAGTCTTAGGATGTTTGATATTCAGGTCTTGTAATGTTTTAATCTTTTTACCAATTTCTCTCATGCTATCAGTAAAGTTTGGTAGAGAAGCCGGTTGAGTCGCTACAGTGAATCCTGGATGTAGATTGTAGAATTGGTTGGACGTAATGGAATTGATGTATCCAGCAATTCCAGGGTCAATTGTAGTTGAAGGTGTGTCGCCTAGCACAAATTTATGGTTAGCATATAAGAGTTAAAAGGAAACTAATTTGTTAATTATGATCAGAAAATGTACATAAAAGTGCATTGCTTTTTATCCAAAGTTTGTGTATGAAATTTCAGCAGTGACCGATAAATAAAATTTGGCCGTTACCTAAGTAGCCGAAAGCGAATCTTCGGTTGGATACTAATTAAAAAAGAAGTAGCGAAAATCGAATAATATTGCAATATATTAATATTACCTATTTCCATCATACCATGGTAAAACGGTAGGGAATACGTTAGACTGCTGGGTGTGGTATGTCCGTGTGGTTGCCCATAAATAAGGTCCGGCGTAATGTAATTGCTGTTATATTTACAAAAGCTGGATTGTACCTCAGATGCACTCATAGTTGTGGTAGTACTGTATCGTGGTATGAATTGGTGATTTGTATTAACGTTGCTTACGGCTGGAATCTGAGAACACTCGTTCGGATACATCTGTAATTGGCTGCAACTGGGGGGTGTATTAAAACCATGCTGACCCGAGCTGTACGTCAAGCTCGGATTGCTTGAAGTTATTATCGTATTTAGATTTGTAATTGGCATGTTGGAGACTGGCACATTACTTAAACTATCAGTATGTAGAGGATGTGAAGTTGACGCCAATTGTTGCTGATATGAATTAGTTGGCAGTAAACTACCATTGCTCCTATATTGACTTTCGCTATTCGCTACACCATGGCATGATGGTGTTAATTGCTGGTATGTGTTATTTACTAATTTGTCCTGACTAGATTCGACCTGAAGAGCAATTTTATTAGGTATTGTTGCAGACATGCAATGCTTATCCTGTTCACTGGAAAGATTTGTTTTGGAACACAATCCATCATTATTATCTGTGCATCTTACTGATTTCGATGGTACAAATATTTCATGTAAACTATCAGTTTGATGAGTATCACCCATATTTGTAGATTTTGTAAGTTCATTACCAGTCACTAACTTAGTTGAATTTCCGATATACATCTGTTTTTGCTCTTCAAAATTTTTATTCTGCATTTCAACTGCATACAGATACATTTGTCGCTGTTCTACAAGCCAGTTATCAGTAATTATACGTTGATTGCAATTCTTATCTAGTAGTATCTGCTGTTTTGTTTGCTGATATCGTTGATGTAGTTCTAAGAGCCATTTACCAATGTTAGAAACTATATACCGATTGAGACCATTTGTACTATCTACTTTACCATTAGACGGTTTTAATAACACCTGATGCATTTCATGAACCATTAACTTGTGTGAATTTAACTGTAAAATCTCGTTCAAGCCATGATCCAGCACACGTTTGGAATGGCCAATTAGCTGGAAAGCATGTTCGTAAATGAAACTACACATATCGCAAGGCAGAGAAGGATCTATTACTTCTAAATTATCATCAGCAATATCCTGAACATGCTCATTGTAGAACTTCCTGCGTTCGTCCTCAGTAATCATTTCATGCATTACAAACTCTTGACTTAATTGTTGAAATTGTTTTTTTGGATCTGTCTTGTCATGAAAAGGATTAAACTGAAAGAGCTGCGCTGAAATTTGTTCTCGTAGCTCTTCTTCGGTATGTGGAATCAGCAACTGGTTATCGGTTTCTATTTTTGTTGAACTACATGGCAATGTGGACTTTTGGTATAGTGATGGTTCGCTGTTGTAGCTTTTGGTTGTAGTTGCATGGCCGGGATGACTCTCTAAATTCATCTGCGTCATATATTATTATTTAATGCTATAATAATATTTGAAATATACTTACATTTAATATTGATATGTATGTAGATAGAAGTAATTTGAAATTAACTGTCCTCCTATCGCTTGCTTTTATTTTACAATTATTTGGTTACTTAGCTACGACTGGTATCTTTATAAATTTAATTAAAATAATTAAAATCTTATTAAACTGTATTTTAAATCATAAATGTGGATAATTATATTATACACAGTACACTGTTTTAATTTTATATTAGAAAATTACCATTTTTAAAATGTATACATAAAACACTTCTCATTAACATCGCCCGATAGTAAAATATATTAAAATATAAACTCAAACTTATTTAGTACGAGCTGAAAAGTATTATTTATATATTATATTTTTGATATAAAATACTAAAACTTAAAATTGTGACAACCAGCACTTTATTCTTGTAACTGACATTTATATTTGTTGATCTCTAAAAATAAGTATTCCAATCGGTCGAAATTGCATTCAATCGGCTGCGTTTCGTTGGACCGAGAAATAGAAGACAGCAGGCGGTTCATAATAAATCACCTTGAATATGCATTGCCATATGTAAATATATATTAAAAATCTTCGAGAGTTGAATTCAATAATTATAGTGGCAATGTACTAAAATAAATAGGCAAGATATAACTTTTTCCTAACACTGCCATTACTAATCGTATTCCGCTATACATTCTTCATTGTTGTTGTTTTTACAAAAGTAATGACTTATATACTATTAAGTAAGTTATAGAATGTAAAATATGTTTCATTTAATAATAATTTTAAAAAACTGTTTATATGTAAGTCTCCAGTTGTTATATTGTATAGAACACGCAAGTAATGTAACCGTCTATAACTGTGTCGTAAACTTTGCAGTGAATAATATTTTGCAATATTACATGCTTGTTGTATAATATCCTATTATACTACATAGAACTAGGCTAGAACATACAAAAAGAGTTATGTGAAAACTGTACAATAATAATAAATCTAAATCTGTTGTTAAAAAACAGAAAAAACAACAATAAACCAAACAAGCTTGTTATTGGTATTTGGTCAAGGATGCACCCCTGCTGGTAAGCCGCCACTCCACTCGGGGCTTTTCTGGTCATATGTAATGGTTTTATGGAGGTGAATTGCGCAAAACAAATTTGGTTTAGTTTAATCTTGTGTGTAAATAAATGGGGAGAGATATTAATTTTACAACTGTAATAAAATATAGGATACTTTTAGATACAAATCAAATATTGTTACCACTATATGATTGCATCTTGGAACACAATTTATGTTTAATGTTTTTGGAAATTCCTGTACTGTATAGAGATTAGATGAGCGAATACGCAAATAAACAAATAAACATTGGATGCATTTATTGTTCTGTAATGTCTAATTTGGAGAGATAGTGAAACTATAAAAGGCTGCAGCACATGAAATGTGTCTATTCGATTAGTGATTAGGAAATTGCATATACAATGATCTTTAAAAGCGTAATTGTGTTGTTAATCAGTTTCGTCACTGTAGGTAAGCGGAAAGTGTTTTTTTTTAAATTAACCATCATACATTATATCAGTTATTTCTGATGTTACATACATTTATAAATTATACTTTTTACAATGTAACGTTAACGATAATTATATAGTAATTACAATTTCCCGCATTATAAGTTCATTATAATCTACAAATATGTAGAAATTTCCTTCATTCAATTGCCCAGAAATTGTAAATTTGATGTATTACATTTCTATTTATTATATATAGGTTCTTGTCTTGTCACACTCCTCAATGCTGTCACCAATGACCTGGACATCTTAGTGGTAAGGAGTTGTTGTTATTGGTTGTGACCATTTTGTTTTAGTTTAGCTTGATTTAATTAGCTCAAGATTAGATATTCTATTAATTTTTGTTAGTATTTTTAAATCAGTCCTGTTCTTATTCCTTTAAGTAAATTATTGAAATGTTTTATTCCTATATTTATGCCATTCTGTAACGCTGATGGCCGGATTTGTTATTCCTATTATTTTTCTTCTTATATCGTGTCCGCTTCTTCTTTCCTTTTTCACTCCTCCACACGTATTGTCCGCTTAATTAGCAATTATGGTAAGTACCGCATAAATAGACTGGCAGAGCCATCCGTGATGCAAACGACATGATGTTGATCAACTTGGTGATGATTAATCAATGATTATACATATTGGTACGAATTGAATATGCAGTCGATAATTAAACAATTGATATTTTTTGCAAGTAACCAAACGTCTTTTTATGAACAAATTTAAGAATAATCTATATCGAGAGTGAGTGAAAAAAAAACACTGGAATAAACTGTTTCTGTATAGCAGCAAATAGTAGATCGGGCAGGAGCCGAGCAAATAAACAATCATAATGATCACTATTTTTTTTAGGCCACGCTCTTCAGTGTTTGGAATGCCTTGGTGGAAAAAAATGTGTTAACTCTGAACAAAATATAAAACTGAAAGATTGTACTACTGTGGAGTATGATGACTTTGGGTTTCCAAAAATCTTTAAATTGCCTTGGCATCTACTACTAACGCCTGAACAAATATCAAACACAAAACTTAGAAAATCAGAACCCTACGAATACAACTGCGTTCATGCTGGTATGTATTAATGCCTACACTGATTGTGACTTTATATCGTTTTAAATGATTATTTAAAATATTTGCAGGCTTGTCGAATAACGTCGCAATGCGTAGTTGCTGGATAGGCGAACCGCAAGACTTTCAAACTATGACAGATGAAATCATCATGGCGTCTGAGTTTAGTATGTTTTCCGAGCTCTGTGCAACGGATGGATGTAATCAAAAGAATGAAGCGAGTAAGTGTGGAGGATCTGAAGATTCAAATAACGCCGCCACATCCATTATAACACTGGGAGTAATGAGCCTAATTATACCTCTTGTAAACTTTTTGGTTCGATAAATTGTTATTATTATAGTACAACAATGTAGCCTGTTTTTTAATTAAATTATTTTAAATGTGGCTAATTAATGATTAATCAATTATCTCTGTAATATACGCTCACTCATTCTACCGCATAATACTGAAGTTATAAGATCGGCCCCTGTATACTGCTACGTTTAATAATAATAATAATAATAATGTTTAATAATAATAATGTTTATTGCCGAACAGGTAAACCCAATTACAGTGCAACAAAATAAAATCAATATGAAAAATAGTACATTCTAACAATAATTAACAACAAGATAATAAAAAATAATAACAAACAATAAAAATAAACACTAAAATAATAAACAACAATAATATCTAAAGCAATACGTATAAAATAAAGTTAAAAATTAACAAAGTTAACAAAAATCCGGATTCTGTAAAAAGTCTACATATTAAGTAAATCCCGCAAATGTGTATATGCCGCACGTTTAAGTGTATGGATATTGTCGTGAAATACGTCAATATCAATATCTGCAGCTAGTTCATTCCAGATATTGCAGATTCGATAGATAGGAGAGTTAGCCAATAAGTTTATTCTAGGAGTGGAATTATAAAAAACAAACGAGTTTCGCCTGCGCACAGATGGAACGTTTATGTTAATTTGAGACAAAAGATTGGGTGAATCAAGTCCATTATTCATTAATTTATTAAGAAAACATAAGCCTATGACTTTTCTTCTGTCAGCCAATCGAAGAGCATTAAATTCGTTTAGTAATGTTGGATGACTAAATCCTCGGGTCGGATAGTAATGAAACTTCTTGTGCCACAGATATTTGAAAAACTTACGCTGAACGGACTCAAATTTCATTTGTGTGAATGCTGTAACTAGTAGACCAGATAATACAACCATACTCAAGAATTGTCCGTACGAATGTTTCGCAAAGTATCTCGATAGTAGCAATGTTTGAGATGCCTTTACTGTTTATAATTATAAATCCCAGCATCCTATTGCTTCTGGAAACAATGTCTCGTATATGATTGACATAGGTTAGTTTACTATCGAATAGTATGCCCAGATCTTTAATGCTGTCACTGCGACTAAGTAACAGATCATTGCAAATGTAGTCAAATCTCACTGATTGTACGCGACGGGAATAAGATACGACTTTACATTTACTTTCATTGAGGGAAAGGTTATTATTTGAACACCGTAACTCAATTTGTTTGATACTTTCATGCATTTTGAGACAGTCACTGAGACTAGTAATTATGGAGAAAATCTTTAAATCATCAGCAAACATTAAGTGGTTGCAACGCAAATTCATACTTAAGTCATTAATAAATAATATAAACAGGAGAGGACCTAGATTTGATCCTTGTGGAACTCCGGACGATGCATAATATTCTGACGACTTTATAGAACTATAGCAAACATATTGTCTTCGATTACATAGGTAAGACTTAAATAACTTTAACAGTGCTGTACTAAAGCCAAAAGTCTGAATGTCATGATCAATACAATCAAAAGCTTTGCTAAAATCAAAATAGATGCAATCTACTTGACCCCTATTATTCAGTGCTATCGATGTGAACTGAGAAAATTCACAAAGATTTGTGATGGTAGATTTCTTCTTCATAAAGCCATGTTGATGATAAGATATTAAATGGTTGACCTTTGGATAAATGTAATCGTGAATTATAATTTCAAAAACTTTGGAGAAATTTGAAAGTAATGCAATTGGTCTGTAATTTTTGACTTCACTTATAGAGTTAGCTTTAAAAACCGGACTAATCTTTGAGATTTTCCAAACCTCAGGATAGGTTCCACTATTCAAAATTAAATTATAGATGTGAGTTAGGGGTTTGGCAAATAGATAGCTACAATCACGAACTAAAAAGCTGGAAATTTGGTCATCTCAGTTTTAGTTCACACTGACAAGATACTTGCGACAAAAATCTCACATGTCCGTTTACATTATGACGAATAATTGTCGCAATTTTCTGTCGTACGATCAACTATTTGTCAACATTTTCGAATACTCACAGACGTGTTTACACCTAATTATATACTTGAGCAAACGCTGCTCGCGTCGGAGTAGCTATTATTTGGAACATGGCGCCTAAAAATTAAAAGATCTCCAGCTATGATAATTCTTACTAATGATCATAATAATACAAATGAAAAGAAAAAAGTGCTAGATAGGGAGTGGATTTTAAGAAGAGATACTACAAAAAAATATTGAATTAATTAAAAATTAAAGATCCAGGACAGTTTAGAAATGCATTCAAATGTCTGCATCAGCTCTTGAGGAATTTTTAAAGAATCAAAAAATCATCCAATTAGTGGGAAATTCAAGGAAATTTCGAGCTAGAATTTCTACATGAATCAATTTTAAAGAAACAACATTATTATTTAGGTTTGGTAAAGTAGTAACCATATCCAGTTGGTGGCTAAATAGATTACAGTTTATTGGGAATTTATTATTAGTATTTAATACAATTTCATAATTATTTTGACGCCTGTTCCCTTCTTCGAACTACCGATTCAATTATAATTGGCCGCAAGATTCAAAAACACATAAACACATATATTCGTAAATAATTCAAGTATTATACAATGAAAATGTTTACGTCGTTGTCCGACTATTACTTGTTTTCGGTAGACGTTATGTTAATCATAGTATTAACTCGCAACTAAACTCGCCGAAATATCGAAACCGTTTCGATGTTTTGCAAGTTATCGCGTGATTGCATATTTAGGTATTTAGACTAGCAAGTGATGCTGTTTGGAAAAAGTTCGGAAAGTAGTCTATCGCAAGTCCTGATAAGCAGACTTGCTGTGGTGTTTACATACGACACGGGACACGCGACAGCAGTGTCCGACAGCAACTCACGCGAGATTTCTCGCCAGTCTAAACCTAGTACGCCATAGAACATGGTGTCATTGTTCTAGGAGAGAGAAACTGCTATGACAACAAGTTAGAGAATCTTGTAAAAGGACTACTATAACGGCGAATGTGTACAAAGACATAACTTAATAATTAAGAACTTGAAAGCGGATACAAGAAAAAAGACCCCAAAATTATGCCCAGAAAACCCTTCTTCCGCAAGACGACTGCATGGTACATGAATTGTTCAAGAAGTAGGCGTTGGTTTTTTATCGAATGATGACTTGGAAAACTCTGTGGAGCTATTTTATTCAGAATTACTAACAGATTTTAAAACTGGGATACCGGTATGCCGGATGAATTTTAGCGTATTTTTTTAAATGCTGGTATTTCGGTTTTATTGATATTACGCAATTGAATATCATCAACAATACGATCAATATTCTAAATTATTTATATGACACTTATACAATATTTTTATTATATTATAATTATGTTGCTGCATAACAACAATAGGCGTTTTCGTTTAACATGGTTTATCCTTGCTAGTCGCCCCGTGGCGTGCAATATCGTTCAGGTCTTGCGGTCGTGCACCGCCGGTTGTAAGAGCCGAGGTAGAATTATGCGCATCGGAAGCGGCAAATAGTACAAGAAACTTTAAGCCCGTACCAGCCCAGAATGATAAACGAAAGGCACTAATGTTACATACCGAATGCGCACCGCTGCTGGTAAGTGTCCAACTCAATCAGAATGTAATATATAAATAGGTAATTGCTCAAAACAAATCTTTTGTAAATATTAATCTTGTATGACAATATATGATGAGTAACATTAATTATATGAGTGTAATAAATTATTCTAAATAAAGCTGTTCGCGCTACATTAGTTTTTAATTTTCTTTGACAAACTGTACCCTTTTTACCTGTCTATAAATATTGTTTTGAATAACCCGTAGAAGTTTATAGTTTCGTTCATGTTCATTTTATGACATCTTCACGTCTTATCTTTTTTTTTGGGGCATCTTATTTACAATTTGAATCCGCCCATCCGCTACTGTAAGGGATTAACTTTATGGTACGCAGCCGGTACATTACAGCACTGTACCTCTAATCACTTGAACATCCGCGTCAAAACAACACATCTATAAAAGGGATATCTGTATTTCTTTAAGTCATAATATTCAAAAGTTTTATATCATATTTCACGGTACAATTATACTTACGTTCCTTGTAATTCGGTAGGTAGAAAATATATCAAAGTTAATCCTTAGAAATTGTCTTAATTATCAACCACCGTCCGTTGGCAAAGGCCGCCAAAATAACAGTGGAAACTGATAACTGCACTTAAATGGATAGTGCTTTGTCTAGAATAATAAGCTCCAATCTTGAGTTTGAGGAATACTTACTAGAAGATGGATTGCATTAATACTGATATATACCAAAATCCTTTTATATCTTTTCACGAATTGTATACAATTCATGATGGGATATAATGCATATTTGCAACATATTTACAGAAAAATATCATCATCTCTCATGTTTCTACACTATAATATGATTAGTTTTATGTATACCTGTTAGAGATATGCCTCATTCTAATACGTAGGCGTCAATTACTAAATTCGAATTATAATGCGATAAAAAGCGATTATACAATTTTATTTTTTTATTTTTGTGTGTTTTACAATACTGGCCTTTATGGAGTTTCAGAGATTCGACTAACGGGTCGCCATTTCCTAAGAGGTATATATCTAGTAACGTTCATATTTGGTTATATTTTTTAGTTTGTTGTTACACATTCAACAATTAAACAGGAGAAGAATTTAAAGTTATTAGATTTACAAATGTACAATTACATGATAAAGAACATTTTAATTTTAAAATAGTGTTTCTATTACTAAATAGCAATAACACTGAAATACAATAGAATACTTTCTTTTAAAATAATTTAGTATAATTCATACAAATGTATTTGATTAGGTCATGCTGCTGCTAACTGTGAGGGAGATGTCACATGTGGTAACTACGCACTGAGACACAATACCAACAATACCACGGAATGTAAGGAAACAGACAATTTTAAGTGTACAAATTGTATTAAGAAAAATTCCTTTATAGGATTATATTTAGATGTAAATCATAACACTTACTGTGCTTTGTTAGAATATTCAACTTAGAACATACAAAAAGAGTTATGTGAAAACTGTACAATACTTATATTACACATATATTGCTACTTAATAATAAATCTAAATCTGTTGTTAAAAACAACAATAAACCAAACCAGCATGTGATTGGTATATAGTCAAGGATGCACCCCTGCTGGTAAGCCGCCATTCCACTAGGGGATTTTCTAGTCATAATGTAATGGTTTTATGGCGGGGAATTGCGCAAAACAAATTCGTTTTAGTTTTAATTTTATGTGTAAATAAATATTAATTTTACAACTGTAATACAATATAGAATTATTTTAGATACAAAGCAAATATTGTTACCAGTATATGATTGTATCTTGGAACACAATTTAGGTTTAATGTTTTTGGAAATTCCTGTATATACTAGAAGTAATAAAATTAAATAATATTTGTAAATATTATCACAGTATATAATTACTTGTTGTAAGATAATTCATTAATTTCTTCCGTTAATTTTAAAATCAAAAACATCTGAGGTTAGGACAAGACATTAAGAAACTATTCACAATTTTAAATAATGTACACAAAACAAAAAAGTCGGATTTTAACTTACTCTATATAACCAATTTTGTGTTAAGGCACGAAATGTGTTCTTATTAGACTAATTTAAACTAAATCGCAGAGGGTGTTTATGTTAACATTTTAATTATAAATCGCATTTAAGGCAAATTATTATTTTGCTTATTTATTTTCGCTAGATTACAATATAATGGAGTATTCGGAATAATCGATCGAGTACCTGCACTTTGGTGCTAGTCCAATTATTTACAAAACTTGTATAGAGATTAGATGTGCGAATACGCAAGCAAACAAATAAATATTGGATGCATTTATTGACATTCTGTAATCTCTAATTTGGAGAGATAGTGAAACTATAAAAGGCTGCAGTATATGAAACGTGTCTATTCGAGTAGTAATTCGAAAATTGCACATAAAATGATCTTCAAAAGCGTAATTGTGTTAATTAGTTTCGTCTCTGTAGGTAAGCGGAAAGTATTTTTTTTTAAATTAACCATCATACATTATTTCAGTTGTTTCAGATGTTGCATACATTTATGAATTATACTTTTTACAATGTAACGTTAACGATAATTATGTAGTAATTACAATTTCCCGCATTATAAGTTGACGAAAATCTACAAATAGGTAGAAAATTTCTTCATTCAATAGCCCAGATATTGTAAATTTGATGTATTACATTTCTATTTATTGTATATAGGTTCTTGTCTTGTCACACTCAATGCTGTCACCAATCCATTGACCTGGACAGCCTAGTGTCAAGGAGTTGTTGTTGTTGGTTGTGACAATTTTGTTTTAGTTTAGCTTGATTTCATTGGCTCAAGATTAGATATTCTATTCATTTTTGTTTAAGTATTTTTAAATCAGACCTGTTCTTATTCCTTTAAGTAAATTATTGAAATATTTTATTCCTATATTTATGCCATTCTGTAACGCTGATGACCGGATTTTTTGTTCCTATTATTTTTCTTCTTATATCGTGTCCGTCTCTTCTTTCCTCTTTCACTCCTCCACACGTCTTGTCCGCTTAATTAGCAATTATGGTAAGTACCGCATAAATAGACTGGCAGAGCCATCCGTGATGCAAACGACATGATGTTGATCAACTTGGTGATGATTAATCAATGATTATACATATTGGTACGACTTGAATATGCAGTCGATAATTAAACAATTGATATTTTTTGCAAGTAACCAAACTGAAAGATGTCTTTTTATGAACAAATTTAAGAATAATCTATATCGAGAGTGAGTGAAAAAAAACACTGGAATAAACTGTTTCTCTATAGCAGCAAATAGTAGATCGGGCAGGAGCCGAGCAAATAAACAATAATAATGATCACACTATTTTTTTTAGGCCACGCTCTTAAGTGTTTCGAATGTCTTGGTGGAAAAAAATGTGTTAACCCTGAACAAAATATAAAACCGAAAGATTGTACTACTGTGGAGTATGATGGCTTTGGGTTTCCAATAATCTTTAAATTGCCTTGGTATCTACTACTAACTCCTGAACTAATATCAAACACAAAACTTAGAAAATCAGAACCCTACGAATACAACTGCGTTCATGCTGGTATGTCTTAATGCCTACACTGATTGTGACTTTATATCGTTTTAAATGATTATTTAAAATATTTGCAGGCTTGTCGAATAACGTCGCAATACGTAGTTGCTGGAGAGGCAAACCGCAAGACTTTCAAACTATGAAGGAAATCATCATGGCGTCTGAGTATAGTATGTTTTCTGAGCTCTGTGCAACGGATGGATGTAATCAAAAGATACATGAAGCGAGTAAGTGTGGAGGATCTGAAGATTCAAATAACGCCGCCACATCTATTACAACACTGGGAGTAATGAGCCTAATTATACCTCTTGTAAACTTTTTGGTTCGATAAATTGTCATTATTATAGTACAACAATGTAGCCTGGTTTTTAATTAAATTATTTTAAATGTGGCTAATTGATGATTAATTTGAAGTTAATTTGAAAACGTTTTGTGGTTTCCATGATCCAACATTTGTTTGTTATTATTATAGATGTAATAAATCTATAATTATTTATGTATTATGTATTTAATGAGCCGCCTCTTAGCGGGTGTCAAGCTAATAAAGATAACGCTAGTGAAATAAAAATACCGGCGATCGGCCCCTGTATACTGCTACGTTTAGTTCATACTGGCAAGATACTTGCGACAAAAATCTCGCATGTTCGTTTACATTATGACGAATAATTGTCGTAATTTTCTGTCGTACGATTAACAATTTGTCAGCATTTTCGAATACTCACAGACGTGTTTACACCGAATTATATACTTGAGCAAACGCTGCTCGCGTTGGAGTAGCTATTATTTGGAACATGACGCCTAAAAATTAAAAATCTCCAGCTGTGATAATTCTTACTAATGATCATAATAATACAAATGAAAAGGAAAAAGTGCTAGATAGAGAGTGGATTTAAGAAGAGATACTACAAAAAAATATTGAATTAATTAAAAATTAAAGATCCAGGACAGTTTAGAAATGCATTCAAATGTCTGCATCAGCTCTTGATGAATTTTTAAAGAATAAAAAAATCATCCAATTAGTGGGAAATTCAAGGAAATTTCGAGCTAGAATTTCTACATGAATCAATTTTAAAGAAACATTATTATTTAGGTTTGGTAAAGTAGTAACCATATCCAGTTGGTGGCTAAATAGATTACAGTTTATTGGGAATTTATTATTAGTATTTAATACAATTTCATAATTATTTTGATGCCTGTTCCCTTCTTCGAACTACCGATTCAATTATAATTGGCCGCAAGATTCAAAAACACATAAACACATAAATTCGTAAATAATTCAAGTATTATACAATGAAAATGTTTACGTCGTTGTCCGACTATTTCTTGTTGTCGGTAGCCGTCATGTTAATCATAGTATTAACTCGCAACTAAACTCGCCTAAATATCGAAACCGTTTCGATGTTTTGCAAGTTATCGCGTGATTGCATATTCAGGTATTTAGACTAGCAAGTGATGCTGTCTGGAAAAAGTTCGGAAAGTATATCGCAAGTCCGGATAAGCAGACTTGCTGTGGTGTTTACATACGCGACAGCAGTGCCCGACAGCAACTCACGCGAGATTTCTCGCCAGTCTAAACCTAGTATGCTATAGAACATGGTCTCGTTGTCATAGGAGAGAGGAACTGCTATGACAAGTTAGAATTCTAAAAAAAATCTTGAAAAAGGACTACTATAACGACGAATGTCTACAAAGACATAACTTAATAATTAAGGACTTGAAAGTGGCTATACAAGAAAAAAGACCCGAAAATTATGACCCTTCTTCTGCAAGACTTCTGCATGGTACATGAATTGTTCAAGAAGTAGGCGTTGGTTTTTTATCGAATGATGACTTGGAAAACTCTGTGGAGCTATTTTATTCAAAATTACTAGCAGAAACTGTTTAAATATTTCATTCATTTAAAGCTCAATTAATAAGGATACAAAACTGGGATACCGGTATGCCGGATAAATTTTAGCGTATTTTTTTAAATGCTGGTATTTCGGTTTTATTGATATTACGCAATTGAATACGATCAATATTCTAAATTATTTATATGACACTTGTACAATATTTTTATTATATTATAATTATGTTGCTGCATAACAACAATAGGCGTTTTCGTTTAGCATGGTTTATCCTTGCTAGTCGCCCCCGTGGCGTGCAATATCGTTCAGGTCTTGCGGTCGTGCACCGCCGGTTGTAAGAGCCGAGGTAGAATTATGCGCATCGGAAGCGGCAAATAGTACAAGAAACTTTAAGCCCGTACCAGCCCAGAATGATAAACGAAAGGCACTAATGTTACATACCGAATGCGCACCGCTGCTGGTAAGTGACCAACTCAATCAGAATGTAATATATAAATAGGTAATTGCTCAAAACAAATCCTTTGTAAATATTAATCTTGTATGACAATATATGATGAGTAACATTAATTTTATGAGTGTAATAAATTATGAGTATTCTAAATAAAGCTGTTCGCGCTAGATTAGTTTTTTATTTTCTTTGACAAACTGTACCCTTTTTACCTGTCTATAAATATTGTTTTGAATAACCCGTAGAAGTTTATAGTTTCGTTCATGTTCATTTTATGACATTTTCACGTCTTATCTTTTTTTTGGGGCATCTTATTTATAATTTTAATCCGCCCATCCGCTACTATAAGGGATTAAATTTATGGTATACAACCGGTACATTACAGCACTGTACCTCTAATCACTTGAACAGCCGCGTCAAAACAACACATCTATAAAATGGATCTTTGTATTTCTTTATGTCATAATATTAAAAAGTTTTATATCATATTTCCCTGTACAATTATACTTACGTTCCTTGGTATTCGGTAGGTAGAAAAGATATCAAAGTTAATCCTTAGAAATGGTTCTAATTATCAACCACCGTCCGTTGGCAAAGTCCGCCAAAATAACAGTGGAAACTGATAACTGCGTCTTAAATGGATTGATCTTTGTTTAGAATAATAAGCTCCAATATTCAGTTTGAGGAATACTTACTAGAACATGGATTACATAATACATATATATACCAAAATCCTTTTATATCTTTTCACGAATTGTATACAATTCATAATGAGATATAATGTATATTTGCAACATATTTACAGAAAAATATTATCATCTCTCATGTTTCTACACTATAATATGATTAGTTTTATGTATACCTGTTAGATATATGCCTCATTCTAATACGTAGCCATCAATTACTAAATTCGAATTATAATGCGATAAAAAGCGATTATAAAAATTTATTTTTTGATTTTTGGGTGTTTTACAATACTGGCCTTTCTGGAGTTTCAGAGATTCGACTAACGGGTTGCCATTTTCTGAGAGAGGTATATATTCTATTTACGTTCATGTTTGGTTATATTGGTTAGGTTGTTGTTGCACATTCAACAATTAAACAGGAGAAGAATTTATTTTAAGTTATTAGATTTACAAATGTACAATTGCATGATAAGGAACACGTTAATTTTAAAATAGTGTTTTTTATTAATAAATAGCAGTATCACTGAAATACAATAAAAGACTATTTTTTTGAAAATAATTTAGTATAATTCATACAAATGTATTTGAATGGGGCATGCTGCTGCTAAATTTATTGGCATTTCCCTCACTGCCCTTCCACATCGCAAACCACAACAAAAATATCTTCTATGTAGCCAGGGTTGTAAGAGCTCTCATTCATTCTAGTCTGCCACTCAATACCTCTCAATCTCTCTCTTACCTCAGTTCCTAGGCTTCCCATTTCTTTCAGCAATTAATTTTCTAATGTTTCAAATTACAGTTCACAATTTTCAAATATTATTTGTGTAATAATAATATGAAGAATGCGACGATACTGGCCAAACTAATTAAATACAATACACAATAACTAAATTTAATATAGTTTAAAAATATATGAAAGCTCCGCTATTGATGGAAATTCGAAACCTCCGCCTTTTATAATAAAAGGACAAAAAAATAAGTGACAGGTCGGTAAGCCTCAAAACATTGACTTGACTTATGGCTATATTATTAATAATTATTTAATTGACTTTGACGGTCGAAATCATGACAGAAAATACTCAAAAAACACAATTTGAACACAATTTTTGCCATTTTCCGCAAACACGGTGATGAACAGCGGCAAACATTCAAAGGGCTTGAAATTATCTATAACTAGCAATTTAAATCCACCTAGTATTAAAAAGAAAAAAGTTAAGACCAACACGCGATAAGACACAAATATCACATTTTTCATATAATTCCTTACATTTTGCGGCAAACGAGATGAGATAGCGGAAACATACAAAATGCAGTTTGTCAGGCTTGAAATTCTCTATAATTTTTCAACATATTTCTAGCTTTAAAATGAAAACTTTTGCGGGCAAAAATAACGTGAAAAGGCACCCTTTTCTCATTTCTCAATTAATTACATTTTGTGAGAAAAAGGAAAAAACTTCTAAAGTTTCGTTTATCGGACTTGAAATTCTCAAATTTAACCATCCTTCCTTTCTTTAACAAGAAAAAAGTTACGACCGAAAAACCGTTAAAAGTCTCAAAAACCACATTTTGTATACGACTTTTTGAATTAGGTGAAAAAAATAATTGCAAATTTTCAATTAATTAAAAAAATTTAAATAACTTTATGTGTTAAAATCGAATTAATATAGGCAGCCCGAAAATCTTCTGGGCTTGGGGTGTTTTAAGCATTCTCGCACCGTATTGGTCCGAGCAGGTACCGTAAAATAGTGGGGGTAGGGTAGATTAAGCAGCTTAAATAAAAGCAACCTTGTATAGATGAATAATTACTTTAGCAGAATCTTGCGAATAACGATATACGTATTAGCGTGAAAATGGCACCAACAATTATTTTCCGTTCTATAAGTATGGATCCTGAGGATTCTGTACAAAGCGAAATCCCTTCATTTGAGATTGCCTATACCTCACCATACTCTCCAATATCGCCCGCTAGTTCACCACAGCCACAAGTAGAACCATTTAGAAAACAATGTATATCAACTCTTGAGTTGGTTGCAAGTGATAAATTCCATCAAATACCCGAAGAAAACAAAGTTGATAACGATTTAACCGTTGAGGACTTTAGTAAAAACGAGATGGATTGTTATTTGGACCTCGAAGAAGAACCAGAACAGGAGCATTCACATAGACAATGGGATAGTGCTGCGGATATATTCAAGTCTTCATCGCCATCGAATACACAGTGGGAAAGTTATTTACCGCCAGATAACTATTCCACTCCGGAATTTGATGTACAATCCGCGAATGTATATCGGCATAAGCCCACGAAAGATACATTTAAGGCTTCATCGCGGGATGGTTACTATCCGTCAGGAAATTATTCAGTTTCAGCAGGTGATATTCAATCCGCGAAAGTGTATCGGCATAAACCAACAACTCTCAACACCAACACTGCATTCAAGGCCAAGTCTCGAAAGCGTTTCCGCATCAATTATTCCCAAAAGCAACTAGATGTATTAAGGGAGCAATACTCCAAGGGGCGATTTGTATGCCCCATAGTCCGTAATGAATTAGCAGAACGCTTGGAGTTATCTGAAAAACAAATTAACGTGTGGTTCCAAAATTGTAGAAGTAAGGAGAAGAAGAACGGCATAGATGCATCACAATATTCTCCTATAAGTCCAGCATCGAGTGATCCTAGCACACCTGACAGTGGACTCCAATCTCATAAATTGGCTAGTCCAATACATTTCCAGCAGCCGATGTGTGGAGGCAAGCCGAGTTTATCAAGCAGTTGGGATGTTATGAATATTGAATCCGATGGTGTAGCACCATTACAACCCCCCATGAGAAGGGTACAGCATTGCCCCCAATATAATTATGACCCATGGTTAGCATCCAGTGTAGCTAATTATTATTCTCAATTATCTACAGTCGGCACAAGTTCGGACCATTTGGATCAAACAGCCAATGGACCATATAGTGAATATGACCGATCATCTTCAAATTATTATAGCAACCGAAGCAGATCCAGTGAAACAGATTTGATGAGTATGATGGTCGACGTGTCACTTGAATTATCCGATTCAATTCGAAAATAGATTTTTATATAGTCGTAAAAAAGACTGCTATATGTGACTAAAGTACTAATAACTATATTTTGTATATATGTAAATATTAAATTTATAACATAATAAATATAATTGAAAATTAATCTTGAATTATTTACTTCTTACCCAATTACAGTTATTTTTATTATACAGCAGAGGTTAGTATAAATGGTAAACAGTAAAAAATATATAGAGCATCGTCCGTCGCGTACTGAGCATTAGGGCGAATTTTCATGAATCACACACATCACATAAAATTCACATATCAGCTTCTGCCAAATAACCACATATTTGTGGCACAGTTTTGTTTAATAACATTCAATAGTGGCACCGAATTTCGTTGACGGATTTTACGTCAACGAAATTCGGTGCCTGTAGATATCTACAGTTATTATTGCGATGTTAATATTTAGCGAGAATTAAAATTATATTTAAAATATAAAAAGGGTATCAACATTTTCCCAGAACACGTCTCACAATATGGTAAGGTTGAAATTTCTTTGAATTATAAATAGTTTCAGGGTATATCGAAACAAAAAAATCAGCGCACCCAACAGAAATTAATTAAGATAATATAATCAGTGTAATTTCGTTTTAAATTGTCATGCTCAATATGTAAACATAAATAAAAACATCGATACCGTAAAAACATCGATAAAATTTATCAATTTCGTAAAAACATTGATATCAAAAAAAATTATCGACGTTTTAGTAGTAGTAATGTCTGAAAACAGTATACATAATACTATGTAGTATACAGTTTTCAATATATATATCGTTCTGACTTATTGACTTATTTCACAGCTGATATGCAACCTTTTATACTTTATCCCATAAAACTATTTAAAAGGTCCTTGTAATTTATGTCGTATTGAATCAACTATATTAAGCAACAATTAGTAGATTTAATTAAATATGCTTTACATTAAGCTGCCTCAGATGAATTAAGTAACTCAAAATGTTAAACTACGCCAATGGGCCATGCGGTTCTTAAGCGGTCTCGCATCCCATTGGCCGGAGAAACCTGTCAAAGAGTGGGGTTGGGGTAGATTATTCTGGCTTATAAATAAAAGCAAACATCTGCATACATAAACAGTTTATTTACTATAGGTTTGCGTAGAAACACGTACATTAGCGAAATGGTTCCAAATATAACTTTTTTCCATTCAATTGTTATTAAACCGGCTAATTCTCAGCGAACCAAAGCAACGTCAGCAGAGATTTGCGAAATGGCACCATTCTCACCCGTTTCGCCGCCTAGTTACCCAGGACCGATATTGGAACCATTTAGAAAAGAATGCATATCAACACTCGAGCTGGTGATGACAAATCAGTTCCCTACACATTATAGCGTCGTAGAAAACGAGTCCACACAGGAGTTAAATATATCTAAAAACGATATAGATTGCTATCTGGATGTTCAGGAGGTACAGCACCAGAAGGATTCAGAGTATCACGGAGGAAAATATTACACAACAGCATCTTCTCCAGCAGATGATGTACAATTTGTAGATGTGTGTAGACACAGTCCAGAGAATATACATAGTGACAAAGCCATAACTACATTAAAAACGAATACTTCTTCGGCTGTAGACACTTTCTCCGATAGTGTTCACTTTGTGAATGAATATAAATACAGTCCTGAGAAAATACCTAGTGCTGAAGCCACCGAGTACCGAAGTACATCTTATGCTCTATCATATTCTCCAGAAGATGATTTACAATTTATGGATGTATATAGCAGTCCAGAGAAACCTATCGTCAAAGCCCAAACTACATTAAAATCAAAGATTTCTTCCGATGTTACATCTTTTCCAGCGGATAATGTGCAATTTGTGGATGTATATAAATGCAGTCCTGACAAAAGTGCCGAAGTCCCAAGTTTAAATGCCAAGAAATACACTCCAGATGATGATATACAATTTGTGGATACATATAGCAGCTCAGACAAACCTCATGTGAAAGCTCCAACTTCATTAAAAGCCATGACAGGAAGACGCTCACGGACTAAATATTCTCCAGCGCAAGTAGCAGCTCTCAAAGAACAATATTCAAATTCACGTTTTATATCCCCATCGACCTGTTCCGCGTTAGCCGACCGTTTGATGCTATCTGAAAAACAGGTAAACGTTTGGTTTCAAAATAGTAGGAGCAAGGAGAAACGGAACGGTACGTTGTTTGGGCCAATCTGTTCACCATCGTTAAGTCCCGGATCCTGTACATCTAGTACAAGTATACCAGATACAATGGAGCAACAAACTAAGTCAAATAATCTTATACCAGCACATTTCCATCCGATGCCATATGGACACACTCCTTCGTTTGCGGGATCGTCTTTAAATCTTTGGGATGATATGAATGGTGCGGCGACGTTACCAACCCCAGGTGCAATGGCACATCATTATCAACATTACTACTACAATCAACATTTCAATCCAGCGAACTATTTTGCGCAGCAACACCAAATTTCTACAGCCGCCAATTCGCATACAATGAATCAATATAATCATGGATATGGCTATGAATACCCCATGTCATATTTTTCAAACTATTAATCACGTATATGTAGAAATGTATTTGTCCAAGTCTATGTCTCAAAAATGTTAATTTATTAAATTAAATTGTATTGTAAAACTATGAAAACTATGACCAGTATTACTTATATTGTTATATAATATAAATATTTATAGATAATATGATAGTATATATTAATTTCATATAATAAATATAATGATGTTGTAAATATTAATTTAACATAATAAAGATAATTTTAATATAAAATAATTACAGCATTTAATTATTACGCCCTCTGTCCCATATTATTTCATCAACATCCTTTGATTAATGATAGATGTTAATGAGTTTCAATCATTTTATGTTGATAAAATATATATTCTTAATACTTATAATATAGTCAAACCAAATTTTGATATTTTGTTTCTGTTAATTGAAAACACAAGTATGAAATCACGCCTGTTTAGGAGAAAATATGGAAGGTATAATAAAGGAAAATAGTGGTGTGAGTATAAGAATACATCGAAAAAATAAACAATTGACTTGTGATCAGCGCAATGGAATTTACAGTTTTTACTGCAACATAGAGTAGGAAAAAAGTTGAGCTTCGATTCAGCTTCGTTCATAGCACACGAAGCTGAAAATATTCGACCTGTATCTATTATGTGTAGTGGCTTTTTCTATAGAACGCAATTTAGTTGCGTATAAATTGTTATGTTAATATCGAGTTTCAATAACATTTATCGTAGAAAGATGAATTCATTTGTTGTGTATACCATATTTTGGAACAAAATAAAAATGGTAATGTATACCAGAATCTTTTGAATGCAGTAAAAATCAATTGAAATTATTTTTAAAAAATTTAGCAGTGGTAAATCATACATCTATGAACATATGAAATTATTTAGTTCATGTCAGTCAGTCAATAGTTGTTATTACTTTCACAATGCTGTTTTCGCGAAAAAATCAAATGGCTAGATTTGGCTTTTCTTCACGTTTTCTAATCGAAATTGACTATTTTTGGAAAATGTCTATGTGTGTGTCTGGATATGAATTTGTCTGTGAACAAAATTCCTGGAAAACGGCTGAAACTATCGCGACCATATTTGCAAATCGGCTGGGTAACCGAGTTGGAGCGTTTTGTGAAAATTTGAGCAAAATCGGTCCACAAACAGAGAAAAGATATTGATTAAACTATTTTCCCAGAAAAAGTCACTTTCCCGCCAACGTCAATATGCGATACATATAAACGAGATACTTGGAAACATATTGGGTTGGCAATTCTGTCTGACACTAGAACGCAGATGATAGCAAAATGTGTGTTTATTTATGATGCTCTTTGTTTATAACCTTATTTCTCGGCTGATCCAATAAGGCACCTTACACGGTCAATAATACTGTCAATACCAGTACTGTCAGTATTTACGTCGACTTATAAATACTGTCAGTCAATACTAGTACTGTCAGTATTTACGTCAATCCACCGTCAGTATTTATCGACCGTACACGGTCATTCCATATTGTCAGTATTTTCGTCAATATCGTTTTTCTTATCCATATTAATAGTCTGGGACGAAATTTGCGAAAAAATACTGACAATATGGAATGGCCGTGTAAGGTCGATAAATACTGACGGTGGATTGACGTAAATACTGACAGTACTAGTATTTACTGACAGTATTTATAAGGCACCTTACACAGTCAATAATACTGTCAATCCTAGTACTGTCAATATTTGCTTCAATCCTATTTTTATATTTATCAAGTAATCAATTAACCCGATAAAGATAAGTATTCTCTTCATTACATCATTAATATACATTACACGTAGAGTAATACTGGCAATATTTTAGAATAATGAACATTTTGAACATATTATCGTACAGTAATACTGTCATTATTCTAAAATATTGACAGTAATATTACTCGTGTAAGGTGCCTTATTGCCCGTGTAAGGTGGCTTATTGACCATGTAGGGTGCCTTATTAATATGGATAATCGAAGAAAAAAAACGTTCCTAGCAATCATTCAGGCTTTTTCTACAAAACGTACTACTGTGCGCAAGAGATGGATGAATGATTGGTTAAATAAGCGAGAACAGCTGCTCGCACATTGTGTTATTTAAATAAATTCTCATAACGGATGTTACATACAAATAATGTTAAAACATTTCATGGGAAATTGCATTTCGGCTGACGAAAGATTAGCAGTTACTTTAAGATAACTCGCTACGGGAAGATACTTTGAGTACTTGAAGTTTTCCGCAATGTCACCAGCAGTAGTTAAGCTGTGGATGAAACATTACTGCTTCAATATACATTTTACAGGGTCTTTTAATTCCTCATTATCATCAGAAACTTCTTCATAGTATGTTGTAGAAAAAGGGTGTCTCGTCATCCATTATTGTAGTATAAAGTAATATTATATGAGTACGCAAAACACACTGTCACAAAACTGTCAGTAAGATATTGAAATACTGACGGTGACGATTACAAAATATCCGGAGTCCGTCAGTATTTTGTTCAATCCATCAATACTGCACCTTAAACGATCAGTAATACTGTCAATATTTACTGACAGTATTATTGACCGTGTAAGGTAGCTTTATAGTGATTATGAAATCTAATTTTGAAATAGATTTAGAAGTGTTGATAAGGTTAGTCTAATATTGGACTAACCTTATCAACACTTCTAAATCCATTTCCCGTGTTACTGGATAAGAAATTACGGGATTTCAGAGATATCCAGAAAAGAATGCTGCCTGGATGATTGTTGCAGAGCATCTGGATTCCCAGGGTATGTAAACATTCATTATTATTAACTGTAATTTTCCTTTGTGCATAATAATTAATGTAGGTACTATTTTCTGTGTAATACATCTATTATTACCAAGTATCTTGACAAATTGTTTAATGACGGGCTATTTTGTTGAGTTTGTTCTGCGACAAAAGATCTATAAATTATAGTTTTATTCGGTATTTGAAACATTTCTGATATGAACAGATTAGATAGTTCGCTGGTATGTCCGAAAGCAAGATCCTAACGATAATGTCGCTAATTATATTGTAAATAATATGTTTCTACATTTCGTTGATCATACGCAACATATTAACTAAGATTTGCGGTTACATTTGACCATACAAATACTATGAATAGGAATCGAGAAAAAGAAAACCATTTTCAAACACTGGTTCGTGATATAGTGAAAGTCGTGTGGTGCCCACATAGACATATTACTTACAATAAAACACCAACATCGTTTTGGATAATGTCATACCTCCTATACATGTTTACTTTCCGAATTGCTGTGAATATGCGACTATGCGAATATGCGAATATGCGAATATGCGAATATGCGAATATGCGAATATGCGAATATGCGAATATGCGAATATGCGAATATGCGAATATGCGAATATGCGAATATGCGAATATGCGAATATGCGAATATGCGAATATGCGAATATGCGAATATGCGAATATGCGAATATGCTACTATGTGAATCGATCCCAAGAGAACCGAGTGGAGTGAAATCGATACCATCTCAACCTAATAGATTAGCTTTCCAGAGAAAATGTGACCGATTGTAGTCTTCACATTAATTAATAAATAAAAAACCTCCGGATATTAAGCTGAAATGTCCGGGGTTTCGAAGTACTTTGTCCGCGGTTGGTGGTTTTACAGATGGCAACCCTACTCTTAACCCATATGATGTATACATTCCAGTAACTTTATTTATAACCACGACGAAAATGAATCTAAAATATCTGTAAAAATATATATAAAGATAAATGGATGTTTTGTATCTAAAATATTTATGTTTGAAATGTACTATAGGCAGGTTATTTTCAAAATATTAAAACTACAAGCTACAGCAAGATTCAAAAACTACAATTTATTTATTGGCATGGTGATATTAGTAATCCACTGAAAATGAGCTAGTAATATTTTATATTTATATTGTTTGGTAAGTAATGCCCATATACATAACTTTATAGAGTTGCTTCGGCCTGAAATTATTATTCTATAATTTATATGTATCTTCAGTGTGGTATGATTTTATAAATTGACTGTCATGAATTGTAGCAAAAAGTCCATCGTCCATCGCATACCGATTAGTTATGTTTATAATGATGATGACGCCAAGATACTATTGGCGAAATATAGATTTTAAAAAGGAGTTTCCTCTAAGCCATCTGCCGTTAATCCTGAAATTTTACTCGTCTTAAGTTATTATTTTTTAAATGTATGTAATTAATATTTATAGATTTTGTTTATGTAGATTTAAAATTGTAAATTTATTTACAAAAACAAATTAAGCACGCTAGCCACTGTAGAAGATTTTTTTTACTGCCGGAGCAATATAAACAAATTGTGTTTTGTACAGTTTACGCAAACATATTAGGGTTGGTTTATTATATTTATAGTATGGTCAGCCACCGAAAGTCATAAAAAATTAGGAGCATTTATATTTATGACCATTCACCCCTACTGTTTTATTACTAGTCTGGTGTTATCCAGGTTTAAGACCTGTCTATATTTGTTGGAAATAAAGATTATTATTATAATTATAGGGATTTTCAATTATTACGCAATATTATTCCATGTTTATGGTTAAAATTAAATGTAAAAGTTATGTGTAACACTGACCATCTGTATAACGGTACTAAATAATTAGGATCTAGGATTAGAGCATACTGAAATAATTTGAACATAATCAGAAACTTGATATGAATTGTAAAATACTACAACCAAGATATTTAAACAAATTATTATTCTAGAAAAGGTAACAGCATTACAAGAAAAGTACAATAATGTAAATCCAATTTTTCTGCCAACAATAAATTGGACACATTTCTATGAATAACCAGATAAAGGCACCTTACATGGTCCATAATACTGTCAGTATTTACTTCAATCCTCCTATTATATTTATCAAGTAATCAATTATCCGGATAAACATCAGTACTCTCTTCATTCCATCATTACTATACCTTACACGTTACGTAATACTGGCGATATTGTAGAATAATGAATATATTAAACATTTTATTGTACAGTAATACTGTCATTATTCTAAAATATTGACAGTATTATTGATCGTGTAAGGTGCCTTATAGGGTTATTAAATTTTTCGACATTTATATATTAACCTCATATTTCCGATCGCTATCTAATCTGTCTAAACTATTATTATTAGATATTAGGATTAATAGTAAAGCCAACCAAAATTAATAAAACCAAGAGTTGCTGTATATTTCTTACGTGCACCCCTGCTGGTTTTGTAGTTAATTGTTCAATCATGTTCGAGTATATGCAGGGTTTATACGGTTCAGCAAAAATAACCCCATATTTTTGCGCGTGACCCCTATCGTTTTATTACTTTTCCTTTCTGGGTGGTCTAGTTGTTAATACTGGTGTTGTAGCGGTAATGCAAAATAATCCTTTTTGTTATTCATATTAGTCTAAGGTACAGATTTACTATGGTACTCATTTCAGGGTTAATAAATAACGCAAAATTGCTTGAACTCATAATCAAATAATAAAAATTATCCCTTTTATTATAAACACTAGGTGAAATACCCGTCGTCCGACGGCATATGACTTCAAAACAGATTATGGCTACATTCTACTATGTAACTTATATAAAAAAATACAATATGTATATCAACAAAAACAACCTGAGATAGATTATTACCGACAACAAATGGCTTGTTTACATAGTAAGTAATCACCATAACGCCGGTTCGAAATCTAGCGACCGGAATGTTCATATTATTCAAAGAATGTCAAAAGAACAATTATTTACATTTGTTTCTTGAAGCTGCTATGAAGCTCGAAGAGTGGATATATATAATAGAAGCCGTTGGTTAAATATGTCAGTAGATACCACGTAGTAATATATCCTAATAAATGTCTTGTTTTTCTTAACAATATGTGATGAAATAATTTACGATTGATTATAGCAGTTTATTTATAATTCTTTAGGATTGGACTCTACTCTAAGAACTTAATATCAGCTTCAAGAAACATATACAAAAGGATAATATTTTACTTTAGATACTTTTTGAATAATACGAAAATCCCGCCACTATAAATTCATAGCGGTATTAGGGTGTATAGATGTAAGTTAATTGTATCTATAAATATAAAATCAAAACACATACATTAAAATTAACTATTATTATACAACATTGGGATTATTAATTGTAGGGGCAACCACCAAACGTAATAAATTAAACTTGCACTACTTTTGTGCGTGCACCCCTGCTGTTTTATTACATTTTATTGATGTTGTTCAAACTAATGCTGAGGTTATAAGGGTTGCACGAAAATAATCCGTTTTTATTGTTGTTATTCATTCCAATACTGTAAGGTATGGACCAATTCAGTTTAAGTAGGTAATAAAAAAGTAGGAAATTTTGAATACTACGAAAAAGGAAAACGGTATAATTCATAGAGAAATAATAAAATGCGCATATAAGAAACAACTTCAGATACATTGTTTGCGATAATCATTTGCTAATCCTATATTTAAATTAACTGTGTCCATATGAAAATTATATTAACAATTATTATTATTATTATAGGATACTTCATTATTACCGGTCGTATAAACTTTTTTTTGTCAAGAATACCTTTTGTTATGAATATTGTACATTCATAAACTACTTTTAGATTGCTTCATCGAGTTCAATCAATTATCAATTTTCCCTAACTGTCGGAAGGATCCAATTATTCCCTATTCCAAAAATTCAAAATTTTAATGTCATATCGCAGCTACTACAGCATTTTTTATCGTTAGCTTGAAAACAAGTAATTCCACCCCATTGAATGACAATCATCCAAACAAAACTCATAATTAGTTATTTACAATAGTATTTTACGTAACGAACGCGGAAAGTAAAATAGTTCGCATGAGCATGATATTTAATGCGTTTTCCTACGACCAGAAAAATAGCTGTGAAAATTCCGATTTTGGGGTTGACCTTTTAATTCTTTGGAGGCATTTGGATGGCAGTAGATATCACAAGCACAAAAAGTTAACAATATGCCAAAACTGAATTGTGAACGTATAACGTAACGGCACACATTAGCGTGCAATATGGGTAACTTTGGTAGGGTGTTGTAGAAAAAGGTGTTTATTTATCATTGTGATAGTATATTTATGAGAACTTAGGACTAAGACTATATGATAATCTTATTTGGGATAAACATATCAATCGACTATCCAAAACAAACGCAGCAATGACAAAAAGAAAAACTGTATCCCAGAAAAGTCAAAATATAAATATAAGATCCCTTTTCTCATATAAAATATCTACCTTAACAATATATGGGAAATCCTAGCAGTAAGATGAAAATAATCAAAACACGCCTCATTATTGGTTTATTGATAGCTGTAGGTAATTATTTATCAACCTAAAAATGAATCTATACCTATTGTCAATTTTATATATTATAATACTATTTAAATATTATTACATTACCACAAAATTTCAGTAATAATGTTTTACGATATTTCGAATCCCCGCTGAGGAGCCTTCGACCAATAATATGTGGTGAGGGGAGGGGGGATGTTTTTACTTAAGTCCGATTGGCTATGATAAAATACTATACCATAAACTGACTGTGTTAAATACAGATGATAACCTGCGAAAATTTAATTCATGTATCCATCCCGAATCTGACAACATTAAACTGCAATTGTGATTAAAAAGTTGTGAACGTGAAAGTACGAATTAACATATCCAAAAATGGAGTCATATCAAGAAGTGTACCAACAAATTGCGAACGCTCTAACAAGTAACTTCTCTCCAATGCCGGATGTAACTAGTTCATCATCGCCGCAGATGGCGACAGTAAATACATACCAGACACCTATTAATCCAGTGGAAAACAATATGTTCTCGGGACTGCATATTACGTATGACAATCAACATATCCAAAACCAATTGGAATGGAATTCCTATTTGGACTTAGAACGAGGCCAACAATTGTATCAGCCGCAAATCTTTCATCAGCGGCACCATCTGGAACAATACAACCCACAGGCATATTCAAATCAACAATATACCGCTCAACATTATCAATTATCGGATCAAACGAACATGCAATTGAATAGCAACTCAAGTTATTACCAACCACAACAGTTTCAACAAGAAGTTGCTGGAATATCCCCAGACGTTAAAATCGAAACAATAAAAGAAGAGCCACAACTTCAAATGGAACCCGATATAAACCATGCACAAGAGGACAAAAGCGAAGCCATCAAAATCAAGTCTGATACTAACTTCAAGAAACGCATCCGCACAGTATTCACAGCAAAACAGATCTCAACGCTCGAATCGCAGTTTAACCACAGCATGTTTTCCACCACAATGGTACGCAAACAACTATCCGACGATTTGAACCTGCCGATGGGGCAGATTAAAACGTGGTTCCAGAACCGCAGGATGAAATTTAAGAGGGTAAACCAGGCTATCATAGAAGCAGTGAAACAGAATAAAATGCCACGTGAAGAAGGAATTAAAGCAGCAGAAAATCTTCAGAGGCTAAAGAATGCTTCACGAAAAGTAAAATCAACTTCGAGCAAGTGTGTAGAGGTAAGTAGTCCGTCGCAGGTATTGGAGCAAGCTAGCGATGCGTCAGTGTCATATTTAACGGTTGCGTTAAATGATGCTGTGTCAAGTGATGCTGTGTCAATCGATACTACCCAGGTGTGTTTTCCAACACCAGATGAGAGACAGGATCAATATTATTCAGGCGGTGGCAATTCATACCATACACCTCAATCCATTCCACATAGTAACAGTCAACATCATACACCAGGATATCACAGCAACCCAAATATTATAATTTTGGGTACTGAAAGCTACGTAGATGATGGTACCTTGACATTTCTTGATTTAATGAACACTCTTTAAAATCATATAAGAAAGTTTGTTGGGTGGAATAATGTACTATGTAACTATTAAAACACTACCCTGCGTGTATATATACATAAAATACTGTAAATATTTGTACTATATATGTTGACACTTATTTTATAATAAAGTATATAATAAATAAATAATTAAAATCTGTTATATTATTTCGAAATTATTTCAGCATGTAAAATAGCATGTGAACATTGGATAAGCATCAACGATAATAAAACAGTGTTAGTAATAGGTCACATTAACTGAGTTTAAATGGTTAGTATTCAAAAATTGCAAAATTCATAAACACGGCTCACATTATATAATATTAATAAACCCATGGTTTATTAAAATGTCCATTATTTTTATTGTTAGCTTCTTTCATTCAGTCATACTTCAGGCAATTACTCCCGCTTCCTCTAATCCAATATTGTTTCTAGAGATGTATTCTATATGGTATGATTTTTGTGGTCTTCTTCTTTGCATTTTACTTTCCGACAAAAGTACTAGTGTATAAGGAAATTATTGATTATTATCGTGAACAAATTAGAATTGCTAATATTGATTTTTCTTTACCTGTCATGGCGTTTTATATAGTCGAAATAGACTATTTTTGGAAATTGTGTATGTATGTGTATATGCATGTGAACAAAATCATGGGAAACAGCTGCATGGATCGAGACCTAATTTGAAAATTGTAGTTAGTGATATGCTAGCGGGCAATTTTGGTAGAAATTGAGCAAAATCTGACTAAAAGTGATGAAACAAAAATATTCTTTGTAGCGATCTGATAATAGGTATTCTATTTTCTTTGTTTCGAATTTGATTATACATTTGACTGTTCATTTTGGCATCCAGTTACCAAACACCCTGTATATTTCTAGTAAAAGCTTACAGCTAAAACAAAATCTTCTTTCATATACAATTCTGTAATGGAAAACTGTAGATTTATAATATAATATATATTATAGTATTCTAGTATAATATGATACTGAACAGCTTTTATTTAGATCATTTTTGCTACCAATGACGTATTTAAAAAATAGCCTACATGCTTGTGCGCTGATGTAGTAAACAAGTGAGCCGGAATGTGTATCAGGCATCAGGCACATATTTTATAGTACGATGAAACGAATTGAAATGACTCAGGCATGCAACGGAAAATGGTTATAATGTTATAAAATTCTTGCTATTTGAGATTTGCTGAACTTCTAAAAATTACAACATATTTGTTGGAGCAGTAATTGCCGCAGCAAAAGAATTCTGCGAGGAATATGTTCCGGGCTGATAAGAGTTCACGCAGTGCCAGGATGGGGAAGTTGTGGATGAATTACTGTACAGCTTAGACATAGCCAGGCGACAATGTTGGACAGAGACCATGGACCGGCTGAACCAAAGTAAATCAAGCAGGTCCCTCCTTGGGAAACTAAGAGGTAGCAATCGCCTTGTAAGAGACAACCCCCCGCAGCCCCAAATAAAGTTGCTTCCACACTATAAAAACTCATTTCTCAGTCACATGAATTCTCTAGTAACTTTCATATAGTATAGATGATTCTTCAATCGCAATAGCAGATCTAAAGACAGGAAAGTCACCAGGTTTTGACAATATCCACTTCTAATTTTCAAAAATACGAAGGAGAAAAAAATAAATGAAATCATATTACAAACCAAATTAACACATATCCACAAGATGAAAACAGGAATGATTTAGAGCAATATAACCTTAAATTACAACAAAGATATACACAACCACAACACCAGGAGAAAGAGTCACATACGCACAATTAAAACAAGAACAAATACATTAAAAAAAAGTTTACTGATGGATGACTTAGTATAATATAATAAACTGCCAACAGAAGTAAGACATGTAACAAACAACATGAAGGCATTCAAAACCAAATTATGTGACTACATCTTAAATAGAAGAGGCGAATAACCGAATACTACTACCAAAAAAAAGACATATACATACGTTAACTTAATTTTCATTTTGTTCGAGATTTCCCAAAACCAGGTGGCCAGGACCCACTCCGGAGCAACCGCAGGGAAAATTATTATTTTCAGTTTATTTTTTACTGAATTGTATTTATGTATTGTTTATGTATATATATATATATATATATATATATATATATATATATATATATATATATATATATATGATTAATAAATGAAATAAAAAAAATAAAAAAAATTCATACAACACTGTGGCAAATACGCAATGACATGGCTGTCAGAATACTTTTTAGACGTCTTAAAAACAGGCGATACTAAAATCCGGCAAGCCAAACGGGACACTATCGCCGAATCGCATGCCTGAGCAGCATTTAATAACTACTGGAGCATCTAATATATAACAGAATCATGAAAAACATTGTTGAACAATTACCTATTGAGCAAGTAGGTTTGATACCCAACCGTAGCTGTACAGACCCTGACGATACATCGAATCCGACTCTCAGATACACTTGAAAATATTAGTAACTTTTATAGACATGGAGTGTGGAGACAAAAAATAAAGTATAAACTACTCCGGGTAAGACCATGCCTAATAATAGCAAATCTCATCAACAATATACTAGTAAATAGAACATTCATCATGTGTAACTCAAAAAGCAAACAAATGTAACTCAGTTATGGAATCAAACAGGGGTCCATATTAGTCCGCTGCTATTTAGCCTATACGTATATACTGATATACAGGAAACCGAATCTCAGAAATTTGAGTATGCGGACAGCAACATTAACCAACGACTTTACTATTCTGGGAGAATATTTCCGCAAATACAGACTAAAAGCAAATGCGCCGAATACAGGAATGTGCTGCTTCCACCTAAATATCACAGGGCCCACAATAAGCTCAGCGTGTATTTCAAAAATAGACATAAACCAAAATACCTTGGAGTCACTCCAGACAGGACGCTAATCTTTAAGGAACACCTCCTCCAAATAGCAGGTAAACTGAAAACAAGAAATAACATAATCTAAAAGCTATATCTTCAGCACGTGTGCTAAGATCACTGGACTAGCAAAGCCTGTCCGCTACAGGTTAATATAAAAAAGACGAAATAATAGGCAGTAAATAACAGCATATAATGTTCCAAGATGGGCAGCAGGCAGAAAGCTGCAAATAATATAAGTACCTAGGAGTAAAAGTAATACAAAACGGAAAAAAGATAATAACTCGGATTAACTAAGGCCGAAGAGCAATATCTCTACTTAACTCTGTATACTGTGGGGCCAGTATGTAAGCAATGAGAACAAGCACAAAATCTACAATGCCTTAGAAATGAGCTTGAAAACTTACGTATTCGAAGTAATTTTCAATTTGGAAGAGGGTAGAAGAGGCCTTTGCTATCAACTGAAATGGATTAGTGAAGAAGATCCGCGGGTGAGAATTACAAACATCAGAATAAGGAAAATAATGGACCTAAAGCAAACTATTATAAGCAACATACGGACAAAACTTGTTTGGTACGGCCCCCCTACAAAGAATGCTAGAAGGGTTCCAGTCTGCGGGTACGGTGGAGTGGAGTAACACGAAGAATCAAACACGGAAGGTACGATTGCAATTCATAAGAGTTTATCCGGCGATAAACAGATGACATTGACATTCTACGTCCTGCATCTTCCATCTAATCTATTATAATTAACCGAGTCGTTGAAACTCTGTATCTTGTGGCCAAAAAACTGCAATCGCCCCGTTCGACGGATCATCTGGACGAATATCTTACCAATTTTACCACCATTACAACTTAACGATTTATACGGTCAGCAATATCACTAAACGAAAGTCCGGCCCTTCTCATACCAATAATACGGTCACGTTCAAAATTATTGAGTTGCCGATAATTTGCTAATAAAAAACTCTTTTTCTCAAAGCAATAGTGGACAAACTAATCGAGACAGTTATTACACACCAATAGCATATTTAAAATAATTAATTGACACAAAGAAATTACACCCATAACACGAAAAAGGATGCATTTTATTTAAATTCTAAATAGACTAGTATGTTGTGATAATTTTATTAAGATTCTTTGTATTGCGTTTTTTGATTTATGAAAGACATATATGTAATATTTTGATCCCAAAACATCTTTCTAGATATTGTAGTCCACCAATTTTAAATTATAGGATAAACAACATTTTTACTTTTTTTTATTACACTTACGTACATGGTTTTTAACACATACAAAAATTGAATAACCCAAAATCCAGTTTATGTCAAATACAATTTTAAGACATCCAGTAACTATATACATTGTAAACATAGAACTTGCATTATTTTATTACAAGTCATAAAAAGTGTTATGTTGGATTTTACTGCTATAAGCTCAAAAATCGATTTTCAGTTTTGTAGGTAGGTACAGTTTGACCAAGATAATATAATAAACAGTAGAGGAAAACAGAATTGCTATATTTTGATTATTATTTTCGTTTTTTTAGATAATTAGAATAAAGATAATTTTATAAGTATTGACACTTAATGATATTAGTAACTGTACTATGTATAAGCTTGAAACGTAATAAAAAATAAAATTCATCATGCCCATTTCTATAATAACGAACAACAATATGAATGAAATAATTAAAACCAAAATAACTTGAGTAACAATTAATTTGTAAATAATGTATAGACAATTGTCTCATATGACTAAAATTATTATAACCATTAATTTACTCAAAATTTTAAAATATCGCGGATAAAATAATTAACGATTTGCTTTTCTTGTATTAGTGTGGTAATTGTCTATAAATTTTAGAAATATTTATATAATCAAAACTTTGTCTACCCTTACATGTAAATTGAAATTAAATACTAGATTTTAAATTTATTTTTGCTAGTTATTAGTATTAAATTAGAGTACACATAAGAAAAGTGACCATAAACGAAATACGTAAACGTAAAACGTAAAACGTAAATGTTAGTCTCAACACTAACTTGATGAACCAGTCTTTCATAGTATACATACTTCTCAAATATAAAATCATCTAACTTGTTGTATTCAATATAATGTTCGGAATAATCCTGAAATGGAATCGTTAGAGGGCATGTTATATATATGATAAATAACTTATATTTAATATGAATGCAAGAATAATGTTCAAGGTCTTACATTTACATAATAATATATCTGCAACAATATACTCACATCTAATGTTAATAGCTTTATTATCAAAACGTGAAGTGAAATGTATGAACTTTTCCAAAATCAAGGATCTGTAATTATTTAAGTACAGTAGAAAATGACATTTAAAAAAAACCTTTTTTTGTTCGTCATTACTTTGGTTATATGTATATTATTGTCGGTTATCAATTCGTGCAATTTGTATTCCGTCAATTAGATAATACTTCGACATATCCTTCAGCGTAGAAGCATAAGTGTACTTTTGTAGTAATTTGACATACGTTATGAAATAAATGAATGAAATAATTCTTATATTTATCTAAATGTTTCCAATTTACGTAACTTATTTACATATATGCATAAATTAAAATTCGCATTTTTATAAAAATAATATTTTAAATTTTTTTAATTATTTTAAATTACACAAGTATGCACGGTTTTGGACTGGAGCAATCAAAGGTTGTTACCAAGGTAATTTGACGCATTTTTTAGGATAGGTTCCGGTTACTTGAAAACGAATCAACCAATTCGTTTTTATGAGTTTTGACAATTAATGGCCATTGTATCCAATGTGAGCAATTCAGAATTGAAGACCGGTGGAGAGAGTGATTTGTATTGTTTGGAATCTAACAGTAGTCGCTCATATTGCCTTTGTCCCAAAATCATTGGTATCATCTTTCGATGTTCGCTACATCTTGGTGTAGCCGTTCTTCTTGCTTGTCGCGCGTATCGCACAACTTTTCACGGAAATAATCGAGATGGGAATGCAGGAAATGCATCTTGGGGACATTCGAGCTCTAATTTTGCGGTAATTTCGCAAAAAATTTTCAATGATTTGTTCAAATTCCAAGGATTTACGGTGCCGCGAAAGTGGTTGATATGTAAATATCCAAAGATTTGGACTTGGCGGTGAACCAGGTTAAAACGTGGTATGTGAACCGCAGGATGAAATTTAAGAAACCAAATCTGGCAATTCTAGAAGCACGGTGCCGAGAAAGTGGTAGATATGTTTCAATAATATAATAATTAATTTATAATAATAAATATCCTTCGTTTATTTTTGCATGTTTGCCCAATTTATGAAACAACATCATTAAGTACTGAAAGGCAGGGTCCTGCACGGTTGAAAACTATGACGAAGTGCTTGATAAGGACAAGTTTGATGTGAAGAGGTAGCAGCAAAAACGTTCATCAGGACACACATGTGGTATAGAGGAGATGTTTTATTGACCAGGCTCATAATGAGTACAACTTGCGAGAACTCGAAAACTAGAACTAATGTTCCATCAAATAACATTAAGAATCGTTCTAATTTGCTCGGCTGCTGTGTTATCATTATAGTGGCGACTAATACAATTAACGATATACATTTTAACGTAGTCGCTATTTTGTTGCAAGTAAGTTTACAGTTGATTCATTTCTTTGTAAACAGGTAAATAAATCCTTCAGTCAAACCAAAACTCCGATTATACTCAGATTGATGAACTAAAGATAGCAGAATGTGGTGCAACACAAGTGATTTGTAGCACTTTGTTTTGAAAAAGGTCACACGGAATATCAGAAGACTGCCAATAAATGTAGCCAGCTATTAAAAATATCTAATATCTTTAGTAAAAATCGCAAGTTAAAAATAAAAAAATAGAATTTCGGGATATTTAAGAACCCCGCTGAGCCGCCTTCGGATAATTAAAACGTAGGGGTGGTGGGGGTATGTGAGTAACTTAACCCCTTACCCCATTGGCTTATGATAGTGGTATCACAACTGAGACGTCTTCGGGCAATAAAAAGGGGGTGGGGGCTACATGAGTGACTTAAGCCCTTACTCCCATTGGCTTATGATAGTGGTGCTATAATATAAAGGAGAAGGGATGATGGTGATAAATATGAATCATAACATATATTATTTTAGTTTTACGTAGTATAGCTGTTAACACCAGACGTTCGAATATGGAGCTAGACCGAGAAATTTACGAACAAATTGCCAGCGCTTTACGCACTGACTTTTCTCCTTCATCGGTAGCATCAAGTTCACCATCGCCACAGCTAGCATTAGCAAGTACATGTCCGAATTTATCAAGTGTGGAACTAGTAGGAAACAGTATATCTCCGGCTACACAAAGTACTTATAACAACCAGCAATGCCAAAACCAAGTTGATTGGAGTAATCATTCGGAATTTCAACGGACTCAACCATTTTATCCGCCAGCCATCACTAATCAGCAGTACCGGCCAGAACAATTCTACCAGCAGCAGATTAGAAACCATCAATTTACTTCAGTTCAGCCGTATCCGTTATCACATCAAACTAATTTGGAATTGAATAGGAACTCAAATTATTACCAGCCGCAACAACTGTCAGTACAACAACAACTTAGTGTGCAACAACAACTGAATGTGCAACCACAACTTAGTGTGCAACAACAACTGAATGTGCAACAACAACTGAATGTGCAACAACAACTGAATGTGCAACAACAACTGAATGTGCAACAACAACTGAATGTCCAACGACAACTCAATGTGCAACAACAACTCAATGTACAACCACAACTCAATGTACAACCACAACTCAATGTACAACCACAACTCAATGTACAACCACAACTCAATGTACAACCACAACTCAATGTACAACCACAACTCAATGTACAACCACAACTCAATGTACAACCACAACTCAATGTACAACCACAACTGAATGTGCCCCAACAACAATTTGCCAACGGCGTTCCAAATATACAACATCAGCTGAATGTGCAACAGCATCCACATTTGCCCCAACAACAATATTCCAATGATGTTTCAAAAGTGCAACAACAATTAAATGTACAGCAACAATTTGTGCAACAACTGCATGTGCCACAACAACTAAATGTGCCCCTACAACAAATTGCTGGCATCGTTCCAAAAGTGGAAGTAGATACAAGATATGATGAAATTCAGATGGAAACCATCATAAACGAAACACTTGAAGATCTTGACAAAACGAAAGAAATTGTCGCAATCAAGTCCGATGCCAACTCCAAGAAACGTATCCGTACAGTATTCACAATGAAACAACTAGAAAGACTTGAAGCTAGATTTAACGAAGACATGTTTTCAAATGCTGCTGTACGCCGAAAAATATCCAAAGATTTGGATTTGGCGGTGAACCAGGTTAAAACGTGGTATCAGAACCGCAGGATGAAATTTAAGAGGACAAATCTGGCAATTCTAGAAGCAGCAAAGCAGAATAGAGTCCCACCGGAGGAGGGGATTAAAGCAGCAGCAAATTTGAAGAAACTGAGAGACGCTTCAAGAAAAGTAACTTCCTGCAAACCTGTAGAGTCCGCATATGCTCCACCGGTACCGGTATTGGAAATTCAACAAGATGTCATAACATTGCCATGTGCAACCGTAGTATCAAGTGAAGTTGTGTTAAGTGATGTTTTGCCATGTGAAATTAATAATTCACAAATATGCGAAATCAACTTTTCAATGCCAGTTGCGAGACAACGTAACTATTTTTCAGGAGGCGGAAGTATATATCGCGTGCAGCAGTCCATTGCGGTTAATACCAACCAACAGCCTTTGGGAACGGAGATGCCGGAAAATGTCGCAACCAGCACCGATTTGGATAATGGAACTACTAATGGAAAAAGGAAGATGACGCTGTTGGAGATGATTGACACTCTTTAAATTAATGCTTACATAAAATATCTTGGATGGAGTATCTACGTAACTAATCATGTTTAGACTATGTATAATTATAATATAATATAAAAGTACTATACTAATTTGTACTAAATTTGTTGACAATTGTAATAACTAATTATATAATAAATTCTTTTAAAATATACATGTTCTATTATTTTAATAGCTTTCCCGTATTTTAGCAGTGAAAGTGAATCTAAAAATATGGCGCAGTTATCCAAAGGTAAGTTATCAAAACTAGCTACTTGATGTGTAGCTATTTTCGGGACATATTCATTCGAATTAAAGAACCAAGCCAGTGTTATACAAAAATATATTTAGAAATTTCAAGAAACTAGTATTGATATCGGTACTGTAAAATTAGTACCAACATTGTAATGTAATCATAGTATTTACGATTCAATGGTTATTTTTTAATAGTTATTCTGCAATTTTTTCAAAACATGTGTGATGAAATGCCCATAACAGTACTTTTTAACACCTCTCGCCATAGAAAAAGTCTAATTTATGAGATACATTATATGACTTTTATCGCGGATAAATGGTTCATCGTGATTAAAATAGGCACCTTCGTTGCCTTCGTGTTCGGTTGATTTAATTAGTTTGTGTGATTACCGAATAGTTACATTTTGTTCACGTTCACTATATTATAGCGATTTTGAAAGATCATATTTTTGGATGGTAATAATGAATGAAATATTTCGTATTTGTTTTATTACGAGTTTCATCAGAATCTTTAAAAGGAGATAATGTAAACTAGCCACTTGCAAAGACAGGTAGTATGAGCAAATTTAACTCACTAGTTATGTTCAAAAGCTGTATACTACAAACCTCATTTGCGCATATACCTGAGTCTTCACCGATTCCTCCCCATCCTTGTCCACTATCAAAGCAATCATGAAAAAAAACTTTTATTCTATTTTGTTTGATTTTATTGTTAAGTTGAACTTTATTTTTAGTATTTACAACTATTTTTGTTCGAAGTTTGAGAAACGAAATTTTGTCAAAATAAAATTTAAAGTTGTATTTATTATAAGCATGCTAATCACAAAAAAAAACAACAAGGAAATGAGAAACGTTTACTCGTGTCTACCTTTTGAGGCATACGAGTGAAGTCTACCTGCCTAGGGTTAATGAGATTAACTGATACAACAACTATCCAAAATATAAATATTTTTAATATTATTTAATATTGATAACTAAAAATGTTCTTCGGTGAGTCCTAAGACATACCTAGTTTTTCGACTAAATAAAACGAATGCACTTATATACTCCGTTTTAGATACGATAAAATTAAATAATGTTTGATGAAAATAGTAGAAGAAAATAATCAAGAATGGGCAGAGAATGCGAGTGGTCAGGGGTATGATTTCTGACACCACTCGTTGAATGAATTTGTCACGAGTCAAAGTTGCTCCTTAATAATTTGAGTTCGTCACATTATAGAATTTAGGGTTTTAGTATTATTAAGACGTCGAAATTCCATCATTCTTCTCTGATATACTATGCTGATAATCTACTTTAAAAAGGACGGAAGGATGGCCCACAAAACTACAGAGAAAAGATGTAGGTGTAAAAGGGCTGTAAAATATATGGTAAAATATAAAATAATGCAAGTATGGGAGGTCAATATGTGGTATGGGGTGCTGGTGAATGATAGATAAACAAAATGGGTTGGATTTATATGTATAAACGGGTTGCATGGTGAAGAATTCAAGTAAAACGAATAGATGTCATGCTGGAAGAGAGAATGAATGAAATATAATGCCAAAAGGGGCCGACCCTAATAGAAAAATAAAAATATACACGTGCATAGGGGCCTACTTGAGTTGAGTATTTAAGAAATGGGAAAATGGTTGGATAACTAAGAATGATAGCTAGGTTTAGATGTGGGAGCGAGGAAAGTGGAAAGCAATATTGATGAAAGATGAGGAAAGAACGTGTAAATTATACAGGAATGGAAGGGAATTATGAGATCATTGGGTGAATGAATGTGCATATCTGAAATGGACGGAGAGTGAAAGTGCCTTTGTGAGAGATTGAAAGAAAAGAAGGGGTGAAAATTAATAGCAAAAATGTAATCCAACAAAAAGAAGAAATCGTTGAATAAATTCATATTATTTAATTTTTAGAATTTTCAGAAAGAGACCTGCCAGCCTGATGCATTAGGCAAATGGTATTCTTTTATCCGGGCTATTCTCTTCAATGATTTTTGATATTGTTATTTCACCGCTTTCTAATCTATTCATTAATTTGTTTATTATATCAAATTGTGAGATATGACAGTTCTATCAATACCTTGTTACTAACTTGGTAAAAATTTACATTGTTTAACTTGTGGATACTTGTGTTACTAACTTTCATATATTGTTGATTTTCTGTAATAATGTATGTGTATAAGTAAGAACAGTATTTGAGTATTCAATCTCCAATTCCAAATGATATAATAGGGCTACACATTTTCAACTCCAGCTCCTTCTGACCTATAGGTGGTACTAAAAAAAGTCGAAAAATGTAGTTTGCACATATCGACTGTGTAGCGCAACAAGGGCCAATCTGCGTTTTTAATAAAATGTTCAAACTGATCTAAAGGATTTAATAAACAAAACTAAAAGGGCCTATCTGCGGATCCCTCTCAAATCTCATTTCATAATAGTTAAAAGTTAACTATTAGTCTTAAGTCCTCTAAATAAGTTTTTTTCTCTTGTCAAAAAAGCAGATTGGCCCTTATTGCACTACACCGTCGATATGTTAGCTGGATCTAGTTTGGTTCAAAAGTTTATGACCGCTTATTTTCCCACTCGACTTGGGTTGACTATAATGAACCACCAACCAATAATGCCGGTGCCTGCAAAAATATTAAATCGTATATTGTTCAAAACCCATGACTCGTTTTGAAACTTACAAAATCTAAATAATATTTAAGGGACAAGAAAACACCTTGTGTGTATTCTTGTCCCTAAATATTTTTTTTTTGTACCATTCATTTAATGTTGTTTGATATAATAAAAGATTATTAACACGTATTTTCCCACTTGTCTTGGTTAACCATAATGAAATAAACCGATAATTCCGGTATAGAACTCTGAGATTTATAATTACATACTGTGCACCTGTAGTTTATGGCATTCCAAAATATGTAAGCCTGAGGTTTAAAATTTTGTTATGCGAATGCCCGGTACTATACTTATGAATAGAACTATACCTACTATATAAGTTATTACGAAATGTTACGCATTATCCTCATTTTCATGGAAAGTACTAATGGCAATCGTAACGTGTATCTGGTATTTAGTATATTATGCTTACAATTTTACTACCTGGTGTCATAAAAGTATTATTGCGGTTTATGGGATTACATAATCAATAGCAGTAGCAATACTTGAAAGGATTGACCATTTATTGACGGGTAATTAGAAAGGGTCCGGGTTTGGTACACCCCACTTATACGAAACAGCACATCTGAATGAAATAAATTGCGTTTAGTTAGATATAAAGGCACCTATAACTGGCATATTTCTAACCGTTTATAGTTTTACTGCCTATTATTTAAACTGGGACAAAGATGTTGGTACAATACGGATGAGCTTTTTATAGTATTAATTTTGTACCATGTTTATAACGCTTACTACCTTACATATTATAACCGACCGAATCACGAGGACAATAAAATACTATTTGGGTTAGTACACTTACTTTTATAAAATATGCATTCGTATTGAACTGGTTTCTTAACATTATTGCTCCAAATATCCCTTATATTATATTATTATATGGGAAGATTATAAACAATTAAAATTAAATTAATTTTGTCTAAAACGTGGCGAGTGGGAGATATAAAGAGTTAGAATATGAAAGTCTGCGGTAAAATTGTATGCACGAAACGATTGTCAGTAGTAGCATACTATATTCGAAAATTAAATGCATACTAAATATCCCTCCGTTGATAGAAAAGTGACACAGTCCAAATTTAAATTTTATACATTATTAAGAACCTTTGCGGTAAAACTATTTAAACAGAACTCGGAAAAAGAATTGTACAGGGAATGCAGGAAATTTGGTGACGATATCATAGGGGTTATTAGGTGCAACATTTTTAGATTAAACAATAACATCAGAACACCACATTTAAAAATATGCAATACATGAAAATGTCAGAGGATATGCCTATGAGCAGCAAAAATGTAATGTTGCATGTTCAATCATCATTTAAGTTTCCATCAAGTTTTGTTTATTTATTTCCAATATATGACCACCACAAAGGGATCATCAGACAGTTGATGGTCACAATTATCTGATCGACAATGGAGTTTATGATGAAATTTCCACTACGTTGGACCGAAAAATAATTATTCTTCATTACTTCATCTCTCATACCTTAAAAAAAACCTCATAGTTTATTATAACTCACCCAATCAATTCAGATGATATTTTCGTTTATTTTATTTTCATAACTTCTACAGTAGCAGTCATATGCAAGTACCAAATTAGGTATGTCAAATTATAAATGCCATGAAGCTTTTTTATGTTATCTACAATGATGAAAACAAGAAGTTAGAGGAGAAGCAAAAATATCTGGTGTAAAGAAGTTTGCGTTCCAGCGTCAGGCAAAATTGCCAATTTAATAGGAGTCCATGTTCTTGTCTATGTATCGCATATAGACGTTGACGTAAATGTGTCTTTTTCTGGAAAAATAGTTTAATCAATATATTTCTCTGTTTGTGGACCGATTTGCCCAAATTTTCACGGGATTGCCCCAACTCAACTACCCAGCCAATTAACAAATATGGTCGTGATCCATTCAGCCGTTTTCCCGGAATGTTGTTCACATACAAATTCATAACCACACATACATTTTCCAAAAATAGTCTATTTCGAATAGAAAAGCCATGAAACGTGGAGAATAGTCAAAACTAGCAATTCGATTTTTTTTTCGCGAGATCAGTACCTTATACACCGACGCATGCTTTGGAGTCCTGGTAAGCCGCAAGGCAGGAACAGGACAACTTCGGTGAAATGATGAAAAAGAGAACCTCCCGTATGTTAAATGTCATAACGGTTTTGAATGTAATGTAATGTAAAGTACCTTATACAGCAGTGCGTTGAAAATTTATTACTTTCCGATTACACAAAGTAATATAATTTCAACGTAGATAGATTATCTCGTAGCATGGAATAAAATCTACCTATATTTAGATATATCAAATAAAATATTATTACTTTTTTCGCTTCGCACAAAAGTTTATTAGTTTCAATTAGTGACGAGTGGCGAGAACCTTTCAGATTCGAGAACTTTTGAGAAACGAGCAATTCAGATATCGAGGAATCAAGTACTATAAACCGAGAATCGAGAACAGTTTCTTAAGGAAGAGGGTACCGACACCTTCTTACGGAGACCCGAGATCAAGAACCGACGGACACATTTTTCCCATAACTACTTTCAACTCTCGGCACGTGGTTCTCGGTTCTCGATTCTCAGTTCTCGGTTTTCGATTCAATAAAATTCTGTTCTAGATTTTTACTCAAGTCCTCGAGCACTTTAAGAATTCAGAACGTCGGCTCTAGATAACAATCGACAAAAGTTCTTTTCAGTTCTCTAAATCTTCCATCACTGGTTTTAGTCATTAGCGACTTAGGATATTTATATATTATCTTCGACTAACCACCAGTATATACATAGTAGCTAATTTAATAATTATATTAATTAATAATCCTCATGAACCAACACTCAATGATTTGTGTGTGTTCTAATCACTACTTATTTCCATGAATATCCCAAATATGTTGATGCGATGGACACGTATGGAAGTATAAATCTATATAGAACAATCATACAGCGGTATATACAATGAAACTAGTTGCAGATAGCAACTTGTAGATCAAATACTCCTATAACCAGCTGCATAAACTACCTTAAAATTAATCTCCTAATAGTTGTTCCTCATTCATATATTATTTATTACATAAAGCAAGATTTGCATCATCGCAAAAGATATTTTTGATAACTCCATATACAGTGCAGTTATTAAACATTGTAGAATGAGGGCTCTAAGATAGTCAACAATTATATATCTTAACAAACTGCATATTTCACAAAAGTCTAAGTAAAATAGTAATTCAGATGCCCTGCACCTAAAATAAATAGATAATTTAGTTGCATTAGATTAATACTGGATAGTTATTTACTTGGTATAGTCTATATTCAATCTAGAAGCTCTAAATAAGCAGTCATATCCATTCGAATGTTTATCACGGTATAAATGACTTATACTAAACTTACTAGTCTGAGAGCTCCATTTATCCAATAACAGGAGTATTTGTATTATCAACACCAACAAACTGATGTGTATATAATTCAAACTCGACAGGCCTTTCCAAAATAGACTTTTGCCATATATCTCTGTGTGCTAATAAATCAGCTATATGCTCAAGATAACTCGAGGTGAATACAGCCATTACATCTTCTATAATATTATCAGTTGGTAAAAGTAATTATCTACCCTTATTCCGCGTTCACATATTCGAGTGATTTCCGTAGCGTTGCTATGTTTATTATAAAACCCTGTCCACCATAATTTTGAGAAACAAAAAAACTATCTGTATAGGGCTATCAGCCGTGAGGCTTTTCCGCCGGTCAAGGGAGAAGCTCAGAGGAGTTTAATCACCCGGTATTTACCTTAACTTCACAGAAAATCTCTGAAAAACTGTGAAAGGTGATTCGCGAAAATTCACTCCCCGCTGGGGCTCCTCAATGCTCAGTACGAGACGGACGACGCCTCTAACCACTCGGCCACTGAGCTGGGTTTTGAGAAACATTTTTAACGTTTTTTCTAATAACCCTATGCCTTCAAATGCCTTATTTGATAACAAGTGTTTTTCGAGTTTTGGAAATAGATAATGGTCTAAGCCGGTAGTGAGGTGTCGATTTTGTAATTCCTTAAAGCCGTATACATTGACTACTTCTTAAACAAATCATGCATTATTCACCCTGCAGTTGTCTTGCAGAATCAGGGTTTTCTGAGCATACTTGTGGGGTCTTTTTTTCAATAATAGCCATGTTCAAGCTCTTAACTGTGTCTTAGAGACATTCCCCGTTACTGGAGACCCGTTTGGACTATATTCAATTAAGAGAATCCTCAGCATCCCAAAAACTGTGGCAATCACTGTTCACTGAGAAAATAACGTCTTCGTCTTCTTGTGTGGTGGAGAACCATTTGGGGCCATTACATGGACTCTTGCTTCCAGAGAGGATCGCAGAGTTGTACCCAGGTCTCATCCACAGTTAAATTCTATAGAAGAAGTATTCATCTCGGGATAAAGCAGCAAATTGGTTGTCTGCACAGTTTTTGTTGGAGACTGGGCAGATTGAGAATCCATCATGCCATCACTTTGCTCATTCCCAAATCTTCATGCAGAATTTTAAAAACTAATATTCATATGTCTGTAGCAATAACTAGAACTTACCAGTTGGCGGCCAACCAACACCAAATCATCTCAACTTTCTTGATGATTGTATCTGTACATGCTTCCAGATGTCTTTAACACTGTTGGTCATCATGAATGGATTGTTGGCCCGGTTGAACTGCTAGCACCAATATTTGACTAAGTATTTTTCAGATTACTGCCTTATTTCGATAAAAAATTCATGACACTTCAATGTTCAAGTTGCAAATCACTCATTTTTGCTTCTTTAAACTAATATAAAAATGACAAATGTTAAGCGATTGGAACCAAACACTACAAAATGACACAGAAACCGGACACAAGAAAATTGTCGCGACATGGCTAGGTACAACATATAATATCCTCTATCTTATATCTGTGCATTCCCAATAGTGTCAGTTGGGTTTCCTATCTTTGGATATGAAATAGTATTATTACTAAATGGAAACGCTCTACATGGGATATGAAAAAATAATTTGATCCTACATTTTATGGAATGAGTTATTTCATAAAGTGCTTAGAAATTATACATATCTCAACAAAACTCGATATATTGTCATTAAAATTAATTAAATTTAAACATTAAACACTAATTATCCATTATATACTATATCTAAAACTAATTACCTTCTTTAATACTTTTCATTATTGTCCCCTAATGTGTAGAAATATAAAAAGTAACAGAAATTGCATAGCATATACGTTATTTTTAAAATCTCAGTGTATCTATTTATATACTAGATGTATATATTAAATATCGTGTATATCCATATATATTTACATGAGTAAATATTTACAACTTAACTGAAAATATCAATACTTTGTTTCGTGTTTAAGGAACAGAGGTAAGTTAAAAGTATAGAAGATTTCTGAGTAGTATTATATTAATAAATGTGAATAACTGTCAGCCATATAGTTAAAAGGAGGGATTCTGTAAAATTAATATTTAATGGTATATAAATAAGTACGCACCACGTTATAATATCTGTATCCCGAAAGGGCAACGAAAACTATTATCTATTTTATTTAGTCCATATAATGAACTCCACAAAATAAACCTATATTCGGTAGCATAACCATGCAATAAATAGTCAGTACACCACAGCATAATTGGCATATTGATGGTAAGAATACGTGTGTATGCACAATGTTTTGTTGTTTTCGTTTGGAATTAAGTTTTATAATATTACTTTCGGTTTATAGCCAAGTAAAGAAATGCAACTTTATTTGTTTACCATAGCATATAAATAACTTTTAAAAATTAAATAAACATGATATGAGCACTGTATACAGCCAAACATACTTATTTACAAAACAGGATCTTCCATCTGCAGGGATATGTAAAATTGTGACTTAAAAAACATTTAGATTGTAAAATTGTAACCATTTTAACAATGGTGAAATATTAAATATGTGTTTTAAATGGTTTGAACACAATATAAATTATAATACTCAAACAATTAAGCTGAATTTTCGTTGTCAATGTCACTCTCAATGTGCTTTTTTATTTATTAAGCTTAGTATTACTTCAGTAGTATAATTCCCACATAAGAAAACTATTTAAAAAAAACTATAGTTTTCTCGCAAGATATGCCTAAGCATAACATTCCGTACTTTCTCTTCGCCTTCTTAATACTATGCAATGTAGGACGTCACGTAAGTTGAATTGACTTGCTTATTATTAAAGTGCTGTCTATTATCGGAGGTTAGCAATCGTTTAAAAAATAACTATAATTAACATTGCAAGATATGTCTAAGCATAATACTCCGTACTTTCTGTTCGTCTTCTTATAACTATGCAATGTAGGTCGTAACGTAAGTTGCATTGACTTTCTTATTCTTAAAGTTGATAATATCTATTATCGGAAGTTAGCAATTGTCAATGCAATTCTGATCTTCGGAGTCGCAGAAGTCAGAAGTTATACTTCACGGAGGTTCTATGGCCACGATGTTCTGCATCTCTTTCCCTGTATTTTCCCGTGCATAATAAATTCAAGATTAGAGTATGTCTTTCCTCGGGTAATCTGGTACAAGTATTCGAGCTTAGGTTTTTTATTAGTCATAAGTAGCTCCGTTTCTTTAAGCATTCTAGACATGACTTCATTGGTTATATGGTCCTCCAGAGTATCTTCACGCCTGTGTTAGGTACGTATCTCCCCTGTATAACAAGTTCGAGATTTTCGAGATTTATAGGAAAACAAAACAAACTCTAACATAAAATCAATTCTAACAACTCAAACAATATACCTATAACTTCTCTTCCCTTTAGTAATTTTTGATATTATTATGGCCACTACATATCCATGTTGAGCATCTGTATCTCCTGATATTTATGGGGCATCCTTGATCTTGCCACGTCGCTAATGTCCAAGATCTCTATGTTCAACCGCCGTATTTTCGCTATATAATATTATATTATATAGTTTTCCTACTTGAAATATACGTCTGACGGTCCATGTTCTCATTCTTTTAGGACACACATTGATCTTAATTGTTTTCTTCCAATGTGGAACTCGTTGTGGTCGTCATTCAAGTCTTTTCTGCAGGAATTCACACAAAAATTTAGAATTGAATGAGGTCATGATGATTACTTTCTTCCTGGTGAGATGCCTGAAGATCTTTAATATAGTAGTTTCCTGTGATTTTCGGCATCCTTCTGCTGTTGATCAATTATTAATTCATCCGTCGTTTGAAGCGATTTTTTACTCCACGGTCTTTGATCCTTACTGGCTTTTCAACCCGGAGCTGTTGGCCGGCAAGTAGGATCTGCTTATCCCAGCCGATACTCAGTGGATGCAGTTTAATGTCGTGCCCAGGACACAATTGAGCTTCAATAATCACTAAATGAGTTCTTGTATTGATTTTGGGTAATACTTAAAAATGTATACAATATCAAACTTTAAGATAACAAAACATTGTATCGTGCTTTCTGTTCCCTTTATACAAACACAACTGTAAGTAATAAAAAATTGCCAACAACATGGTAGTATTATTTCATAGATAATAAAATTTGATTTTCCTATACCATTGCATTGGTAACAAGCTTGTTTTGACTTAGTAGTAGTAGTTTGTTACAATTCTGTAACTACCCATCAATTTCCAGGTAATTCGGCCGTGTGTTGGTGTATGCATATGTGGGTGTAGGAGTGTAGTTAATTGAATTTTGACTTACATAAACTATAGTTACAAGTCTAAATTTATATCTTAATATTTTTTATAAAGCTTGTACTTTATCTAAGAAAAACAGAAAATTGAATTTTAGAGCAGGAATCAGAAGAGAGTTTTGCATACGTTTGTAAACTCCACTCAGATTAATTGCTCTGTAAGATAATTTTGAAAAAAACATGATTCCCTTGTATATTAGCTGTAGGTATTTGCTACTGCAATTGTGATAACAACTGTATTGAGCTTAGTGTTGCATGTCAATGTATAGAGAAATGAAACACTTATTATTTTTATGCTCTAATGAATAATTATTACATACCGTTTCTAATGATTTTTCCGCGTTTTCTCGATACATATATTTTGCAGATAGTTTTCTAGCCTTCTTTGTATACATTAAATAATAGTGTTGTGGCGTTTGTTCCGAAGTCTGAGCAATTTCCTATGATAAAGCCCAAAAATTTAAATGAGATGGCTACTATGATGTGAAACTAAGCATATTGTCAAAGTATACACCCAGATTCTTAATAACATTGTCCTGGGAAGTAGGGTTATTATAATATTTACTGCATAAAATCAGATGGAAGAACTATATAACGTATGTCCGCATTATAACTAAAATAAGTTTACCACCATTAAAACATGCTCTCGGTTAATTCAATATTTTCTATTTATTTATTTTTTGTATATTCAGGTTCTGGAGGACCGCCCAACCATAGATCAGCACGCTCTCGCCTATAAATAACACGTTAAATATGGCTTATATGGCTTAAACCTCATTGGCTTACACGTGGCCAAGACAACAAGAAAGTTAAATGTCATGGGCTATATATGGTGTATGCCTCAATACAGTCTCTATAAAATCATTGTGTAAGTTAATATCGTTTGAGTACGATATATCGTACTTCTTATAAGAAGTTACAAATGGAACTAGATCTACAAACCTACGAACAAATTACAAACGCTTTAAGTATCGACTATTCGCCCATATCGGAGCCTGCTAGTTTACCATCGCCTCAATTGGTAACAGAAAATGAAGATTCAAATGTGTCATCCATCGAGCTTATAGGCAACAATATCCCACCCACTACACAATATAATTACAATTATCAAATACCTGTGGAATCACATTCTCATTCGGAATTGTCATTACAACAGGATTCGTCGTTCCAACATCACTTTTATCCGGCACAAAATATGAACCAACAAATATACTATCCGCAACAGTACCAATTACCTAATTACCAACAATACCATTCAGAAGAACAAATAAAACGGACACACTACTATAATGCCGAACCACAACATATCTTTCAACAACAGTTCGAATATCTTCCACATCAACAGAGTGTTCAACAAGCGCCAAATATGATAATAAATCAACAAAGTTTTAGTAATAAGACATCTACTCTAAACAAGTCGATAGAAGAATTAGAAAATGTCGGAATAGAACAGTCTAAAAAACGCCGTCGTACCGTGTTTACAATAACACAGGTGGAAAGGCTTGAGGCGGAGTTCAAACTAGACTCGACTATTAAGCCACCAAGACGTAAACTGCTAGCAAAAGAATTAAATATAACCCAATGCCAATTAAAAACCTGGTTCCAGAACCGTAGAATGAAATTTAAGAGAAAAAGACAGGCTGTTCTAGCAAATTCAGTTCAAAATTATAAACCATACGCAAAAGAAATGGAAGCAGATGAAATCCTCTTTAAGCTAGATCATATAAAACAAATCGTTTCACCGAGAATTCAAGAAGATCCCAATCACCATAGCGCTGTTCCCATAACAAGTTCTATTCTTTATACTGACGTTATAAATAATATTGATAACACTTGTGATATAATTGAGACAATTCCAGAAGATTCTAATCACCATAGGGTTGCTCCAATACTAAGTCCTAACCCTTATATAAACAATGTAATAGATAACATCGACAATGCCCAGGATTGTAAGATAATTGAGACAAGTCATCATTGGGTTTCTCCTATACAAAATTCTGTCCTTTATATCGACGATGTATTACATAATATCGAAAATACCCTGTCTTGTGAGATAATTGAGACAAAGCAAGAAGATTCCAATCATCATAGGGTTGCACCCATACAGCGTACTGTCCCTTATATCGATGTTGTATTACATAATACAGAAAATACCGAGGCTTGTGAGATAAGTGAGACAATTCTAGAAGATTCCAATCACCATAGGATTGGACCCATACAACGTTCTGTCCCTTATATCGACGATGTATTACATAATACAGAAAATACCGAGGCTTGTGAGATAAGTGAGATAATTCCAGAAGATTCCAATCACCACAGGGTTGGACCCATACAAAGTTCTGTCCCTTATATCGACGATGTATTACATAATACAGAAAATACCGAGGATTGTGAGATAAGTGAGACAATTCCAGAAGAGTCCAATCGTCACAGGGTTGGACCCATTCAAAGCTCTGTTCCTTATATTGACGATGTGATAGATAATACGGACAAAACCCACGCATGTGAGATAAAATTTTCAACATCAGTACAACGACAGCATAAGTCTCTTTCAGGGGGCGGCAGTACATACCGCATACAACGGCCTTACAATGAGACTCTTCAGTTTATGAAGAACCAACGCGTACCTGCTGGCTACAACGGTGGTATGAGCAGAAATCAACAACCCAGTACTAAAAATGTTAAACTAATGTTTGAAATGTCAGAATATATTGATTTGTCCTGAAGACCCATTTCAGTCGCTAATTACCAATCGTAATTGACTTAATGACCTGTTTATCCATAGATGTATATATAGAATTGGCAATGTACTAAATAATTAATAAGACGAGATATTTTAGAAATATATTTACGCAATATTATTTTTGTGCTAAATACTGCTTCGACTCTTATTATAATTAATAAATAATTTTGAAATATATTTATGCAATATTATTTCTATACAATATAAGTTCAACAGAGTCCTTTATCTCGGGGTTTCAGCAAGGATGTCTGCTTTCGCGATTGCTCTTCATCTGTACTGGAAGAAGCTATGCATAAAGCCATAGCCAAGCAGGTATTGATTGGGGTCTAACGAGACAGTTAAAAGACCTTGACTACGCCGATGATACATGATTCTTCAACAGGAACAACCCCGACATAATTAACAAACTACCCTTACACACGACTCCCACGACATTCTCATCCAATTCGACTGCTGTAACAGCATCGCTCTAGTTGTCTTTCGAGTTCTATCAAACTCTTCAAGAATCATCCTTGCTCCCTTTCTATTACATCCCACTCCCGCAATCCTCACACTTCCACTCCATACTACAATATTGGTTTAACACACGCTACCTAGGTTCGTTGTCAAGGTGCCACCAGGTGTCACTCCCCTTACTACACACGTGATGTGCCCCAGTCTCGTCCACACTTTCATTCCTCTCTGGCCCACACCTGGCACCTCGCTTATGACCCACACCTCGCTCTTGCGCACACTTTGTCCTCTCTGCTCCGCTCGACTCTGGATAGGTAGTTGCGAGCCCTGGAAATTAAATGTAAAAAATGGAAATGGCTTGGCCATACAATAAGGAGACAAATCAAAAACATTACCAGGGCGAGTTTAAATTGGAACCCACAGGGCAGACAGAAAGAAAACCAAAAACAATATGGCGACGTAAAGTGCATTAAAAATCCTTGAAAATGGAAGCTAAAAGCAAATGAAGAGAGTTGCGCAAAATCACGTACGGTGGAAGAGAGTGGTGAAGGCCATATGGTCCTGAGTACGAGTTACAGGATCCAAGAAGAAGAACAAGATATCTTGTTTTGAATTTCAATAAAGCGGAATATGTAACACCAAGAAAGTTTTTCAACCAATTTGTATATAAACATTTAGCTATAGATAACTATCCAGAACTATCCAGCTATAGATATGGAGAGTAAAATGGGGTTGGCATTTGAAAAAAATGCTCATTCAAAAATTATCGAAACAAAATTTCACTTTCATTAACAATTACTAAATAAAGATATGCGGTGGGAAGAAATGAGTTAAAGAAGATAGTTGAAGACCAACTAAAAGAAAAAGAGAGACAGGAACTCGAAAGCCTAGTTAAGCCTAGGTGAAAAGAATGGAGAATCAACCGGGCATACAAATTACAACGAGAAACGAAATTCCACTTTGAATTTTACAAATTAAATTTATAATGTATTTTAAAATTTCCATTTGATTTTATTTAAGAATAAAGAAGTCGGCATGTCAAACACTTACTGAGATACAGCTCGAAAAGGACGTTTCTGAAATGATAATTTCGAGCAATTTTTACGAACTTTGAAGGGTTGTGACGCGAAAAGGGAAAGAGAAATCCACAAAAAGATAAAAACCATAAGAAACAATAAGTCATTCAAACTTAACATATTATTTTTTATGCAAAATTAGAGTACATAGCGCTGTAAGATGACGTGAAATGTCGTAATTTCCAAAATCAGTTTTTGAAATAAATGCATTTTATATATTGCAATAGTTTACCATTGAGAATAATGTTCTATTTAAAAAAAATAATAGTTCGGTTTATTCTAAACGCAAAAAGGATCAAAGGAGAAAATATACATAAGAATTATCAAAACAAAAATAAAAACCTGAAAATTCATCTTGGAAGTTACGACACTTGTCATCTCACAGTGCGACATATTAGTTTATAATTTCTTGATTCCTATATTTAAATAAACAAAAGTATGAATGATATTTTTAACAAATCTCAAATATTTAAAATAGTAAACTTACAAATCTATATGTATCCATCAGCTATTAAGAATACATCGAATTATTTAAATGTTAATAGTATTCATTTATGTATGGCGTTTTTAGCAAATCTCAATTATTTATATTAAACAACATATTCAAATCTCTATGTATTGCACAGTTAATTACAATATCCCAAAATATTGTTTAGGAAGTTAAGGTTGTTCATTTATTTCATAACTTAAAATCATTCTGAAAACTATTGTATACGTCTTATATCTAAATGATTGATACTGTTTAAAACATATAGTATTCCGGAAATGATTATTTACCGTTAATGCAATGCTGCGACATTTAATGGACTTTAGTCACTTTAGTACAGTAATATATGTTATCATTACGTTTATTAAAACATATTGCGTCTTATAAAAAGAATTCTATTACTCCGCCTACATGTTAGTGTGGCCATATTTATGAAAACACGTAAACAATGATGCCTTGATTACAATTTGATAGGACTGGACATTTAATAAATACTCAAGTTGTGTAATAAATTACGCCACTCAAGACATTAATTTCTTTTATGTGTCGTGCTGTGTTTGTCCGGTTAATAATGTTACCGACTGAAAATTATCTAAATATTTTAATCAATATCCTAGTTAAGGATTATTTTCAAAATATTTACTGCATACATATATTTACCGATAGTGCTGATTTAAATATAATAAATAACCCAGTGGCAGTATATTCTCTAAATAACGTGAACAGTACCTTATTATGCGAAGCGGTTATAGTGCAAACGGATTTTCCAAAACAATTTTTAAATACTGTAGAAGATAATATGAAAAGAGAGGATTTTATGAGATACTTTAACCGGCAATATTTATTCGTCCCATTTACGCAATATCATGAAAATATATTTCAATCAATACATATGACGCATATATTAAATCTATTAGTTATAGAAAATTCAACTGATTACCTGACACTTTCAACATATTCGTTGTCGCAGGGAGTTAAAATTCAATTAAATCAATGGAATATTAATCTTAAACAATTTCAGTATAATAACAAGTTTATATTCCCCGATCAACTTAGATCTGGCCTGACGTTACAAATTGGCACTTTTGATGTCAAACCATATGTGGATATAGGTAATGTCTTATAAACCAGCGGTCGGTAACCTATGGTACGCGAGTTGTTTTTAGTTGGCACGCTAAAACTTTTTAATTAAGAACCCATATTATGTAAATAGAATATTTTGTACAATACATCAAGCTGTTTGCTTTGATTTTGCTGGTATTAAAAATAATTTTATGAGCCTCAGAAAATATGTATGATCCTAAAATTTGGCAGCATGATGATGATGTAAAAAAAATCTCTCGGGTCGTGGCACGCGAAGAGATCAGTTACGTATGTATTAATTATTTTATAATAAAATGGCACGTCACACAGATCCGTGATGGTTGCCGGCCGCTGTTATAAACTAATGCCAGATTGCACCAATTTTTCGTTCGATAATAGAAATAGTTTTATTTTAAAACAACAGAATCAATCAAAACGGCGCATATTTAATCATTTTGTTTATTTCTTACGAGACAGTAAATTATTGCCTTTAAAATACAGCTATATGTATATAGAGAAAGATATTCAATAATCGCAACATATTTGCTGAAAGCAATGGTATCATAGATAATCTTTAACCTCATCAGCCTGTATTTATCCACTCCTGGACATCCATTGCCTCTATGTTTGTCTGTTTTATGCTACCAGCATCCAATTTTTCCCACTCGTCTCTGTATATCTTCTCGCCATCTTAACTGGGGTCTACCGGTACTTCTCTTCGTGCTTCGTGATTTCCATTGCATAATGATTTTTGTCCATTTTACGCGATATGTGCTACCCAGCGCTACTTACTTACTTCCTTCAGTTCACACAACATAACCAGAACCAAGTGTTTCCTCGTCGGTGCAGAGGATCACAAGATAATCGGCGAATTGAAAATGATTTAGGAACCTTTCGTCTATGTTGACTCCATTTTGATGCCATGCTAACTTCTTAAAAATGTCATCTAATGTCAGGGTGAATAGTTTTTGAAAAATTTAATCACCCTGTCTAACCTCTTTCTGTATTGGAGACTTCTCCGTTGTTGAATTTTCATCTATTTTGACATGAAATGTAGCACCTTTGTAGATATCTTTAATCAGATTGGTATACCTCAAGTCAATCCACCCTTTGCTCATTGTCTGTTACCAGGCCGTTCCTTCGATAGAATTATTTGTTACGGAGTTTTTCCTCTGAAAAGGCATTTTGAAATATTATAAATATATCTAATAGAGCATGTATTTATTATTATGTATTGGCTGTCAATTCGCGTGAATAATAAGAGCGATAATAATGGCGGAAAAAATAAATACCTACCTTTAAAGAAGCGAATTATTAAAATATTTTAAATTATGGCGTGATTTATTTTACAATGTGGTTCTAGTAGCTTCATTTAGCTTTGGGGATGTACAATATCAATATCAAAGCCCAGAGAAATTTTAAATAGCTACAAATAATGAAGCTTGGAAGTGAAAACCAAACAGCTGAGATAATAGCAGAATAATAGCATACATAGACTTCGAATCTGTCGGGCAATAGAGAGCGTTGTTGAAAACGAGCTTAAGAGATACAAGCGCAACGAGTGGCAGGGGACGGGACATGTCAAGGAAACAACCTGAAGGGGACAAAACCCCTGATCTAGTGGAGACCTAGAGAATCCAAAAGAAGCGTTGGTGACCACAGGCAAGATCAAAAGATGATATCCGGCGGCACGCAGGTCGAAACTGTATGCACGGCACAGAATATGATGGATAGAAATGGAGATGGCAATTATTCAGGATTGGACGTGTACAGGCTAAAGAAATAGAAGTAAGGATTTCTACAAAAAAAAGGATGAAAAGAAAGGGTACTAGCCGAAATCGAATATAAGTAAAGTTGCTAATGGAAAAATAATAGCTGAACAAAATGATGTAATTAATAGATGGACAAATTATTTCACAGAATTACTCAATATAACTCACAAAAAAGAAAAACAAGTAGATGTAGAAGACGAAAAGACAGAAGATATACCCCATACACATAATCCAGATAAACTACTGGGGGACTTGATGACGTCAAAAGAGCTATGGAAAAGCAAACGTACTTTAAAGCACCAGGGAAAGATATCGTCGCAGCTGAAATGATTTGAATTTGAATTAATATGCACAATATGGGACGAAGAGCAGCTCCAAAGATCTGGAAAATCGGTATCATAAAAACAGGTGATAAAAAAGGTGATAAAAATAACTGCGACAATTAGAAGAGAACGTCACATAACTTTGCATATAAAGAACTTTCCAACGTAGTATACAATCGAATTACACCATAGGCAGAAGCAGAAATAGGAGCATTAGTGCTAATTCCGCGAGAAGAGATCGAATTTAAAATGGATCTACATTGCATATGTATTGATTCCAGAAAAGCATTCGATAGTAGCGCAACGCTAGAAATAACACTTAAACAAATGGGAATACCAAACGTATTAATCTTGTAACACTGACAATGGATGGCAAAAGTTAAGGTACAGGATAAAATTAAAAATTAAAACAGGTCTAAGGCAGAGTGATGGACTATCGGCGCTACTCATTAACCTTGCTGCATCATGGAATTAGAGAACTTCACAGTGATTGAAGAAATTGAAAAAGAAGCTAAAAAAGAAATATTTGAGGAAAACCCATCCATCTGAAAGTCTCACGAGACAATTCGGTAAGATTTATGCAAAACATTACAATACACGTATACCTACTAGAAAAAGTAAATAAATTCAAGTACATGGGAATTCATATCGACAACATAATAACCCAGCGTACCACGTACAGCCAAGCTTTTTATATCAAAAGTAGTAACCAGGAACTTTAAACTACGAATGTATAAAACTCTAATTAGCCCAGTGGTGGCCTACGCGGCTGACATATGAAACCTGGCGTAGGTAAATAAGACTGAGAATATATGAGAGAAAAGTTCTAAGGAATATATCGCACCTTGAGACAACTGTCGTAACATCCAAAACAAAATGCATTTTAAAGATTGCAATAGTTTTACCATTGACTAATAACTACTATTTTTTATGTAACTAATAATTTGATTTATCTAAACGCAAAAAAGGATTATAGGTGCGATAATATATACATATAATCATCAAAACAAAACTTAAAACCTGTACATTAATTTTGTGAAGTTACACTTGTCATCTCAAGGTGTGATATTTGGAGAGAAGAAGATGTGTACAGAACACGAAAGAATCATGAGCTGCAAGCATTTGTATATGGGGAAGACATAGTTAAATACGTTAAATCAAGGCTACTGCAATGTCAGGATGACAGAAGAGAGAGTCCCGAAGACAATCTTGAACTTGTGCAACGGCACATCACGAGGTAGAAAGAGACCAAGAACCAGAAGAACAAGGTGACAAAGGATGCAGAACCGATGCAAGTAAGAAACTGAGCTAGTGCTGCAAAGGAAGAAAGAACTATTGTTGCATGGCAATTAGGCAAAAACAATTGAAAACCAGTAATAGGCTAACCTGGGCAGCCCCGAAAGATAAAAGTCTGTAAGGAATCTAAGCCTAAGCGTGAATTATATTCTACTCAATTCTTCAAAAAACTTGAACAAGTTTTTAGGTTGAATTATTCATGTGCTATTTTCAGCTGGAATTATGACCAATCACTAGAATTAAATGGATGTGTAGTTCAATATTGGTTATAGTACGAGCTAAACATACCACATGAATAATTAAAACTACTAACGTGTTCAAGTTTCTTGATGAATCTAGTACAATGTAATTCACGCTTCAAAGTACTATATCAGTTTTAATGCGTATTCGATTCTCATTCCAACTTGTTTATATAGAAGCTTAATAGAAACAAAGATTAAAAGTCGTCGAAACAAATCAACATTTTTACATGATAATATACTACTGATGCAATCCGGCACTGTGTAATCAGTACACAATATTTTAATATTATACTATACAATATTATTTTTCAGCTGGTTATAGTGGAATTGAAATGCATATCGTTAAAGAATATTGCGATCATCATAACATGAGTTTAGGTATTATAAATGTTGGAGCTTCAAAATGGGGTCAAATCTATCCTAATTATACCGGTACTGGTTTATACGGAGGGCTATTCAATAAAAGTTATCATATTTCAATAGGTAGATGATGACAAGATCTTACTTACAATAAGTTTCTAATATTAAATTTTTTAGCTGGATTTTATCTTCAGGGCATAAAAACGAACTATTTTGATTATGCTACGCCGACATTTAGAATTGGGAACACGTGCCTCGTACCGTCGCCTCAGTAAATATTTATTTATTTATATTCTTTACTACTTTAACCACTACTATCTTATTATAAATTGCATATTAATCAAATTATATACACGCTGATTATAAAATGGCGCATATCGTTCACAGAGACAAGTAATAAAAAAAACATAACATAAAGAGATATGAACAGGTAAATTTGAAAATTCAATTTTCTTTACAAAATGTCGTTTTTTATAAAATTTGTTTCATTTATTGTTTTCAATATTAAAATATAATAAAATATAATTTGCAATGTACAATTACTTTATTTCATTCTATTTTAATTTATAAAATCGATTTCTTTCTATCAAAGTGCTGTAGTAAACGTATCTACATTTAATTAAATTTCTGAAGAACTAACTAGGGTCACCAGGTCATCTGATGCCCTTAGATTTTTTTGCAAGGCAATTGTTTTCCTGGGCTGTATGATATGGTCCTACCACGTACTACAAAGAAAATTTGCGAATTCAACTTGTCTTTGCAATACTTAACTAATGCGTTAAATGAATTGCACTGTACTAGATTCATCAAGAAACTTGAACAAATTTTTAGTTTTAAATATTCAGGTACTATGTTATTGACTGATGGCCAATCGCGTCTTGAATAAAAACCATGCGAAAGACGTGATCATGTTGAACATAACACATGCATAATTTGGAAATAAATAAAATAAACTGGAAATTTTCTTGACGAATCTAGTACAATGTAATTTACGCTTAATATTCCAATTAGTAAGATATTAGTGGGAAAAGTGGAAACACGTGTATTATTATTAGGGTATTCACACGTCCATAAAGCATGAAATGGTTGTTTTCGGGTATTACTATTATTTGCCTTTATTTTTAACCCCATAAACATACCAGTTGCATTAAATTTTAATTGCATGTGCACCAAATGTGCTGTGTATATTAGAATATAAGCACTTATATTTATAAGGAAGTAGTATAATTTTCCTTCTTTTCCTTGGATCATCTATACTGCACTGCTTTACAAAAAAAATTAAACACACATTTAGGTGAAAATTGTATGAAACGATTACAGCGGAACATTTGGGATTGAATTAATTTGGTATTTTCCTCTTTAAACATATTAAATGTTTCTGCATATTAATATCTGAGGTATGATTAATGTATAAACAATGTTAAAACGATAAACAATAAAATTTTATGTTAATTATATGTTAAAATTAATCGCAGACCCATATACTTCATGTACATACATATGTGGAAAACAACATATTCATTAATATGTTTTTGAGTGTATATATTAAAACATGTAGTTAATTCTTACATCATTAAGAACCTTGTTATTTTAAAATAGTTCTACTTTAAAATAGATGACGTCTAGTTGTGTCACTTTTCTATCAACGGAGCGAGATGTACACAAGCATAGTAGGCGGTAAATACTGCGAAAATCTAAGGCTGTATGAATGTTCGCCAAGGCTCACATTCGCAACATCGCCTGTAACTAAAGTCTCCCCATACAAACACGCACCCATATATGTTTCCTGCTCCGTTTGTAATTTCGCAATAATACAAATAATCTTCCTTCTATATAATATTAACAATTTTTATTTTAGATTGCATATGGGATTTTCAACTCTGCTTCTAAATTTTAATGAATCTGTCTGGTTGCTACTACTTTTCATTTACAGTATATACATAGTGGCTTGGAAATGCACTAACGACATTCATTACAAACGTTATAAACAACAACGAAAGAGTAGAAATACCATATCCCTCAGTCATACCTCAATGAAAGTTGTTGGCATATGTTTACAACAATATGTAAATGGGGTAACAACACACAGCAATGCCAGCTCCAGAAAAATCATTTGCTCTCTTTTGGTATTTTCTATAGTTATGAGTGCAGCATACACAAGTCAATTGTATCATACATTAACTAAACCAAGGTACTGATAATAATACTAATTACCAAATGACAAAATAGTATATTTTTATAATTATTTTTAGGTATATAAATGCAATTAATACAGCAGCTGAATTGGACGATAGTGGTTTATCTTGGGGAGCGAGTATTGTAACCTATACTGATCTTATTAAGGTATATCGGCGTCTTATGCTGTAAAGGTTTAATTTATTCGCGGATTAATAGTAGTAATTATCTCAATCACAACTATATATTTAACCAACTATACATATACCTATTATCTCCAATAATTAGTATAATACTGGGTGATTCATGACATGGAGTGAAAAATAATACTTTAATTGGCAATGTTCAGGCTCTCAAGACATAACAATCTCTATGCCTATCCACCACCTACCCATGAAAAATGTATTATATGAGCCTGTGAGAATGAAAGTGGTGTAAGTGACATTTGAATTATTTTGAAAAGGAGAAGATTTTGCGTTTGGTATGTATGTAAATCGACGCGCGCAGTTACAAACTTGAAGTCAATTTATTCATAAATAAAAATATAACTGTGTACGTCGATTTACATAAATCTTCTCATTTTCGAAATAATTCAAATGTGACTTACACCACTTTCATTCTCACAGGCTCATATATAAAGGGTGTCTCAACAAAAACTTAAATTTTAAATTTTAATTTTCGACTGTCAGTTGTTGAGTTATATTTGGTATTTGTTTCATTAAAACATAGACATTTACGAACATGGTGCGTTACAGCTTAGAAGAACTTTTGATAATAGTGAAAACCCATTACAAAAATGGGGAAAATTTTACTGTAACGATTCGCAAATTACGTGATAATTTCGGCGTGCATAATCGACCGACGCGGGCTGCTATTGAACATTTGGTCAAGAAACTTAAGAGGATGTTTTCATTGAGAGATGAAAAAACCTTATCCGTCATCGGCCCAAAAGATCGGTAAAAAACATCGCAGCTGTGAGTGTCAATGTGGCAGAACGGCCAAATACCGCCATCGTTAGGAATTAAACCTCCTTCGCTCCACTTTTCATTGTTTTTTGAGAAAAGATTTACACCATCAGACTTACACTATTCAGCTGACTCAACAGCTGCAGACAAATACAGACCATAGACAGTGCAGATTTTTTACCAACTGGATGTTAAACCAACTGCAAACTGACGATGAACTCCACAACAAAATAATATTTAGTGACGAGGCTCATTTCCATGTCAACGCCTTCGATAACAAGCAGAATTATCGGATCTGAGGAGATGAAAATTCACATGCCTTCAAGAACCGATACATCCTTAAAAAGTGACATGAGGGTAGGGGGGATAATGGGACCATACATTATTGAAAATGATGAAGGTGTAACCGTGACAGTCGACGGGAATCGTTACCGAGGCATGTGACAGACTTTTTTGGGAAGAGTTAGGCAGAATAGACTTAAATGAGATATGGTTTCAATAGGATGGCGCTACCTGTCACACTGCACGCGAAACAATGACGTTGTTGCAAACAAAGTCACCAGGTCGTGCCATCTCTCGTTTTGGAGACCAAAACTGGCCGCCTAGAAGTATAGCTCGTTTCGATTACTTTCGATTACTTTCTCTGGAGATTTTTCAAAAGTATGCAAATAATCCTGAGACAACTGACGAACTCAAAGAAGAAATTGCATGCCAAATTCGTGAAATTCAACAGCCCTTGCCTCAAAATGTACTGCAAAATTTTATCAAAAGAGTGCATTCCTGTCAACAAACCAACGGTGTAAAAAAAGACCTTTATTTGGCATACTGCTCAAAAAATACACTCCTCCCCCAATACACAATGCGGTGTACATATCAAGAATAAATGTGAAGAAAAAATGTAAATTAAAATGTTTTTGTTTTAAAATTCTTGCACTTTACAACTTCGTGTGACATGTTAAGTTCGAAATTAGATTGTGAGGGAGGCACTCAACATACATAAAAATAAAAACAATCACTATGTAATCCAGTAAACATCCATATAGTAACATACAACATAAGAAGGATTAGATCAAAAGATCATATGGAATGCGTGGAAAGGAGATATACCTAGCCTAAGCGAGACTAGATTAGAAGAAGAACATGCAACCACCCTTAGATCAGAGTATCTACTCTACCAGAAAAACCTCGAAAGCACAATTAGGGATAAATAAAAGGCTATAACTCCTAGTAACTAAATTAGAAGCATTTGCTACTTCTTCTTTTACGTATGCAATCTGCCTATTTTTCTTCAATAAGACCGCGTATGGTTGTCGTTTCATCTTTTCCCTAGCCGTCCTGGATACCTCCTACCTCTTGATGACTTGTCTCCATTATCTGAATATATGCGTTCCATTCCGCTTACCTGCTTTTTTTCCACTCACTGATATTGTTCATCCCGCATGATCTTCTTTGTTGGTCATTGCCTACTCTACAGTATTGTTTTTCCCTCAATCACCAACGTGCTTTCATTTCGGTTGTTGTAATGGATCTGTTTATGTAAGGCGATTCTGGTCTTGTTTCAGCCATCTATGTAAGGGTGGGCATGTTAGCAGCTTTGTATATTCTACTCTTTGCTTGCTTACGATGTTTGTTGGCCCACATCGTGTTTCTAATTCAGCCCGTAATTCTGATCGCTTTCTCCTTTTGTTCTCTTACTTCTTCTTTTAATTCTTGATAGCTGAATAATATCACGTGCACTTTTAGTTTAGCATATCATGTACTGTGGGGCTATGTCCATGCATTTGATCTTATCTGCAGCGTTTATCTTGTCAAATTTCTACACCGTTATGTTAAATTGGTGTAGCAATCATTGAAGATCATCCTCAGAGATTAATGCATCTGCATAGCATACAATGTTCAGCTGTTCCACCATCTGATACCTTCTTCGAATTCTCACTTGTGATGTAGACTAAATTGCTTGAAACTAAATAAATGGCACCCGGTACAAATAACCGAAATATACGCGTCAACAAGCTCCCCAGAAGGCTAGATGAAAATATAACAAAAGTCCATATAGAAAAGTTCCAGACATTAAAAGGGAATTTCATTGGCAAAAGAGGTAAATGACCCGGAAAATACAGGCACGTTTCAACTAGGAAACAGAAAAACCAAAGGAAAAATGCTCGTTGATTAACAGTAACGTATGTATTGCCTCAATACCATAAAAGTCTCTTCCCAAAGAAAATGGATGTAGAGAAGCCCAGAATGCATTACCATGAATGAACTAGACTACTAGACTATATACTCTCCAATAAACAAGACATATGCTAGGTTATAACGGTGCCAAACCTATTTAGCACAGGAAGTGACCACAGATTGGTTTGAGCAACAATAGATAAGCACCAAATTCCACAGATATCAGATGCAGAAAATAAGTATTTAACGACAGAATCCCTAAAAGGAAATTAAACTGATACCATCAAGAAAAATCCTAGATAAGATGGACCTACACCTAAACTAGCGACGAAAACCTCTAGTATTATACAGTTAGTAGAGAGAATAATCTACAAAAGAAAACGCTAACCGCTGGGAATGTAAGCCCAAATTCTGGAACTACAAGATGAGCAAAAAAGTATTAACTACTGACAAGCACGAAATCATCGACGAAATCCAGAAATTCTACGAACTATTAAAACTAGTAGAGAGCAGATATAACAGAATTGTAAAATGCCTTCAACGAAATGAAGAACATGAAAACCCCGTATGATAATCGAATTACGGCAAAAATACACACAATCAACGAGGAAATGAAGTGTGAAAATGTACTCTGCGCCCTATTAAATAGATGAACCAACAAGAGAAAATCCCTGTAGTCACGGTAAATGCTGAAGTAATCTTCAAAAATAGGACATTACCAACGTATCTAACTATCGACTTATCAGCCTCCTATCATACATATAAAAGCTGCTTCTTCTTATGCCATGCCTATCAGCTTCGGATGTTTTCCCCTGGATGTGTTCCAATTTCCTCGGTGTTACTGTAATCATTATTATTTTACTTTTCCGATTCTGTTGCGGACATCCTGGTTGCTGACATGATCAGTCAAGGATATTTTCAGAATGCGACGATATAGCCATACTTCATAAGCATCGAGTTTTCTGCATGTCGCATCCGTGGCTGTCCAAAATTCGACTCCATATAGCAAGGAATATGTAGCACTTTCGCAACATATTTTTCATTGAAATATGTAGGTCATGTGTCTACCCAGTGGTGACACTTTTAATGTAGTGCCAAAGTTTGTATATATTTGCACTCTCTGTACTGTGTTGTTATTCACCGGGAAGGTGATTGAGATCGTGGTTTTCTTTGGAGAATATTTTATATAGATAGTATATATACACCTCCGCCTTGTCCATCCGTATCTCGAGAATGATATGGCTGTCCGAAAAATGAACGAGTCACCCGCGTATCTGATATTATTTATGGTTACACAGTTGATTTTAATTCCCAAGTTCAAGCTTTCCAACGCCTCCTGAAAGATAGGTACCTAATATATTTTAAACAATGTTGGCGATAACACACAACACTCACGAAGTATTATTTCTAATCTGAACACAATTTTTGCCCAAGCTTCGACACAGATTGGCAATTGTCTTTCAGTCCCACTCAGTTTTGCCTTTGATTGAGAAGTCGTATAACACATCTGAAATCTATGGTTTTACCGCATAGGAGTTTGTTCAACCGCATAGGATATTGTATAGAATTGCATCTACAGTAGCTATTAATATATGCATACATATAGCTTACCGAGTAGTAAAAACATTAAATTATATAGGAGATATATCAGACATTGTAATAAAACATGATTCCAATATAAATTATAATCATCCATAATTTCATAAACAGTTAATAAACAAACGTACATATACGTTTGTTTATTAACTGTTTATTATATATTCTGTAGAAATGACTAATATAATTTATTTTAGGAAACGCATAAACATTTAATTACTAAGTTTGTTGTTGACACAGATGAGAAACTGACTTCTCGTCTGATACATACAAAGTTTGCTTTACTGATTGAAAGGTTTCAGTTCGGTATGATTGTGTTTTATATATCATATACACATATGTATAATTAAACATTTTTAGGTGTTATTCTAAAAACTGATGTAAATGCAAAAGATTTTAAACATATTACTGTTATGTCACAAGATATTTTCTGGGTATATGGATTAATATTACTGCCAAAGAGCTCTGTATTTCAACCCTCGCTTTACTTACATGCATTAAGAACTCGAGAGGCTGGATTGATCCATTACTGGGAAAAAGTAGTGAGTTTAAAAGAAAACATAATTAGATTATATTATTTACATATATTTTCTTTAAGGAATTATACAAACAGAATATTGAGTTTATATTGGAGATTAAAACTGCTGCACATGTAGAGACAACGGCTTTGCGCTTTAAACAAGTACAAGGTGTATTTATTGTATTACTAGGTGGGCTTCTACTTGCAATTGTTTGTTTTATATACGAAATGGGAATTAATTTATGTGTAAAATAAATATACTTACTATATTAGACTATTTATTTGATTTTTTTTCATAAGGTTAAATAAAATATGTATGTAGTTTGACATAAACAAAAATAGCTGAAATGTATCTCTATATATAAAAGCCAATTCACTATTGTCTATGCAAGAATGTGAGTGGGTTCTTATTCCCATCGAGGCTGGTACCTAATTATATTTTATAGATATTTTTACTAGAGTAAAGTGTTTTTCAATTAATTGTAATCCTTAAAATATTTTTGCTTTGTAAATAAATATATCCGGGGCCAGGCGATGAACATTTCACCCAGTAATAAAAATCTTGAAATTATGTTACAATTCTTGATGATTTCACAACTATATTAAACCGGATTTCAATTTAATGTTAACATCTGCTATATATGATTATTTCGGTTTTATATAGTTAAGTAAAACGTTAAAAGTTAAAATATTTTGCTATAACTTAATAAAATTATGCAATGATATTTAACTACTAGTGATCAACATATACTTTGATATATTATTATATTTTTAAATAATGGTAGTTTTTGTGCGATAAACTAGTTACCGAGGTGCAATACTTGAGAACTAGTGAATGGCAGTCAACATTTATTTTAATTCATCGATATTTCCCTCGTTTGAAGCAAGAGCATCGCACAAGGTGGTCGAGATTAGATTAGACTTATCGATCGAAAAGTATGGTAGCAATCATTTAATTCAGAAAGTAACGATTGCAAAAAAATTTTGATTGGTGTATAAATTAAAGACATTCTTCTAGAAATGTATTTAATTTAGAAGAAGTTATTCGTTTTAAAATAAAGAGGCAGAGCATTAAATTATGTATATGGCGTTCTCGTTTGTTTTTATGTTTTACTTTGTAAACTACAACTAAATAAACTTACATTTGTACTTATTATCAATTTATATAACGAATTTACTCGCCCATAAATGTATTTCTTGGTTTATTAGTAACATTTGAAATATTATCTGTATAAATAATATACTAGCAATTCATAAAATTATAAAGAACAGGGACGTTGTTCTTGAAAGAATTAATAATTATGTAAATATGGAAATATGTGTCCACCGTGTAGTATTTTAATATCGTAAAGTATTTATAAACCAATGATTAATTATATAGAGAAACAATCAATATTTATTAAGGCTATTGGGTTATTAATTATATGTACTGATTCTATTCAAATATTTATATGATTTGCGCACACTGTCATCTTATTATTCATATAACAAACGACCGTCATATATTATACAACCACATATAATAACGACTATAGAATAGCAATTCCGAGTTACAAGTTCCATAATGTTACTACTACTACCGCCATATAAATTAAATATATTACTAAATATTCTGATTAGTAAATATTTAAAAGATTTTACATGCATACATATATTTAGTGACAGTGATGATATTCTATTCATTCCTAACAAACCCACGGTGTATTACTCAACAAACTTTACAAATAGTGTTTTGTGTGAAGCAATTGTGTTACAAACAGATTATCCACTAAGTATGTTACAGACTATAGAACGTAAAATTAAACGTGAAGTCATTATGAAGTATTTTAATAGACATTATATAATTTTTCCAAATATTGGTTTTCAAGAAGATGTTTTTCAGTCAAAATACATGCAACAAATATTCAACATATTAGTTTTAGATAGATATTCGAATGATTCGATTAAATTATTTACATATGCATTGAATATAAAGGCTAAGGTCGAATTAGATCAATGGGATGTAGTTACTGAAAACTTTGGAAAACATTCATTTTTGTTCCCAAATAAGCTTAGAAGTGGTTTAACATTTAAGTTGGGCGCCTCCAGTGTAAAACCTTACGTTGATTTGGGTATGTCATATAATATTATGTTTATTTAATCAAAATGTTTAAGATAAGCGTCAAAATTAAAAAAAAAACGAAAATTCCGAATTCACCCTCACTCACGAAATCTAGCATGTTCGAAATCCAGACCATACAGTTCAAATTTGGTATTGAAAACATGTGAACCATAGGTTACCAAATTATTTGGTCTACCCTCCCCGTTTTGGCTCGAAAGTTACTCTGCATCCCATGACTCCAGCAATGATTAGTTACAACTTAAATTGATGCCTCCCACTCACATTTTGCCTCCACTCCTGGATATAAGTCTCTTCCAAACTTTTCCATGTCTTTCGGTCTTTCGCTCTCTGAAACCAGTTGTTGCCTAGTATGTATTTGATGTCGTATGTCCATCTTTTTGGGGGTCTTCCTATTCTCCTCTTCGTCTGCCTTGGTCTCCATGTTGTTAATTTATTTGTCCACCTATTTTTTGTTGCCTTGCACCTTTCCCATTGCCACTTTAGTTAGCGCTACCCGCTTAATTATTTTGGTTACCCATGTTATTCTTCTAGTGTCCTCATTTTACAATCTATCATTCTTAGTAATATCCATAATTGATCTCCCCATCGAGCTGTGTATAGAGTCCTTAACCTATTGGCACTTAGTTTTGTTAAAATTACTTCAAGGCTATCTGTCATTACTGCAGGATACATGCTTTGTTGACCTTTCCGTTCAGGTTTATTGGAATGCTTTGGTGTTTTAAGATGTAACTCAGTTATCCAAATGCCGCCCACGTTAGGTCGATTTTTATATTCACCTCTGATATTTGGTTTGCTTTGCCTATATTAGAATGTTTCTAGACTAGGTGTTCATCGACGTTGTCAATATTATAGCCGTCAATAAGGTCCATCACTTCACTGTAGCTCATAATGTTGGTCTTCCCCAAATTCATCTGTAGCCCATACACGTTTAGTTCTTGTAACAGTCTTCAGTTCTACATCATTCGAACTCAAGATTTCGTCCACGAAACGGAGATGTTTTAAGTAAGACATATCTATAGGCTACAGTTTTAAAAATATACTGATAAAATGATCACCCAGTAAACAGATTTTAGAAGCATGTGATAGACTAGCATATTCGCTCATTTCAAGTATGCTTAATCGGTTAGCTGAATGTGTAAGAAACAGAGGGTTGGCGCATTATTAGTGTTATAAATATTTGTATATTCCTGAAATTTTCATCGTTTCTTAATAGGAATAAATCCTCGTTTTCTAACATTTTCATCAAAATACATCGACGTTTACTGGTTGTTAATTTCTAATTTAATTAATCTTCTAGAGCGAGGGTAAATACTTTTGTGGAGATGGGATCCACGACAAATTCTTCATTAGATTCTAATTATATTGGCTACGAGATTTTCATCTATTTTGACATGGAAATACGCGTTGTTATAAATATGTTCCCGGATCCTTGAGTACCTTGAGTCTAGTCTAGCTCGGTCCATCGATCGGATAGGAATGGCCATGTTTCTATCGAGTAGAATGCTTTAAGTCTATAAATGCCAAATCTAGGGAGATATTGTATTCAGTCAATTAACAGTCGTATATTCTGTAGGTGATCAGTTGTGCTGTAGCCTTTCCGAAACTTTGCTTGCCCCATGGGCTGGTATGCGTCAAATTGATTGGTATGGCGTATTGTTTATTCTTGTAAATAGTTTGTACAGCAAGCTTATGGCTCGGAGCTTTTCTATCTGTTTTGGTATCACTCTTTTTAAACAAAATAATAACCACCGCGTTGTACCAACCCACAGGTATTTTCTCTGCGTACAAACATTTGTTCAGGAGTGCTTGAACTACTTATTCCACGGCTTTCCCTCTTGCCATCGGCATTTCGGAGACTATGTGATCTGTTTTCATATGTCTCAAATGTAATCTGATTTCTGAAACTGATATCTCTGGTATATCTCCTGTCCTAAATTTTGAATTGTTTCCCTTGTTGTCGAATTAGAAACGTTGCACCTCCATTCGGATGTTTGGTATCTGCGTTTTTCTGATACAGGATATACCCTGATTTAACTCTTTCTAACCGCGTTTCGTATAGTCCGACATCTGTTCCAGTTCTTCTACCTGCTCTTCGATTCTCACGGTTGTGGTTTTGTATGTTTGCAATTACGTATTAGTATCTTCATTTTTATTTTTTAACTTTTCTGTAGACGTCAAATCTCCCCATGGAAAGGGCACAGTTAAAAAAAAATAAATGTGAAAGTGTCGTGATACACGCAATTTAATTTATACAATTAATTCCCGGTTAAAATTGGTTGATAATAAAGGTGTATTTATAATTTTAATTAAACCGTTACCTTTTTAATTTGATTAATGGACTACTATTTAATTAATTAATTATATAGTTTGATTTTTTTATAGAAACTTCAAGTGGCATTGAGTACTTTATTGTACGAGAATACTGCAACATTTATCACCTGACAATGCAGGTATTTAACGCTGGAGATCTTAAATGGGGTAAATACTTTGCCAATTTTACCGGTATTGGTTTATATGGGGGACTTCTAAATGGTTCATTACAAGCTGCGATAGGTCAGTTCACAAATATCATTCGTTATTTAAGAGTGAATAATTTTTGTTGTAGGTGGTTATTACTTTCAAGGTGACAAATTCTACTACGTAGACTATGTGGTTCCAACGACTAGAATCGGAAATACATGTCTGGTGCCATCTCCAAAGTAATTGATGAATGATTATGATGATGGTGATGATGAATCGTTAATTAAGCAAAGCAAAGCTCAAATTTGATATATATTTATACCTACTAACAAAGCTTTCATTATAAAACAATATTTGCTCATATTATACAGTTTGTCCGTCGTCTGTGAAATTCTTCAAATATATCTGGAGAACGGGAGGGAAGAAAGTTTAAAAACTATAATTTATTCTTCTTTTTTCATCGTCTGTTTATCCACTTCTGGGTGTAGGCCTCTTCCTTATTTTTCTCGTCTCCTTATTTTGGGCAATTTGGCTCCAGTTTTTCATGGCGGTTTCCTCTCACATTCTTTGTGGTCTTTCTACGCTTGTTTTTTGTGCCCCTGTGACGCTATATCCCTAGCCTATTTGTATATTTGCAGGGGTCCTGTCTCAACATGTGGCCAGCCCATCTTCATTTAAGTTGTGCTATTCTTTCTAGTATATTAGTTACCCGTGTCCTTCGCGATCTCTTCATTTCAAATCCTGTCTCTTATGCTAATTCCCAACATGGCTTTCTCTATTACTCGTTGGGCGGAGTTTGTTCGCGGTCTTAGGCCCAATTCACACATAAGCGCCGTTGGGCGCAGGCGTGGAAGAGTTTCGCCTCTTTGCCTATCGTGTCTTAGGCGAAGAGGAGAAGACGCGGTGCCGGCGCGGCTCGAGGTACAAGGCAAATGCCCGCGCCTCGTCACCTAAGTTGGTATTGCACCACATGTTGGGCTTAAGGCGTCGTGCCTCTCGCAGCGCCGGCACCGTGTCTTCGCCTCTTCGCCTAAGACAAGGTAGGCGAAGAGGCAAAAGGCATAACTCTTCCACGCCGCCTCTATGTAAACATAAGGTACAATGTCCATCCCTTCATTGCATACGAACATCACAATCGCCTGTGCAACGTCGCGCCTGCGCCTCGTCTACGCCGGGCCTGCGCCCGACGCCGCTTATGTGTGAATTGGGCCTTATATGTTATTGCCCTACAGTTCTGTTGGTATGCCCCATGCTCTGCGAATGCTAGTGTAATACTTCCCTATGTCAAATGTGACAAATTTGTCAAAAGTGACGTTAATATAGTGAAATAGTTTATTATCGTGTCACAAATTATGTCACCCCGTCGTACTCCTCTCGTAATCGGAAGTTTTCGTCGATTTTAATTTTCATATGTGCATTCTCGTAGATGTTTTTTATAAGACTTGAGTGTTGGGTGTCTACTCTTAATTTCTCGAGTTCCTACGGTAGTCTACGAAGGCAATGTGTTGTACATAGTATTCGTTTGTGTTCTCAGAATCCTCAGTGTTGTAGATCGTCGCTGAATTATTTCCTGAAACCGGCCTATGCGACTGGTTGGTGGAAGTCCAGTTATTTGATAATATTTTTGTGAGGAGTTTTTATAGATGTGGTAGTAGAACAAGCAAGGGTAGCTTTCAAAAAAATGAGCCTTAAGCTGCAGAGATCTAAAATTGCCATCTACTCATCCCACAGTGGAGGTGCTGCGTGCTTTCCACGCTGCTGTACGAGTGGAAGCTTCGACCATCACCAGAAACGAAGAGAATCGTCTTAAAACCTACGAGTTGTGGGCCTGTAGGAGATTGCTAAGAGTTGCATGGGCTGAAAGAATCACCAACGCGGCAATATTACAGCGATTAAATAAAACCAGTGAGATTCTCTACACGATAAAAAGGGGAAATTGGAATATTGCATATCATGAGAGGAAAAGTACCACCGGCTTCTACAAAACATCAATCAGAGCAGAATAGAAGGCAGCCAGGGACCAGGTCGGAGGAAAACGTCGTGGATCAAAAATCTACGCGACTGGTACAAATACAACTGATGTACACCTTTTAGAGTTGCCGTCGATAAAGTACGACTAGCTTTATTGGTAACCAACTTTCTGGAAGGGTATGGTACATTTTACCTTGTACCTATTGGCCATTTTCAATGTTAGTTCGCTCACCTTTTTTGTCCAGAAAGATGGTCTCTGTGTTACACCAGATGCATGGTATCACCCCCATCATAATGCATTAGTTCAGTAGAATTCGACACTTTCTTGCAGGTCTTCTCATTCCATTTTCAGCAGTTCAATAGGTATTTTGTCTACGCCAGGGAATTTGTTGTTAAACGCTAGTGTTAGTTCATTTTGGCTTACTTCTGGCATTTTCTCTGAGCCTATGTTTTGTATTTTCTGCCACTGGTATTGTTAATTTTGGGTAGCTCTAAGACCCAAAATTAACAGGTTCTTACAGAAGTCGTGGATCGTTGTTTTGATTACCTCGTTACTATTAACGACGGTTCCATGTCGCTTTTATTTGTCTTATCTATACATATCCTAGAGATAGTTTTGACTTGAGGGACTTCATATATTTGTTGCTTTCTATTATGTCCGTTACGAGTTTTGTTTTATCTTCTATTTCCTTCTGCTTATGCTTACACCTTTGTTTACTTTTTTGTATTTCTCCAGTTCTCTGTTCGTGTTCTTTCTTTGTTCGATTATATCTTTGGTATCTGAGCTTGTTTATACCTGTATATTATTTTTATATCGTACATATCATTTTTGTTGCAACGTGTATGCTGCTTTTTATATCATCAGAGTATTTTTATATTTTTATTTTAGCTATATGCAAAGAAATGATAGAATTAAATTTTTTCAGCTAGTGTTTTTAATGTCTGAAAATCACGGTCTTCGTTTGGAGGCGATATCTGAAAAATATATACTACTAACTTATAAAGTAGAAATTATATATGATATTTTTTAGGTCGCATGTAGATATTTATACGCTGGTTTTAAATTTTAAAGAACTGGTATGGGTTATAATTGTTCTGACATATTTTATTTACATTATTATATGGAAATATGGAAATAATCTTCATTACGAACAAACATCTATAGAACTGAAAGATTATAAAACAAGGGAGCTATCATTTAACCTTACATTTATTAATGTTATTGGTATAGCGGTGCAACAACCCGTTCCCATTGTTACACATGATAAAAATATGGGCACAAGAAATATAATCATTCCCCTTGTACTATTTTCATTAGTTATATCTGCTGCATACTCCAGTCAACAATATAATATTTTAATGAAACCAAGGTATAATATTGTAGTATATTCAGAGTGTTGATGAACTATTAATTGAACATTTTTTGAGCTCTAAAAAATTAATGAAACACAATCCAATAATTTAGAATTCATCCTCACTAGCTAAACTGTTAGTTTTAATAATTAAAAATTAATATTAAAATTTGAACTTTATGCAATGTAATTATAATTGTAGTGTTTATTAATCTAACAAATGCACAGCTAATGTCAGAAAGAATGTAATACTTCTATTTTCATAAGATCTTTATTTTATCAGAACTGCTATATAAAATCACAACATTTAGACATTACAAGAGCTATTTAATAACAACTATGCATTCAAAAGAAGTACTATAAAGTACAGATAATATTAAAATAATAATAAATTTATTCTGTGTAACACAATAATAGAATTCTACAATTTAAGATATCCAATAATTGCAGTACATACTTAAACATGAACTCTAACATACTTTTGCATATAAATCTTTAACATAAGGATAGGATCTGGTCAATATCTTCCTTATGCCATGAATTGTGAAATTGTGTTCCAAGTTTTAATACAAATTAATTCTATATATCTATAATCAAACATTTTTTCCAAACATTTTCAGGCCTTAAGAAATTACGTTATGAAATAGCTTTATTGAAAAAGTTAATAGAAAGAGGCTAATCAAGGTGAGAAAATGTTCAGACTTTTCTTATAGTGTGAATTGCGATATAACATTGAACCTTTAGTAAAAAAACAGACAATAGAATGATATATAATTTATATTTATTATATTAGATTTTAATAAAAACACATAGTTGTTGGCTCTAAAACTTATTTTGTAAGAATTAGTGGCCGTGCTAGATAATTAAAGAACGTAGAATGTAATCAAATCTTATCAAATTCCAAAATATCAAAGATCGACGTGCTTTTATTATTTTTCCTAAAGTGTATGCTATTCCTTTACCTGATTTTTACTAAAGGCCCAATGTTATTTCACAATTCACACTATTTGAAGAGTTTTTTCATGTTAATTTGCCTCTTTCTATCTCCTATTTTTGTCATAAAGCTACTTCGTTCTATCAACATTCCTACTGTTTGTAATCTCTTTTTCCATAGATTTTTGGAAATAATATTTGATAGAACTAAGTAGCTTTATTGAAAAAGTTGAAGATAGAAACAGATAATGTGTACCATATGATATCTAACAAGACAACAAGTTCTTACCTTGATTAGTCCTTTTATCCAGGATAACTACTTCGTTCTAACAAACATTTATTTAATGTCTGTAAACTCTTTAACTATAGATAAAATAAAGTATGATATAACAAAATACTTTAATTTGAAAAGTAGAAGATAGATGGAGATTAATAGATGTACCAACGATATCTAACAAGACAACACATTTTCACTTTGATATTAGTCTCTTTATAAAACTTTTTAAATAAAGCTATTTCATTCTATCAAACATTATTATTTCCTAACTTCTATAAACTCTATAACTATAGATGTTTGGAAATAACGTTTGATATCTAACTAGATCGAAATCTAGATTAGTTGATTGCTAAGAGATGAATTCACACTTATATACAAAAGATTCTTGCTTTGTATTATGTTAAAACAAAACATATATAACTATAAAATTTGATAAACACATTCTTTACTTCTCAAATAATTTCCAATATGTAAATATTAACATTAATATAATTATATCAACTTTACTTTTTGTTATAGATTCACAAATGCAATTAACACTGTTGATGAATTGGAAGAAAGTGGAATCTTATGGGGAGCAGATGATGAAACTTACGCCAGTTCAATAAAAGTAACATATCCATATAATTGATATTGGTTGTGATTAATTAACATATTTTCAGCTATGTAGACCAAATTTGCATAAAAAGTATATTGTTGATTCAAATGAAAACTTAATGCGTCGTCTATTTAAAATGAATTTCGGTTTATTAACTGAAAAATTTGACTCAGGTATTTGTTATAATTATAATAACGTATTTCCTTATCATAATGTATTTCAGGAATCATTCCTAAATCACCCAAACCTCAAAGAGGTTTAAAGGCCTACAAACGTATATCCGTTATGTCGCAGGATTTATTTTGGGTGTATAGTATTATTTTGCTGCAAAAGAACTCTCCATTTCAGCCATCGCTTTACTTACATTTATTGCATACTAGGGAAACAGGTTTAGTTATTCATTGGGAACGAATGGTGAGATACTTTCTATATTTTACGTTTACAATTAAGTAGCCATTCTATTAAGCCCGTATGACATTATCTAGTTTCTTATATCGTTTTATATATTGATATATTTAAATGTATAAGTATTTCTATATAGAAAATATTAAATTAGATTGTAATGTAATTTGAGGGCAATCCATTAAGTGGTGGTAAAGGTGAGTTAATCTAGCAAGAATTTGTAGTTTTTATTTGTATTTATGTGTAGTACTTGAAGCGATGAGTAAGCACGTATTAACGAGATACACTACCATAATCAAGTACATGTATGAGCATGCTACAGTTCATGTCAACGTGGATAAATAATGAGCGAGATTCTGTCTCCTTGAGTGACAAGGATTTTGCTAGTTGCCCATTCTTTATCCATGTTGATGTGAACTATAGCAAAATCCCGGTGTAGAGGGGCACCACACAAGGAGACATAAATTCACTCAAACTATTTACCCGTTAGATGCGTACTTAAAGACTTATCGTGGAATCAAAAAGGCGTTTTCTATTCTGAAATGCCTAGCTCATCCCTTCCGATTGCTGTAACTAATATATTCTTTGTAATTTTTCCTAGCACATATAGTCCTGATCTCTCAAATTATTATTGCTTTCCATTAATAATAGTTATACTATGTTTGCTATGTATATAAATCTTGTGGGCATCTCTGTTTTATCCGTTTTCGTTAACACAAATCATTACATACATAATTTCACTCTAAAAAAAGTACAACTAACCCCCTAGGAGGAAAGTTAAAAGCCATCTGGAGGCATCACCAACTACTGATGACGAATTAATTATTTTGCAATCTTGTCTTAATATATTTCGAATAATTTCAGCAATTTTCTCCTGAGGCTCATAAATTTCTATTAGCACTGAAGCATATTTCAAAAGGAAGGAAGAAACAATTATCAATGCTTCATGTGGGAGGAACGTTTGTTTTACTAGGCATGGGACTATTACTATCAACATTGTGCTTTATTATAGAGATAACTTATAAAAGATATAACATGTAACAATATTCCATTTAGTATGTACGAGTGCAAGAAAATTGCTAGGAATAAGATTAAAAGAATATAAAAGCTAGTTTTTATATTATTCATTTATTTGCAATTGTTCATACTTTATTTATTCTACAGATATTATTATGAACGTGCACATAATATATTTAATATTATTCTTATACGCAGTGGATCCTTACGAACAACATCTTGTTATGCACTCCTTGGGCTTGGGAAATGTTGCAATGGGTAGCATTAGTTTTTTGGTAGGGCGGTATACTGCAACAAGAGCATGAAGAAGCTGAGAGAGTTGCCGGGGGAGATGCAAATGGACGGGGGGATAGGAATGTGAGGGTGGATGAGTTAGAAGGAGGAATCGGAATGGAGGACATGAGAAAATGGAAAAAATAGTGGTTTTTAATAATTCTATAAACTTTTTTTTCTCGACATGCCAAACATTTCATAACAAGCCCAAATACTGCAGTCACGCATTTGTGTCTCTAGAGAGCTTATAGTAATTATAACGGGTTATTGTACATGAAAAACAAAATAGGATACGGTGCCGATTCACCATGTAGAGCAAGGGTAGCCAACTTTTGTGTACATATAATCGACTTTTTATCATAAAAATGTGTTGCCATCGACTTATTGTCATTAGTGTTCTATTTATTAAGTAGTCTAATCGGCTTCTAGGTTAAAACATTGCGAGCGATCGACCAAAATTGGCTTCATGATCCACCGGTCGATCGCAATCGACTTTTTGGCCACTCTGATGTAGGGGATGCAACCTACAAGATGAGAGACTAGCTATAGTTGGCACCGCCAGTCTAGGCCCAACGCGCGCTAAGAGTCATCTCACTAAAGGGCATTTTGAAGAACCTCACAACTGCAGTTATATTTCCAGCAACTGTCTGTTGTTTCAAATCAATCAATATTTATTTTTGGCAGTTTATGTGTTTTACGGTTCGTACATTTTACCTTCTCTCAAACAATTCTAATCTAAATATGCCCACTCCAACCCCAAACGTAAACCGCTATATTTTAAAATGTAAGCCTATATAACAACCTCATATTA